>OY783229.1:21812189-23062189 GCA_963678685.1 Patella ulyssiponensis | reverse complement strand
ATGATGTTATTCAAAAATTCATACCCAATACTGCATGAATAAAATCTTCTAAATCTCTTCTTAATAAATAAAATTCATACCCAATACTGCATGAATAAAATCTTCTAAATCTCTTCTTAATAAATAAAATCCACCAATAACTAACGCGGACACTCCAATAACTGTCATCTGTAAATAAGTAAAAATATATCTCTTGTAATCTCTGAATTCTACATTATAAAACAATAATTAACATATTATATTACTTCTAGCTGTAGCACTACTGTTATGAATATATATATATCTACAGTGCTAAACACTTCGAGTTGGAGGAACAACAAAGTTATTTACCCATAAGTATTTAGTAGGATAATAATTTTGACTTTTAGGAAATCGATATAACCATAATTCCTCTGGCTGTAGTTTTCGATGAAATGGCTCCATATCATCAGTCCATCTTAAAATAAAATAACAATAATATAATAGTTACCAATAAATAAGAATCTGGGTAATAACTTGGAGTTTTGGGAAAATCATATAACCATAATTCTTCTGGTTGTAATTGACGATGAAATGGTATAAGATCGTCAGTCCATCTTAAAATAATTTTTTAAAACATAAAATAAATTAACGTAAAACACACAACAAAAGGCAAAATAACAATTTAGTATTTATATAGAGATAGACAAAGCAGGAGAACGACGCATCCAAATATAAACAGAACAAGCTTACACTGAAAATTTCTGATTAACATAGTTTAGATTTTAATTAACAGTTCAACTTTACAGCAAATTTATAAATTCTAATGGATGGTGTTAAAGAAAGAAGTCCATATTTTTTTAAAAACCATGTCAATTTTGTATGTTTTCCCTTCTTTTCCTGTCTTAAAAAGAATAAATCTCATTATTCAAAGAACTGTTAAGTCTTATTTATTACTAATGGTGAAATAAAACTTGGTTTTGGCTTTTTATTCTATGTAGTCAACAAATGGTACCACAAAATTCACAATCTATTTCATTCCAGCTGTCAAAAATTGAATAAATTTTTCTTTTAAAAAAGTAGTTGTAATAAATAAAAATATAAATTATAATATTAATATCTTGAATATACAAGCTATAAGGTAAATACATGGTTGTAACTTCCTTGATTTTGTTTAACAATGTATAAACTGTTAATGGAGTCTTTCTTAATGGTGTCCCATCCATCACCAGTTTTTGTCTCATCCGCGACAATGAAATGAGTGCAGGCTTTATACAACATTTTATTAATAATATTAATTGTATATTGATCTGAAAGTCCTAGAATGCTGAAAATGGCATGTTACATCCTCCCTCATATCAATGTTTCACATCAACTTTGAAAATAAATAAAGTTAATCCCAAATTTGCCAAAAATTCATTTAAAACTGTAGCCTGTATCACTTTCATTTTGTTTTCAGTAAAGTGCACTTGACAGCTGAATGGAAGGCTTTATAATACTGGAAATTAAAATGATTAGTCCTTGCATAACCCTAAAAGATTGAACCAGTAGTTGCCAGGCAAGATATGCCCTGATTTTGCAAAAGATGAATAGAGAACCAGCTGAAAAAAGGCAGTTTTTCTTACAATCAGGGGCCATAATCCAGAAAGTTACAGTCTGAAATGCGCAAATATCGAAAGGGGCTTAGATATTTGAGATGTCAGAGATATCTGAGATATATGTTAAGTTTGATCAAAATCAGATATATATTGTGACTTTTAGAGGGTCCACAACCATGGTAATACATACTTTAACACTTTTTGTGTACAAGTAGCATCCTTTTTGTCCAGTAGTTTGGGTCATATTTTTACGAAATTCAAAATCAACCTTCATTGATGTGTCAGGGTGATATATATTGAGCGCCATATATAGAAATGCATCACTTAGTTTTTCGTATAACAAAATGATCCTGTAAACATATCTTATTTATTTTGCTTCTTATTGTGAACAATATTCAAATGGGAACACATCAATAACATCACATTTGTACACTTATGGATGTTTAATCTGTAATCAACGGTACAATGTCAGAGGGGTCAAAACCAAAAGTATGACACAGATGTCAGTAGTGCGTGTTTCCTCCACTGGCTCTTACGTACGCTGTGCAGCGACGTAGCATGGAATTAACCATCTGTGTTGTACTTTTCATCATACCTGTCACTTCTCAATTGTCAAAGCCAAAGACTAAGTACATATCCATACATGTAGAGTGCGTAACGTTTGTTTAGGTATTGAAGTACATTGCTTCATATAAATATCGTAATATGAAAACTTTTTATTTCTTCGACATCGGAAGGCCTAAAAATTCTTGAAAGTCAGTGAATCTGCTTTGGCTCAGCGACTCGTAGATTCGTACAACTACAATTCTATCATCCGTAGCCACGTGGATTCCGCAAATTATCATGGTATCACACCTCCGTACTAAATCGAATAGTTCGACGTTGAGGTGTAGAATTCAAATTTTAAAATATCCGTACTGAATTGAATATCAAAACACAAATCACACCCGTGCATGGCACAGTAAGAAATATGCCGCGTGCGAAAGACAGGTAGCGCCACCTGGAATTCCCGTCTCACATACAATGTATCAGGACTATATTTACGCTACAAATTATATTAATATCCGAGATATTTTTCTGACCTGATTATTTGATTTTGTCGAATTGTCTTGTAAATTATTTAAATGATTAGATACATGAACTTACGAAGAATCGATCTATCCAGCCGTGTGTATTTCCCTTCCACTCCAGCCACTTTCTAATATTTACTGTGGTGTCGTTACGGTAGAATTATTTCAGGTGACGTTTTAATTTACTTAGATATAATACTCCATAATGCTATAAACTAGTGCCAAGTAGATGAAAACAAGCGTAGATGGTGTGAAATTCATTGTTATAAAATTGTCTACTTCCAAACTGAGCCTGCGACAGAGCGAAATGTAAACAATGCAAATGGCTGCTTTTCGCGGTATTTCCGTGCTCAATTCTTGCATTTAGAAACGACTCTACGAATAAATAAATACGGCCTACATGTACATGACAATTGTGGTCAATTTACTGAACATCAAGTAAAATTTGGTCCACAGGTAGTTTTATTTGCTACCTGTCGGACGAAAAAATCGCCTGTCGGCGACAAGTAGACAGGTGAACATTTCGAGCCATGCCGGACACAACAGCATAATATGACCACATGGAAATGTGGGTGTATAAAAAACAATTGAATGAAAAAATTCATAAACAATAATTACATAAACAATGCAATCAAGATGAGTCTTAAAATAACCTCCATCAGCAGACGGCGGGGATTCTCTGATAATTTCAAATGCTGACCTGCAAAAGAGAAACGTAAACATTCTAAATCATGCAATACATGGTCCATTCCATTCCAACAGATGTAATTCTTTTTCTGAAGTTTCATTAAAAGTCTACTCGGTCTTCTTTTGGCCAGGGGTGTGGATGTCTGAATGGTTACCATGCAATGTGCACGCTGTATCATAAAGCCTGTCATTGAGTCAACTGATGTGGTTTTGAATCCCCGGTTGTACGTGTCCAATCTTGTGGGTTTTCTCTGGGTCTCCCTGTTTCCTCCCACTGCTAAAGACAACTACGCTCAAGCGAATAATTGAAATGAAATTAAACCATATGTTAGTCCCGAAATGACATAGTTTGTGTCTAGTGGACGTTAAACTTGATTTCTCTCTCTCTTTCTATTGGCCAGGATTTTTATGTGTAATAAAATGAAGTTTAACATCCTACTTTTCTGCACCAACTGGGATAATGAGTGTTATTGCGCTATATGGCCCACTAGTATTCTTATGATTGAATTCCAACTGTACGTTAAAGGTTCGTTTACGTGAACCCTAACACTATAAACCTCAGAATGCCTCGTTCGGCATTTCTGTCCAAACGAGGTAAAAAAAATGCCTCGTTGTCTGCAGTTCCAAAACGAGGTTTTTTAAATTGCCCTTTTTTGGAACGAGGTATTTTGTTCAGAACGAGGCTTGGTAAAATGCCTCGTTAACTAAATATGTTTTTTAAGATAGTTATTAGCGGTATATCGGCCAATTTGTAAAAATTAAAATTTATGTTATTTAATACGAAAATAAAACCAGTTCAAACTATATTATTATCAGAGAAATTGACAAGAAAAGAATACACGCCATCGGTGGAGGTGTAAAACTATTGCAGACACATAACTACCTTGATTGATTTATTGCCCCAATCAGGTATTGGTGTTAAGAAACAACTGTGGTGTTGTGACATTTTATTGGGGGCAATCAATTAATCAAGGTATAGCTGTGTGTCTGCAATTGTTTTACACCTCCACCGATGGCGTGTATTCTTGTCTTGTCAATTTCTCTGATAATAATATAGTTTGAACTGGTTTTATTTTCGTATTAAATAACATAAATTTTAATTTTTACAAATTGGCCGATATACCGCTAATAACTATCCTGAAAAAAACACATTTAGTAAACAAGGCATTTTACCAAGCCTCGTTCTGAACAAAATACCTTGTTCCAAAAAAAAGGGCAATTTAAAAAACCTTGTTTCGGAACTGCAGACAACGAGGCATTTTCTTTACCTCGTTTGGACAGAACATCGAACGAGGCATTCTGAGGTTTATAGTGTAATGTGTAGGCTACATAAGACCTCCGTTTTTCGTCCGATCTACAAAACATTATTTTGTTAGCCAGCAAGGTTCCATTCAGCATCCCATTCAGCATGGATCTCGACCGGCCATTTCCTTTTTGGTTCTTCTCCAGCTTAACTTTAATCATTATACATATAATCATATCATAATTATATGCTGTTTATTTTATACACATTGTGCATCCTATTCTTTTTCTTTGTTGTCTATCATCTTTGTATAACAATACTATTATACTTTTCATGAAGACAAAAATACAAGCTCCTGCATACAAATTGGCATGCACATCATAGAATACTTCACAGTCGAGTTTTGATGAAAAGCTTGTATTTTTGTCTCATCTAGCCTACACAACTTACAGACACTGTTCTTTTCCAGACTCTTTGTCCTGCACTACCGACAGGGATAAACCATGCTACAAAATGCATGGCGACTTCACAACATGTTTCTTTTAGAAAGGGTTCTGCAGCCTAATCTTTACCCTTTTCATTTATTTTGGGGGTCATGGAGGCTAATACATGTAAGTGGGTAAAATGCTGGCTTGCTAGCCAAAGTCGGGTGTTTGATCCCTGCATTGCCCAAGTAAGTTCATCCAGATTTTCCAGCTTGGTTTCCTCTTGTCAGTGATGCAGGACAGTGGGCCTGACAAGGACAGTTTTTTAGTTGTTTGGATGGTACGAATAACCAAGGTCTCATGTACACATTGGTGTGCACTGCACGTTACAATCTCGAAACCAGAAAAATTTGTGAAGAAATTTCTCTGGTGAATCAGGGTAGCCATTTTCCCCAGAAGTGACGAATCGCATGACTGTCACGTGACATGTATTTATTTTACGTGCCTGGATGACCGAATCACTTAAAAATATACCCACGCGTAGAAAAATAGATCTGTACAAAAACTTGAATTTGTACGTTTAGGATCCAATTTTATGTCAGTGAGTTGACTTTGACTCAAGGATCAATTTACAACAAACGAAACGACGATCCGACCTCTAGTTTTCGAGAAATCGACCCAAAAAGATTGACCAATCAGAGGTCAGAATGGGCGGGGCTTAGGTTTGAAAAAAAGTGGTAAAAATAGGCGTTTTTACGAGAAAACAAATCGGTTTCGATTACCTATCTCGGTTTGTACATGACGTATGTCTCGGGTTCGGTATTCGAATCGGTTCTCATAAACGCGACGAGTTGCCCCGCAAGATGGCTGAAGACAGAAGAATTGGGAAAAATGTTTTAAAAAATCAATTTTCTTTATTCTGGTCTTTGGGAAAACACCCAAAAATAAAAACGATAAATGTACCAGTTGACTGTTCCCAATTGCCACAAATTCGTATTAGAAATGTCCATGATATACATATTTTAACGTGAAATTCGGAAGAAAATGAACTAACGTCAGGTACGTCGTGTCGCTTGTTGTGGACGCCATCTTGGAAATCGAATCGCCAATCCGCCAGGCGAGCAAGTTGGAAGATTTGCATAATCGCTTTGGCAAATCGTCGTGGTAAATACGAAAATTAGGTGAAACCAATTAGGCTAATTTTTGCCGTAAATGCGTTTTAAAAAGATTTGCAAATCGATTAGCCATAATCGGTTTCTCGTAAAAACGCCTAATGACCGGTCAAATGAACCAGAGGCCTCGGCCCCGCGGCTGCCTCTGGGAAGGAGATTGTGCACTAAAGATCCCTTGGGCTTGAATGACATTGACAGCTGGAATTCGATATGTCTAGGCCGTTCCGGGCAAAATTTCCCTCATAGCACACTGTAGTGTATGATCAAAACACATATTTTGAACAGAACAAATGTTTTTTCTGTTTTAAAAAAACCTACTCATTTTTTTCTACCTATAGTCATACTACAGAAAAAAGAACACTTGAATACTACAAGTATTTTTTCCGGGTTTCACACATCAAAGGTAGGTCACTCTAAACCTCCCCACGTTGACAATTTGACGGAAGTAGTTTTAGAAGAACTAACCGATAAATCTATATTGCTACAAGATAATTAATGGAGCAGCATTATTCTTTAATTTCGTATCCCCTCCTCCCTCCCTTATAATTTCTTTAATTCAAGGGGCATCAATTCACGCTATGTTACAGAGGATTTTGTGGAGTATTTCAGTGAACTTAAAGTGAAGTTGAAATGAAGTATTATTTATCGGTTAGTTTAGCCTAGTTATGGGAGTAATGGCGGATGAAAAAGTAAATAGAGAAACTGTGGAGAATACATCGTCTGCATAAAATATGTTAAAACTTTATCCTAAGACTCTAACGGGACCTCTGCATGCACAGAATAAAGGAGCTTGTGACTGGTAAAATATTGTCATCTTTCGTTTATTTATAGACTTTAGGATTAGATTATAAATATGTAACAGGCCTTGTCTGAGTAGAGAGACTAGAGAGAGAGAAATGGGGTTTAACGTCCACTTGACACAAACTAGGTCATTTTGGGACTAACATATGGTTTCAATTTTATTTCAATAATTCGCTTGCGCGTAGTAGGGGCAGGGGAGGAAACCGGAGTGCCCGGAGGAAACCCACGAGGTTGAGAAGGCGCCTCTACAGGCTCTATCTCCATGCCACATACGCTCACACCAGGGATTGAAACTGCATGCAGCCGCAAGCCAGAGGTGACCGGCCAGCTAGAGGTCGAAGCGCGGCACTCTAGACAACTAGGCCATCCCAACTCCCCTGCCTGAGTAGAGCGAAGCTGTTATTGCTGTCAAAAGTAAAACCTTCATAGCCATAATATCATAATTAAGTTTCACAAGTGATACAAGTGAAGTACTGTTAAATAATTTCTTTTTTCCGAATTGAATTTAACTTAAAATGATTTATTTTGTTTTTAAAAAAAAATGTGAGAATTATTTTCATTGACGTCAAAAGTATGTGACTTCATTGATTAAACGCGTCATATAAATATTCCTATGAGACGCGTAATCTCGCTTGGGCGAGATTTGGTAAGTTGGCATGCGCTGACATGTGCATTGCCAATTTTTCCCAGTGTATCCGGTTCCGGTCTGAATTTTTTTAATCAACAGTCTGTGGGTGACATTTTTGATTACGCCCTGTACGCTCAGTGACGGTGCTATTGAATCCTTGTCGAAATAGTTTGGCTTCCCTGTCAATTTTACTGGACAACTTTTTACTGCTAAACAGTCATGTATCAGTCCCTGTGAACCCCTAACATGTAATTGAACATCTTTGTTAGAAAATAAGTCATTGCTTACGGTCTCGCTAGAACCAGTATGACTGAGAGACACAACACGCTGTTAAGAAATATGTCCCCATCTTCAAACCGATTTGACTGACTTCATTGAAAGCAATCCCACAAATTTACGATGAAAAAAATTTTAATCTTTGAAAAGTTAAGAATCTTCAGTCATTTTTGCTTTGCCTAACCCAACTACAATAATTTATAATCAAATTTTTTCAAACATGCTAATTTTTCCCCCAGACTTACCTAAATTTCATTTCATCTTACATGGCTATTGTCTGTATGAGATGGTTTCTGGTGTTGGGTTAACGTTTAGCACATGTGCAGTTGTAGGAGTCAGTTCACACCGTTACAGACATGGTGTGCATTGACTCCCCATGCTAGGATTTCCCCTGATCACTAAAACAACAGCTAATCACGATAACAAATGTTTATTAATGACAGAACTCAAACCAAATACGTGATGTATACTTTTTCCTGAATTGATCAGTGATCATCTCACACCACCCGGGAGTTAACGCTAACAACAGTTTCTGACATGTGCAAATGCCCAGGAGCAAACGCACACCAGGAGTCAATTCAAACTGTCACAACTGTGTTGGGCGAGAAATTCACCAGAAATTTTTCAGTGTGGGATCAGCGTCTGCATAAACCTTAAATGATAGTTGACTTCGATGAAGAGTAGACAGAAACGTTGCTGTCTGGGCTATCAATACATGTATCACATAGCACACTGCTTGTTGTTATTTTCCCTTTTGGTGCAGAAAAGTATAAGGATGTTGTTAAACTAGCCTCATTTCATTTATAACTTCATCAAAATCAAATGCAATGCCTGCATCTCGCATGATTTCATGTCAATTCTGTGAAGTTTTGGTTACTGCTGTCCATTTTCAACAGGTGCTAATAGTAGTACATCGAAATTGTATGTGCTAAATGATTCCAGTACATGTTCCCTCACAAGGTATAACACTCCCTCAATATATATACTTGCCTGCTGGTTGGATTGTAGATGCTCAATTAATTTATGCTCTGCTGTAATACACAAACCTAATGAAAGCTAGCCATGAATGTCAATATATCTGGACCCTTTATCAATGTCAGAGTACTTATCATACCATGGACCTTATAAAACAATATGTTTATAAGGTCCATGGTCATACATACACATCATTCTGTTCAAATTTTCCTGTCACATAATATTGACTTTTGTTTATTTTCTTGGTTTTCAGGGGCTGGCAAGGTTTACTTGCATTTGGTTGCTATAATTATGTAAATGTCATTGATCCAAAAACGTTACAGGTATGCAAACATTTATGTATAGACTTCAAATATTTCTTATACAAAGTTTTAACCTACTTATTTTGATGTGATCATTTAGTGATGAATAGACTCAATTTTTTCAAAAAATAAAAGTTAATCATGATCAATCACATATAACCTGTATCTGTATAGAAATTTAACAAAATCAAGCAACAGCCAATGAAGCTGTCTCATGATAACATTTCCATGAGAGAGAGAGAAATGGGGTTTAACGTCCACTCGACACAAACTAGGTCATTTTGGGACTAACATATGGTTTAATTTTATTTCAATAATTTGCTTGCGTGTAGGGGTCTTTAGCAGTGGGAGGAAACCAGAGTACCCAGAGAAAACCCACGAGGTACTCCTTGTCACATACAGCCGGGGATTTGAAACCACGCCACTTGACTCAAAAGCAGGCCGTATGACACAGCGCGCGCAGACTAACCATTCGGCCATCCAACCCCCCTGTTACTATTGGTGTAGAAACAGTGACATACTGAGTTTTAATTTTCCTCGTGTTGAGATAGATTACCAGTAAGCAGGAGCAGAGTATTCTTCTGTAACCAAGGAACCCTAAATGAAGATGTATCAATTTTCTATCTCAAGTTGCAAGGACATTTCACACCATTTTGAAAGATAATCACCCACAACTGTTAGGCTTTAATTATATGTTGACTTCTCTCTACAACCTACATCGTGTTTTGCAATTTGTTCAAGTCATGTTTTTAACCAACATTTTACAGAAATTTATTTAATATAGTCATTTATTTTTTCTTTATTTTTAGGTCATCCAGACATTAGAAAAACATAAAGCTAATGTAGTGAAGGTAAAATAAGTTTAAACTGTAAATCAACTTGTTAATCTAATCTTGTCAAAAAAATACTGACAACTTGCAAAAATGAAATAGATAAGAATGGGAGTAGCACTATTGCTGGCCGGACAATTGCCTATAGGGTCAACTGCCTGCAAGGACAACTACCTGTAAGCTCTGGGTCACATTGTTACTTTCTTTTTGTAACCATAATGAATAATATGGTACTTAAATATTCTAGACTCGATAAATTATATGTTAAATTATTTGTGATATATACAGAAACAGTGAAAATATGATTTCTTTTAAAATGTTTTCATAAAATAGACTTTTGAGAGGTCTTATTATTTAATTGTAGGTTAAATGGGGAAAAGAAAATTATCATCACGATTTAAACAGTCCATACACTTTACGGCTAGCTACGGCTGATAACAACGGGGTCATCATTATTTGGGATGTAGGCCAAGGCCATGCAAAATTAGAATTCTCTGAGAACAATAAACCAGTTCAAGGTCAGTTTTATGTGTTACTTAATAATTAAAATATCTCGTTTTAAAGGAGCTAAATCGCTTATATTTGGGACCTAGAAATTGACCCAAATGGGTCGCAACGCAAATAATGTACAGTAGAATCTGCATTAAGCAGCCACCCATGGGAATTTTTACAATTGGCCGCTTAACGGGAGTGGCCTCTTAATAAAATTTCGTGTTTTTTTTGTGCTGACATCAATTAGTATTACGCTTGGGTGCACTTGCATCGGTAAATTTGGCCGTCGCTGAATCTCGGACATAACTTCCGTAAACTTGTCATTTTGTCCCAACCTTCAATACTACTGTTTATAATTGTGATGCATTCGATAATATTTATCCATTTTTGTAAAATCTCAGGGTTTTTTTTGTGCTGACATCAATTAATATTACGCTTGAATGCATTGAAAGCAAACACCAATACTTCACTTGCATCGGTAAATTTGGCCGTCGCTGAATCTCGGACATAACTTTTGTAAACTTGTCATTTTGTACCAACCTTCAATACTACTGTCTATCATTGTGTTGCATTCGATAATATTTATCCATTTTTGTGACGAAAATCGATGAATTAATTTTATCAAATAAGCACATGAACCAAAAAACATCGCTGATTTTGCTACCGATTCATAGGGGGTGTAACTCTGTAATAATATAGGTGGCGCTAAAAACGTCTATTTAACAACATATCGGCTTTTAGTCGGTACTTTCAGTTTATTCAATAAGTATCAAATAATGTTCCGTTACGTGTGAAAACAATGATCAGGTTAGTCGTTTAATAAAACAAAAGATTAATTAATAGATAATCCCGGGTTAATTGTTATTTTCACATTTCTTTTTACCTGATCAGTGGGAGTCCAGTTAATTGATTACTACTCACGGGATTAGCAGGGGTGTTACGAAGAACGACAAGATGGTATTATTCAACAATGGCCGTTGAATGGGCGATGTTTTGTTAAATTTATTCGCAAAATAGTGACTGCTGGCCGCGTTAGAGGAGTGACCGTTAAATAAAGAGATGAAACAAAAGAATTTTTACGGGGGGAATTTATTGTGACCGCTTACAAGGAGATGTCGCTGAATAGGAGTGGCTGCTCATACGGATTCTACTGTAATCTGATTGTCTATGAACTGATTTACATTCAATTGTTTCCGTTTGTCTCTAATTTCAAATCAGTTATCTCTAGCAAGATACGACATGAGTCTCAACCATTGTTGGGATTTCAAAATTTTTCGTGTCGGACATTTTACCGAAAATAAAGGGGCATAACTCTTATCGTTATTTAAGCAGACGAATTCATACCACAATTAAAAGTCACATGTCGTCAAAATATTCAAATCACGTACATAACAAAATTAGGTGAACCTCGCTATTATTCATATTTAATTCCCGTACGGTATTCAATTCATACCACAATTAAAAATCACATGTCAACAAAATATTCAAATCCCGTACGTAATAAAAATTGGTGAACCTTGCTATTTTTCACACCTAATTCCCGTACAGCATTCAAATTTATGTCAGTAAATGTCGTACAAAATTAAGCATTTTCGTAATACATTGAATGAAAGCTTGCCGATCCTGCTTCGGCATAAAATTCACAACCGTAATATTCCTTTAGATTTACGTGGCAGCAAATGAATGCCGAACTTCCGAAATAAGAATAGTTTGTGATGTCAGAACATCGTTTTTTCTTTATAAAATGTCAACAAAATATTCAAATCCGTGGGTAATAGAAATAAGAACACGGCAGCAAATGAAAGAAAAGCGTTCGAAATAATAATACTTGTGGTGATGACAAAAAGCATAGCTGACTTTACAGTATTGCCGCTATGGCGTAGGTGACTCGCAGCACACAGCTTCATAGTAAGCACTGCCTAACATGTTAAGCAATATTCATGCGGCACTCGATATCACGGGAAAGTGCCACTGTGGATGAGAATTTATATATGGATTCTTAAAATTAAAGACGTAAAGGATATCGTAGACAAAATGACTGTCCATTGAATTAGGGTGTTATAAAATGATATACTCTTACGACATCTATGAGTAGTTTATAGATGCTGTCGGCTCACATCAATGCGATTAAAATGCCCGACAATTGAAGACCAAGAGGTAAACAGGTGGATTAAAATTATAATCACTCTTATTGGATTGATGAATAGTTCGACAAAGGGAAAGCAATGACTTCTGTTTAAGATTAGATAGATGAATTGTCCGACAAAGGATTAAGTCAATCAATCAAGGCAGATTAAGTAGTTAATCAAGGTAGGTTTAATGACGGTATAACACGATAAATACGTTGATCACTTAATTACCTAATCAATCCTGCCTTTAGTCAATGATAATCGGGTTGAGTGGTAGTTATACTCTCAGTACACTATATCAATTTTGGAACTTTGAATATTATTCACTATGTCTTGATGTCCGATTGGGCATATTCCCGGTCGGACAATATTGTGCATTTGGAAAAAAAATTCGGACAAGTCCGGAATATACGGGCAAAATCCCAACTCTGGTCTCAACGGAATAGAAATTTCTAGTGTCTGGTTATTTTGTCTATTGCGCATGCTCTCCAGATAAGTTATGGCGTCACCGTTAGACATGAGTTGTGGAATATGTCTAGCCTCATTCTTTCTGGTCACTTGTAACAAATGATGCTGAAACGCACTATGTACGGTTCGTGTACCAATGGTAATATGTTTTTTTTGTCTTAAATATTGGATATCGGTAGCCTACCTTTACAAGGTAAGATAACAACATCAATGATGATTTGAATTGACAAATAATTCATGTTTTCAACGTGTAAGACTTTGGACGATAATCACGATATTTAGTTAGAGACTTACATGTAGCTACTTTAACTATTGTGAAAGGTTAGAATGATAAACCAGTTTAAAGTCAGTTTTACTTGTTATTTAATAAAGGTAACTGGTTTTAAAGGTTATATACCAATACATGTAATTTGAATATCTGAAATCATATGTATATGACAGAATAGTGCCATCTGATAATACTCATCAATTTGCCAACAATATTTATTATAGGCCTACCAGTCTTACCATTCGATGAAGCCCAAGTTTCATTTTATTTTCTAATCAAGCAATTCTAGATTGGTGACTCACAAATGGCCATTTTATACACAGTGTTTAAGGTCATGAGACGAAGGATCCTGTTGATTTTCAGTGATATCCAATAATTACTGCCAGAGTTATGACCCTTGATCACTTTGAAAAATCTTGTGAACTCTCTAGAGGCTAAAGTGAATATCTGATTGACTTTAAATTTGTACACAGTGTTTAAGGTCTTGAGACGAAGAAGCCTATTGATTTTCAGCAATATCCGATAATTACTGCCAGAGTTATAGCCCTTGATAAATGTTTAATGTCATGAGACAAGGAAGCCTATTGATTTTCAACGATATCTGATTATTTCTGCCAGAGTTATGGCCCTTGATCACTTTGAAATAATTTGTGGACGAAGGCCATCAGACAAACAATCGAAACAATTCTAACCATTTCTGTTAATTACTTAATGGGCTATTATTTGTAATAAGATTTTCATGTGTTGTAAATGTTCTCCTTACTGAAATATGTGACAACCGTTGTTGACTACCCGGATGACTTAGCTGTTGGGTGTATGTTTTGTTGCCTGGCAACCTATCTTATAATATATCAATTAACTTTGAATGTATGTGTATTTATTTTAGATATAAAATGGTTGACCAATCAAGATGCTTCACGAGATTTATTGGTGGCATTACATCCGCCATATTCACTCATTCTATGGAACGCAGACACAGGAACACGACTCTGGAAAAAATCTTACACAGAAAATCTTGTGTCCTTTTCATTTGATCCATTTAATCCCAGAAATGTTGTCTGTAAGTTGATTTGTATTGTCATAAATTCCTCAAATGAAGAAAAGATAAAGGAAAGAGAGATACCTCAAACCAAATGGAAATTATTATATTTTTCCTAATCATTAGTAGTGCTAACACAATATATCATTGAATCCTCATAATTCAGCTTCTCACTATATGCATATTGAATTGTGAGACACTGAATCAAGGTATCATGTTTCTTTTTTTGTCGCTTCAGTAACAAACCTGTCACTCTTAATTATCTATGTCACACATTATCCTGAGGTAGTACACAAACACCTTAATAACATTTTTTAAATGAGAATATATTTTATTTTTTGTAGTTTTAGGACAGGAGTGTATTGTGTTTATTGATGATTTTACAATCACTAAAACACCATCAAGTAATGGCAAGAAGTATTATATATCTAGTCCATCTAGTCATGGTAAATATTTAATATAGAGTACATGTAGTAATTGATGTACATGTAAGGAGTTGACTGATAAATAATGAAAAAATAAAACATACCATATTATACAGCCTTACCTTTTAGGTAACAAAATGAGAAATTTTAGTTTTTTTAAACCATTAAATGGCTGTAATTATAAGAACACAATAGATTATTCATAAACTATGATTATCCTTAGGTCCTCTGATTTACTTAGCTTGCCAAAGACCCCTATGTGCAAGTGAATTTGATAAAAATGTATCTCTTTAAAACTAAAAGTAAATGATATGAATACTGTGTTTAAATTGGCCGATTGTCTACGTTTGTCTTTAAGGGGGCTCGACTCCTGTCAGTGGAACAAATAGTTTAGATAGAAAGTTATCAACATCATCAAGCTCAAAAAACCTTGCTAAAAGAATGAGTAGGATATTAATTGGTGAAAGTAAACCAAGGTAAGTCAATGATAACTGATCATATCTGTAACAAAAAGTATTTGAGGAAAATTCAGTTTTTCTGCCTTATACAGGAATTACATCATTTTGTATTCAGTTTTTGTGGATTACCCCCATAAATGCAGGGACAATTAATTGTTTTCATATAGATTACATACATGTAAATTATAAAGCTGACATTTCAAAGTTTCGGGTTTTTTTTGAGATTGCATTGCTTTGATATTTGTTGTTAATTTCTTGCAATGTCTGTGTAGTTTGTCTTGTTGCTTTTGTTTTGTATGTAGTGCGGTCCTCCTGCACTTACTATTGAGTTCATGAAACCAAAGTTTTGTGTGATTTTAGACTTAATATGATTTATATGAAATTAATTTCATTCTTTTTAGTTAGAATCAATTAATACTTTTCTTTTTGCAGTAAATCTGTGCAGGCTGATGAAGAATCAATTCCATTAAATGAATGTTTACAGTTGTCTTACCATCGTTCCTGTCGTCACCATCTTATCTTACTCTACGCTAGAGAGTTACTCATACTTGACCTGGAAATAAATCAAACAGTTGGAATTATAGCCATGGATCGAACAAGTTCTCCTTTTCAACAGGTTAATAGATTTACCATTTTGTTGATGCATTGTTGCATTTATTTGAAATTCTTGTGTCATAAGGAAGGTCACTGTCAAAATTCATGTTCAACGTTTTTATATCTTGTAAAGTATATACAGATCTTGATGGTTTTTTTAAAAACTTGATGGAATGGTTCATCGCAACATATCAGATTTCATGCATTTATATGTATCTTTCTGGTCATATTATAACTTTAGATACTTGGCAAAATGCTCAATGGATTGTTTGAAACATGTTCGTTATTGTGGTATTGGGATCTTTTAAAAAAATTGATATTCAAAATTTTTCAATGACAGATCACGAAATGGTAAATTTCAAACATATTTAGCAGAACCAATTAGAAAGGATGTCAACCAGAACATCTAATACCATTTGTTACTGAAATGCTTGAGTAGGGTTTTCTTTTTTTGTGTGGTTCATATTACAGTTTGATTTACTTTTGATTCATTTTGTTTTTGTACCTTTATCACTAGCTGTTTAATAAAAATAGTTGATATCTGAGTCGCACGGTTGGTATATACAGTAGCTATTATATATTGACGTTTATATTTTAATATGTTACAGGTTGTACCATGTTGGCAGAGAGATGCTATTTTATGCCTACATGAGAATGGGGGAATATCAATGCGAGTAAGACGTAAAACTAACGTCATGTTAACACCTGCCATGGAGGGTAGCGGAGCTTTTGGTTAGTTTTTTTTAATGCAAAACCTACCTGTTCATTGTTTTGCCATTTCTCTCTCGCCCTAGAATAATTTTAGAAACAGATTGAATGAAAATAAATTCCTTATAGATATTTACTGGATGTTTAATGGTTAAAATTGAGAAATAAGAAAAATGAAATGAAAACATTTTGATTGACAAACATGTACTTTTATAATCTACATCCCAATACAGGATGAAATTTACTTTATTAAGATATGTGAACTTTTTTTCAGATGATTCTCCACCGAATGTATCCTTAGACGTGTCGTATGAACTACGGTGCCAGTCAGATCCACTTCGAATAACTCGACATAATAAAGTTTATGGCATTATGGTTAATCCTGTGTCAGAATCCTCAGTTGCTTTAGTAATGAGTGATAGTCGTGTTATTTTCTGGGATTTAAAAGGCAACTCTGTCAAGGTATTGATAATAATTAACTTTGGTATGTTAAAGTGCACATAAAATAGCCCTGAAAACTTCTCTATGTGAGCAGTCCATGGTTATTTTATCCACTTTACGGCAAATTCACATCAATCCCACTAAAATTAAATCAGCTATCTTCATTCAAAGTCGTAAAAATAGACCTCCCGTAAAAACGACTTTGCCAATTATTGAAAACACTCTTAATCCCCTCAGACGCCAGTGACGTCACAGTGACCGAATGCATATTCGGAATGTTTATTCCTTAATTACCTATATACAGCCGGCGTGTGTATTCATTAACGCCTGACTGATTCCTTAATCCCCCTAATTAAATAAAACAATTGACTACGAATAATTTGTTTTATAATTCAATTTAATTCAAGATCCAATTTAGAATTTGTTTCATAATGTACGGTCGTTCTGTTTTCTCACGGCAGCGATTTTAATACACTCTACCATCGTGTACAGTCTAAACGATTCGAGATACATTTTCGTGAGAAGTTTATTGTTCGAATTTAGAATCTGTTTCATTATGTACGGTCGTTCTGTTTACTCACGGCAGCGATTTTAATACAGTGTACCACATCGTGTGCAGTCCAAACGATTCGAGATACATTTTCGTTAGAAGAGTGTCGTCGTTCTAATGTAGAATTTGTTTCATAATGTACGGTCGTTCATTTTCACACGGCAGCGATGTCATACACTCTCCTATGTGTGCAGTCCCATCTATTCGAGATATATTTTCGTCAGAAGAGTATTGTGGTTCGAATTTCCCCGAGTAAAAGAGTATAGGAGTAAAAAGATGTGGTCACGCAAAATATATCATAAATTTCAAACGTGATTGAAACGCGATTTGTAAATGACAGATCCGTTATCGACGTACGGCGCCTTTATTTCTGCTTGCGAATTTGACGTTATTACTCTGAAATAGACCGTAAAAATGAAATACGAAGAAATATCTCAATATACGTTAGAATTAACAGATTGAGAAGGATCACCTAACTATCTATGTGTATCGCAAGTGTGGTGTCGTTAATACATGTACTAAATTTTAACAGTAAAGTAATTAAGAATGTTGATTAGGTAATTATCTTTTTCTTTGCTCACCGATGTTTTTGTAATAAAGTAGCCTCGTATTATTTGTTGATTGGTGTTTAAACAACATCTAAATATAAATCCTTCGATGGATATACGTTTGTGATAAGATAAGGTTGTAATGTCTAACATCATTTAACTTTTTTATAAAGAATACAAGTATTTTACAATTAAATTGACAGTTTAATCACTCACCAAACGGCACCAGGAACTCCACATTTGATCAAGTGTATTCGATATTCATTATTACAAATTGATGTGGCCGGCGTAACAAAAAATGATATTTACCCTTCTAAATTAGAACCACAATACTGACGAAAATGTATCTCGAATCGTTTGGACTGCACACGATGGTAGATTGTATTAAAATCGCTGCCGTGAGAAAACAGAACGGCCGTACATAATGAAACAAATTTTAAAATGGATCTTGAATTAAAATGTATTACAAAACAAATTATTCCGTGGTCAATTGTTTTATTTAATTAGGGGGATTAAGGAATCAGTCAGGCGTTAATAAATACACACGCCGGGTGTGTATAGGTAATTAAGCAATCGTTCGTAAAATGTTCACTGCATATCACTGTTGTGACTGTAGGTTGCCAATCAGGATTTGAATTGTTTCCAAACCTTTCCAATTTTTCCGTACGATTTCATTGTTGGGAAATTTATGAAACGCCGGTACATTATTCCCCTTTCCCTTGCTGGGATTTCCACAACTCTCAATAACACAACGGTAATATGGCATCTTGAAATACACTCGGTAATATTCTAGTCACAAATATATAATCTATTACATACAACCCAAGACGACAAAGGTCGGCTTTTGGAAATGCTTTGACTGATATAGTGATATGTAACTTACGTGTAAATAATTATGCGTTAATGATTACGCCAGTCAAATGTTTATTGGACCGACAAATACACACGTGTCAACTGGCTGTGTGATATATTGTACAGATGATGTGTATACTATGTGTAGTGCCTGTGACGTCACCAGCCAATCAACCAGATTAAGGTTGTAATTGAAAATTTGAAAACCGTTTTTGGCAGTCGGATACTAAAACGTAAATATCTGAATTAATTTTAATCAGATTAGTTTGAACTTGCGGTAAAATGGATTTTGTAACTATTGAGTACCCGTACGTAACAATTTTTTGAATCATTTGATGTGGTCTTTAAAGAATTTATAGTCAAGCATATTAAATCCAGTGAAGGTACATGTATATAAAAATTGATTTATGAATTGAAATTGATAATCCAAGAGAAACGAAATAAAAGAAAAAATTGACTGGCTGGCAAAATTCTGAAGTGGATGCATGAGAAAATACACAGCAGATATCAGTTGATTTTTAATGTTAGAGAACTGTTGAATCAATGGATCCATTCATCATAGCATCTACCGTACATAAACTGTGTTCGCAGTAGAATTATTGGATTGTTGTAAAATATATACAAGGTTTTAGACAAATAACCTTTTTTGTGCAATGTACACCTGATTAATTTTTAAATGAAACATTTTTTTTATATTTAAAGATTCCAACATCATCAAGTTTAAATCTGTTTCCTTCCTCACCACTTCACACTCCAGGATCTAAATTACCTGTTCATACAATTGGTGCTGCTTCAGATATCAATTTTCCTGTTCTTAGTAACATAGAATATCCTAAATCTTCTTTAGCTGATATGATTGGTCCATCACAATTACCAGGAGCCAATACAAATAGTCCTAGGTATGTTTGTTAAATGATATATTAAATGAAAATTTCAGTCGTATAACTTCAGCTTAGATATCAACAATATGATTGTCATTGCTGCCATTATTTTTACGATAATAAACAAAGTCTCGATTACCCATTTTTATGGTTATTTCATCAATCGCAAAAAGTATTCAAATGTACTAGATATCAGAAAAATCTGATGGCATCGAGAGTTGATTATGGTCTTGGTAAGTTGATTAATGTCTAATTAATAATTTATATAGCATTTAACTGACATCCATTTGTAAACACACAAAGCTGCTTACATTCTGTATTACACTATAAACCTCAGAATGCCTCGTTTGGCATTTTTGTCCAAACGTGGTAAAATTTTTGCCACGATTTTGCCACATTTGTAGCGAGGTAAAAAATATGCCACAGTTGTATGCATATGACAAGGAGTATGGTCCTCTACTTTCACATGGTATCATTGTTTATTTAGTTATGAAATGTTTGTGACACTACCTGCTTATTCTTAGAAGTTATAAAATTCATCTTATTATAATTATCTGTGAAGCCCTGGTATGCCTTTTTATTAATGACTGTTAAACACAATTGAAATATTTTAGAACGATATTAAATAAATGATTTTGATTTCATTATTTTCCATCTGAAGGTCATCTAGAGGTCACAGTATACAGTTGAAATTTTTAATGACCGGATTATTAAATGGTGTAACTTCTCATGTCACATGTTTGAGGATGTGTCCACCATTGACCAATAAAAACTACTCAAATTATCGACCTATTGTCGCACTTGGTGAGTACCACTCTTTGTCTGGTTTAAAATTTGATTTGAGTTCAGTCTGTGACAGGTTCAAAATGCCAAGAGTTGCAGATACCTTTATGACCTTTGCTTCAATCTGTTTTTGTAGGATGATATATTTATTCTGTCAGAGTTATTAGAAATAAGATTGAGGGAACACATACAACCATGGTTCATATTTACCATTCTTGACTGACTTGTAGTAAAAATTGACTGAATTGTAGTAAATTTGAATCACTTGTAGGAAAATTGACTGATTTGTCAGTTGATATCCTAAATACCTAACCATTGATTGGAAATATATTTCAAGTACAGAGAAACATTTATATATGGTATATGTTGTGAACTAGGAGGGTAAATGGGTATTTCAAATTTAAAAATACAGTAATGTGTATGTTGATGTGTAGTATATAACATGCTATTTACTAATCACTATTTGTCTATAACTGGATTGTTTTAGTCTATAATAAATCTAATTTTAGTAAAAAATATAGTTTTATGTTGCACTGCCGGTAGATGACATAATCAACATTGATTGATTGTAGCTTTAAATGCCAAATAGCATTTACTATTTCAAAAAGTTTAAAATTAGAAAACTTAAAAAATAGATTTATTAATTTAGATAAGGCGTATATTTATTATATTATTTTTTAAATATGTTTTGCAAGTAGCAAATCTGATATATGAATAAATACAAAGAATAAATGATTGGCTAAATTGTATTTGATAATTCGTTTCCCTGACCTGTTAAATACCATAGCTCCAACTTAAAGGCAACAAAGAGTCAATGATCAATAATGACTGTCCCCAAATATAGCTGACTTTTTAACTTTCTCTTATGGTTTATTTCAGGTTCATTTAATGGAATGTTACAGATTGTAAATGTCTCTAGCGGTCAGGTTGATAGAGAATATAGTCTTCATTCATCTACAGTCAGGTATATACCTTAATATAAATTTTAAAAAAACGAGTACGAACAATCCAAACCATTAGATAAAAAAATTAAAATGGACTGTTCACTGGGTACAAAATGCACGACAAACAGTGGTAAAAGGTGTATAGAAATTAGGAAAGTAAAATATATCATTTTTTGTCTAATATGTACATTTTTCACTTGACTAGTAGTTGTTACTATTTTAGGTTTTTCAGTATCTTTGTGAGTACCAAGAGTTTTGTAAAGTTTCAAATTTTAAAACAGATATTTTTTTTTATAGCTTACTAGAATCTATTTTATATCCCTTCTCGATTTTGTAAATAAATGGCCAATTTTGCCCTTTTAACCCAGGAGTTTATGTGTCCATGTCTTATTACGATGTAATTTTTTGTAGAGGAATTGAGTGGACTGGATTAAAGACATTTTTATCACATGCTTACGCTAACCCTGGACAGAGTGGACTTGTTAAAAATGAGATCTATCTTTTAGATATCTTATCAGGTAAGTTGTGATAATATAGTTTTTGCCCAGGCAACAATACAATAGTAAATCAAATATGTTTTAACTTCCCTAATAAAATGGCAAATTGTATTACTTTGCTTAATTATTCATATTTAATTTGTCTCATGAACAGGTAAATCTACATCAGTTAGAAATCATACCGAAGACGAATCACCAATAATCAGTTTACAAGTCTCTAATTTAAAGTAAGTATCTCTAATTTGAAATAAGTGTCTCTAATTTGAAATAAGTGTATCTAATTTATATGAATGAATGTGTCTAATAATTCGCTTGAGGTCCAAATTCGATGTGGGTCATGTTGGTGCGACAAAGCGTGATACATACCAACATACAGGCGCCCAATTTTCCAGGGGTCCAAATTCTATATCTTAAAACATTCACTGGGTCATGCTGGTTAGATTAATTTGATACCACATATGGCGGGGTGGAGCGCAACAATGAAAGGAAAATTGACAGATCCCCAGGCCTAAATTCAATGACCATAAAATTCACCAGGTCAGGCTGGTAAATTTGATACCACATATGTGGTATGTAGCGCAGTGACGAAGTGTGATGGGCAAACATACACACAGGTAGATAGATTCCAGTGACTTAGTTACTATCTTGGACCATATACACTGTCCATGGTGCTATTCTAATATTGGTGGGGCACAGTGTCTCAAAAAGTAGTTAAAATTAGTTTGTCTGTTAAAATTGTTTGTTTATGTTAGGAATGTTTTACAATGCACTTTTTTTGTTTTTAGCATTATCGAATATTATGTGGCGTCAAAATGTAATACTCTATTTTTCTATTCGACAAGTTAATTATGATAAGAATCAAAAAATATTACTGTAACTATAAAAGTATTTGGTAAAATTATATTGATGTATGATTTGATGATTTCTTGCTAAGAATGCAGCAACCACTGACTCACCATTTGTAAGCAATCGGCCAGATGCCAAGATGTACTTGTGATACATCAAAAATGTCAGATTTAAACAATTTCGATATTTTTTATTTCTGGTCAAATTTGTTGTGTTTCTTCTGTATAGCACAAAGTAGATTTAATTTGTGTACATGTACTGGCAATAGTGTGACAGTAAGCATCAGTTATACCTGGTTATTCACAGCTAAATTGGCTATCGGTCACACCTTTGTAATATAATCAGTTAAAGGACTAATCTCGATAATTTTTTGGAGAATAAAACTGCTTAATTTTGTGTTAAAATCGTCTACAATCCCCTACCTAAGGGCAGAGAAACTAACTCAGTATTTGCGATACGTTTTCAAATAACTTAAACCCGTCTGTCTTCATCTGGAAAGGAAACAAGTGTCCCAAGCTGCATTGTGCAGTGTCTACGTAAAACCAGGCTTCTTTTATAAAAAAAATAATGCGTAGGTGAAATTTACCTTTCGATATCAAGTACAGTACATGGGTCATTCACTATATAGACCTCTCAAAAAACGGGAGTCGATTATCAGGTCATCAACGGAAAAATAGAGCCGAATTCTTAAAAGGGTTACGTGTCCGGATAAGCAGTTTTGACATTCACGCCCAAACGACTCAATATTTTGAGCTGAAATTTTGAGACAATGTAAATACAACAGTCTGCAATATGCTGGCGTTTAAATTTCGTACGTACTCGGACTTTTATTTTTGGGACTCCGTTTAAAACGGGATAGTCCCTTTAATAGAAAAACTGTACCAACCTTTTCTAATTTAGTTTGTAAATATTCTGGTTGGTTGTTTTTTCAGACAATATTTTGTGATAGCTTTTAAAGATAAACCATTGGAATTATGGGATTTAAAGTCACTGACAATTATCAGAGAATTACCTAAAAACTTTCCTCGGCCTACAGCCACTGTAAGTTATAATTTATGTATGTAAATCTGTCATGGATAATAATGACAGGAATAATTCACTCCATTTATTTGTTTTTGAGAAGTCAGATCAATCTTGCATATATATCTCAAAAATAAAAAATCATTACAATTTTATTGTAAAGACTTATTATTAAATGTAAATAAACTGTTCAAATACAAAATAGACATTGAGAAGAAGGGCCTGGCTTGTATGGGAAACCTTTTAGATTTAATATTACTGTATTTTTCTAACTCACATAAAGACTGCAATATGAAATTACTAAAAACCAAAATTTACTACAAATTTTTATGGTCTTAAAGATGCAGTTTGTATTGTAAGTGCTAATTCTGCCGATTACAGGTCTTTATTTTGGTCTCAAATGTTACAGAAATTATTATTTAGACATTCATAAACATGACAAGTCTGTAATCAACTCGCTAGACTATCAGATGTATTGCAGTGTTTCAAGTTTGTGTAGAATGTATCTTTATATTTTATATATTACAGTGAGTATATTGCTGTGATTGTGTAGGGTGTGGATGTAGTATATTGCTGTGATTGTGTAGGGTGTGGATGTAATGTATTGTTGTGATTGTGTAGGGTGTGGATGTAATGTGTTGCAGTGTCTGTAGGCTATGGCTATAGTGTATTGCAGTGATTGTATAGCGTGTGGCTGTAGTGTATTGCAGTAATTGTATAGTGTATTATTTGAAATCTTTATTTATTTTATCAATAAATAGATTTGGTCGCCTTCTCATAGTACCAAGACGATTAAGAAAAAATTACTAGATGCTTGTGAAGATGAAAAACCATTGAAATCCCCAATAGACGCCATGTCTTCATCAGGTCAACTCAATAAATCTGATTCTAACACATCAATCAAGTATGTCAAATATTTTGATACAAAAGTACTATGGAATTCATATTTGATCACTGATCACCTGTCGGAAGTAGTTGATACTGAGATATGTATTATAGGGCTTCACTACAACACTTAATGTTAGGATGAAAGTTGACAGATAAGTACAATCCTTGTCAGAATTGTTTCTCTATAATGCGTTTAAGTAATCTGTGTGATATGAATGATATCTTCATGTATTTAACACATTAAAGTGCACGCTTTGATAGTAGAAGTACGTTGGTTTTAGCTGAACCAAATTAATTGAAACAAATAGATTTTGATCAACATTTGCATTTACTCTGACAGAATTCTTATGTTCAGTCGAAGTATCTGTCTGCTTGGCGACACAGCAGTATGTCACGAAATCTTGCATTAGACTATTCCCTGGGATTTATTATTACATCTTAGATATCATGTAAGAAGCAGCATGCTTTGTAACTTGAATTGTTGCATTCGTTGAATTTTTACCCAAACTTTTGTATTAAGAATCTGTTATTTGGTTAAAGCTTCCTGAAATATCTGTAATCACATTCACCAATAGTTATGTACACAGGGGAGTTAATTATAAGTGGTTTGATGAGGATCTGGGCAGCATTAAGTAATGATCAACTAACAATAGTAATTAGGTTCTTAACATAACAGTAGAGTTGATAACATAAATCATTTCCTTAATACGAACTGAGAAAATCCTAGTGGATAAACAATAATTGTATTTCACAGTATTGTGTCGAATGAATGTCCCATGTTGTATTATATTTTTACTAGAGAGAAGAAGCCAAGCAGTAAAGGAACAGTTCGTGAACATTTTGTGATGACTGATAAAGATGGAACAGTCTTCCATTTTATTGTAGAGGGTAGTAGTATCAGTGATGTCACAAAAATACCACCAGAGGTAAAATGGGTTTAACACACTTATTGAAATTAAATTTTAATAGTGTATACTGTATACCTATTGATATAACTTAGCTTGAATTTTGACATTTTTTTATCCAACTGGTGGGTGATATGGTTGTATTGTACCTTGTATTTACTGTACTTTATTAATGAACATCTAAGAACTTTCGCAATGCATGCTTTGATTTCTTTCTTTTGTTATCATTAATTTGAAGTTGAATGTAATCTGAATCTTGTATTTTATAGAATGGTCTGGGTACGATCACATGCCTGGCATGGAAGAATGATTACCTGATGTTTGGAGATGTGGATGGAATTCTCTGTTGCTGGGATTTAAAGGGGAAAATATCCAGGTTTGTTTTTTACTTCAGAATAGAATTGCATAGTGTAAAGCTGACCATCATCAACCAATGTTGATTCCTGATGCTTGCTTTTTATTGTATGTGACCTGAAAGTCTATATTTATCTTTTAACCTGCCATGATGAGCCATAAAAGCTGTTTTTATAGCTATATTTTCATGTGTATTATAGGACAGTGCCCACAAATCGAGGTTGGATAAAGAAAATAAAGTTTGCACCTGGAAGAGAAAATTTCAAGTTTTTTACGCTACACAATGATGGTGCTGTTGTCTGGGATTTTAATAAAGAGGGAAAAGTAAGTTGAATGGAATTGGATTTAACATGTCATCTGAACATTACTTAGATCATTATAAGACTAACATACATTAAGTTGTATTAATGTAGTTACATATGTAATCCAAGCTCCCAAATTTTGTCAGTACAGCATTACCCTTCTTCGAAATTTTGACTGCTTAGGATCTTTAACCTGAACGTCTTTCTCGAACTACATCTGTCATTGAGTCAACTGGTGTAGATTTGATTCCCCGATTGTACGTGACAAGGGTAGGGTCGCCTCTCCAATCTCATGAGTTGTCTCCGGGTCCCCAGTTTCCTCCCACTGCTAAATACCCCTACACACAAATGAATTATTGAAATAAAATTGAACCATAAGTTAGTCCTGACGTGACCTGGTTTGTGTCGAGTGGATGTTAAACCTCATTTCTCTCTTCTGAAACTCCTGGTACATTGTAGATTATCTGTGAATGAGATGTCCCATGGCAGGTTCAAGCATCTCACATTCTGTATTCATTTTGACATATGGTTTATTCTTGTACTTCCTCAATTGTTTTTCTGTATGTCCTTACTTATAGTGCATTCAAGTGTTGGTATTTTAAGGCCTACTGAAAATAAAATCAGAAAACACAACCATCTTCCTTTCAATCTTTTGAAATTAAAGTTTAATATTCTGAGCTTATCCTATCACCAATCAAAATATAACATCAATCAAATCAACTTATTATTTTACCAAAATCAAATCTATTTAGATTTAACATACTGGTATTGTACAACTTCAGGTGGAAATTCAGTATTTTATAAAAAGTCCAAAAGAGATTGCAAAGATATCAGATGCCGAGTGGGCGGGATCAGATCGTCCTATGCTTGTTACCACTAATGGAGCGTTACATGTGACAGATATAACATTAAGGAACTCAAGTTCTCCAACAGATAACTGGGATCTTCCAGGTTTGTTGTTTGTTTTATTATTTAACATGTTTAAGTAAGTTAATCTTAGTGATCAGGTGTAATTTTTAAAGTCCCTTTGGGTGGTGTTGATCAGCAGATACGTCACATTCCTGTCAAACTTGCAGAGAATTTAGTTAACTAAAGCCATTGGTTTGAGATAAAATACCCACACACACCTGTATAAATCATTCTCACATCTTTAAGTCCATTTCACATCTTTGTTAATTACCATACTGTTTTTTGGGTTTTTTTTTTATATAGATGGAGGGACAACTGGTCACACATGTGCAGTTTAGATCATACGGTTTAGTCATTGAGTCAAGTGATATTGTGGGTTTTCTCTTGGTCCTCTGGTTTCCTCCCACTTCTAAATAAAATTGAAATAAAATTGTACCATTATTTAATCAGTCCCCTAATGACCTTGTTAGTGTTTAATTGACATTCAACAACATTTATCTCTTTCTCCTTTTCAGACCTGTATCGTTTGTTTGTTGAGATAATATGTGTAATAATTAATAGGGTTTGTTTGTATCAATATTTAATACATTTTGGAATCTTTAAAAGCACTGTGTAATTAATGAAATATATTATTTATTTTACAGAGCCATTGTTCTGTCCTCATCAAGTTTCATCCAAATCTTCTCAATTATTAAAATGTATTTTACAACACCAGCCATGGGAAGAGACATACAATCTTATGGCACCGAACATGCGAGAAGATGACATCGAGACAGAAAAAACAATAAATAAACAACTTAATCTAATAGACAGGTAAGATAACATCTCATACCACTTTTTGGTTGACGAGAGAAGTTTTCAAAGCCAACAAATCCTTCGACTTAGTGGATAATGTTTGTTTGATGTATCTATTCCTCAAATGAAAAGTGGTATCAGATGTTCTATGAAGAATAAGCCTATCCAACCCCATGCTCAGTAATACTTATAGCTACCTGCAACAATGGGTTGGGCTTGAAATTTAAAAGCCAAAGTCTCCTGGTTATAAGATAAACATTAGACTACGACTCAGTGGTTTAAAAATAAAAGTTTGTTAGCTTTATATGGACTAGTCATTTGTTATGTTTAGCTATAAGTAGTGACTAGTGCAAGAGGTAGGACACCACTTCTTATATATTTGGGAAATCAACATGGCCAAAAATTTTATTTGAAATTTTCTATCCATTTGGTGTCAATTGATTGTATTTACAATGATGTTTTTTCACAATGATTGTTTTTACTATGATTGTTTTCACAAGGATTGTTTCAAAATTAATGCTTTCTTTGATTTTTTTAATTAATATTCATGTTCTAAGAGAATTATTTGATTTTGTTTAGTTCTATGACAAGTTATTTACCTCGTACACAGTTTGGAACAGCTGAGCGATGTCTGCTAATAGCTAGAATATTTGGTGATGAATCTGATCTTCATTTCTGGACAGTAGCTCTTCACTATTTAAGATCAGAAAAATACCAACCAATGAGCAAGGTTTGTTATTTTTTTTAGACTAATATTGCCTGGATGAATTTCAAGGTTTTGATTTGCATACCTCTTTGAGTTTGTCAAGAATCAAACTGTTATGATGTTGTTTAGATAATAGAATTTGATAATAATAAAACTTACAACAGTTAAATTACAAATTGAACTAAAGACAGTAAAACAAATTGGTCTCAAAATATTAGAGCGTGATATTATATTGTAGCTTTTAAAGCCACAATATTTCTAAAATAAGGAAAACATGTAGAAAATAATAGTTACCATACATCAGAAGTATATTACTCTGTAAATAACTTCTAATTTTATATTACTATCCATATACAGGCACCAAGTCGAGTGACATCTCAGTCAGACATGGGTGATTTATTTATTCCATCTACACCCAGTTATAAAGAGGCTACAGACCTTGTAGTCTTGGACAATCCAGACCAACAAGAAAGATCCTATTTACTGAATGAATTATATAGAGATCAACCACTAGAAAGATGTTATGATATTTTAATAGATTCTGATAGTTTTAAGGTAAACACACCAATATAACGCAGATATCTCAAATTGAATATATCTGATGTCATTTGAGTGATTTGTAATCTATTTCAAACTACACTATTGTGAAACTCAGTTATGTTCAATATTCATAAAGATATTTTTAACTGCTAGTTGGTTTGTATAGATTGTTGTCTAGCTAACAATACCATAGAATAAAAAACCAAAGAAACATAGATCTGTATTATAATCAGATTGCATATTAAACTTTTTACTTAAAGATTCATGTTGCTAAGTAGGTAAGAAAGGGAATTTAGATCTGTGTAATATTATTATTCTGTTTTAATAGAAATATCAACTGGATCGAGTGGCTCTCCATGACAACAAACGGGCAACCAATGATCATACGCATAAATGTGTGGAGAATTATATATTATTGGGACAGACAGATCGCGCTGTACAGTTGCTTCTGGAGACGGAGGCAGATAACACAACATATTATGTTGATTCTTTAAGGTTAGAGGTCATCTTCTTTATTTCTGACACAAAATTATGAATACTCTTAGTTCATATTTGAAGCATATTTTAGATGTTACCCAATTCAGTAATGAGGATCTATGTTTGAATAAATATGTGGAAATGAATGCAGTACTGCATATATAGTTTATGTCTTTTATAGCCTTCACCAAGAGACATATTTTATTCACGATTGTCATTCATACATTCTGATATAAATATTAACATATTTTGAATTCTACAGGCTATTTCATCTGTTAACAAATCTTATTTGACATAAGAAAATCATAGAGTCCAATTGTGTAGAAATACAAAACAGTTGGGAGATATCCGAGCTTATACTTCTATTATGTGAACATGTATTTATGTAATTTTAGAGCTTGTCTGGTAGCTAGTATACGGTCATCTGGAGCATCTCAAAGTACAATAAAATTAGTCGCCACCAATCTGATAGCCAATGGAAAACTATCTGGTAATTATACAGCTTTATATAGTATCAATTTATGAATACCAGTCCACAACATAATTTAACCAATGGTTTTAAAACATCTTTTTATGTCTAGTTTTCAAAAATACTTAAATGTCTCATTAACTGACATGTATTTATGGGATTATTTCCGTAACAGTAACACCAAATTTATATTTCTTAAAAACCTATCCAACGTAATTATATTGAGTATTATATGTTTAAAGGACAATGTTGGATGTTGGTGTCATTATCACATAAGTGATAGAACTGATTAAACACATTCCAAATATAATTGTTTCACAGATTATTGTTACGATATATGCGTTAGGAAGATTTCAAGAAAGGGAAGTGACGGACGAGTAATAACAGATACATGGGTGAATTTCTTATTACTAATAATTCCGTCGAAGACCAACAATTGTTATATAAGACTATGGGAGAATATCTGACAATATATGTGATAATGACACCAAAATTGTCCCTTAAAAAGAAATTCATACTCATTACTTCATGGTGTCTATTTCTAAAGACACTACTCTAAACTTTATTACTCATTTGGTTATTTCAGTGGAGTTCACAATCGTCTTATTATTTTTGTCCAATATAGCAGTGATTTATGTGTATATTTGCTCATCAACTATTATTTATGTTTTCTAGAGGGAGTACAGTTGCTGTGTTTGATAGATAAGAGTCTGGATGCCTGTCGCTACCTACAAACATACGGGGATTGGGATAAATCTGTCTGGTTAGCCAAGGTAAAAATACAAATTTTTATTTTTACAATACAATGTCTTGCAAATTCAAGTTTGTAGAGACCGGACATCATCATCCCACTTGTGTGTATGATAGTTACAGACAAATATCTTTGTCTTCTAGACTAATACCAAAATTATCTATAAGCAGATGGCCTAATACCATGTCTCATATGTATGAACCATTTCTCTTCTACTTGGGACCTAGGCAGGCATTTCTATTTTCAGATTATGAAAATGAAATATTTTCTGATAGTTAAACTGACCTTGAGTTTACAAAGCATTCTCAGACATAAGTGAAGAATTTACTCAACTTGCAATCACTGTTTATATGAGAAATGTATTTGCTCTAGAAACATAAAAACTTTGCACATAGTTTCTTATTGATGAATTAAAACAACAAAAGTTTTATAAAATGCTATATTATAGATAATATAAGGCGAAGAATTTTGAGTAAATTTTTAACTTAAGTCTGAGAATGCTTTGCTTTTCTGACATTGGGGCCTGATATTTTGATGAAAAAAAATGGGAGGTTGTGGGAGTGTAAATAGTTCTTAAGACACTCTCCTTATGTATTGCAGGCTACATTAGATCACAATGAGAGAAGTGAGTTAATGAAGAGATATGCTGATCATTTGTGTGGTACACAGATCAATCTAAAGGTAGGAGTTTTACAAAAAAAATTGTCAGAAAATATTATAGAGAAAGATGTCCATCAAATTATACATGTAATTTGGCTGTTAGGCCATATGAAAATGAATAACTATAAAAAACATATATTAATACTAAAAACAGATGATGACATCTTCTTTTGAGTGACATTTAGTAACACATTAAAATGTATACTGTATTTATATCATACAATTAATTGGTTCACAAATTATGCATCATTTCAATGATGTTTAACTCAGCTTTATGGAGCAAATGGTTACATATCGGTAAAACCCTAATTATTTATAGTCCTACATTAAGAAAAAGACAGAAGGTAAGTGAATCGATAACACGAACTTGTTCAAAGCAATGATAATGAGCTGACTAATTGCTTATGTCGATATACAGTGACTACACCACATGTAACTGACTTGTAAGGACCCTGTTCTATTGGTGAATCTATATTATATTTTGCTTGTACCTATTATATGTAACTTGTTTTATTATTTTGATATTACAGAGTAAAGCATTGTTAGTTTTACTGTCGTTAGGTCAGTTTTATAAAGTTGTAGAGATGTTATATGGAATGAGATGTTTTGATCGAGCTGTTTGTTTCATTGAAGCTTGTAAAGAATTTGATTTGATGGAAAATACAAAAGAGAACGGTGAGTTTCACATCGGATGTTTTGATATAGTGATAATTTGTGATATTCAGACAAAAATGATCTGGACAATCCAGACTATATATTAGTCTGGGGATGTTATTCTTAAAAATGTTAGGTCTATTTCAGGGGAAGTAACCCCACTTTAATGAAAGTTGATTTGCAAATCATTTGGTATTGGTGAATTACCCTTTTCAATACAATCGGATAAAAATACAGATCTATATTTCCTTTCGTTTTTTTATGCTTTCGATGGCCTACAATACATAAAGAGCCTACCAGTTATGCTGGTAAGTCGTGTTACAGGTCATTCTGGTGGCTTTTGACCCTATGACTTCAAACATTGCGTAATCAATAAAGGTTGGCGTTTTTAGGGGTTTACCCACAGTTCTGTGCAAGAACTCGCCATAACAGACCGTTTAATTGACTAATTCCTCACATCACCTAGAACGGCTGTTATAATAGCTCCTCCAGATCCTAGTGTTGTGTAGACAAGTAGAACGAAATTCTGGTTTTCCATACTGACACATGTTATTTTATTTTTCAGCATCTTTATTTGAAGCAGTATATTTAGAATATGCTCGTTTTCTCACAAACCTTGGACATCGGAAAGCTGCTGAATATTACTGTCACAAAGCAGGTGATAAAGGGCAACAACTCTTGAAAGAAGTAGAGATTTTATTTACCTGATAAAAGAATACCAGAAGGCATTTTGTCGGTGAATATTTGATAATTACTATGACTAGACTTTAACACTGGTTGTTACAAACTAACTTACAGTGATTATATCTGTTGTAACATGAACCAAGCTGTTGTGGACAAATTGTATTGTGTAATTTATTGTAAAACAAGAAATTAAATGTGACCCATCACCAGTCATATTTTGTTTCAATATCTATTTCTGTCCTATCCACCAGGCCATGACTGATTAATCAACAGAGGGGTTTTAAAGTATAGTCTGTAACAAGTTTGTGACACTTTAACAAAATGAATTAAATAATATCGGTGAAAATGATTACAGTAAACAAATACATACAATATGGATTCTTATATTATACCATTTCCAGAATTTTAATAATATTACACCAGGACTTAACTCTAAATTTAAAACCATCTAGCACTAAATTCTGACCACCTTTAGTATTGGCAATGTATCTAATGTTAACCAGAGCGTTCACCATTTTGGAATGACCATTTGTGATTCAGAAGAGCTATATCAACTGATAAGCTGTGATTAAATATCAGTAGTTTATTTGTTTTTGTTTCAAATTAATTATTACATCAAAACAGCTCACAATTTCATTGGTAAACTGATTTCACTAATTTGCCCAATCTACTGATCAACCCCGTTTACATTACAAATTTTAAGCGTGCCAATAACGATACTTGGCACAGTGTGGTTAATTTTTTGTAGTGTAAACGGGTCAAACATAAGCGTGACGTACTGAGTACTGTGCCAATCTGGTCCACTGAAATGAGGTGGTCTTGGTGCAGTCAAATTCTATAAGTGTAAACGCTCTCTGGTCTGAGCATGATTTCAGTATGGATAACTGCGCCTGCACAAAACGAACCTAGACCCTTCCCCTGCAAAATTTGACAGTCCTGTCATCAGTTCTGTCAAAATGGCTGCTTAAACTAAATCAGTCATCATAATTGTTTTCATCTGGGTAATTTGTAGAGGGACTGAAATTAACTTTTCTGTGAAGACTTCTATATTTGGAATGCTTTGCACGATTCTGAGATGGGTTATTTTAGAGTAATGTAAACCGGTCAATTTCTTGAAATTTATCGTGGCCTGGTACCATACCCAGAACGACGCGCTTATCGCGGCCAAGTGTAAACAGGGCTATAGTGGTAAGTGTTCATCACCAGTAACAATAATTAGAGTGAGAAGTTGCCACTATCGATACTAATTAATTAGAACAGACTATAGACCAACACCCACCGTCTAGTAACCTCGTAATCCTATATCAATACAATCAAATTTGAGGAAAGTGAGGTTGAACCAACCATAACACCTCTAAACCCAACACAATTTGATAATAGGTCAAACAATATGGTTGATAAAAACCAAACAAGGATGTAATTAGTTGTATTATTATGTTAATTAGTGTGTTAAAATCTTTGTTAAAATTACAAGAAGCCACTAGCCATAATTTACATGTAAGAGTAGGATATGACAGGTCATATTAATTTGTGTTGTGAACCATCACATGATGGGTTAATTTCTTGTCTGATAAATTTAAACAAATGTATTTATAGTTATGTCACATAGTTTTATTGTATGATAAGGTGGTGTCATTTATATGGAAATATTTAACATTCAATTGATAGCTATGATACCCCTTTATCACACTATTCATTTAATTTCAACTGCTAAAAATGACCTACTTTGTAATGTTAGTGCTGCGTTCTAATTGAGTATCTCAATACATAATTTACACTTTCTCTTTGGCACATTCTCTTTTAGTCTTCTGGTCAAAAAATTGCCATTCATATTCATGCTAAAAGAGACATAAGGTTTAACATCCACTCAACACATACTACGCGGCTGGTCTTTATTTTAATAATTCGGTTTGGTGCAGGGGTCTTTAGCTGCAGAGGACTGGAGAGAAAACAAAGAAGGTTAGGCAAAAAATAAAATTCCTTATCACATTTAGGATCATAACTGTGACACTTGACTGGTTGACAGATCTTATGATCAACAGCACATTTGTAAACCTGCCATGTTAACAGGGTGCAGACCATAATTAACGTCTATATTGGCATCGAGGTTAATTCTGTCATTTTACCGGGCTCCAACTACCACCCAATTTTCTTTGGGCTGGACGTCTGCCCTTGTCATCTTCGAAATTTGTATGAGGTTGACCTCGTTGACCACTGAAAATTTGTGATACGCAAACCCGAAAGTAGCATACTGAAAACATGTAATTATACGCCGTACATGTCACTGTAACCAACCTCTTAACTCTGTTACCGCCCCCACCTCTAAACCACGACAATCGACCGTAAATTAACGAATTTTTTTAAGAGACCAGCCAAATAAACCCAAATCTATAGTAGTTGTATATTATCATATTATTTATATTTGTACATTATTTTGTTATTATGTTACTTCCATTCTATACACAGAAATAAAATATAAACTTAACGAAAATGTTTTTATCATTACTGCTGTATTTTGAGGGAAGCCAGTCATAATGGGATACTTGAATAAAGTCAGTAGAATAGCTAGACAAAGCACAAAATCAGATACATTAAACATGAGTTCTAAGCTCTTCCCAAAAGACAAACCTCGTCGTCATTCTTGCATCTTGACACCGTTTTATTCAGAAACTTTCAAGTCAAACATCATTTATAAGGTTTCTGCCCAGTTTCAATTTTTCTCATAGTGAAGTTAGTATGTTTTTAAAAGCGATTAAATTTTAATTGATTCTCCAGCAGTGAGTTTTGTATGCCTTCGTAACCGTGTAAGTGATTTACCAATCCTCACAATATTAGTCCTAGATCCCCAAAACACGTTTAAAACACTCTCATCTTCATGCGACAGAACTATTTGACTTTATATAGGTCAAAACAAATTATCAAAGTAGTTTTAATTCTGGTCATTGTTATTGGATGTACTAAATTATTGTAGTATATTTGTCAAGCAGTAGTCAAAAGTTTTGTTTTAATTCCTTTAAGTGCCTGTGCATACAGCCGGGCTCGTGAGGGGGGGGGGCAGCTGGGACACTTTGTGTAGAATCAGCGTCCAACACTAGGAATATGGAAACAATGGATGAAGGAATCCGATAGGAAAGTGTCCTTCACTAGATAAATATTAAAGTAGATAAACAACAGAGACACTAACACTGTTTTCTTCATCAGATATTGTTAGACCAACGTTTCGAAGAGGTACTCTCTTCTTCTTCAAGGTAATAAGTCAAATGTTTTATTTATTACCAATTCACTACAACCAACCAAATCATGACATTTCTGATCTCATTGTCACACAAACAGAACAAACTCAGAGCGACGCCGAAACACCAGAAGAATAATAACATTTAGAGAGAGAGAGAAATGGGGTTTAACGTCCACTCGATACAAACTAGGTCATTTTGGGACTAACATGGTTTCAATTTTATTTCAATAATTCGCTTGCGCGTAGGGGTCTTTAGCAGTGGGAGGAAACCGGAGTGCCCAGAGGAAACCCACGAGGTTGAGAAGGTGCCCCTATCTCCATGCCACATATACGCTCACACCCGGGTTCGAAACCACAGCCGCAAGCCAGAGGTGACCGGCCAGCTAGAGGTTGAAGCGCGGCACTCTAGACCACTAGGCCATCCCAAACCCCCAACAACGTTTAGACTAACTAGAGAAAAATTCTGGATTAACAATTAATATGCGGCTTGCGCAATAGCCGCGCCCTGTAGTCCCAGTTAGCGCAACAGCAGCAAGTGCATCCAAAATCATCACAAAACACTATACTGATCTCCAGGAAAATCACCCCCAAATCTTCACACACAAACTTATTTCATATTCTAAAAATAAAAATCTGAACGACATCTTAGTGCACGGTAAATTTGACTAAATGGTGACTAAATGAGACCAGTCGTTACCCCCCCCCCCCAAAGGACATTATTTCAAACAGTGCCGGACTGGGGGGCCCAAGGCCCACTTGTCAGGTCATTGACCAAGGCCCACACAATATGCACCGAAGGCGCGTCACGACGGCGCAGAAGGCGTGCGAGAGTCATGGGGTTTGGAAATTGACAACGGCAAACCCATATTCCAAGCATTCAGAATGACCTAAAAGCATTATCATTAGATGAATTTGAGAATAGGTTTAAAGATGAATTACACGGTTCTCGCTATAATGAGGTCAAACCCATAAAGTTCTTTGCTTGTAGTACACTTCCTTTTTGTCAGTCATTTTTTCCCGATATTTTCTTTCTCCTGTCCTGTGTCCTGTCTTGTCCCCTCTTTCCTTCTTTCTTCGCCCTCTCATTTCTTTCTTTTTTTCTGTTTTTCTTTATTGGCTTAGGCCCACCTGTCACGGACAGGTGAGCAGGTGGGCCCAGTCCGGCACTGATATCAAACCCTGGCCCTAACCCTTAGTAAATAAAATCGACTAAATATAAGAATCCTTAGCCGTAACCCGGTGATAGTGGAACAATCCAATTCTTAGTAGGAAACACACTAATGTGGATCCCACCCGAGAGCCACAAATTTGTTCCCTTTTACAGAAATGAAAATACCAGAATACCACGAGCACCACCTAAGGAACACCATCAGCGCCACCATCATCGCCACCAACACCAAAAACAACTTTGTATTTAAAATTAATGTGTTGTATGTGTTTTTATAAAACTAGTGCTTATTTGGCGATTCAACCTCTCCCCTAAATTCTTAAACCTAACTAACCTACAAGCTCGCCAACAATCACGTTCCCTTCTTACCGTATAAACATCTCAGCGACCTTCATGAAATCTTGAGTTGGCCTTAAGAATTAGACCTAGCCCCTAATAGACTTTGGACATAATACTTAGCCCGTGGTCACAATGGGTTTTTGAATCTGATTTACAATTATTTATGATTTTCCCGTTAATTTCGAAGATTTTTTAATACTTTATATCCAGCGGGGGCTAACACAAATTATACGGTACCAATTAGTCCGTGATTGGTGTATAAAACACAAAATTAACGCTTTCCTTACGTCAGTCATTGCTGTCACCTTGGATACATAAATGTTTGTGACATGAAGAAACATTTATCAAACTCTACGAGATCATATTTACTTTTTTTTTGTATTTTAAGCCCAAGGCGATAATTTAGTATTTAATGTATAAATTGATGCCAGCACGTGGAATCTATAGCTTCGTTCTAGTAATCACTTCTGTTTTCATAAATACATGTAGTATGATTTATTACCTGAAGTTAAACTGTCAGGAAACTAATTAATGGTGTTCTGCCAGTTTCATTTATTTTTTATTACGTGTTAAAATAAAGATTTTGTATGCCGACGACCCAATTAGGACCTATGCAATTCATGAGTTCAATACTTGGTTTGTATAGCTGACGACGAGTAGGATCGGATCACCGTCTAACGTGGCATGACTTCTCCTGGACACCTTGTGCGCAAGCAACTTACTAAAATATAAAAATTACCATATGTTCCTGAATGTTAAGAATTCTATTACCGACTTCAATTACGTCACTCTCGGAATAAAATGGTTACTCATAATGTCAGTCACAAGTACACATACTAGTTAAGTGGTGTTTATTGACATGGAAATAGTGTGATATGACATGTCATCCTGTAGGAAGGGTCGCCTGTTAAACCTCGTGGGTTTTCTCCGGGACCTCCGGTTTCAGCCCACTGCTCAAGATCTCTACGCGCAAGCGAATTATTGAAATAAAATAAAACCACATGTTAGTTCCGAAATGACCTAGGATGTGTATGCTAAAATTGATAATTTTTTTGTTGTTTTGGGTTGATTTTGGACCAATGTATTCGAAATCAGCGGGATTCAAATTTTCCGACACCTTGAGGCAAATCTGTGGGCATCACAAACAAAACATGGGTTAGTGCATGCATGCAGCTTAATGGTGATACCCTGTTCTCAAATGATCCAGGGAGCTTGACGAATACCACATCTTTACTGAGCTGGAGAATGGTCACTTGCCTCTCCACAGGTCAAGGAATTGGAGAGATTTGTCTACTCGTCATCTGGTTCATTATCCTACCAGCATGCACTGAGATGGCAATTGCTTAAGTTACAAAAGAAGAATTGGAAGGAGAGATGCTCCTCCCGACTCGTGCCGTGTTTCTGTCCCAAATCACAGGAGCAAATCACAGTATACCTGACCAGGTCACAAGCCTTTCTTCTACTGAACAAAATGGCTGGCAGTTGGACAAAGAAAGGCATCTATGTTCCTATGCAGAATCTTGCTCGGTCTGCCATTCGTTCTGCTGTAAATGAACGAACAAACAATATTTTATTTAATATAATATAATTACATATAATCATACGAAAACAAGCGACATGCATATGAATATCGCTTCCTGGTATGGTGATTATCTTTAATCAGTGAAAGTGAGAGTACGTTAATGAGCAGTACACGGATTCGGAAAATTAAGAAACAAGAAGTGAACTGTTAATTATTTTTATTTTTTTAAAAAAAATAAACTGTTTAAATAGATCATCGTTACAGCCTAATGACGAAATGGCCGCTGCAATGAAATGAAATGGGGTTTAACGTCCTACTCTTCTGCACCTAACCTGGGCTAATGGAGGACGGGCATACGCCATACAGTGTGCTATGAGGGAAATTTTGCCCGGGCAGCGGGGCTACGGTCTACTCTTATATCGAATTCCAACTGCAAAGGGATCTTTAACGTGCACGCCAATGTGTACACGGGACCTCAGTTTTTTCGTCCCATCCGAACGACTAGGCAGCTGTCCTTGTCAGGCCCTCAGTTCTGCATCATTGACAAGGGGAAACCACGCCCGAAAATCAAGATGAACTTTCTCGGCCAATGCAGGGATCGAAAACCCGACCTCCAGGCTAGCGAACCAGCGCCTTACCCACTTAGCCACGTGATCCCCACCTCTTACGCAAACAGTATAACAGTATATAATACCAAGGTTGTGGGTGTTCTGGGGGCCACATTTTTATACACTCAGATTTTCGTGTAGACGGCCGGTCCACAATTAGTATGTGGACAGTCTACAGGTCACAAATTCTTTCCGATTTTGACGAAATTTGAAATATAGGTATATATCCCAAACATCTCGGTTCATAGCGCCATAGATTATGACCCTTGGTTGTACGAAAAATTATTCACCCGAGTTTGATGAAATTGAAAATGTATGCTTGTAGCCCAGCGATCTGGGTTCCTTTCGATATTAGCACATACTGAATGGTAACTGCCTACATTAATATGGCCCTTGTAGACCCTCTTGAGTCAAACTTTCTATCCGATTTTGATCAAATTAAAAATGTACGATGTCGGTTCCTTTCGATATTAGCACATATCGAATCGTAACTGCCTGAATTATGGCCCCTGATTGTACGAAAAATCGCGTTTTTAGCTTGTGGAACCAGAAAGAGGCGGAAATTTACACAGGGAACCTGTTTCTTCAGCGTGAAGCATGTTTGCATGTGCACCAATAAAGTTTTGAATTTTTTCGTAGGATCATATCGTTATTTTTTAGTGAAGATTCTGCGTAATATTCCTTGTTAAAAAGCATTTTTGATATGTCCTCTTGATAAAATGAGGTATCCATTACTACCATAGCACTACCCTTGTTTATGATAATATTACAGGTATTTTCAAGGCATTCAAAGCTTCTCTATTGTCCTTATTAAGGTTTGATTTAAATGGTTTATTTTGAACTTGGTGGGTTGGTTCTGAATCTATCAAGAAAAACATCCTCATTGACCAAGGCCCACTCAAGTACGCACCGAGGGGGCGTCACGAGCTTGCCGAAAGCGGGGGAGGGGGGGCTCCCTCCCCCAAGGAAAATTGTGAAAATTGACAACCCATTTTCCAAGCATTACAGACCAAAGCTTCCTATCTTTTCTTTCTCCTGTCCTGTGTCCTGTCCTCTCCTTTCTTCTTTCTTTTCTTTCCTCCCTCTCCTTTCTTTCTTTTTTTCTTTTTTCTTTATAGGCTTAGGCCCACTTTTTCTTAATGAGCTTGTCCAGCACTGATCCTGTCCAACACGTGGTGTAAATGTAGAATTGTTCCGCACTAGATATTCTGGTTCTGATTGTCTTGATTCATATGAGTTGGGGTCGGCTTTATGAAAATGATGTTGGGGGTCTCATTTTTTCTACAATGAACCCATCGTGTTTGAGAGTCTAGTCCATCATTAAGTGGAAAATGTGAGTTTCAAAAATATTACCACCCCGGACATCATAATTAAAATCGGTATCGTGTTTCAAAATAGGCGTTTCTTGCAACACAATCACCGCAACACCTACTGAGGCGAAAATGTGGCCCCAGGACAATTGTGAAAATCAAAAACACATATCACCTCATTATTGGAAATGCATAATATGGATATAATTATGTCTTAATATTCCTTGCACTGAAAGGTGTTATTTTAGCAAACTGGAGAATCCCTTTTACGAAGAAAGAAAGTAGAAAATACCAAAATACGCAATTTTCAACGTTAAATCAATTCCGTTAAACTATTTTCAGATAATCAGAAGATTCTCGTCTTTATTCAAATGGCATGTATTCATTGCTACAGATCAACTCTGTCACTAGAAAATATGTGAACAATTTTCATGAATTGAATCGATCAATGCATGACAAGTAATCGATAATATCGAATCTGTCACGTCGTAGTATTAATGGCACATTGAAATATTTGAGATCTTTAAGTGGCCAGACGAAACGAAATTATCTTAAAATTGTGAAGACCCTTTGAACTATTCTAGCAACGATTGAATCTTAAACCACCTTGCCAGTTGTGGATGACAATGTGTGAAATCCTTACATGACAGTTTTATAGTAGAAGAATATTGGCCACTGATGAATAACTGTGACATATTTTAGCAGAACTATCTCTGGTTTTCTTCTGTGCTGTAATGCGAGGGATAACCGCACATATAACAGTAATTATGTGTTTGATGTGTGTCTGGGGGTGTAAGAATAGTGTAGTAATTAGTTTCTTTAAAAAAAATTGTAAAAGGTTTTGTGAAGGGCAAAGGGTGGGGGTTGTTGACAGGCTATGAGGGCATTTGGGCCAAAAAAATGGGATTGATACTTTCGAAAAGATAAAAAAAACTCCTCCTGTAAATTTGATACAACTACTTGATATTTATGGTTCTAATAAAGTCTAAATTCAAGTAAAGGGCGGGCTGAATATTCGGTCCCAATTTGCTAAACGATATTGTTTTAAAATATCATAAATAAACATAAATCGTGACAACGGATTAGGATTTATATTAAAAGAAAACATAGATGAGATCCTTGGAGAGATATTTTACGATAAAAAAATTTAGGAGTGTATAACAGGCATTGAAAATATGGGTGTCGACATCTTGTTTCAGGGCTATTTCAGAGCCTCTTTTAACTAGTAAATTACGTTACATTATTCCCACTTAGTGAAAATCTTCTGCAACCTAGTGATGAGCAAATAAGCTACACTGGTTTATATATGTGTGGTGTTTAAAATCGGCAATGAATGTATAATTTAGTGCAATGAAAATATTGAAAGACGTGACCAATCCTGTAAAATCTGAAGAAATGATTGATGCAGGCAGGGAAATACTATATATAATTGCACTAGCAATACCCCTTTTCAACCAGTTTGATTGGCTGACAGCAAAATCATACCATTATTTTAAGATTTCTTCGGTTCATTCTTGTTTTCGTCATGCCCTGTCCATATCCTATGACCCTGGAAAGGGTTATTTCCTGTCAAACAGAGTTAAAATCTGATTTGCGTTTGTCAATGAGTCGTCATATTAACTGTGAATAACAGAGTATGAATTGCTCTCAATTCGAGCGACACAGCTCACTGTAGTCCGATGAAAGCAATGACCGTATATTTCGACAGTCCACTTGTAATAGAATTATTTTCTGGCGAAAATGGCATGTGCTCACTTGCAAAATACAATAGGATATGTAACAAACATTTTCGGATGGGGGCGACACCCTGGGGAGATCCCCCCCCCCTCAACTATTGTATCCTAGTTAAGATTCCTTAATAAAACCCCTGGGCTATTAATCTCTGGTGGGGTTGGATGAAGCCGAATGGTTAGCGCTTGTATCATAAAGCATATCATTTGAGTTAACTGGCGTGGTTTCGAATCCCAAATTGTACGTGACAAGGAGTGGGATCGCCTGTCCAACCTCGTGAGTTTTCTCCGGGTCCTCCGACTACCACAGACCCCTACGCGTAAGCGAATTACTGAAATAAAATTAAACCATGTGTTAAATCCGACATGACCTAGTTGGTGTCGAGTGGACGTTAAACCCAATCTCTCTCCCTCTCTCCTCACTCTATTTACCTCCCTTATTACTTTCTGTTTGAAAAAAGTAGTTAACGTAAAAGCCCGGATAATCTAACAAATGACCCTTGTTTTTCCTCAAATGTTGACTACGCATCCAGATTAATATTTGTGGAATAGTTGTCTGAATGATATGACTAGTATGCCTTTGGGTTGTGAACGCCGTGTGCTTTAAATTGTCTCAGCTGTGTTGTTCACATAAATGCGCTCAGTTCAACTCTCAAATGTCAAATAGTACCAAAACGGTGTAAACCTGGCATGGTCGGTAATGCTTCGCCGCTTTAGTGTTGCTTTTACAAAGCCGAAGAGCACTTTTTCAGTCCTGATTATCTTTACCATCCCTCTTATTTTACGTAAACTTCAGCTTTCAATTTTGTTTAAACGCAGATTGTAATGTTGATGGGTTGTTTTATGGGGATTCATTTCTATTCATTGCTACAAAAAGGGATCTTTCGCATATAGTTGGAACTTGGACAGGGGCCCTAGTTCAATGCCGCATCCATATATATTATCTTGAGAGTCCGAATTTTCTGTTCGGTCTACACTAATAGTTGTTAAGGTGAACGGGGAACCTTGGCTTTTTATTGTCTTTTCCTACGTCTAGACATATGTTTCTTGTAGGCGTAGCCTTTGACAAATTTGCATTCAAATTACGGTAATTTGGACTTAGAGACTAAGTAATCGTCGTAGAAGCTTTCTTTATTTAGAATGATTACTGCCATTTTATTGATAAAATGCGCCATTGTCTTGTGACAAAGAAATCAGATCCCCGCTTCATACATCGAAAAATAAAAACTAATAATGTATTATTATGTTAAGTTGCTGCGATCACCGCTTGATACCGTCTACTGAAAGCTCGAGGCTTTTAAAATCTCTTACAGAGAAGCAGCCATGCTGTCTCGAGAAAAGTACAAGGCTTTTAATACCGACTTCTGATGCACCTTCTTCCAGGAAATAACCCTCCATACAATATTAAACACACTTTTATATTTAATTTCAGGTATGTATAACTTACAAATCCACACCAAAGACCTTGACGAATTTTCTTCTGTAAAATACAAAAGAATGGGTGGAAAAATCCATGACACAGTAAAGGAAGTAATGGCCAACAGAGAAACCGTTGTGGTTGGAAGCGGGCAATCCTCCAAGGAAAAAAATCCATAGATTAGAATCCCGAAGCAACAAACCTACAAAGACGAGTTAAAAGATTGACCTTCAACTCGAAAATTCGTAAAATGCAACATTAATATAATATATTTAAACTTGATTGTTAAAATGCTATTTAGACCCCTTTTCTAAAATTTAGTGTTTAAAGGCTACGTCCAATTTTTTATTAATGAGCCCTCGACGTATGGTAAATCAGTTAAAAAGGACCATTCTGTTCTTTTGGCAGCAAATCTTGTTTTAAAACACGTAAGTTGATAAGATACATCGTTTGTAATATTCTAGTTCTACGTTTTTATACATTGGAAAAGCAGAGGACTAAGAATAGAAACTTGAGGGACGCCAGAGTTTTTCGTCATTCTATCAGATGAACAATTTTCAAACACTGATTTGTATTATGTAAGTAAATAGAAATTAGCACCAGTCTGTCATCTTGAATTCCATGACTGCTTAAATTGAGTAATAAAACACTTTTAAATAAAATTTCATATGTTTGGTTTAAACGATATTTTTATTTCAAGTCAAACAAATTTATTTACAACACTGATACAATGGATTAGAAAACAAGTAAATTATACGTTTCAATATAATTACTAAAATGTACAAGTAAATTACATATTCATATTGACAAATAAATAATTAAGTCATCATCATCATTTAACATTAATCATACATTAATCACCATCGTCTGTCAATTCTTATTTATTCAAAGGGCTTAGTTTAAAATACTTGTGAACTTAGCAATCTTGTGTACGAGATACTATCATTGGGATCCCCGTAAAGAAAACTTTTGAGTGATTGAATTTAAGTGAGAGGGTATTTAATGTTGTGATACGTTGAGTGGATATCACCACACCTGAATGTCGGAATACCAGGAATATGCATTAAAAATCTGTGGAAAATTAGAGCACTTTAACAGTTACGAAGTCATTCTATATGTAAATGTACCGCTAAACTGCCTGGTAAAAATCTGATTTATATTTGATAAAAAAAAGTTCAGTTTTTGAGTAGTAATCAAAATTTTAGAGGTTATATTCATTGGAAGGTCAGTTTGCAGATTTTTTTAATAAGACCCAACACCCTTTGGTACCCTAACTTTGATCGTATTGCATTTAACCTCAAATGTCTTCTGTGTTTTAATAAATAAATAAATACAGACTTTTACATATTCTATGTTTTACAGATTTCAATATTTTATTTTTGACAGGCCATGCCATGTAATCTAGCGTTGGGTTCGTTTATCGAGTTCAATGCACGTAAAGAAATACGGGGTGTGTATTGTGACATAGCGAGTAGGAAATTAGTGTAACACATCCATATCCGGTATTTCGAAACAGATGTAAATTATTGGGTTTAGGTTTAGAAACATTAACATAAAAACCATTAGTATTAGTTAAGGAAAGAATTGATGTTTTTGGTGTGAATTGGGAATGAAATTTTAATATCTCGCGAGTCTTTGACATAAATATTATTAACATACATTGGAAATATCCGACCGTGCGTCCTGTAGGTGACATATAAATTCTAGGTTTGGCGACTAACAACACTGGGTTATTATAATGCATGTATTAGACACTATCGAGCTTTACTGACCACGTGATTTATGGAAGGGTATTAATGACAAATGTTTTATTGGAAAATACTGAGGGGGGGGGGCAACATTTTTCATTTCACTCAACACATTTTACCCTTGCTCTGCCACTTTCTAGATAGCACTTTACGCACAGCAATATCTTTGATATACACGTGTAATGTGTAACGTAAACATGTCATTTGACACATTACTTTTGACGTTTTATGTTAACTGTTGTCTTAATGGTATTTTTGACACATCAGTTATTATTGGCAGCGACACCCTTTTTATTCCTTTTTTCAGATAAGTTATGTTCGGCGAAATACGCCAGACGTCTCAATCGAATGGCAATCTCTAACAGTCTACACCGAAAGTATTTATTGCGCATGCTCTCCCAATAAAAAAAACTTGTCTACGATATCATCCCTGGCGGAAGTAGACTTAAAACTCCAGAACTGAACGAACGAACAGATAAGAACATGGCGTCACCGTTTGACATAACTTGTGGAATATGCTTAACCTCGTTCTTCTAGTACCTTGTTACAAATGGCGCTGAAACTCAATATGTCTTAAATATTGGATTTCAGAAGCCCATCGTTCCCCGATAGGATCACAACATCGATGTTGTCATCGTTTAACATGACTTGTGGAATATGTTCCAAATGGCGTTGAAACGCATTATGATGCACGTTTTGTGTGACAATTTCAAACTTTTAATTTTGTGTTAAATATTGGATATGAGAAGCACATCTTTCCCGGTAGGATCATAACATCAATGTTGATTTAAATTGACAAATAATTCGTGTTTCAATGTCGAAGGCTTTCAATGATACTAAATTAGAGACTAGGCTACTTTAACTTCCAATACATTATGCGCGAAATTATAAACATGTTGATTTAATTAAGGCTATTTAATTACGTATGAAAAAATAATGAAAAAAATAGTGAAAAACATGAGAACAAAAGAACTATTTCAGTCAACGACTTAATGATCTCGTCTAGAACTAATTAGGCTTTCTTAATGGCTTCTAAAATACGATTTTTGTTCACAACCCGTCTTCATTATCCTGATCGAAGCAGAACAGTAGGACGTTTAATCCCATTTTCATTTTATATACTAATTACGACTGCCCATGGCTTGGTTATAATTATTATACCAGGTATTATTAGAACTTTTAAGAATAAATATTGTTTAAACACAATTTCTGGTAATCAGACAGTAAATATTATCTAAAATATTTACTTCTATATATTAGGACATATTTGGAATTTAGTGCATTGGTATAACGTGTGCGCTTTAGATTTAGTCAAATGGTGTGGTCTCAATCCTAATCTTATACGTGACAAGGAGTTGAGTCGTCTTCCCAACCTCATTTGATTCCATCGCCCCCGCCCCCATCAAGACCCCAGCGCACATAAAAGTGTCTTCAGCGCACATAAAAGCGTCTTCAGCGCACATAAAAGTGTACTATCTTAGTCCCCAAATGACCAAGTTTGTGCTGATTATCGTAAAACATAATTTCTCCCTATTTCTCTCCACAAATTATTACAGCGATTTTAATGTCAATATTCTATTGCTAGGATGGACCTTATAATACAATAAGGTCCATGTTGTATTATAGGGTCCATGGTATTGCCACTGTTCTAAGATATGGCTAACAAGACAAAATGGAAAATAACAACCTTTCTCATACATGCAGAATATATAAAGTAATGTGTCTTCACATTAGGAAACTAGGAACGTAATCAAATTAAGTTTATTCTAATGTCGGCCACTTTATCAAGGGAGTACTTCTAAATTTTCCATAGCAGTAGCATCCCAAACATCGTTTAGATTAACGTTTATGAGGAAATATAACATAACGATTTCCTTGAAAATTGGCCTTTGGATCATTTTCTATGACTTATTAACTCATCAATTAAATTTTAAAATTTGTGTCTCGAATATCAGCTAATTGAATATTGGAAATACTAAGTTAGAAAAAATATATTTAATAATATTTCCATTATATTATTCCTTCATATAAATATATATTCTGTCTATTTTGATGAAGTTTTGGGTTATTCTTCATAAATTAATTATGGAAATTTTCATAAAAAAAAGTATAAAGCAAAGTGGTTTATAAAAAGTTTCTTAATAACAACTAGGCGTTTCTAAAATAGTTAATTTGTCTGCGATATCAACCTCAAATCAATCCATTCTTTGTTTTGATTTTAGAATTCTGCTATGTCAATAACGTATGATATTAGGTAAAGTGGCACCCTTAAAGTTGATTGACGAGGAAGTAAAAGACTTACTATTAAGAAGATTGGAAGAACGATTCTCTCAATAACTACAATTACTATAACTGGGATATTTCCTCCTTGCATTTGAATGGTATTTATATCGAGAAATGCCTTGTGTAACCCCCCTCCCCCCACCCCAGTAGATGTATTGTGACCAATTTGTGACAACTGAAACACCCTTTTTCTGGATCAGTTTATTTTCTATATAAAACAGCAGCGCTTTTTAGAAAAGAAGGATTTATGAATTTGTGTAAGTGATAGCAATAGTTCTGTAAGTAAGTTTTCAAAAATCAGTCATGGGGTTTAACTGATCTTCAAATTAATACTTCGATCATCATGAGATAAATGAAAATTTTCATTCCTATGGTAACGTGTACAGTACGTTGGTAAGAATGTCGCCAATACAGCGTCACGTCCACTTACTCTTCCTCGAATCACACAGTCCATGGGTTCGTGATAACTAAGAACCGGTCTTCAAAAATGCCGACGCCTCTTCTTTAGGGTTTAATCAACCCTATCTCCATCACAGACCTCGTGGTAACGTAAAGGGCAGCAAACTACAAGGTTTACCAGAGTATTGAATTACAAAATCTTGAAGCACCAAGCATTGAATTCGCTTAAAAATTTTTCATAGCTACAATCTACGCCCGTTCCCCACCCATGAGCACACTGGAATAGGTCGATGCACATCTAAGACGGAGTTGCTAAAGATAATAGTTGATATCATTTAATTTTTTTTACAGTGTCGATATCCACGAAAGCAAATTACATAACACGATACCACCATTTGATCTAACAGAATGACATTTCTCTGCTCGCATTTAGTAGTGACTAACAGCTGCAAATTACTAAACAGAAGAAACAATGCTGCAAAAGCACTATATTTGGAAATACATTGATTCTTCGGAATCCGAAGGAGTATTAAACATCTCTTTATAAAGCCCTGCTATGCATTACATCACTTTACAACCATACTCCTCGCAGTGTTCCGTTTGATTAGAACTAATCTTACAACTCACTGCTGTAACGAGTGAAAGTTCTTGTTCTAAATTATGATTGGTCAAGAGTCCAATTAACAACCAATCGCCAACTGTGTTACAAACGCATTACTCTTAAAACAAAGCGCCAAATTGTCTGACAAACGAGGCTATCAAATCGAATAAAATGTAAACAATACTGGTTGAAAACGGAAATAAGTTCACCGTTTTAATACCTTAAATCACTGTCAAAAGTTTTAGGGAAGACCAAGATTAAACGTAGGACTGTCATGTTGCTGTACTCAAGTGATAGATTTGATTGAACCGGAAGAATAGACACACTCCCTGAAGTGTTTAAGTATCAGAAGCCAGTCCAGCAATGGTCAGAGAGGAATTTCTCGGGCCATTGCTTCAGGAATATGCATTACAACGGACAAATCCCACACCGCATTTGTTGCAAAGTTTTAATCAATAGTAATGGAATCTTTTCGTTCAACATAACCATGCAAGATGTCAAGATTCTCTTAATAACAAAACATCTCCATGTCCGGACACAATTAGCAAAATCTATTCTTAAACAACGTGTCGAGTCAGTCATCTTACTGATCTCCCGTTTATTTATTCGGTTTCTGTGACTTAATTATATTCCCCGACAACTCAAAAGAAATGGCGACACTGTTCTAAGAAAGTCGATCCTATTATTTCATAACTGCTGATAATTTAATCTCCCCTCACTAGTTAGAATTCCGTCCATACCATTCCATCCTCGGTTACCCAGTGTACTCATTCCGTTCTACTCCACTATACCCTGGGTTAATCCATAGGGTTTCCATTCAGTCCAGCAACAATTATCAGAAATAGACGCCTACATTAATTGTTTGTTGTAAAGCCCCACCACACATGGCGAAGACCTCGCGCAAATATTCAAAAGAGTTGTCATTACCCCAAACCTACGCCCATGCGTCGTCGCTGCGTTGTTACCATACTCCTTCCACGCCCAGCCACACCCACACCACGCTGGAAACGACCGCACCAGGCTAGCACGACGCCCCTCCCCAGTGATTGCTACGCTGTTACAACTACGTCACCTCACATTTCGAGGAGAGGTATTGAGGTACACGAGTACATCCACCAAGAAAGCTAATAAACAAAATACATGGAGCACGACTTCGCTACGACCTAAACATTCGCCTGACAGCGGCATCGGGGAGATATTTGTGAATGCATTTAGAGTTTTGAGGGACCGAATAGGTTGCCAATAAACAGGTTGCCAGCTGGATCGGTCGAATAGGTCGCTAGGCGAATAGGTGCTAATTTGTGTTCAGTGTTTTGTGCGACGTCAGCGCATGGAGTTGAGGACAAAATGGAAATGGACGAAAATAATGTAAATATTGGAAACAAGTGGCTATGATATCGTTTTGTGGGAGTATTTATGCAAATCAAAACGACTGGATTGAAGAAAAAACATATCTGAGTGAATCGACTGAGGTTTGATTGCCTGGCATTACGAATTGCTGAAAAAAAAACGAGCCGAAGCGAGAACAGGTAAAATCGAGCCTTCAAAAGGCATTGCATTCCTGTTCTTTTTTTTATTATATATTGTCTGGTACGACATGGTTTATGCATATATATGTTGTAGGGGGTCAAATTATGAAGTAAATAACCACACCAAGGGTTCAGTAAACAGCAGTTTATTACTATACAATAAAAACCCTGAAATTATACAATTACAGTATAAATAACATAATCAAACATATAAAATCAATTCATTCATATTCATTAAAATAATATATTACATATTAATACTAAAACCTATATTCTAAATACCACTTATATATACTTAATCTATATAAATACTTTAAAGGGAAACTACCTCCTGCTAACCAGTATGAAATATACAGGCATAATTAATTAATCTTATAATGTTCTTACCCATGAAGGGGTTTTTAATAAAGTAACCAGAGTCTGGAACAAGGTGAAGTACCTTATAGCTCTCTGTAATAAAATATGGGATAATGTAAATTAAATATATTATTGAAGCGAAATGCTTTAAATAGCGTTATTATTGTTAACTGTATGCAATGTATTTGTAAAAGTAATTTATAAAAACCAGATTAACTTAAACTTATTTGACAACTTTTACTTAAAACCAACATGTCCGCCATTATAACAAAGACAAATGAAATAGATATAAAACTGATAAAACAACTAGCAACACATACCTTTAAACTTAAACTGTAAATCTGTAGATAATGATATTACTGCAACTAACCAATACATACAATTGATACAAATAAATGATATTTTAACTATTGAAAACTTTAAATATAAAACCACTACCAAGGTTGAATGAAACATTCAACCTTACACCACAAGATTCTATAAGTAAGTGACCAAGGAGATAGGAAATACAAATCCAAGAAACCTTTGGGTCAAAGGTGAAAATTGAATCCCAGTGAGCAGATGATGAACTCGAACTCACTGGTTACCTGAGAAGAGTGTACAGAACAGGATAGTTTAAAGATGCGTTGATGCGTGACATATTACTTAAAATTACATTAGTATTGTGATCATATTAAAATACCCATAAAATAAATAAAATCACTCTACCACATATATACGGATAGAAGGTCAGATTCCTGTGGTCACATGTAAACATTTTAGCTAGAAGCGCGAGAATCTTGGTATTCACGACGACCGATGAATCTGATAGGTTCCCAAGCTGGGCTTGTTACCCAATCGAACTTAGTGGCGAAATATGCAGGGTATTATTACGTGAAGGGCTTGATACGATGTACGTAGTTAAGGCGAGATCAAGCTTTTATTGAAGATGGGTGGGATCATGGTTACAACGTGTAGAGCGAGGCTAGGCCAAAACCTCGCAACACGGGTTTGGAACATGCATCATGATTGGATCTTTGTGAATCTTTATGGTTGCACGTGCGAACGGGGGTCTGGGGTGGCCTGGCTTGAGTTGGTAGGACCGGCTCTTGGTGATTTGGTTTGATTCCTTAAGTTCCTTGATTAGTCTGGTTAGATTGGTTTAGAGATTTTTGGTGGGATTTTTTCGCCATCTGCGATATAGATGCGGAGCTATCGTTAAGGAGATTGTTGACAGTAGTACGATAGTCACGATATTCATCTGTGTTTAACAGAAAGGCGGCCTTTCCTTTATCGGCGGGCACTATGGTTATAGACTTGTCCTTCTTGACTTCATTCATGGCTTTTCTTTCAGAGCGGGATAGGTTGATTGCTTGTGGTTTGGCTTTGACAAGTGCGTTGGCTATTTGACGTCTAAAATAATCTGTTTCCCCTTTTCTTATGCTGGCCCTTTTCTAGGTAATAGACTACCACAGTCAATGAAACAATTACCGCCTGTGGGCCATTTGAATTCTAAATTTGAAACATTCTTATTTCAAAACCCTGATCTGTAAATAATCAGCGAATATAAAAATGACGATATTATCATTATTATTTTCATTAAATTTGGATAAAAATTGGGACCTCTAGAGGGTCCACAACACACCATATTTTTTAGACCATTTTGTAAGGCAGATTTGGTCCGATGCACGAAATTCGAATTGAACCGACATTATATTTTATGGTAACACAATGCTAAATTCAAACGGATTGTTTTTTTTTTAAATCAGATAAAATTATGACCCCCAGAAGGACCACAAACTAAAAACGCGAGTTTTCGTACAATCAGGGGCTATAATTTAGGAAATTACGATCCTGTATGAGCAAATATCGAAAGGAACTAATACCTTTGGGTAATAAACACGCATTTCAAGTTTAATCAAAATCAGACCAAAATTGTGACCGCTAGAGAGCCCACAAGCTAAATATATTTGTCGTACAATCAGAGACGATAATCCATGAAGTTATGGTCCTATATAGGACGGAACCGAGGTCTTTGGGAGATAGACCTATTTCAAGTTTCGTAAAAATTGAATAAAAATTGTAACCTATAGAGTGTCCACAAGAAAGTGTGGGCGTATAAAAGTACGAACTATTAATAAATATTATGTAAATCAAAGCCCCCCCCCTCTCTCTTTGTTGGTTCCGTTACAAAAGCAGTCAAAATGGTGTTGAAGAAGGGTTATGGTCCGATACATGCCAATATCGAAAGGAACCGAGATCTGTTGGAGATAGACCTATATTTCAAGTTTCGTCAAAATTGGATAATAATTGTGACCTGTCGAGTGACCACATGGAAATGTGGGCGTATAAAGATACGAATTATTGATCAATATTATTAAAATCAAAGCCTCCCCTCTCTTTCTCTTTCTTCGTTTCATTACAGACGTAATAGAATATAAAAATTGCCAAAAGTTAATCCCAAAATGTTGTTGAAGAGGGGGTCAACTCCATTCCGTTGACGTCATACTGGAAACAACAACAACCAGATATGAGAGTGTAATTATCAGAAAATAGACTTTTACGTGTTTCAAGCCACCAAAGTTATATCACATCCTAATGCGCACAAATTGCTCAAGAGATGATTATAGGCAATCTTCCACTCAAAATAAGCAAAAATAAGCTTCCGTTGATTTATATTTAGCGGAGGTAAAAAGTGAGCCACAAGAAACAGGGGTCTAAATAAAATAATCAGAAACCAGATCAGTTCATATAGGTCGCCTCATCTTTATATACCAAGAATGTAACAATATTTGGTAGTGCTTAAAGTATGTGGGGTGGTGGGGGTGTTTGTAATTATTTTGTTTGTGCGAGAGAAGCCCGTTAATAAAATATTTATCAATGTAATGTGTTTATACAATATTTGGTAATGTAATAGGCTGTCTGTGAGTGAGTAAAGCCTCAATACAATAGTTAGTGGTGTTTGTGAGTGAGTGGATCCGCAAGTTAATAGATTATATTGAATGATACAGGTTGTTGGAGTGTAATTACGTGTCTGTGAGTTGACGAAGCCTGTTAATACAACATTTTAAATACATAGACGTATGTTTTGTTAAGAGATTATTTTGGTTTACAGACCAGGGAAGAATACAATGGACAAACTATATTTGGGGCTTATTTTATATATGATAAATCTTATCTGTGAAAAAATAATTCATGAACAATTAGAGAACTGCTAAGTTCGATTTTTGTGCGATGTAACCATTTGAATGGGTTTTTTTATATGTGGCGTTAAAGCGAACGATGTTTTGTAACAAACACTTAAGATCTTTGGTAACAACAAAATTGAAACCTAGAGCCCTATAAATCTAACAGGTAAACACTTTATTTTAAGTCCCACAGATAATTAAATATATTGTGCAGTACGATGTTTGTTTTGAAATAAAAACACATTGCCGAATAAAGTACGGAGGACATATTCTTCATACTCAAGCAACAGTTACCAAAATCGTCACCTGAAATATCATCTTCTTTATCACCAAATAAATTGTAAAATTACATTACCATACATTATTGTCAATTACATGTATACCATCCCCTGAACAATAGTATTTACTACAAACTAATGCATAGAATGATGATCGTTGAAAACACCATAGAATAATTAGATTCGTATGTACCGTTAACATCAATCAGAAAACAATCGAAACTGTTGCAAAAATGGTGTATTAAATGATCAGAAAGTATCTACGGGAGCGTCAGAATGTCTGCCTGTTGCTATTAAGGTCAGAGAAATAAAACAAAAATCAATAAACTGCATTTTACAACCGCTAAGAAAAGGGCATTGAAAACGTCTTTCAAATAAGTAGGATCAGCCATTCAAGTATTTTTTTTTCGTTTGAAAAAGAACGTTCCTTTTCCGCAAAAGAAAAAGAAAGAAATGATTTCAGGCCACATTCTTAATCGATCGTCTAGAAAAATGATCATTTTTATTATTTATACCATATAAGAATGCTTTCTATTGTTTTTAGAGCTTAGCCTATTTTCATTTTTGTGTCCATGTTTAGCCTAAAGTCCACAATTTTTAATTGATCGTCAGGAAAAATGTTCATATTTTTTCATTTTACGCTAAGGATGATCCCAATTGTTTTTGGTGCATGCCCGAACTCCAGTGGCAGATCCACACCTATTTTGAAACTTTGGATACTATATTTTTGTACCCTAAAGAACACACCTATTGTTTGTGGTGTGTGTCCATCACTCAGGGGTAGAGCTTAGACCATTTTCTTGTTGTGTGTCTGTGTTTCGCCTACAGGCTAAAATTCTCAATCGATCGTCTTTCAAAATGTTAACATTTATTCCTTATACCATAACGATGATCCCTATTGTTTTGGAGCATGGCCGACACCAGGGGAAGAGCCACGCCCATTTCTTGTATTTGTTTGTTTGTCATCTACAGGCCACATTTCTTAATCGACGCGAAGTAAGCTTGTTGTTCGTTATTCACGAATATGGAATTAGCAATAACATTAGAATAAAGACAGTTTATTAGCCTAATTGGGGAAAGATTCTAACAACAGGTCTTAATACCAGAACAACGAGCAGTTTCATATTGGTGAGTAACGGACGACGAAGTAGTTTGTTGTTCGGTATTCGCGATTAACTAACAACAAACTGGTTTGTTGTTCGGTATTCACCAGATATGAAATTAGTGATATAATAAAGGAAATTTTGTAGGGAATACGCCGGGGTGGGTTTTTATGAGCCTAATTGGATTATAAAACTTCAAAATCTTTGGAAAAAGATACTACCAACCTCCCTTTGTACCAGAATTCCTTTATTATACTACCAATTCCATACCTGGTGAATGACGAACAACAAGCCAGTTTGTGGTTCGGTTTTCGCGAATAGCGAACAACAAACTGGCTCGTTGTTCGTTATATACAAATATGAAACTGCTCGTTGTCCGGGTAGAAAAACAAGTTGTTAGTAGCTTTTTTTTCACAAGACTTTGGGGATTTATAAACCATGTAGGCTAATAAAGACCCACTCCCGACATATTCTCTAGTGCCTTTATCATATCACCAATTCCATATCTGGAGAATAATGAGCAACAAACCAGCTCCCTGTAAGGATAGCAACTATTTATTTTATTGCATGTCACGACCCCCAGGGGTGTGGTATCGCACCCACTTTTTTGTTAGTTTTTATCTGTAAATCCTCTACAGGTTGCGATAATTAACAGATTTTGCTCAAATTCAGCATATCAATCATTTCAATAATAGAGTGGTACCTATTTATGGTGCTCCATATCCAGCCCCCGGGGGCAGAGACCCGCACAATTTTCGTATTTATCGTCTACAGGCTGCAATTCTGAAATGATCATCTTGGAACTTGGCATATTTATACCTTTTACCGTAAAGACAGGAAATATTTATTTTAGTGCATGCCATGACCCTGGGGTCATCCACTTAATTGTTAATATTTTTTCTGAAAATTTGCATTCTTGTCATATTACAGCGATTTCATATTTCATTCTCTTCATTTTGAAAAGTACTGTATCAGTCAAAGCAGGAATGTGGACGTATATTGCAGCGTTAGCGATGCTCTTGTTACACCCAGTCTACAAGCTGGTATAGACACGAGATCTCACTTACAAAATTCAACAATTTTCTCTAGATTATTAAACTGTTTTCTACAAGATAATGATCAAGAATACGAAATAGGTCAGATGAGGCCGCCAGGCAGTAGAGTTGGAAAGAGTAAGTATACTTACACCACCTTTTTCACGAAACCGATCAACTATGATTTTAACATTCAGTTTACACTAAAAATAGACATTTTATCTCACAGATTTTACGAAAAACAATTTATTTTTCAACACAATATCGATCAAGAAAATTACGAAATAGGTTTAGCGAAACACGTGTTCAAATTTGAAACATAATAAATCTCCGATCAATTGCATTAGCTAATATTCGTTGTCAAGTTAAAGTAGAGATTTCAAGACTGATTGCTTACTGTTCCACATACCATATATTCAGTTATTTGTACCAACTACTTATTTTCAAAATTCTTTGCTGTTCGATAAATCTTTTAACATGGTGTGGAAATGGAATGGAATTTAACGTTCCATTAACAATAGTTTTTATCATTTTAGCCACCGCTTAACCCGATTTCACCCTTTAAAACTGTTAAAAAAGAAATACAAGATATTTATTTTTCAAAATCAGATGAAGCATTTTTATCGTTTACACGTGGGCATCAAATATGCAATTTATAATGTCGACATTAGTATAAAACACAGGTGTGTTTATAGTATATATTTATTATGTTTGAGCACGGATGATAAAATCGGAACTATAAAGTTACGCCATCAATGTACCGGCTTAGACATATGTATGTTAAATTTATATCTCCTCTGGGTTTAACGTCCAGTTAACGTATATTCGGGCACGGATGATAAAATCTAAACTGAGTAGTTACATCAGCTATGTACTGGAAAGTGATATTAACATAGCATGCCACACTTCGATTGGTTTAGCAATATTATGTTGAATTTGTACTTCTTCCGCGATTTAACGTCCATTCAACACAATTTTTGACATTTCGGAAAGTTATGTAAGACTATTGCATAATATTGGTCTTCAAATGAATAATAACATTATATTAAATTATATTAATAGTATATAGTTAACTAATTATTGGGTTCCAATACAGGCATTGTAGAGAAGTCATATCTCACGCACTCAAATGAATGATTGAGTGAGTGACACATAAAAAGATTTATAAATCCAAAACTTAGCCGATTCTGAATGTTTATCAGTATGTAAGTAGCATTGCCAAAGGGTTTTTAAATACACAAAATGTCTCCGAAATAATTATATCACTGTCAGCGTCAAGTATTTAGATGCAATAATCTGAAAGAATTTTGAAAAAATATTGAAAATTAAGAAAGTTATGGCATTTTGAAGACGGCGAATTGGAGGCATTAAAATACGGCTTTTTTTAAAAACGCAAAAAAACTGACCGAAGCTTATATCTCAGAAACTATAATAGGTAGATCCATGAAACTTGCAGAATATGAAGTTCGGGATGAACTTGTTCGCAGAAAATTATCGCGAGACTCCTCGGTTATATTGTATTTATGCTATTGACTCTCGAACTTACGACCGAGACAATTTTCGTTCAAGGTCACAGCAAAAAAATGGCCTGTCAGTTAATAACAAACCATGTAGAAGTCTCAGGGCTTTGAAATCTTTACCCAATCCGTTTCTTGATGTGATGAATACAGAAAAAATGTTTTCGCATTGTTATCGTATTTATTTTTTAGACACTAGCTACTCAAATTGCATTTTTTGTCTATACCATGTCAAGGTCATACAGAAAGGGTAAGGTCACGGGTCAACTGCAGGTCCGGAGGCTATGGAATATTCACAGAGTCTTTTCCTGGATACATATATATACATGAGAAAACACATAGACTGTGTTCATCTTTTAGCTGACAAAAATAGTTGTTTAAGGAATGGAAAATCACAAGTATTATGAGCCCGACCAATAGAAAATATCTTTATTTCAATTAACAAAACCAATAAAACTTAAAATTAAAATCAACCAAAAATAAATAAAATATCAGAATTTTTCTGGGTCACAACTTCTGACCAAAATCAAACAATAACAAAAAACAAAACTGTGTATCATGTTCAACCTCAATCATATGAAAAGTACTTAATACAAAACAAAACTAAAAAATTAAAATTTTAAAAAAAATTAACAATATATGATATAATCATAGGGATTACAAATGACAAAATCTTTTCTTTTTTGGCATTCATGACTGGACGTCATCAAAGTCATCTGCAAATACAAAAAGCATAGATGTATAAGATAAAGTAATCGAATGTTATGACATTATTTACCAAACAAAGAATCACCCCTCCTCTAGAAATAACAAATTATAACAACTATATCTGGTTATAAAATTAAAAAAAAAAGATTTACAACAATACATAATGAGTAAAAAAAATTGCATACGATGATAAATTAATATCAATGCTAATGGCACATTTTCATTTTGCCTATGCCAAGTCAGTCTTATTTGGGAATATATTTTTCTTAAAAGTCATTGTTTTTACTAGTAATTTTATCAAAATAAAATAAAAATTGATACTGACATTTTGCAAAAATCATCTAAATATTTCACACTTAAAGCCCCAATAACACTCTTGTTGTAATTGAATAATATGTCCCAATATTTATTCTGGTCAACAAATTGTATCATTTTACAATATTCAAATAAATTGATGATACAAATTTCATCGTAACACACCAAATTTAAGAAATTGGAAAAATTCAACTACATGATTTGAAAAGGTTAACGTAAACCTTTTCAAATGTGACTTGGATTTTAAAATATTTTCGAACCCTCTGGACAAGTAAAATATGAGAGAGAGAGAGAGAAATGGGGTTTAACGTCCACTCGACACAAACCAGGTCATTTTGGGACTAACATATGGTTTCATTTTATTTCAATAATTCGCTTGCGCGTAGGGGTCTTTAGCAGTGGGAGGAAACCGGAGTGCCCGGAGGAAACCCACGAGGTTGAGAAGGCGCCCCTATCTCCATGCCACATACGCTCACACCAGGGCTCGAAACCACAGCCGCAAGCCAGAGGTGACCGGCCAGCTAGAGGTCGAAGCGCGACACTCTAGACCACTAGGCCATCCCAACCCCCAGTAAAATATGATGTAATGGATAATTTACACAACAGGTAGGACACATAAACATCTGGTACTTAGAATAAGACTATTATTTATTTTCTAGAGCTGCCAAGCCAGCAAGAATGTTATTGTCTCTTTAAATAAGTACGGTTTGCAAAGGTTAGATACAAATAATTATTCATTGTGGTCTGATACCATACACGTTCTACCAAGAGTTGTCTTTCCCCGATTCCTCCCCGATTTCACTTTCCGTCCTATTGCCAATTCCTACGGGGGATTTTGGCAAAACAAAAGCTCAAACTATACAAAATATATACTAGGCTATCCCAAAATGCTGATATCTCGAGCGGAATGCTCTTTTTTTCAAAGTTTCTATTACATTTAAAAATTAAAAACAAGAAAAATAAGCGAAAATTCGATCAAAATCTTACCTGATATAGCAGTCCGCGAACTTCAGCTCACTAGCTTCCGGAAAATGCCACTTGACCACTTTTTGACTTTCCGAATATTCATGAGACCCCGTAATAAAAACGGTACTTTTTTCGGTCAGGTTTTTTAAGCGTACCAGTAATAGGACAGCCAGCGCCTCTAGCGGCGTTTGGCATCGCTAATGTAAGGAAATTACTATTGCATCATTTGGCTTAGTAACCAATCATTATAATTAATTACGTCATATTTGACCAATTAGATAATTGAAAGCAGAAACCAAGAGTAGAAAAACATTAGAATTCTTCTGGCCGTTCGACAGATGGCCGACAAATTCTTAGACAGGGGAGACATCAAGTCATACACCACATGGTTCGTTAGACGATCATATGATGTATCGATTTCCTGAGTTCAGCCACACTTACAGTGTGCCAGCTTGATCTTGGCCTCGTTTCCGTATAATATGATGATTTATGTCACGTGATATCTACATTTTCATATCATAGTTAGTGCTATGTGTTACATGCTATGTACAAAGCGTGAAGGACAAATGAGATGCGACAGAACGCATTGAAAACAACAATATATAAGCATTGTGCCCACCAAAAAACAAATATATTTAAAGAGAAGAATGACCATACATTTTGTATAGATTTTTTTTTTAAGCCCCGTATACTTAGTTTAGTTTAGCCCCCCACCCCACTTCCTTTACTTCAACTTTCATCTTTTTTTGTAAAGTTAAGCAAATACGAATGTACATATTTGGAATTTCGTATTTAGACCAGTGTTTGGCACAACTCCATGTTTTCTTGGTATGTTAATCTGAATGTGGCAGTAAATTATTTACATATGTTAAAGGAGCATTGGTAGTGCTTTTAGTGATAGGTAGCATGGTATCGATAATTTTGGATGAAGACCCGTATTTTAACATTGAATACCACCCTACCCCTTCTCCGCAATCATGACAATAGATTTTAGTTCCATCCAGGGAGTATGAATGTGTCAAAAAATTATTTACATATTTAGAAAGGTGATATAGTTAACATTTTTGAATTTTTTTTCCGATCAAGATTCGTATTTTAACATTGAATACCCCCCCTCCCCCAACACATACGTGCAGTTACTTGAACATGCATTAAATATAAAAAAAGTCCCCCACCCCCTGTAACCATGGTAAGGTACCATCCAAAATTTGATCGTTTGTCAAGTAAGTAAATTTCTTATTGTGTGCAAGGCTGATTTCCTGTTACAGTGTGGTGAATAACCTTGTGCTGGATTTTAGTGTGCCAGGTTTTCGTATATGTTTTAAGTCACGTGATATCCTAAATTTGCATATCTTAGCGAAAGATGCTATAAGAAAGCGTGGAGGACAAATGGGATATGGCAGAGAGCCAATGTAAAATCTAACGAGAGAAATGTAAAATGTAGATACGCCCCCCCCCCCTCATTTTCCCCACTAAACATTTGTCACTTGACACTTAACATTTGACTTTTTACATTTAATTCTTGACTTAGAGGTATATTGACTTTATCATTACCGGTTGTACATTGCACTGTCTATAATCAATGCAAAAGACATTGTAGCAGCGCATTTAATATTGGCAGCGACACCCTTTCATTATGCTGAGGATGAAGTTTGTGAGTGATTCTCCTATTTTCTATGATTGGTCTCTTTCTCCTGAGATTCGTAATATTCGTATCTTCCGTAAATGTGTTAATAGCAAAGTAAAGATAATAAAGAGTGAAGGACAAATTAGATGTTGCAGAGAACGAACGTAAAATGTAATGAGAGAAATGTAAAATGTAGACACCTCAAAAAGGACCTTTTCCAATAAAACATTTGTCATTTGACACTTTACATTTGACGTTTAACATTTAACTTTGGCCTTAGAGGTATGTTGACTTAATCATTGCCGGTATTAAGACTTTGTACTCGGCACTTTTTATAACCAATATATGTGTTTAGCTAAGTAGAGCTAATATAATTTGAGACTGTTAGTCAAAGTCAAAGTTATGATTTCAACTTTTGGATCAATCTGATTAAAACACGCACAGGTCCTATTGTAGCACCATGAGTCTTCAGTCTGACGTGGAGAGCGGGTGTTGTCGGTCCGGTCGCCACATCTTACATATGACCCATGCATCTTGTTTTACTACATATTTTCGTAGCCTTGTGATCGTCTAGGATTTATCTTTGATCGTCTTTTCTTCTCCTTCACGTTGTGTTTACTTCTTACTGGTTTCTTAAGACGTTTGTCTTCTTCAGTTATAACAATGCAACAGTTCTTTTTTACCTTTTATGTAGCATAGGTATACATACAAGCATATTACAATTACAGTCAATGCTAACTAAACTCTTCTCAACCTAGACACCTCGCGGTGTCTAGGACTCTTAGATGGTAACCCTCTGGAATCTAATCGAAGTCCGCTTTAATGACATAATATAGTTACCTTTATAGCCGCAATGGTATCACGCAGACCCATGCGTGTTCATGACCATGAACCTGTGCAATCGACGTAATGATTGGTTAAATTAAGCCAAATGATGCAATAGGAATATCTCGACCCACATGTATTTTGTTGAAAGATATAACCAGTATGTTATGGTTCTATACCCTTTTTTATCTAAGAATATGTCAATCAAATGTTAGTTGATATCAGTACACACCTGCATATATGTGAATATGTTAGAAACATAAAACTATATCTTATCTCCTCATTCTTTGTCTATAATCTTTAAAAACAATGTCACCACGACTATATTGCTACACTATTTCGTGTCGTTTTATAGTTCAAAATTTTGATTTACCTGTCTTTACTACACTTGGATCTGGAAGAGTTGTTATCATTGATGTGTTCTGAATGGTGTGAGGTATTAGTGAATGAAACGGTCTGTTACGGCAACATTTAGGCGTGTTTTGCACGGAACTGTACCGTGGGTAATCCACAAGTAATATTAATGCTCATTGGTTAATCAAATGTTTGACGTAATAAGATCAAAAGCCTCTCGAATGACCTCTGACGTAACCTATCGCAACAAACTTGAACTGCTCAGAGATGAAAACGACACGCCAAACCTCAACAGAATCTTCAGATATTACCGATATATTAGCGTATTATTTACTCCTCTGCTGGTCCTCACAAGATCCTGTTGAACAATGTGGAATATATGGAGTTAATGTCCATATATTTCGCTTGAGTCTGCTTGGGTAAAGGTCATTCCAGTCGGATAGGAAACGTCCGTGTCGGGATAAAGACCATCCCAGTCAATAGGAACAGGTAGTACTTTGGTAGAGGCCACCCCCCCTGTCAACAGCTACTAAGCAAAAGATCACCCCTGGCACACGGAGGAATCTGTACTGGGCTAAAGAATATCCCCTTGTAAAAGGAACAGTTAATACTTGAGTAAAGACCATTCTTGTCAATAGGAACAGTTGCAACTGGGGTAGAGATCGCCCCTGCCAATAGGAGTAGCCAGTTCTGGTGTAAAGATCATTTTATAAGAATATGGTATGGATAGTCCGTTTGTTTATTACTTTTCAACGTGATGTGCTTGTCAACATATACACAAATCAGACAAATCATTAGTGACATAAACTATATATTATTATGTACAATCAAGAAGACATACATTTTAATTAATGAAGTATGTAGGCAACATACATTTTAATTAATGAAGTATGTGGGCATGTTACTAACAGTAAATACAGTTACTAATGTGTGGAGACCATACCTGTCAATTTTTAGCTGTTGAAGTAATCGCTGTTGATATTATGTTAAAAGATTTAACAAAATATAGTACTGTATGTATTATTTTTATCGACCTTAAAATTAAATGACACAAAGCTGGATCCCATGATATTTACTGTTGATCGAAACCATACAAACTAATAAAACTACTTAATGCAAACTGTCACTTTTACTGACACGTTATTACACTTTCCAGAATGGCGCTAACGGAAATGAAAGTCACGAAGTTTTAATGCCCATTCAACACCATACCTGTGTACTTTTGGGACGAACATTTGTCAGTCTCTATCTGCAATGCGAGGATGGGTGATGGTTTCTTTCAAAATACCAACTTGTATTTCAAAATAGTAGAGATTTAAAGCCCCCTCCCCTACCAACCTACTATAACTACATCTTTTTTATCGGCAGTTCACTAGTATGGTATTCAGATAGATTAAATATAATGTCAGCATAGCAGTTATTATTGTAAGTAGCACCGAAAGTCGCTCACTAATACAGTAAGTGTATTCCATGTAATTGTGTTTTGTTCAGTTCAGTTCCTCATTGCCATTGAATCAATTTATTTTGAACCACACCCGACACGGCGAAGCCGTAAGTTCTGGAAAACTATAGTGGTCATATTTGGCAAGGGTTAGCAAAAACATAGGTCTACGAAATATTTTTAGGAGTGTGGTAATTGCACAAAAAACACCTAATATATAGTAAAATGTTCCAGCAGCCCCTGCATCTGTAGCTTGTTTAGGATTTTGTTGGCCCTCTCTATAATTTGAACAGTCGACATTCCTAGACTCGTGGTTTCAACGTTTGATTACTGCGGCCCCTTTTAGGACTAGCATATTATAATTTTAATATTGTTTCATACGGAGGAAATATTTCCACCTACCCATTTTCTAATTTCATCTGCAATGAGATAATTTAAACACAACTAATTAGTACATGGTGTTTTGCAAGTGAGAACCAAGCACGGCGAGCCTGGAAGGTTACTCAAGACATATACCGGGAATTGAACCCGAGAGATTCTGGTTTTGAGTCATCCTCCCACCGTCTCCAGTCCGAATTCCTTAAACAATGATATAGACATGGTAGATTATGTTTCGTAACACATAATCTAAAATTGGATACAGCTATAGAAATCAAATATGATGAAATCAATTGTGAAATTCATGCAGAAACTTTGATCTCTAATAATTTTCATTAACGGCTTTCAGTTATAATTTCAATGAACAATGTACAATTGTACACCCAGACATAAACCAAATTCTATACTAGTAAACAGGGTAATTCTATTTACTGAATCTGAGTAATAAGAAATCTTTGCGAACACCCACTGGCTGATGTGTTCGCATTAATGATAAAAGGTTTTTATCCACCAGTTAGCATCACTATTGTTAAGCCTCACATTGCCCTTTGTATCTCGGATTGAGCATGAGTCCATTTCTTATCTAGATAATATCTAAAATATAAAGAGTCTTGCTCGAATTTTTCAAAGGCACGCTGATTTTGAGAAATGTACTTGCTGTGACGTGTGTCATTAGAATGATTTTATAATTTCCATTAACGTTGATGTGATGTATTGTATTGTATGTGTCTAATCTCTTCTTATGCTGAGCTTTAGAATGTGTCTACGGCTCTCACTGTATGAATAGTTAACATCTTTTAGTCTTATCGGTGAAAACTTCTAATATCATTCCAAATCGTCAAGGTTATTTTGTTTATGATATCATGACTGTTGTTTTGAACATTACAGATGTCATTTGGAAGGTTAGCTTGTCGGCAAACAACGCGCGCTCCTCAATACTAAAATACAACAAACTATTAATCCGATAGACAGAACAGTCTTTAACAACCAGTAAAACCAAATAGTTCATTTCGAGACTAAGGTGATAATTATTATTTACAGTAATTATTATTTTACACTCTCTAAAACCAAATAGGTCATTTCGAGACAAACATATGTTATTCTTATTTTCAGCGAGAAGATTACACACTAAAACCAAACAGTTCATTTCGAGAGTAACATTATGATAATTCTGATTTTCAGTGATACGGTTACACCCGCACTTTTGTAAAATTTACAGGACCAAACCTTCGGCCATCGCGGTGACCGCTGTAGCAATGCCACTGACAACTTGGTGGCCTAACTTACGACCATTAAAATCTTACAGTCTTTCACCACGTGTTTTACTAATTGCAAAGATTTCTATATAAATCGCAAAGGTCCAACTTGTCACAATCATCCAGTAAAATATTTAAGGGATTGACAGTTTCAAGTCTGTTCATACGTCATTTTACAATTTTTCATGTATTTACTTTTTGACACCCCCCCCCCCCTCCCCATCACCTCAAAATCATGAATGTTCAATGAAATCTGACCGAGGACTCCGCTTTCGATTTGTACAAAAAGGAGAAAAGGGATTGCTATAATATAGACGAAATACGTGAAATTTTCTACATTTTGTTCTTCTATGGAGTTTAATGTCCGCTTGCACCGAGCGTAGAATCGCTGACTCGAAAGCACGATCGTAAGTTACAGGTGACCGAACAGCTAGAGTTTGAAGGGCTACACTTGAGACTACAGGGTCATCCCATCGCCCCAAACTGTCTACATCATACAAGTTCTATAGATAGCAGGTATTTGTCAGCATCTGTCCCGTTTCTTAGTATTGTAAGTTCCCATAGAAGTTATTTTTGGCAACTGCTGTTCCGTTCCCCTCCCCGGCATTACAAGTTGTATATATTATAAAAGGTTTCCGACAACAGGTGACAGATTATTTTACCGCCTTTTCAGATATTTACTTAAACATTACCACGATATCATCGTTTTAATGCACTTTATTGATTTGAACATTTCACAATATCTTTAATCATGTCTGAAACCTTCAACATGTTCTAGTTTCTTATGATGTAACTTGCCTTTCAAATATACTGATATTTAAAACCGAATATTTTCAAACAAAAGGAAAGTATGTTGGGTGGATAATAGCAGATCCGTACTCAAATGCCATATTTGAAAACGCTTCCAATTTCAGAAGTAATCCGATATTGACAAGCAATCTGGAACATCGCATGATTTATTTCTTCAGTTTTATTCTTAAAGCATAAAAGTACACCACCGATGTACATTATTGTCTATGCAGTTATAGAATTGGCGCCATATGTTGGATGGAATTCATATTATCGGATAATCAACGGCACCTGTTTACCACCAGTGGGACTCTTTGTGTCTGAATAAAAAAAAAAGTTTCTTTTATTTTCAAGTATTTTGTTTAAAGCCCTCTAGAAGTATACATGGTTGGAAATCGAAGGTGTGTTGCACTCGGTAATTATACTTCAGTAAAATCACTCGGGGAGGGTGGATTTTTATCGAACAATAACCAATAAAGGAATTTATTTCACTGCATACAAGGATATACATTGTAAAGGTAAATGCAAACAAGCTAACTGTGGGGCTGATGTCCACCACCGAATCCACAAAATAAATAATAATAAGTCCATTTATATCGCGCTAATTCCACTCATAGCGCTACAAAACACACAATCACTCAATCTCAAATAAGTATGTTTTCAATCTGGATTTAAAGGAGTCTAATGATGGACTGGATCGTAGATTTTCAGGTAGCGAGTTCCACAAATTGGAAGCAACAACACTAAATGAGCGAGCTCCAAAGGAGCTTAGTTTATATTTTGGGACAACAAGGTTGTTCTTTGTACTTGATCTTAGATTTTTCGATGGCATGTAAGGTACCACCAGTTCTTTTAGATAAAATGGCATTTCACAGTAAATGCATTCGTATGTAAGAGACATTAATTTAAAGTCAATTCTCGCTTGCACTGGAAGCCAGTGAAGTGACCTAAGTACAGGGGTGATGTGGTCTCTAAAAGGCGTTCGTGTTACGAACCGCGCTGCCTTGTTTTATATGCGCTGCAGTTTATAAATTGATGTTTTATTAATTCCGGCAAGTAAACTATTGCAGTAATCCAAACGGGAGAATACAAGTGACCGAACTAGTGTTGCCGTGGCAAAAGGAGTAATTAGATTTCGGATGGAACCAATATTGCGAAGATGGAACACACATTTTGAACGAAGCTTGATCAAGAATCACTACAAGATTCCAAGATAGATGACACATTTATTGTTTTCAAAAGTATTGATCAATCAAACTGATTATCTACACGATCAAAGTAGGTCAAGGTTTTGGAGTACCTGGTAGTGAAACTATACACTAAGTTTCAGACAAGAGAGGCATGCGGGGCAGCCAGCAACATGTCAGATATATTTATGGCCATGTAAGTCAGAACATCGGGTCTAAGTTTACTTTGGATTATCTGTGGTTTCTGCTGACTGTTGTAGAAAATAGATGAAATTTTTATATCTAATTTGGAGAGATGATCGGAGAAAATTTTAAGAGTTTTGAGTTTCTTGCAAAGGGGGGGGGGGGGGGATTTATTCCACTCTCCTATACTGGATGGATAATTAATTGAGAAAAAATTTCAGTTCGACATCGAAATTCTTTAATGTTATCTTCGTTTCGAAATGAATATGTATTTGTTAGTTTCAGATTTATGAAATTTTTAAGATAGAGAGGGGTCAGACTATTAATAATTTTGTATTGTAATTTTAATTTGTGTCGACTTTGTCGTTCGTTGAGATTTAGAGGTAATCTGGTAATTGGGATATTACAGATAATCACACCAGAATAATAGCCAGCAATGACGAAAATGAGGTTTAGCTCCAGGGATAAAACCTTTTTTGCACTCATTTGTAGTTTAAAGTGGGGGACAGACGAGCCTATTTTTTCGCCCAATCGCGGCGATTTTTAAAATCGCTCGAAAAGTACGCCCGTGTCCAGCGTATATTTTCGGGGGATTCATTTGTGTAAGCCAATCGTCGACATGATTGATATCAAAATGGTTCTCTCCACTGCTGAATGGTAGAGTCTGGTGAAAGAGGAAGAATTTGCCCATACGAGATTTCCTTTTTTACATTATCGGGATCGTGTAGCGAAAGATCTTGCAATGACAAAGATGGCTGCGTGTGTCACCATCGTAGGCCTATAATATTATCAATCTCAGTCTGAAATATTGTGCCTTAAAGGAATTAGAACTAAAAATTCCATAAGTCAGGATGTGTAAAAAGAAAAGGACACTTTTAATTTTAAACTCAAGTCTAAAATGTGACTTCTTGAGCTTTCTTTATTTCTACAAAAAATAGATTACTGTAAAAGGTGCCATTATAAAAGAAAATGACAACCCTTTAACCTGACTGACTTTTGACTATTGACACAATGTCATAAAATCACATTTCTTTAGTAGTTATTGGGTTTCTTACTTTTATCAATAATATCCAGGAAGTAACAATATCTGGTTAACTAAGGTACAAATGGCTTTTCCTTCAACAACTTCAAAAGAAAGAGGCTGTCGTACTTCAGGTCTAGTAAACGGATACCTACTAATTGAGACTATTGTTCTTTGACTATTCCGCATCAATAAGATTTCATTCTACATCGATTAAGCACAGATAAATCTATTCTAAAAATGTCCATCTATACGAAATACAATTTATATTGGCCAAACTTTAATTCGCCACTGTATAAAGAACACCATTCTTTTTCCAAAAGCAGTCCAGCCTGTCATAAACACAACCACACAGAGAATTGAAGACAAGTTCGAATATTGTGAGTCTATCTGTATTGGGTAGAGCACATTGGGACCTCTAAATATCGTACTGTTCTAGGTTGATGTGTCTAAGAAGTCCCAAAAGGAAAGCCTGTCATTGAGTCAACTGGCGTGGTTTCGAATCCCTGGTTGTGCGTGACAAGGAGTAGGGGCGTCTGTCCAACCTCGTGGGTTTTCTCCGGGTCCCCAGTGTTCTTCCACCACTAAAGACCCCTACGCGCAAGGGAATTATTGAAATAAAATTAAACCATATGTTAGTCCCGAAATGACCTAGTTTGTGTCGAGTGGGCGTTAAACCCCATTTCTCCCTCTCTCTCTTGAACGTTTTATGGGATATGCTCCGGAAACAAAATTATACACCAAACCTAAGCCAAATTTGTTTCTTTAGTAAACACACAGATGATTAAATCTGAGAAACTCGAAATAAGCAAAAGGCACAGCAACTATAACAGATCCTATTTCGTATTGTTTTTTATAGTTCAAAATGTACTTTTACTCATTACTCTTTACTCATTAGATGATTCGTGGAATTAGCCAATGAAATTGTCAGTTACGGCGAGTTTTTGGCACAAGGTGCACGGAACGGTGGGTAACCCACTACAAAACATCAACGTCATAACGTCAAAAACCACTTGTACGACCTTCCACTACAACCAGCCAGATCTTAATGTTGAGTAGGCCGTCAAAAGTATAAAAAATCGGAACGACATATATACTGAGCGCCATAGAAAACGCACCACTTAGTTTTTCGTATAACAAAATGATCTTGTAAACATAGTTATTTTGCTTCTTATTGTGAACAATATTCAAATGGCAACACGGTACAAAGTCAGAGGGGTCAAAACCAAAAGTACGACACAGATGGTTAATTCCATGCTTCGTCGCTGCACAGCGTGTGTAAGAGCAAGTGGAGGACACACGCGCTACTGACATCTGTGTCGTACTTTTGGTTTTGACCCCTCTGACTTTGTACCGTTGATTACAGATTAAACATCCATAAGTGTACAAATGTGTTGTTATTGATGTGTTCCTATTTGAATATTGTTAACAATAAGAAGCAAAATAAATAAGATGTGTTTACAGGATCATTTTGTTATACGAAAAACTAAGTGATGCGTTTTCTATGGCGCTCAGTATTGATCTGTATTTTAGATTGATGGTTCATGTGATATACTCCGGAAACGAAATAGGGAGGGGCGAAGCCCATTTCATTATCTCTACCTAACTTTGTCCGGTACGTGGTAATTACCTGTGTGCGTTAACGTTAATGTAACCATAGTATTAAACCTTTTATAATCCCAGTCCGAATACTAATTACAAAGTTTCAATTTGTCATTTGAATTCGATATCCTTAAGATCCAAAATAAACTCCATATCAAACTATCTGATTTAAAGATGATGTTTTACCAAATCTCATTTGGCTAGTTACATTACTGAGATAGAGTAACATGATTATTATGGGTGATTTGAAGTCTGATCTTTTTGATCAGAGAAAAACTTTCACTCATTGAATAATATATATATGATTCTAAACAGGCCTAATAGCTGTAATAACTAAGCCCACTGGTGTATCAAATACACAATCGGCATTAGTAGACCTCATTATTATCTAATACTGTAATCGTTCCCTGTGTTTTATTTGGCAATGACTTGATGATACAGCTCATGTAACAAGCCGTCGGTTGTTTTAGATATGTACATGTATAGTGGTTTCCCCTTGTCAGTGATGCAGGGCGGAGGAACTGACAAGGACAGTTGTCTAGTTGTTCCGTTGGGATGAAAAACTGAGATCCCGTATACACATTGGCGTGCATGTAAAAGATCCATTGGCAGTAACATAAAAGTAGGACGTAGCGCCGCTGCCCGGGCAAAATTTCTCTTATAGCTCACTGTATGGCGCATGCCCGTCTTCATTAGCTCAGTTTAGGAGCAGGACAGCAGGTAAGCCCATTTCACATCATTTCAGATACATGTATAACAACCCCACAGCGAGTAGTTGGCTAATAAATTTTAGTCCAAGCAAAACAAAAGGTGTGTTATTCTGTTCTAAGAATTCGGATCATGTTTCGTATGAACTTGATATGGAATGGGGTTTAACGTCCTACTGCTTTGCTGCGCTTATGAAGACAGGAAAGGTAGTTAAAAGTCATGGAAATATAAGTTTCACCCTTTCACAATATACCAAATGGACCAAACACGTAGACATTATTACTACGACCTCTTAGAGACTATTGGATATTTTACGGAAACTGAACTTGTCTCGTAATAGGAAACATTTGTATATACTGGAATATGCATTTGGTTAGCTCGAAAATCGTTTCTGGTTTAACGAAAGTCCAAGACAGAGAGATTGAGGGAGGGGGGGGGGGTAAATGACACACGACACAAACTAGGTCATTTCGGCACTAACATAATGGTTCAATTCAATAAACCCACTAGGTTGGACGTACGACCCAACTCCTCGTCACGTTCACGCGAGGAATCAATCACAGACCACCATCAACATTTGTTCTCCAGAAGGTTTTTGAGATATTTGACTTACACAGGACTTACATTTTCTGAATCCTTGAAGGAATGCTTCTAAATTGTAGACAGCAGAATTTTGATTTCGGTCAACTGATGGTCACCAATTTGAATTTAATATGAAAAAATGTAAAAATCTACATTAACGGGCTTGAAAATATACACAATAGGCCGTAGTTTGAAGAATTTGTCTCCTATTTTCGACATCAATACATTTCTGGATTCTCTGACTTGTGGTCGAATTTGTGATATTTGCAAAATTCAAATTCTCGAATTTCCAGGGGGGGGGGGGGGTGGATGGCCGAATGGTTAGCGAGCGTGCGCTCGCTGTATTATACGGCCTGCCATTGAGTCAACTGGCGTGGTTTCGAATCCCCGGTTGTACGTGGCAAGAAGTAGGGTCGCCTGTCAAGCCTCGTGGGTCTTCCTGTACTCTGGTTTCCTCCCACTGCTAAAGATCCCTACGCGCAAGCGAATTATTGAAATAAAATTAAACAATATGTTAGTCTCGAAATTACCTAGTTTGTGTCGAGTGGACGTTAAACCCCATTTCTCTCTCTCTCGAATTTCCACGTCGACGAGTAACGGCTTGGAAGTACTCGGAATAGGCGGTCGTTTCGTGAATTAGTCTCCTATTTCTGAAATTAATACATTTCTGCGTGTTGTCTCGCTTGGAAATTTAAAAAGAAATGACACGTGCTATTAATATATCCCCAAGAAACAAATTAACCATGTTTATGCATCCAGTTAGTCAAAATGACGGCATGCAGTGTCCAGTTGCAATAGTGTTCTATATGGAAATTAGCAACGTTTGTCGTCTCTGACGTCATTCACGGAAAAAATCAAAACTAGGCTGCAGATACGCATAAATGTCAATTCGTTTTTAGGGGAGGGGGGAATTTTCCTTTGTAAAAATATTCAGAGTGACTTTTAAAATTTCGTTAACGTTATTTTTCATATTAAAACAACCTTTTTCGGTAGTATTCTCCTTTAACCATCGTTAATTATTTTGTATGTATAAACGACAGGAAACATAATCTGAAAATCTCGAGGGCGGCACCAAGTCTTAAAATAATCAGGCTTGAATCCAACTACTACAACGCGATCGACCAAGTAAATGTACTATTTTCCTGGAAAATCGATATTAGTGGTCAACTCGGATGATTGTTGAATAATATACGTAATGGGTAAAACATGGCACTGGCTTCCAGGGACATGCTACAAGCTTATACATAGCAGAATAGAGGGGGCGGGGGAGAGAGAGAGATGGGGTTTAACGTCCACTCGACACAAACGAGGTCATTTCGGGACTAATAGCAGAATATGACTCAGAAACCTTTTCAGTAATGTGTTTAGAAAACGTCCCCGGCAGAAATTAAATCTGCGCCCCGAAAATATATATCCTGATACCATAGACAACCACTTAATCAATATCAGTACATCATTCCATTTTGTGAATATGCAAAATTTGTGAACATGTGATTACTTTACACAGTAAAATGGAATATGTGATCCTGAAAATATACATACATTAACACAAAACACTACTATTTAGACAAAATAAACGCATGGTCCGATTTTTCCACCAAAAAAGGTCGCAATCTTGGAAATACCTTTATGATGTGATGGAAAAAAATCTGAAATACAGTCAGGAGCGTTACCAATATTAATACATATCCAAATCACAGTTGATATTATGGTGATAACATTATAAATCAGGTGAAATATTATTGCAAAATGGCTACCCTCAAATAATGGCCTCCCATACTATGAATACCTACTCAGTAAAAACGTCAACATTGTTTTTGTCCTAAAACATCAAAACCTCCAAAATAAAGCTTATTCCACTATTTCTACCCGAATAGCCAACAGATGTGAATTATGTAACAAACAGAACCGGACAATTCAGTGAATGTGTCTGTCATATCGAAGTGAATATTGAAATCCCCAACTACAGTATAACTAAACGCACCGACGCGGAAGACAAAACATGGATGCCGACAAATTACCACAAGATGGATAGTTTCACTTTTAAACAGAAATTTCAGCTGCGGGATCCCTAAGCTGTTATATTTGGATGATTTGGGTATAGATGACGTCATAGACTTTCTGTGGACAACGGCGATAGCACCCCCATTCTTGTAATTTTCAGGGATAAGTTGGTTTATTGCAAAGTTATCTGTTGACTTTAACCACTTTTCAGTGTTTTAAAAAACAAAAATGTCAAGAGCGTTATCATAATATAGTTCTTCTTGCAATTCATCAACTTTGTTTTTGACAGATTAAGTAAACAGAAATTAACGGAATCTGAGATTTTGGGTTTGTATGGCAGTTGATAGGTATTTCGTAAAGATTAGAACAGTTTACTTCCCCGTGTGCCTTGAATGAGATAACTTAGTTCTGTTAGTTGTAATCAATTTAATCTTTCTATCCCATTGCCTTCCATTGACCCTTCCCTCTACTTGATACATCATTTGAGGGTCTATTCCAGTATGAAAAGGAATAGATTGTCATCTAAAAACTACAGTCCCATATCAATGAAAAGAGTCTATTACTAACAGAAAAAGTCCAATATTTGGGGCACTGTCCATTATTAATGGAAAATTACATTAAAATGAAAACGAAAAGAAACCACAACACAAATAACTTTTAATTCCCCCCAAAAAATCTAACACAAACATAACTGGCGAAAATTCAAAATTGTAAGCACGAATAGCACTGGAGCGACAATCAGTCTTTTCAGCAACCAGCTGTTCGTCTACATATAAGCGAGTAGCAGGTGTTGCTCGCAAGGAATGATTACTCTAGTTGCCTTGAAACCCAGCAGCAAGACATAGTTTAATGGTTTTAATATTATGTTAGTCTGCTTGCACAAAGCAGAAATTGCTCATTATGTTACTTAATCAAGGTTTTAATGTAATGAAAGTGTACGCCAAGTTTCACCCCAAAGCATCAAGAATTGCTGTCGTAAGAGACAAACAAATTACAAAAAAATGGACGTGGTTCTGCCTCTGTGGATAAGGTACGCACCAAAAACAAATAGGGATCATCCTTAGGGTATAAAGAATAAGTATGTAAATTTTCAAGAAGAAACGACTAAGAATTGCGGCCTGTAGGCCATACACACAACACATGCACACCGACAGAGGCGACGTCAAAGTACGTCCACGTCATGAATGTGGGTGAATACAAATGCTTTAAGAAAGTACTATTGTTTAATGGTCTACACATTTCGCCTTAGCTTGTTAAGACAAGGTGCACTCGTCTCTATCCGAAAGGGAGAACGGTAGGGTGTGATTTGGCCGACCGTCACAACGAAAAGAAGATTAACCCCAATTTAAATGCATCATATAAATATTCAGAAGACATGCACCTTTTTCCTTTACAGTATATACATACATATTGTTAATCTTGAAGTACGGATAACTATTAACAAAAATAATAAGCATCACGAAGTTTATATGATATAATTACTTCTTTATTATATAATACTGATGTAATTAACTGGAAAACGTGGTTATCAAGTACCAGAGAAGTTGTTATATCCATATTATACAGCTTGCGTTGTATTCTACATCGTCAATATATAGAGAATCTCTTACGAGTGTTTTTTGATATCAAAAAATATCAACAGAAGTTGATAATGTAAAAAAACGAGGCTCTGTCGAGTTTTTTTTTTACTTTATCAACGAGTGTTGATATTTTTTGATATCAAAAAACACGAGTTGATGATTTTATTTATCACCCAATCTTTTCTTACATGCACAAATCAATAAATATGATTCTTTGGTATAGATTTCACTTTTACTGAATCTTAATTACATTACAGCGTAGTGATACATCAGTTTTTTGACACCAGTTTAGCTATTGCAACGTCCTATATATTGACCCGATATTTCCTTCAAAGCCAATTTAATAAACGCAGTTTCTTTTTAACAAAAAAAGTCACTTTTTATTTAAAATAAGTGGTTTCTTTAAAATAAAAGAAAGTGGTTCCCTTTTGATTGACCAATCAAATTCATGTAAAGCGATATCTCCTACCAGTACCAATTTCTCAGGAAAAACGCTATCGCCCTTCCAATGAATATTCACCAATCTCATAAATCTATCTTCAGAAATCCTGCACCCTGACAGATCAACAAAAATCTCACATTGTTGATCAGTTTGGAAGTACACTCTCTATACAGTCACTCGAAATAATATGTCTTTTATCCTAACTTGTTTAATTATGCTTATTTCCTATGGGGCAACTGTACAGGCCAAGAGACTTTAGAAATTGGGAAACTGCAGCTCGATGCTTTACGAACAATAACTGGGCTTATTTGAGGAACGTCGCTCAACATTATGTATGAGTAATCTGGGTTTATTCCATTGAAATAAAAACACGAACAAACTGTATTCGAAGATGATAAATAAGCAAACTAATTCCCACCTACATACTACTCCTACTTCAAGTCACACTATCGAAACATATTCGCGTTAACAACAACATTAAAACGGTATTTTCTCCCGTCTGGGATAATCTTACTTGTGATGTTAAACACGCGTTTTGCAAAAGCTTAATCTGCCTATTACAGGTCTTTCTTTAGGCCTAAAATTTAATCTAAATTATTAATTAGACATCAACTAACTTATATCAACGCTAGCCTTCGATATTCACTGGATTAGAATCCTGTATGCTGCTTAACGCACATTGATAATTATATCAAACGAGAGCATCGCTAACGCTGCCATATACGTACACATTCCTGCTTTGATTGATATGGTACTTTTTAAAATGAAGAGAATGAAATGCTTGTAATATCTCAAGAGGCAAAGAAGGCAAGGCGTTGGGTTTGTTTTGCGTTGGGGGTCGTGCAGTATACCAAGACAATCCATCCAGAATTGTGGCGTTCGGTCACAAAAGGCAAAACGTGGTCGTGGCTGTCGCTGGAGGCTAAGACATTCACCAAAATCAAAGGTTGATGTCCTCAGGCTATAAGGAACAATATATGCCAAGTACCAAACTGATTCATTCCGAATTGCAGCCTGTAAACGACAAACCTCAAATTTGGCTTTGCTTGCCCCTTTCAGTCGGGACATGCAGTTGTCATCCTTAGGCTATCAGGAATACATATCCGGAGTTCAAAGACAATTCATTAAGAATCGTGGCCTGTACGCAACACACAGTACACATGGATATAGCTCTGCCCCTGGGGGTTGGGTAATCACCAATAAACAATAGGGGCCAGCCTAAGGGTACAAGGAATAAGGATAAAAAGTTTTCTAAACGATCGATTAAGAATTGTGGCCTGTAGGTGACACACAAAAAGAAAATGAGTGTACACCCCAAACGATAGGGATGTTCCTTAGGGTACAAAGAATAGGTATGCAAAGTTTTAAGATGATACGTTAAGGAATGTGGCCTGTAGACGACAAACAATCACAAGAAATGGGCGTAGCTATGTCCCAGGAGGCCGGGCATGCACCCAAAACAATAGAGATCATCCGTAGTGTATAAAAAATAAGTATGTAAAGTTTCAAGATGATCAATTAAGAAGTGTGGCCTGTGGGCCCCTTGAAAAAATCGAACCTTGACAAAAAATATCCTTAAAAATAGGTTGCCAGGCAACTAAACATACGCCCACGTCAACTAAATTATCCGGGCAGTCAACATGAGTTGTCGCATATTAAGTAATTATCAGAAAAGCATTAGAATGTTTGGTTTTTATAAAGTTCTGCTTCATGCCAACGTTCAGTATACGAAACATTTAATATTATGGAATCAGCTGTTTATCTATTTTCAAGAAATTCAAACTCAACCATCATTAATGTGTAACGGGGATATAGTCAAACGGTTTTTAATTCTGAATAAAAAATTGTGCCCTCCATAGGGCGCACAAGGTAAAAAACATGATATTTCGTACAATCAGGGGCCATAATTCATGACGTTATGGTCAAATGTGCCCGAATATCGAACGAAACCGCAATCTTTATGTTATAAACTTACATTTCAAATTTCATCAAAATCGGATTAAAATTGTGACCTCTACAGGGTCCACAACCTTGATATATCATATTTTTTTACATCATTCGCGTATTAGCGACAGCCATTTTGTCCCAGGGGCGTGGTGAGAATGAGTTCATGAGTAGCCATACTCATGCGCCAAAAAGTTTTTGCGCCAAAATCACAATCAAATTACTCAAAAAATGAAAAACATTTGTAAGTGGAAAAATTGTTTCATCTGACCCAATTAAAAAAATTTTGAAAGAGTCAAGTTGGAAAATTTAATCTGAGGGGTTCATGGAGAAAATTAAAATTGAAAAATGCTTAGAGTTTAGAGAATAAAGTGAGTACACAAAATGGTACCACACTGGAAAATTCAGACTGCAGATTCAGCAATGCAGAGTGCAGACAGCGAATCTGCAGCCGCAATTTAGTGAGGATGATAAAATTCATTTCTTAATTTTAATGAAATTTAGCCGGAGATTGCGTTTCTGGGCTTCTAATTTTCGAAATTTTTCCGGGGGAGGGCCCCCCGGACCCCCCGCCGCGGGCTAGCGCCGTCGGCGCTCGCGGTTGCCGGCTTCGCCTGCCACAGCTCCGCGGTCAGTAAAAGGGTTTTTGTGCCAAAATCTTTTTGGTTACTCATAATTTCTTCTCAATAATTGCCCTCACCACGCCCCTGTTTTGTCCGGCAGTTTTGGTCCGATTTTTACGAAATTCGACTTCAACCTTCATTACAGTGTAATCAAGCGGTATTTTTTAAAAATCGGATAATAATTGAGACCTCTAGAGGGACCACAATCTAAAACATAACGCTAACGCTACAATATACGTCCACATTCCTGCTTTGATTGATATGGTACTTTGTCAAGAAGGCTAGGCGTTTGGTTTGTTTAGCGTTGAGGGTCGTGCCTCAACATCAATAGTTGCCGTCCTTAGAGTATAAGGAATAAGTATACCAAGATAATCCATTCAGAATTGTGCCTTCCTAAAGCTAAAGGCAAAAAGTGGGCGAGGCCCTGCCCCTGGGGGTCGGGACATTCATCAAAGTAAATAGTGGACGCCCTCAGGTTATAAGGAATACATAAGCTAAGTACCAAGCTGCTTCATTCAGAATTGCGGCCTGTAAACGACAAACACAAAAATTGGGCGTGTCTTGCCTGTGGGAGTCGGGACATGCAGTTGATGTCCTTAGCCTATAAGGAATACATATCCCAAGTTTAAAGACGATCCATTTAGAATCGTGGCCTGTAGACAACACACACAGACACGAAGTAAAAATGGGCATGGTTCTGCCCCTGGGGGTTAGGAAATCACCAAAAACAATAGGGATCATCTTTAGGGTATAAGGTAAAGTTTTAAAAGGATCTGTTAAGAATTGCATCCTGTAGGCGAACACAAAAGCATTGGGCGTGGCTCTGTCCCGGGGGGTCCGGCATGCACCAAAAATAATAGTGGCCAGCCTTAGGGTATAAGGAATAAGTATAAAAAAAGTTTTCAAGACGATCGATTAAGAATTGTGGCCTGTAGGTGACACACAGACAGACAAAAAGAAAATGGGCGTGGCACTGTCCCTGGGGGTCGGGCATGCACCAAAAACAATAGGGATCTTCCTTAAGGTACCAAGAATAAGTATTCAAAGTTTCAAGGTGATACATTAAGAAATGCAGCCTGTAGACGACAGACAAACAAATACAAGAAATGGGTGTTGCTGTCCCATGGGGGTCGTGCATGCACCCAAAACAAAAGGGATCAACTTTAGGGTTTAAGGAATAAGTATTTTAAGTTTCAAGATGACCGATTAAGAATTGTGGCCTGTAGGCGACACACAAAAAGAAAATGGGCGTGACTCTGCCCCTGGGGGTTGGGCATGCACCCAAAATGATAGGAATGTTCCTTGGGGTACAAAGAATAGGCATTCAAAGTTACAAGATGATACGTTAAGAAATGGGGCTTGTAGACGACAAACAAATGAATACAAGGAATGAGCGTGGCTCTGCCATTGGGGGTCGGGTATGCACCAAAAAACAATAGGGATCATCCTTAGGGTGTAAAGAGTAAGTATACAAAGTTTTAAGAAAATCCAGTTAGAATTGCGGCCTGAAGGCGACACACAGACAAAATCCAGTTAGAATTGCGGCCTGTAGGCGACACACAGACACACAAAAAGAAAATGGGCGTGGCTCTGTCCCTGGGGGTTGGGCATGCACCCCAAATGATAGGGATCATCCTTAGAGTATAAAGAGTAAGTATACAAAGTTTGAAGAAAATCCAGTAAGAATTGCGCCCTGTAAGCTACAAGATGACCGATTAAGAATTGTGGCCTCTAGGCGACACACAAAAAGAAAATGGGCGTGACTCTGCCCCTGGGGGTTGGGCATGCACCCCAAATGATAGGAATGTTCCTTAGGGTACAAAGAATAAGCATTCAAAGTTTCAAGATGGTACGTTAAGAAATGTGGCTTGTAGACGACAAACAAATGAATACAAGGAATGGGCATGGCTCTGCCATTGGGGTCGGGCATGCACCAAAAAACAATAGGGATCATCCTTAGGGTGTAAAGAGTAAGTATACAAAGTTTTAAGAAAATCCAGTTAGAATTGCGGCCTGAAGGCGACACACAGACAAACAAAAAGAAAATGGGCGTGGCTCTGCCCCTGGGGGTTGGGAATGCACCCCAAATGATAGGGATCATCCTTAGAGTATAAAGAGTAAGTATACAAAGTTTGAAGAAAATCCAGTAAGAATTGCGCCCTGTAGGCGACAAGATGACCGATTAAGAATTGTGGCCTGTAGGCGACACACAAAAAGAAAATGGGCGTGGCTCTGCCCCTGGGGGTTGAGCATGCACCCCAAATGATAGGAATGTTCCTTAGGGTACAAAGAATAAGCATTCAACGTTTCAAGATGATACGTTAAGAAATGTGGCTTGTAGACGACAAACAAATAAATAAAAGGAATGGGCGTGGCTCTGCCATTGGGGGTCGGGCATGCACCAAAAAACAATAGGGATCATCCTTAGGGTGTAAAGAGTAAGTATACAAAGTTTTAAGAAAATCCAGTTAGAATTGCGGCCTGTAGGCGACACACAAAAAGAAAATGGGCGTGGCTCTGCCCCTGGGGGTTGGGCATGCACCCCAAACGATAGGGATTATCCTTAGAGTATAAAGAGTAAGTATACAAAGTTTGAAGAAAATCCAGTAAGAATTGCGCCCTGTAGGCGACACAAAGACACACGAAAAGAAAATGGGCGTGGCTCTGCCCCTGAGGGTTGGGCATGCACCCCAAACGATAGGGATGTTCCTTAGGGTACAAAGAATGTGTATGCAAAGTTTCAAGATTATAAGTTAAGAAATGTGGCCTGTAGACGACAAACAAACAAATACTAGAAATGGGCGTGGCTCTGCCCCTAGGGGTCGGCCATGCACCAAAAACAATAGGGATCTTCCTTTGGGTATAAGGAATAAGTATACCAAGTTTGAAGAAAATCCAGTAAGAATTGCGCCCTGTAGGCGACACAAAGACATACGAAAAGAAAATGGGCGTGGCTCTGCCCCTGGGGGTTTGGCATGCACCCCAAACGATAGGGATGTTCCTTATGGCACAAAGAATGTGACTGCAAAGTTTCAAGATTATAAGTTAAGAAATGTGGCCTGTAGACGACAAACAAACAAATACTAGAAATGGCGTGACTCTGCCCCTGGGGGTCGGGCATGCACCAAAAACAATAGGGATCTTCCTTGGGGTATAAGGAATAAGTCTACCAAGTTTGAAGAAAATCCAATAAGAATTGCATAGAGTCAAACGTTTTTTTAAATCGGATAATAACTGTGACCTCCAGAGGGACCATAGGCGATTTTTCGGACAATCAGGGGCCATAATTCAGGAAGTTTCGATCCGATATGCGCAAATAACGAAAGGAACCAAGATCTTTGGGTTATAACCATGCATTTCAAGTTTCATCAAAATCGAATTAAAATTGTGACCTATACAGGGTCCACAACCATGATATACCATTTTTTAACAGTATTCGCGTACAAACGGCGGCCATTTTGTATAGCAATTTTGGTCCGATTTTCCCGAAATTCGAACTCAACCTTCCTTACGGTGTAACGGTAATATAATCAAACGTTTTTTTAAATCGGATAATAATTGTGACCTCCAGAGGGACCACAAGCTAAAAAAAGGCGATTTTGCGTATAATCAGGGGCCATAATTCAGGAAGTTACGATCCAATATGCGCAAATATCGAAAGGGGCCAAGATCTTTGGGTTATAACCATGGATTTCAAGTTTCATCAAAATCGAATTAAAATTGTGACCTCTACAGGGCCCACAACATTGATATACCATTTTTTAACAGTATTTGCGTACAAACGGCGGCCATTTTGTATGGCAATTTGGGTCCGATTTTCCCGAAATTCGAACTCAACCCTCCTTGGGGTGTAACGGTGATATAATCAAACTGTTTTTTTTTAAATCGGATAATAATTGTGACCTCCAGAGGTACCACAAGCTAAAAAAGGTGATTTTTCGGACAATCAGGGGCCATAATTCAGGAAATTACGTTCCGATAGGCGCAAATATCGAAAGGAACCAAGATCTTTGGGTTATAAACATGCATGTCAAGTTTCATCAAAATCGGTTCAAAATTGTGACCTCTATAGGGTCCACAAGCTAAAAATGTGACTTTTTCGGACAATCAGGGGCCATAATCCATGCCAATATCGAGATCTTTTGGAGATAAACCTATATTTCAAGTTTCGTCAAAATTGGATCAGAATTGCGATCTGTAGAGTGTCCACAAACAATTGTGGACGGACGGACAGGGGCGACGACAATATATACGTCCACATGAAAATGTGGGCGTATAAAAACTATGGACCGGTGTCTAATTTATCGTTTGCCTCCAAATTGATTGAGAAAGGTGTCTCCATAAAATTTAAACATACGCAAAACGCAATTTTTTAATTGATAGTTTACACAGCACAGAAACGGTCTTAGTTCGAGTTTGTAATAGATCTGTGGCTCAGTGCGGATGGGTGTCCATCAAATGGGCACAAAACCACACCAACTTTTTTAGAGTAATTATTTTGCGTAGAATACGATGCTGAATGGTATCGTATTCTACGCAAAATTTTACTCTAGAAAAGTTGGGTCTGGTTTTGTGCCCATGTGTTGGACACCCCTCCGCACAGAGCTTCTAGGCTTCGTAGAATTTTACGATAAAAACGTTGTGAAACATCTTTTATTAGATCTTATTGACCAGGACGTACTTATTAAAGGATTTCATGACAGATTTGGTATAAGGGGTTTGGCATGGTTTAAATCTTAGCTCTGTCGAAGATCACAATCCGTAAAAATCAATAATCACAACCTGTGGATTTAAGTTAAGGTGTTCCACAGGGTTCTGTACCCGGTCATCTCCTTTTCAAAGCATATTATACTTCAACTCTTGGAGCCTTGATCAAAGAATTCGGTATTGATTATCATTTATATGCCGATGATTCACAACTCTATATTACATTTAAACAAGGTAGTTTAAAAGATTAAATATATAATTTACAACTCTGCATTCAGTCAATAAAACATAACGCTAACGCTACATTATACATCCACATTCCTGCTTTGATTGATATGGTACTTTGTCAAGAAGGCTAGGCGTTTGGTTTGTTTAGCATTGAGGGTCGTGCCTCAACATCAATAGTTGTCGTCCTTAGAGTATAAGGAATAAATATACCAAGATAATCCATTCAGAATTGTGCCTTCCTAACGCTAAAGGCAAAAAGTGGGCGTGGCTCTGCCCCTGGGGGTCGGGACATTCACCAAAATCAATAGTGGACGCCCTCAGGCTATAAGGAATACATATGCCAAGTACCAAGCTGATTCATTCAGAATTGCGGCCTGTAAACGACAAACACAAAAATTGGGCTTGTTTTGTCTGTGGGAGTCGGGACATGCAGTTGTCGTTCTTAGGCTATAATGAATACATATCCCAAGTTTAAAGACGATCCATTAAGAATCGTGGCCTGTAGACAACGCACACAGACACACAATCACCAAAAACAATAGGGGTCATACTTGGGGTATAAGGAATAGGTATGTAAAGTTTTAAAAGGATCTGTTAAGAATTGCATCCTGTAGGCGAACACAAGACACAAAAGCATTGGGCGTGGCTCTGTCCCAGGGGGTCCGACATGCACCAAAAATAATAGTGGTCAGCCTTAGGGTATAAGGAATAAGTATAAAAAAAAGTTTTCAAGACGATCGATTAAGAATTGTGGCCTGTAGGTGACATACAGACACACAAAAAGAAAATGGGCGTGGCACTGTCCCTCGGGGTCGAGCAAGCACCAAAAACAATAGGGATCTTCCTTGAGGTACCAAGAATAAGTATTTAAAGTTTCAAGATGATACATTAAGAAATGCAGCCTGTAGACAACAGACAAACAAATACAAGAAATGCGCGTTGCTGTCCCGTGGGGTCGGGCATGCACCCAAAACAAAAGGGATCATCTTTAGGGTATAAGGAATAAGTATTTTAAGTTTCAAGATGACCGATTAAGAATTGTAGCCTGTAGGCGACACACAAAAGGAAAATGGACGTGGCTCTGCCCCTGGGGGTTGGGCATGCACCCCAAATGATAGGAATGTTCCTTAGGGTACAAAGAATAAGCATTAAAAGTTTCAAGATGATACACGAAGAAATGTGGCTTGTAGACGACAAACAAATAAATACTAGGAATTGGCGTGGCTCTGCCCCTGGGGTTGGGCATGCACCACAAAACAATACGGATCATCCTTAGGGTGTAAAGAGTAAGTATACAAAGTTTTTAGAAAATCCAGTTAGAATTGCGCCCTGTTGGCGACACACAGACACACAAAAAGAAAATGAAATGGGCGTGGCTCTGCCCCTGGGGGTTAGGCATGCACCCCAAACGATAGGAATCATCCTTAGGGAATAAAGAATAAGTAAGAATTGCGCCCTATAGGCGCCACAAAGACACACGAAAAGAAAATGGGCTTGGCTCTGCCCCTGGGGGTTGGGCATGCACCCCAAACGATAGGGATGTTCCTTAGGGTACAAAGAATATGTATGCAAAGTTTCAAGATTATATGTTAAGCAGTGTGGCCTGTAGACGACAAACAAACAAATACTAGAAATGGGCGTGGCTCTGCCCCTGGGGGTCGGGCATGTGCCAAAAACAATAGGGATCTTCCTTGGGGTATAAGGAATAAGTATACAAAGTTTGAAGAAAATCCATGAAGAATTGCGCCCTGTAGGCGACCCACAGCCACACACACACACACACACACACAGTTAGATTGTAACTTTGATTTTACAAATGAAATGAAATGGGGTATAACCTCCTACTATTCTGCATCTAACCTGGCCTAATGCAAGACGGGCATACGCCATACAGAGTGCCGAGGCAAATTTTGCCCGGGAGCGGCGCACTCTTATATCGAATTCCAACTGTCAAGGGATCTTTTCCGTGCACACCAATGTGTACGCGGGACCTCGGGTTTTCGTCCCATCCGAACGACTAGACATCTGTCCTTGTCAGACCCTCCGTTCTCCATCACTGACAAGGAGAAACCACGCCGAAAAATCGAGATGAACTTTCTCGGTCAATGCAGGGATCGAACACCCGACCAAATTTGATTTTACACACCATGTTTCAATGATGTGTAAATCAACTAATTACCATCTTTTTAACATTGGTCGTAGTAGGAACTTTATTGATCTAAAAACAGCAAAATTGTCAGTCAATACACTTGTGACATATCTTGATTACTACAATTCCATTCTGTTTAATTTTTCATCATAACAAATAAATCAGCCACAGAAGATCCAAAATAAGGCAGGCCGTATTGTAACACGAACCAATCATCATGATCATATTACTTTCTTTAAGTGGCATTTAGTAATGGAACAGTAACACACGAACAATCCCTGGTAACTTTTAAAAATTTGTTAAAACATTTTTAGCAAAGTTTCGCATAGTGATTGTGATGACTTTTAAAAATTGAACTATAGTTAACAAAATTTTATGTAGCGATTGTGATGACTTTAATTACTGAACTTTTTATTTAGCTAAGTTTTATATAATGTTTGCGCTGTCAATTTATCAACTTCATATTTCTTAAATTCTCCGATATTATATGTATCATTCATTTTTTATTTATTCTGCATCTACCATTTTTACAAAATATAATAGCGCCGCCGAGCAGTAACTTTTACTGGAATGTAGGCTCTTTATAAATTCATTTTATTATTATTTCTTTAATTTTCTTAAAAACAAAGCCTTACCCCAAAATCGGTAATGTACATATATACTATTCAAAAAAAGTAGGGGATATTTGATTTTGGGGGCATAATACTAAAATATGCAAATGACTACGAAAAAAGTCACTATAGAACCTAACAGAAGAAACATTTCCAGTTACATGTGACGCCTAAACGCACCAATAGCTACCGCATGGAATGCAGGTGATGCTTGGGATCATCATGGGGGTCCAACCCAAGATTTGCACGACTCTGACTTTGAATGTTACAGTCATTGTGGCATTGAATGTTACAGTCATTGTGGCATTGAATTCCAGGGTGGAAACATCAGTTTAATTGTTTTAGTGACCAGAAAACAAATTTTGATATGCGTCGGCTTACCCAAAATGAAAGGTTACGTGCCCTTGGCATGCTACAGATCGGCACAACACAGGCGGTTGTGGCGCGGACGATGAATGTTTCTCAGTCTGTCATAAGCAGGCTATGGTCCAGATACCGTGATACACAATCTGTACAGGACAGACCACGCTCAGGTCGACCAAGGGCGACAACTCAAGCCCAGGATCGATTTATCCGTACCTTGGCCTTGAGAAATCGTGTCATCACAGCAAATCAGATCAGCGCTCGTCTTCAAACAGACACTGGTGTGAAAGTGAGTGGCCAGACGATTCGGAATCGACTGCATAGGGGTCACCTTCGCGCCCGACGCCCTCGCGTGATCCCTTGTTTGAGAGATCATCACATTCAGGCAAGACGTCGTTGGTGTAGGGATCGTCAACACTGGGATAATCGACGCTGGAGAAATGTGATGTTTTCAGAGGTTACGTCAACGTCAACAATGTCCTGCCAATGTCCAAGAACTTGCTGCTGCGTTGCAACAGGAATGGGACAATCTGGAACAAAATGACCTTAGACGTCTCATTAGGAGTATGCCACGTCGGATCAATGCTTGTTTGGCAAACAGAGGAGGATTTACCCGTTACTGACTTTGTTGTGATGCTGTGGTAACTTTGCTGTTTGACCCCGGGTATCATTTTACCTATATAATGGTCAGTCTGTGCCTTACTTAGTCTAACGATCATTTGGAATAAATCGATGAATGTCAACTTCATTTCATTTTGTCATTTGTTTCTTCGTCAGTTTCATTAGGTGACTTTAATAACACTTAAAAATCAAATATCCCCTACTTTTTTTTGAATAATATATAACAGTTATAAGATTTCCTCTACATTGATTTGATGAATGTAGGCCATCTTAGGTTTTACTTAATTTTACCGATATAATGGATCAGGTAGCACTACTGTCTATTTCTCCAAATGAGAGAATGACCCCAAAAGCTCGTTTAGGGGTTTCCTGTATACTGATTTGGCAAATGTCGACCATCATGGATTTTACCATTTTCCGTTGCGCAAAATTTGGTAAACTGTACACCTAAATGAACACATGGATGCTTAAAAATGTAAAATCATAAATTAAGCAAATGTATTCATATTTAAGAACATCATTTTTATTTGCGAGATACATTTATGAGTCACGACATGTTTTCAGACTCAAATTATATAGTGTATCTTTATAAAATATAAGTATTAATTGTATTGACTAAATTACATCTCTCAGTTGATAGCTGATGTAATACATGTTTATTTGAAATATCAACATGTTACAAGGGAAATGGTAGCAGGTGATTTAACATGGGGATATTATTGATTACATTGTAACATAATTAAAACCTCATTATAATTACGTGCTTATAATATCGTAATATCACATAATTATAACCCCAATTATCAAAGAAATATATTATGTAATAACAACCCTAATTACTTTGGAAGAATATATCTTTGAAGGAATATATCTTTAACATCATATAATAGTTCGAAGAATATATCTTTAACTCCGCCAGTTATACATTGCTACATATCGTGATTAGGCTAAATTTTAAAATCATGAAAAACATTGTAATCCATATAAAAACGTATTGGCCCCCGGGGGAGTATCTGTGTAATTGTTTAAAAGCAACCAGACAAGTAAAAGGAACCATAAACGTGTATGCCTCCGATGTTAATTACAGATGACGTGTCTTCGAGAATTTATTGACGTTAGAGAAAAAGCGCAAACATACTTTTCCTTGTTAATTATATAATGTACTTTTTTTTTTAACTTGTCAGTTTTTAAATTAACACACTTTTCTTGTCAATTTTATAATTAACACATTTTACGAGTTATTAAGGGAAAAGAAATCTCCCGGTTCTCAGTAGCAACATATCTTTTACTGTTAATTACAAACTGATATTTTTCTTGTTCTTTGAAGCTGCTGATTTGTCATTTCTCAGAAAATATCTGATATATGGCAGAATTCACGCCAAGGTGTACTCAAAACGACAAATAATCTCAACCAATGGGTTCGATCGGATTAAGACGAGACCCATCAAATGGTTTTGCCCACTAAGGATATGTGACACGATATTGTGTAGCACCATGAGTCTTCTGTTTGACGTGGAGAGCGTCTATGGGTAACCGATCGCCACATCCTACGTATGACCCATGCATCTTTTCTTACTACATATTTTCGTAGCCTTGTGATCGTCTAGAATTTGTCTCTAGCTGTCTTTGCTTCTCCTTCACGTTGTGTTTACTTCTTACTGGTTTCTTAAGACGTTTGTCTTCTTCAGTTATTACAATGCAACAGCTTGTTTTTACCTTTTATGTAGCATAGGTATAAAGCATAGTACATATTACAATTATAGTCAATACTAACTAAACTCTTCTCAACCTAGACACCTCGCGGTGTCTAGGACTCTTAGATGGTAACCCTCTGGAATCTAATCGAAGTCTGATTTAATGACATAATATAGTTTCCTTCATAGCCGCAAGGGTATCACGCAGACCCATGCGTGTTCATGACCATGAACCTGTTTAATCAACGAAATGATTGGTTAAATTAAGCCAAATGATACAATAGGAATATCTCGAATCACATGTATTTTGTTGAAAGATATAACCAGTTTGTTATGGTTCTATACCTTTTTTATATAACAATATGTCCATCATTGACTAAGTTGATTTTAGTACATACCTACATATTATGTGAATATGTTAGAAACATAAAACTATATCTTATCTCCTCATTCCTTGTCTATAATCTTTAAAAACAATGTCACCACGACTATATTGCTACATTACTTCCCCCTTTAAGAATATATATAGAATATAGATATTCTAACTAATTATGCACGCAGCAGGAAAATATAAATGATTACTATACTATAAAACAGAGCTGTGAAAAAAACATAAATAATCAAAAATCAAAAATCGCATGCAAAAACTATCTCAAAGTCCTATGAAAATTCACTAAGCTGAAACCTAAACACAGAAAACACAAATTGTCTTTATTAAATCTTCAAGTGTCCTAATTTCAAAACACTATAACACATCACTTCAAATTTTTAAAGTTCAGTTTCACTTTAAATTCTGTCTCTGGAAATCTCAATTTGGTAAACTGGTAAACCATTTCTTCTCTTTGGATTTCTATTGGTCTGTTTCAGCTACCATAGTCTCAAGTTGAAAACTTTCTATTTTTCTTCTAAGTACGATTGGTTTGTACAATTGTATCCGTCAATCAAACATGTCATTGCCATCAGACCAACTAACTATTCCTAATTTTTTTAGAACCTTATTTTGCTATTAGTCTAACATTATATTAATATATTATTCCTAAAACTTATAAGTAACTCTTACTCTTAATTAAAATTAAACTTTATTTAATTATTAAATAAACTTTGATGTGTCCCTTTAATTATAAATTTTGAAAGTAATTTTGACCTCATGACCTTATCTGAATTTTAAAATGTTTTATAATCCCCGTTTGTGTTGTTAGAATTACACCAAAACAATTTCAGTATTATATTATATTTCTCCGTCAGTAATGTGACCTTTTTTTTTGACCTAATCATTTACAATTTTAATAGCAGTTTTTTTTATAAACATTACCCACTATTACATAAACATACCTACCAGACTGACACTGACACAGGCTGAGCTCAAACTTATGACAATACCAGACTGTAATTTATCTAGAATAGAACTGTCAATCAAATATGATCAGTACATTAATGACATTCCATTTTATTTAATGTACCTACAACTATGTTCAGAAAAAATGAGCGTACGCTCCATCCAACCAGAACACAGTCCATATTTGATAAACACAACAATCAAAATATACCTAGCTTTTTACTACACATATAATACTATATCCAATATATATTATATTCTATATACATTAACACAGGTGCTAGAACCTTGTGTTTGTAGTAATTCGACTTTATGTCAAATTACACATTCTAATCATCTCGTATTATGTCGACAGCGTATAACAGCAAAAAATATATGAAACGTAGCCTATATATTACGTTTCTAAAGCAAAAATGTAATGACACATAGTTAATAGTTATATACGGACAAAATCTACCGCATATCTACACTTTTCTAAAAAAAAAAAGTGTCCTATTCGTACATTAACCTTGTATAAAACTCGTATGCGATAATCTGATAAATTAATGAGCCGTTAATTTTTAGGGGTTTTTTTCCAAGAAAACTATACCTACATCCCTAGATTTTTAACCACATGGGATTTTAACATAACCCAACTTTTTCATTCGAAAGTTAAATTATTTAATTTTGAAACCTTGAACTATAGCTTCAAAATTACCTTACTCTACTTATCTAACCACATATATGGACGACACAAAACACAAACAATGGCAATTCAACCTTTTAGTCAAAAGCTGAATTACCGACATTTAGCCTAACTCGACTTAAATCCTAATTCTTGAGACTTTGGACTAGGGCCTCAAAAATTATATTATATACGAAACATCGAAAAATACATATTAACGAATTACAGTAGAGAGCATAGCCATCTTGAAAACTAGAGTTAAACACTCACAAACGTCATGCTTAGATCTGCCGTCTTACCACTGCAATCCGGAGACAACATTAGTTCCTATTTTATTCCTATTCCGTTTCTTTATTTTTATTAATTCGTAGTTATATCAAAGAAAATTTTGTTTGTTTTAAAACCTACTCCGTAGGGACTCTCTTTAACTTTAATTACTCGAATTTACTACAAGTCATGTTAACCCGATAACCAGTGATACTATATTGTTTACCAAACCTGTCCATCAAAACTTATGAATGAATATCATTTATTCTCTAACAGTTAAATTTTGAATATTTAGCTTCTAATTAGATTTTAAACTTAAATGAATATTATTTGGTCAGTAAACAAATGTATCACGTTTAATTTAACAAACAAAATGTATTTACCAAGAGTTTTAGACTATCCCATCAGGTTTTCGTATTTCCACCAAAAATTTTCTCCGTCTCTGGATTGTACGGGTGATTTTTCTTCTCTGAACGTCTTCAATTATGTATTCTTCTTCTAAAACAACTTCGTAACCCAAAGGTGGAAACTTCAGCACGGCGCCAAATCGAATATGTATTCTTCTTCTAAATGTCTTCCACCAGAATTTTACTGCCGAATTTCTTCTACCAGAAATCTTTCTTTTTCCACCAGAATTTTTTCTGACGCTGCCTACCCAACAGGTCGAAACTGTGTTACAGCACCAAATCAAATATGTAATACCATGGGTCTTTTCTGTCTGACGTGCAGAGCGGACCTACGTACGACTCATGCATATTGTTTTTGCTACACATTACTGTTAGCCTTGTGATCGTCTAGAATTTGTCTCTAGCTGTCTTTGCTTCTCCTTCACGTTGTGTTTACTTCTTACTGGTTTCTTAAGACGTTTGTCTTCTTCAGTTATAACAATGCAACAGCTTGTTTTTACCTTTTATGTAGCATAGGTATACATACAAGCATAGTACATATTACAATTATAGTCAATACTCACTAAACTCTTCTCAACCTAGACACCTCGCGGTGTCTAGGACTCTTAGATGGTAACCCTCTGGAATCTAATCGAAGTCTGATTTAATGACATAATATAGTTTCCTTTATAGCCGCAAGGGTATCACGCAGACCCATGCGTGTTCATGACAATGAACCTGTTTAATCAACGAAATGATTGGTTAAATTAAGCCAAATGATGCAATAGGAATATCTCGTATCACATGTATTTTGTTGAAAGATATAACTGTGATGTCTGTACATTCATGTAAATAGAGATTTGTAAAATAGAAGATGTCCATTCAGAATTATATGATTATTATATGATGAAGTAATTATGACCTATGTATCATTCCATAATATCACATTCCAGAATGATGACTAAGACGATACGTCATCGCACATGCGTAGTAAGATGTAAGATGTTCGCCATGCTGTTTTCATGAAGTTTACCATTTCGATGTTGTTTCGATGTACACCATTCTTAAGTAATAAATATTTGTTTACAACGAACACAATATGGCGACGAGGATGTCGAAATTGTTCTGCATTAGGTTTGTTGATCCAGATGTTAATTATTTTGTTGTTGACGCTATTTTCCGGTGATTTTAAGATGAGCGTGCCATTACCTACAAGTTTTTTGCCGACCCCCGGAAAACCAGCCATTGCATAGGGGCAGTGGCGAGGCCTATTTGAAAACTATTTAACTGCTGTCGACGGAAATAATTATGCCAATGCCAGAAAGAAAGCATTACTTTTACATTGTTTGGGACCACATGCACAAATGACGTTTAATTCATTACAAGTAGCGGATGATTCGTACGATGCTGCATTGCGTAGTTTAGAAGGTCATTACGGTGTAAGATTCAACGTGAGCGCCGAAAGGGTGAGATTCATGTCAAGGTCACAACTTAGTGGAGAAACCGTTGATGAATATGTTTCAGCTTTACGAACTCTGAGTCAAAACTGTAATTATGGTGCCAATGTACTTAATGAACTTATCCGTGATTTAATTATTGAAAAAACGAACAATAAAAACATAAAAGAAAGATTATTGATGGAAGGTAATAATTTAACTTTAGAAAACGCCATTATTATTGCACGTAGAATAGAATTAGCTACCACAGAATGTCAGTCAATGTCCAATAATGATAAACCACATGGTCAAACTATCCAGAGAATATTTAGAGGTCCGCCTTCGGGATTTCGCCAGAAGAATTATAAGCCGAATTACAGTCAAAGATATCAAGTACCTGCTAATAATATACAGCGCTTTAATTTCCGTCCACAACCAGGGTATCTCCAGCCTCCAAGACAACAACAGTCATATGTTCATAGAGCTACATGTAGAGTACCGGTACCACGATATCAAGGCGTTCAATACCACGGTGTTCGAGATAATTTTAATCAAAGCAACGTTATGCAAGACGAATGTTTCCGGTGTGGAAGTTATCGTCATAAAGCAAGATATCCACATTGTCCAGCCATCAATCAAAAATGCAATAAATGTAATAAAACTGGTCATTTTGCACATGTTTGCAAGTCTCGTAGGATAAACCAAATTGAAGTTGAACCTGAAATGAATAATGAATTAACAATTCTAACTGTCAGTAACTCTGATGTCAAGAAATTAAAAGTAGATGTATTCCTTGATAATGTTTTAACTAATATGTTAATAGATACAGGTTCACCCATATCAATAATCAATAAGATGATGTTCGATAAATATTTCCAAAACAAACATCTATTTTATTCTGATACAACACTGAAGTCCTATAACCAAAGTCACATACCTATTATCGGAGTTGTTAATTTACCTGTTAGATTTAAATCTCGTTCTACAATTTCACAATTCTATGTTGTCGAATCTGGTGAATGTTTACTTGGTTTAGATGTTATATCAGCTTTGTGTATGACCATCTGTGTAAAACCTAATGACAGTGTCATTGAATCAACAAAACATGAAAGCTGCAGTTACAACGTAAATCGTATTGAGACATTCAATGATTTAAAAGAAGAATTCCCAAATGTTTTCAATGGCATAGGAAGAGCTGTTAAATTCCAACATCAATCTGTTGTGAAAGAAGATGCAATCCCTGTAGCACAGAAAGCTAGACCGGTTCCCTACGCTTATGAAGTAGAACTCCAAGAAGAAATTCATAACTTACTTAATGGTGGTATAATTGAAAAATGCGATCATGCTGAATGGGTCAGTCCTATTGTTATAAGTCATCGTAAAAACAACAAAGTAAGACTATGTGTTGATCTTCGAGTAGTTAATAAAAATATTATACCAGTAAAGTACCCATTGCCAAATATTGAGTCGTTGATTGGATCGATTAAGAAGGCAAATTTCATATCCAAGTTCGACATGAACTCTGCTTACCACCAGTTGCCACTGCATGAGAAGACTAAACAACTGACAACATTCGTTACTCCTTTTGGTCTTTATAGATATAATACAGGACCGTTTGGGTTAGCTGATTTACCTGGAGGGTTCCAGAAAATGGTTGACATTATTTTATCAGGTTGTAAAAATACATTTAATTTGCTCGATGATATATTAGTTGTTGGCGAAACAGAAGAAATTCATGATGCTAATGTTCGTGAAGTATTAAGTCGTCTACAAAAGAATGGTTTAACTTTAAGCTCCAGTAAATGTTTCTTCAAAGTATCAGAAGTTAATTGGTTAGGATTCTCAATTTCTGCTAAAGGTGTCCACATGTTACCAGAAAATGTTTCAGCAGTACGTGAATTATTAGAACCTACATCTTGTAAAGAAGTCCAAAGTGTACTAGGATTTTTTAATCACTATTCTCACTTTATTCCACAGTTTGCTAAAATAACCGAACCGCTTAGACAATTGATTCGTAAAGGTCAAGAATGGGAATGGAAACAAGAACAGAAAGCAGCCTTCGAAACACTTAAGTTATCATTGACGACTACTCCAGTCCTAGCCTTTTATCATCCTAATTATCCGACTTTCGTCACTTGTGATAGTTCCAATTACGCTCTTGGGGCAGAACTTAGTCAACTGCAAGCTAATGGAGAAATTCGCCCGGTTGCTTTTGCCTCCAAAATTTTAAATAACTATGAAAGAAAATATAGTATAGGTGAGAAAGAAGCTCTTGCGTGTACATGGGCCGTCAAGAAGTGGGATAGGTATTTGAGAGGTCGACATTTTAAGTTAATTACAGACCACAAGTCATTAACCACTCATTTACAGTCATCAGAAAATTCTTCTGGGCACAAGCCAGCCAGAATAGCTCGATGGGCTGCAACTCTTCTGGAATATAATATGACCATGGAATACAAGAAAGGATCGTGTAACGGTATAGCGGATTCCCTATCTAGATTACCTACAAATAATTCATCAACCACATCCGAAGTTAGTATTGATGAAATTAGTTTATGTAATTCATTAACCACCGAAACTGTCAAATTATCTCCTAATGTTATTTCATCAGAAACCATGAAAGATGACATACTTAGCCAAGTCCATAACTATTTGTTAAACTCATGGCCTGCAAAGAAAGATATTAATTCAGAAGTTCTCCCTTATTATCACATGAAAGATGAGTTGTTCTTATTCGGTAATTGCTGTATCGGTAGAGGTAATAGAACTATTATACCCAAAACTCTACAACGTGATGTTTTAAACCTCGCACATGAAGGTCACCGAGGAATTGTTGCTACAAAACAGAATTTACGCGCAGTAGCTTATTGGTGCGGAATAGACAAAGATGTTGAAAGTTTCGTTAATAATTGTTATATGTGTGCTGAAAGTGACAAATCAGTAAAAACTTCTACTGCTCCTCTTTATCCTAGAAAACCATCGGAAGGTCCATGGTTAGATCTTGCAATAGACATACAAGGACCATATGAAAATGCTCCACAAGGATCTAGATATTTAATTAATATTATTGACTATTACAGTAAATGGCCTGAAAGTTGCCTAACGGACAATATTACTTCCAGTTCTACTTGGGGTATTCCAGAATCATTGACATCGGACAATGGTCCACAGTTTGTTAGTTTAGAATTTACTAATTTACTAATTATCTCGATAAATTAAATATACGTCACATTCGTACTCCAAATTACCACCCGCAATCTAATGGGGCAATTGAAAGACTGAATAAAACAATAAAGAATTTATTGCAAACTAATGTAAAATCTAAGACGACATGGGTAGATTCTCTAAGAATTGTTCTGCATACAATACGTTCTAGTGTTCATTCAACTACAAGGGCTACACCATTTTTTCTGATGACGGGAAGACAGATGAGAACACGTTTAAGTCAACTTAAACCGCCTGATGTTAATTATTCACAAACTAGTAATAATCATTACCGTGAAGTCGTTTGTGAAAAACAAAGTAAGATGAAAGACAAATACGATGTAAAATATAATGTTGTAAATCATAATTTTCAAGTCGGTGATATGGTAAGATTTAAAGTGAAAAATCTTAGTGGTCGCGATAGAAATAAATTAACCCCACACTATTCTAAGCCTATGCGTATCATTGAAATTCAAGGATGTATTATTACTCTGTCTGATGGGAAACGATGGCATTCAGATGACATTGTGAAGTATCGCTGCGAAGGTGAAAATCAAAGTGATGATGTGTTTGATTTTGAACAATCTAATCCTTATTTATGGTTTAATCTTAATGGTAATAATTATGCTAATCGTGATGTTGTGTTAATGCGAAATAACAATCAAGTTCCAAGATATCCAATTCGAGTTCGCGCAAGACCAAGATATTTACAGGACTATACGATGTGAAAAATTCTTTGTTCAGATAAACATTTTGCTAACTAATTTCATAATGAATGATATATTGTTTATTTCAATATTAAGCTATATTTCCTTTAATGATATTATAGTATGGCCAGATAGTCATTTATTCTATTTAGTTCTATAGTTTAAAAATGGGGGGAATATGTGATGTCTGTACATTCATGTAAATAGAGATTTGTAAAATAGAAGATGTCCATCCAGAATTATATGATTATTATATGATGAAGTAATTATGACCTATGTATCATTCCATAATATCACATTCCAGAATGATGACTAAGACGATACGTCATCGCACATGCGTAGTAAGATGTAAGATGTTCGCCATGCTGTTTTCATGAAGTTTACCATTTCGATGTTGTTTCGATGTACACCATTCTTAAGTAATAAATATTTGTTTACAACGAACACAATAATAACCAGTTTGTTATGGTTCTATACCTTTTTTATATAACAATATGTCCATCATTGACTAAGTTGATTTTAGTACATACCTACATATTATGTGAATATGTTAGAAACATAAAACTATATCTTATCTCCTCATTCCTTGTCTATAATCTTTAAAAACAATGTCACCACGACTATATTGCTACAATTGTTTATATCGTCTTAGACCAGTAAATCACAGGCTACCGGAAGCTGAGCAACGTGGCGTATATGGATGGCGTTGGCGGCCAGATTCAGATACAGATTTGCTTATAACCACATATTAAGTTCACTAATGCTTTGATCTTATTTTTTTGTGTTTAGATTATAATAAACAAGTCAACAGTGAGGCTGACGTCCCCCGCCGAAATCCCAAAATAAATAGATGACACATATTAAAGTTACATTATGGGCGATAAGATAAAGAGATGGCAGTTCTCACTATAATAGTTAAAAACTAGATAGTGTAAAGATAATTTGCTGAAAATTTCAGTCACATTGATCCATTATTAGCCGAGAAAAAAGCGTTTGAAATAGTCACATAGCCTCGGTCATCATTACTCAAATCATTAATATAAACAGCATATTCTCGATTGTCCACTTGATTGATTTAATTATCAACGGCCATTAAGCGGCATATAAGAATTTAATCCGCCAACATCGAAGGCTAGCCTTGACATAAAGAGTTTATTATGGTCTGGATATGTTAATTAATGTCTAATTCATTATTTAGATAACATTTCAGGCCTAAAGAAACACCTGTAATAAGCAGATTTTGCTCTTGCGTAATGCTATTTTAATTAATCGCAAATTTACTTTTTGCAAAAGTATTGGGCAATCAAACAATACACTAAGTTTCATTACTCTCTATTAGATAGAATCCAGATTATCTCGTCCCAAAGCATCGACCAATGAAATTTCACCACTCTGACTTAATAAGAACAAAAGTTATCGTGTCCCCAAGCATTAAACAATTGATCTGCTTATCTTTGCTTACCCTAAGCAGAAAATGCTCATCTTTGAACTCCATGAAGGCACTGGCCTTATAAACACCAACAGCAAGTTTGATCATTCTAGCTCAATTAGGAGAGTTTTTGTATTCCAAAGTGTCAGACAATCAAATTGCTTAACGCTCTGCTTACCCCGAGTAGAAAATGCTCATTATCGAACTTAGTCAAGGTATTGATGTCATGAAACTATCCACAAAATTTCATCACTCTCACTTAATTAGACCTAAAGTTTTCTTGTTCCAAAGCATCAACCAATCAAATGCTTTTTTCAGCTTACCCTAAGCAGAAAATGCTCATCTTCCAACACCATCGAGGTGTTGGCCTGATAAACACCTACACCAAATTTGACCATTGTAGCTCAATTAGGAGGGTTATTATGTCCCAAAATGTGATGGTCAGACGGGCGGAGGACAAAAATATTCTGTGCTAACCCACTTTATGGCAAGACGTGAATTCGGTAAATGTTTTCGTGTTTAGAAAATAATAATACTCTGCGCGAATACCTCTTTATCGCAGGACGTAAATACAGAAATAAGGACATTTAAGTTTAGGCTTAAAGGAGCTAAATCGCTAACATTTGGGACCTAGGAAGTGGGTCGCAACGCATATAATACTGTAACATGAATGTATATAACCTGATTTACATTCAATGGTTTCTGTTTTTACTCTAATTTCAAATCAGTTATGTTCGGCGAAATAAGCCGACAGTCTCAATCGAATGCAAATTTCTAGCGTCTGGAGATTCCAGTTTACATACGCCGTTTGATTTGGTGCCATGTGTGTAGCCTCGGCTCTCTTGTTACAACTGGGACTGAAACGCGTTATGGTACACGATTCGTGTACCAATGGTAAAATGTTTATTTTGTCTTAAATATTGGATATCAGAAGCCCATCTTTAGCCGGTAAGATCACAGCATCAATGTTGATTTAAATTGACAAATAATTAGTGTTTTCAATGTTGAAGATTTTGGATGATAATGATATTGAGGCAGAGACTTATCTACTTTAAACGAGCTAAATCGCTAACATTTGGGATCTAGAAATTGACACGAGTGGGTGGCAACGCATATAATACTGTAATATGAATGTATATAAACTGATTTACATTCCATGGTTTCCGTTTTTACTCTAATTTCAAATCAGTTATGTTAAGCGAAATAAGCCAAGTCTCAATCGTATGCAAATTTCTAGCGTCTCTTTATTCCAGTCTACATACGCCGTTTGATTTGGTACAATGTGTGTAGCCTCGTCCCCCAAGTCTCGTGCTACAACTGGGGCTGAAACGCATTATGGTACACGATTCGTGTACCAATGGTAAAATGTTTATTTTTCCGGCAAGATCACAGCATCAATGTTGATTGAAATTGACAAATAATTCGTGGTTTCAATGTTGAAGATTTTGGATGATATTGAGTTAGAGACTTAGCTACTTTAAATTGGGTTATCGAGTTGCCAATTTTAAGTTCCAGGTAAACAAACAAGTATGGATAGTTGGTTGATCCATTACCAAAGGTGCTTTCATTCATGCTACAGGGAGGCCAGGTGGTCGCAATCTAGGTTTGGGTCGCATACCTGTATTTTTGTGGCTGCAGGGTAAAATAGGCATAGTTTTTGTTATCCCGCGCTGAGATCAACATCTACTAAACAGGGCCACAATATTCGGACCAGTGACACTGTTTTCGAAATATGATACATTTTTTTATATTGATTACCAATAGCATAAAGCAGTTATTTTTCCTCCAAATAAGTGCAAAGGCATATTTGTGACCACATCCTCAAATTTACCTGAAGAATTAAGCTCTTTCCCAAACACAGAATTGAACCCAGGAAAACGCATTCGGACTTCTGAGATACAACGACGACAGCATGTCACGACTCACGACAGCTCAGAGGAGCCAAGCGCTTGGGAAAGCCCAAGCCGTTTCCAGTCAGTTCTAGGCCAATGTTCGGACCATCTACAGGCTTCATCAACGCTTTCCGGCTACCAACACCGCGGATGATCGCCCCCGAAATGGTAGACAAGGTTAACACGAGGCGACGAGACAGCCATGGTATGCGTTAGCAAGTGCAGAATTCCTTCACATAGGCATCTGTGACAGCACGCCAGACAGCGGGGATACACGGGACATCCATCAGTACAGTGCGCCCATGTCCCACCAGAGGTAACATTTATTGCCGTTGACCTTACCGTGGACCGATCCTCACCCCTGGCTATCGACGTGAACGTCTACAATTTGTCCAACAACACCAGAACTGGCGATACAGGCAATGGAGAACCGTCTGTTCACAGTTGAGAGTCGGTATTGCGTATCAAATGCAGATGGCAGGACCAGAATATGGCGTCGACGTGGCTAGCGTTACTCTGAACAATTTGTCATGAAACGGGACTCATGGGGATGTCCAAGCAAAATGGTTTGGGAAGGAATCGACCTGAATCAGAGAGTGGGTCCTGTGGTGTTACAAAATCTTGGTCCAGGGTGAGGAGGTGGCACCACAGTAGTGCGCTACGTTGTTCAAGCTGTCAGACCCCATGTCATGCCACATTTCACACGTCACCGCCCGTGCCCACGCCACCATAGTTACGTGGGACTTTCTATAGCAGAAAGGTGTCAACGTTATGCACTGGCCAATCCGTAGTCCGGACTTAAACCCGACTGAACATCTTTGGGATGGAATCCAGAGGAGACTTAATAACGTCGTACCGAGACCAAAAACAAGCGATGGATTGCGCCAGGTAGACCAGAGAGTGGGTCCTGTGGTGTTACAAAATCTTGGTCCAGGGAGAGTAGGTGGCATCACTGCACTGCAGTGCCATACATTGGTCAAGATCTCAGACCCCATGTCATGCCACATTTCGCACGTCACCGGCCGTGCCCACACCACCATAGTTACTCGGGACTTTCTAAAGCAGAACGGTGTCCCGACTGAACATCTTTGGGATGAAATTCTGAGGAGACTTAACGTCGTACCGAGACCAAACACAATCGATGGATTGCGCCAAGCTTTTCTGAGAGTGTTGTCCCATTAGCGTTCATCAAACGTCAAGTCCACTACATGTACGCTCGCGGTGGACCCACCAGATACTCATGTATACACTGTGTACAGACTCTAAAGCCTCACGTACTGTCTTGGAATGCTCTGATCCATTTAGTAACATGTTTTCTAGAATTGTTTGATTAAAGTGCTTCTCTGATTTTGGTGTTTTTTTGGTTTGCTGCTTACTATATTTTGGAATAGAAATGTATCGCAGCGCATAAAAAAATATGAAACATACATGCATGTTTATAAGCTGAATTACATTCAATAAAGTTATGGGTTTCGGAACTTATTGTCCCCCGCCTTTCGATAAACGCAGGGGACTATTTAAATGGGTTCGTCCGTCTGTCTGTCACACCTTTTGGGACACAATAACCCTCTTTCTAATTGAGCTAGAATGTTGAAACCTTGTGTAGGTATTTATAAGGTCAATGCGTTGGAGTTCAAAGATGAGCATTTTCTGCAGCAGAGACAAGCAATTTGATTTGATGATAGTTTGGGACACGATGAGAGTGATGAAACTTGGTGTATATTTTCATTACATCAATAACTTGACTTAGTTCCATAATGAGCAATTACTGCTCAGGGTAAGCAGAGCGATAAACCATTTGATTGGCCGAGACTTTGGAATACAATAACTCTCTTTCTATTTGAGCTAGCATGTTCCAACTTGGTATAGATGTTTAGTATGTCAATGCATTAATGGGGTCGAAGATGAGCATATTCTGCTTAGGGTAAGCAAAGATAAGCAATTTGATTGGTTGATGCTTTGGAACACGATATCTTTACTTTTAATTTAGTGAGAGTGGGGTTACTTGGTGTGTGGTATTTTTTTACACCAATACCTTAACTTGGTTGATGTTTTGGGGAACGATAACTTTTGTTCTAAAGCCAGGCGCAGACGGGCAACTTTTTCGAGCAACTTTCAGGCAACAGTGAAATCGCTGGTCGTTGAAAGAAAAAATTGCTCGTCTGCGCCAACGGGCAACAATAGTTGCCTGCTGTTGCTCCGAGTTGCTAAATATCAAACGTGTTTGATATTGGGCAACAGAAAATCGCTCGTCGCCGAGAAATTGTTCATCAGTTGCTTCAAAATTGCTCGTCTGCGGCGGTAGGCGACAACAAGCAACTGGTTAACTGTCCAATCAGCGAGCGCTATACTGTCATGCGATACTTCAAGATGGCGGCGTCGGAACAGCTAACAACTGTTGTTGTATGTACGGCGCCATTTTGAATGATCACGTGATATCGGCATTCCGAATACATCCGGGGAAAAATTTGCTTCTCGTTGCCAGTCAGCGCACACGGGAGACCTCGAGTTGCCTATTGCAGCAACAAGCGACGAAAAGTTGACCGTCTGCGCCAAGCTTTATTAAGTGAGAGTAATGTATAACTTTATTACATCAATACCTTAAAATAACACTCTTGTTGTAATTGAATAATATGTCCCAATCTTTATTCTGGTCAACAAATTGTATTATTTTACAATATTCAAATAAATTGATGATACAAATTTCACCGTAACACACCTAATTTAAAAATTTGGAAAAATTCAACTACATGATTTGAAAAGGTTAACGTAAACCTTTTCAAATGTGACTTGGATTTTAAAATATTTTCGAACCCTCTGGACAAGTAAAATATGATGTAATGGATAATTTACACAACAGGTAGGAGACATAAACATCTGGTACTTAGAATAAGACTATTTTTTATTTTCTAGAGCTGCCAAGCCAGCAAGAGTGTTATTGTCCCTTTAACTAAGTTCGATAATGAACATTTGATCGGTGGAGACTTCGGAACACAATAACCCTCCTAATACAGGTAGAATATTCAAACTTGGTGTAGGCAATCTAATTGGTTGATGCTTTGAGGCACGATCACTTTGGTTATAATGATGTCAGAACGATGAAACTCTGAATATCGATTCATTATACCTTAATTAAGTTCGATGGTGAGAATTATCTGCATAGGCTAAGGAGCGATGTGCATTTGATTGATCAAGACTTTGAAACATAACAACTTAATTTAAGGTAGAATAACATCATAATTTAAGGTGGAATGTTTTACCTTGTAAATTTGGGTTCAAGACATTCGAGCTGAAGCTAACCAATTTCATTGGTCGATGCTTATGGACAGCATAATCTTGATTCTATCATAGTTACATGATAAAATTATTATTATACAGGCAAGGGTAGTTATTTCTTAGTCTACAGACTACAAATATTCAATGCAACTCATATAACTTAATTATTCTCTTATTTAGATTTAAGTTTTGGGTGGTACTTCTCAATAAAATAGCTTTCTTTTGCCTCTAAACAAAGACCGTGGTGGGATTGAATATTTGTAGTCTGTAGACTAAGAAATAACTACCCTTGCCTGTAATAGTATAATAATTTGATCATGTAACTATTGACATTGTGACGTCATAGACTATTGTTAATTGAATTATTGTGTAATAAACGCCTGATGAGCCGATATCGCGGTGAAAACGTTAGCATAGAAATGTAGTCTTATTTTGCCATCTTTAATTTCAATTAACACTAAATTTAGTGTGCTGCAAACAATCCGAGATCAAAACAATACTGTGATTACTTTTATCCTTGCCATTTATCCATACTCATGCAGTAAATAAGGTTGCTTGATGGTGATGCCAATGTGCTGACTGAAAAATCCACTTGAAGAACAATTCTCTGATCGTTAGGAATATTCCAAGTGCTGTGATTGACACCGTTTATGTAGGTGTGGAGCAAAATTCCTTTTAGTTGTTTTAGTTCAGCAGATGCTTCTCCTACCCTACCATTTTTCTTTTTTATCCCTGTCCTTTCACCATTTCTCCAGTGGCGGTATTCCGAGGCTGAGTGGATAATGCTGTTTGAGATTTTAAAGATTACAGCAATAGACGAATATTTTCATTATGAGGACAAACACATACATTATGTGGTATATGCTCAAAGTTAACAAAATTTACTTAGTCCTAGTAATGACCCATTCTTGTTTGTAAATACATTATAAGCTTCTCTTAGTTACATGAGCATATATCTTACTTCTTCGGTACTTTTTGTAAGATTTCCATTTTTTTCCTGCTGCGTATAATGACCCTTTCTTTTCCACCTGGGGCTAGCCAAGAGATCTTACCATTCTGGTAAAAATCAGCAACTACCTGTTTGGTTTCACTAGGGATTCCAGCAGCAGATGGGTGATTCAGAATTCTTCACCAACTTTTCTCTAACGTAGAGCCGCTTCCTTGGTGATTTAGGCAATGTCAACTCTGTCTTCTTAACTGCCTTTCCACCAGCTTGATTTGTTTTGTATGGGGATAAAATATTATTTATAGCTTCTATGTTCTCTTTCTTTTGTTCTTCTCTGTAATTCCGAATGCGTATTTCCTCTTTCATCTGAAATTCATTTATTTCCGCACCTGTCATGTTTCTTCAGTGCTACCCTCTGGTGTTGCTTTCTATGCCGTTCATATTGCAAATGTTGGACATAAGCTTCTTTAGGAGACCTTTTTTAGCCCTTCCACTGGCCTGTTTTTCTCTAGCTGTTCAATCCATTTTTGATCTTCTGAACTGGCGAAGTTGACTTGGTAAATAAAAGTGGACGTCATAGTGAGCACCTCTTCAATGATTGACACTGCTGTGAATGTTGTGCCATATATAAGGAATAAAAGTGTTTTTATTTAATTAATTTTAAGTTTAAAGCATGAAACTTACTGACCTGAATTTATTTAGTTCATGGGAGAGGAAAACCAAAGGTTTGCAGTAATTTTGTTTCTGCAGTAAATTAATAAATGATGTTATATATAAAATTCTGTAAAATTCTGAGTTATAAAAAATAATATCTTAAAATTCTTACTTGGAGGTATTTTTTTAAAGTTTGTTATTGACAGTTTGTATTAATACAGTCGGTCGGTTACTATACTATTCAAAAAAAGTAGGGGATATTTGATTTTTAAGTGTTATTAAAGTCACCTAATGAAACTGACGAAGAAACAAATGACAAAATGAAATGAAGTTCACATTCATCGATTTATTCCAAATGATCGTTAGACTAAGTAAGGCACAGACTGGCCATTATAAGGGTAAAATGATACCCGGGGTCAAACAGCAAAATTACCACAGCATCACAACAAAGTCAGTAACGGGTAAATCCTCCTCTGTTTGCCAAACAAGCATTGATCCGAGGTGGCATACTCCTAATGAGACGTCTAAGGTCATTTTGGTCCAGATTGTCCCATTCCTGTTGCAACGCAGCAGCAAGTTCTTGGACATTGGCAGGACGTTGTTGACGTTGACGTAACCTCTGTCCAAGCATGTCCCAGACATGCTCGATGGGGGAGAGGTCGGGACTCAGTGCTGGCCAAGGTAATGTGGTGATGTTCTGTTGTTGGAGGTAACCTGTGACGATCCTGGCCCTGTGACATCTTGCGTTGTCATCCTGGAAGATGAAACGGCGGCCATGACGTCGTGCGAACGGCACAACATGGACTGCCAAGATTTTGTCCCGGTAGTACTGGCCTGTAACACGCCCTGCAACAACATGTAAAGCCGTTCTTTCAGCAACAGTGATGCCTCCCCACACCATAACCGAACCACCCCCAAATCGATCATGTCTGATGACGTTAACGTCTTGGAAGCGCTCGTTTCGACGACGCCACACCCTCCTACGTCTGTCCAAAAAATCAACAGTGAACCTTGACTCATCTGAAAACATCACATTGCTCCAGCGTCGATTATCCCAGTGTTGACGATCCCTACACCAACGACGTCTTGCCTGAATGTGGTGATCTCTCAAACAAGGGTTCACGCGAGGACGTCGGGCGCGAAGGTGACCCCTATGCAGTCGATTCCGAATCGTCTGGCCACTCACTCTCACACCAGTGTCTGTTTGAAGACGAGCGCTGATCTGATTTGCTGTGATGACACGATTTCTCAAGGCCAAGGTACGGATAAATCGATCCTGGGCTTGAGTTGTCGCCCTTGGTCGACCTGAGCGTGGTCTGTCCTGTACAGATTGTGTATCACGGTATCTGGACCATAGCCTGCTTATGACAGACTGAGAAACATTCATCGTCCGCGCCACAACCGCCTGTGTTGTGCCGATCTGTAGCATGCCAAGGGCACGTAACCTTTCATTTTGGGTAAGCCGACGCATATCAAAATTTGTTTTCTGGTCACTAAAACAATTAAACTGATGTTCCCACCCTGGAATTCAATGCCACAATGACTGTAACATTCAAAGTCAGAGTCGTGCAAATCTTGGGTTGGACCCCCGTGATGATCCCAAGCATCACCTGCATTCCATGCGGTAGCTATTGGTGCGTTTGGGCGTCACATGTAACTGGAAATGTTTCTTCTGTTAGGTTCTATAGTAACATTTTTCGTAGTCATTTGCATATTTTAGTATTATGCCCCCAAAATCAAATATCCCCTACTTCTTTTGAATAGTATATTATTAAACCCGCTCTATATACGGTATTACTTTAGTCTGCAAGCACAAAGTAAGCACACATAGGTGAGTATATATTAGAACGTACACCTAAAAAGCCTTACAGGCAAGAAAATGTAACAGCAACACGGTTCAACACTGAGAAAATATCAACACTTACGGAATTTGTGGAAATATTACCGCCATTTTGGATTTTCAAATGTTAAATTTAACATCACAAATGAACCCAGCGACCGCGAAAATCGGTACATAGAGTCAAGATGAGGTTTATTCAGAGAAAATCAATGAAGATTCTTAATGAAATCTAAGTTTAATTCCTGTGAACAGGCGGGTTGGGGGGCAGAAAGAAATTTTAAAAAAGTTCATACACGAGTATGGTAACTACAACTTTTGAAGGGTGCCCGAATTTGTAGCTCAACATTTGTAAAATAACACCACCCCCAAATTATAAATAAACTTCAAGCTAGACACGAGTCAACAACACAAGAAAAGCACAAATAATAGTCAAACTACTTGCAAGTTTATTTGTTTCAGTTTTATTCAGAAAGAAAACTTTGTGATTGATTAATAACGTGACTCATTGAACTACAATAATATTCAACCCATAACCGTTGGAAAAAAAATACCTTTAAATATGCTAAAAAAAGGATTGTGACGGACGTACATTAGTTTTTTGAACGCCTGTCACATAGATTTGCTTGAAATACGCTGGTTGGGCCATGGGATCACAGTGGTTCTAGAATGCAAATTTGAGACATATTTATAATAAGAAGTTATATTATTATATGTGGTAAACATTTTTGTGAATACTGCAAAATGTGTATATTTTGTGACGGACGTACACAGATGATGGGGTACAAAAACGGTATCAAATTTCCTCAGACAGAAATTAACATCGTTATAAAAAAATCTTTCATTGCTAGAAAAATGTGCCAATTTTTTCCAAAATAACAGAATTCTTTCAATTAAATCCTTTTGAGAAGTAACAAGATAGGTAGCTTTTATGGATATCCTGTTGCGGTAAAACACTTTCGTGGTTGGGTATCGATTTTGGTCTATATTTTAAAAACCGCTTAGGCTATTCAAATGCTAAAAAGTCCCAGATAGCATAAATATTGAGCAATAATTTAAGCACATATCTATCAATTTTACATTAAATTTGACCTTATGGTTTACCTTTTCATTGAATTTCCCCCAGGCGCATAGTTGAAACTATTAAACTCAGGGCTACACATAATTAATAGTGTATGCATGTCGCTGGACCGCTGAAAGCGAGGGCTACGAATATTGAATTAAACTGTGTATGTAAGTAATTGGAATTCTTAAACCAAGGGCTACGATATTCAACTGAATTTGATGTAATAATTCCAAAACGAAAGTCTACAATAATTAATGTTGGTATATTATAACTATATTAGTAAAGTCCATTCGTCACGGGGGATCACACTCACGGTGGGTAAGACGCTGGAGAACTGGTGTTCGATCCTAGTATTGGCCGAGAAAGTTCATCCAGATATCTTCAATGTTTCGAATATGTCATATCAAAACTAAATCTCATCTGTTTCTATCCAATTATAAATAGTGAACTATAAAATTGAAAAGCCAAACAAACTTGCGCGCAATATAAATATTCGTGTCCATTAATGTATTTAAAAATGAGTGAAATTAAAATAATTAAGTTGTCGGTAATTTTTTAAACCTGCCTTTGGGGGTTAATTGGCAAAACGGGTTTATTTACACTTGTAACACGGTGGTTTATTCCCATAACGCCGACTCACCGAGTTTTAGGGGGAAAATTTTAGTCGGTCTTAAGGGGTCGACTGGCCAAGAACAATAGACCCAAGCTGGGGGATAAAACTAATTAAGCCGATAATTTTGGGAGCATTTATTTTTTAAAAAATTTATAACAACCTTTAACACATAACATTACAAATAATTTTAACTTTCGGCACGCATAAAATGTCTAACATAGTCCCAAAATTCTAACAAATTCAATCCTCCTTCTTCATATCTATGTTTTGCATCTTCGATCTTTCTGTTGATATCTGTGTATTTTTTCCTTTTAGGTGGTTGTCGCTGGCCACTCGAATACTGCAACAACTGAATTTCGATCGTCTTTTGCTCTTCTTTCAAAAATGCCATCACTTCAAAAATATTCGGATGAGCTTTTCCAATTAATTTTTTTAGACGCCCGTGCCATCCCTCTAAAGATTTGTTGGTTCTTCGAGTGCTTTGATTGTGGTTCCATTGTGCTTGAGTAAATTGACCGTCTAACCATTGGGTAACCATATAGTCGGCCAGTTGTTGAAATTTATCATTATCTGGTACCTCGGCCATTATTTGGATCCATGCGTCATCAATCTGCAAATAAAAGAAAGATACATATAAATTATTTATATTTACAATATATCTGTACTTACAATATAGCTATATTTACAATATATCTGTATTTACAATATATCTTTATTTACAATATATCTTTATTTACAAAATGTTTATATTTACAATATATCTTTATTTACAAAATATCTATATTTACAATATATCTATATTAACTATTTACTAAATATAATGAATACTCACATCAGTCTAACGAATTTGCATGTTTCTTCTTCTCGGTATGACGTTTGCAGACCCAGTTAAAAAATTCGTGGGCATATATTAAATGTTCCATCGCCAAAAAGTACATTCGAGTCACACAAAGATTCAAGATTCTGTCTTGTGGTAAATCATAAAATTTTCTCATCGTCACCATCATTGATGAATAAAAACTGTTCTCCCCTATCTGTCTGTTGAAAAAGGTCGGGCACAACAATGTCACGTCGATGTTTAGGTAATTTGGGAAATTTCTTATTCCTAGCTCGATATAGGGTGCTCTTCTTGGAGTAAAAAGTTGGCATCTTGGCGATGGTGGTTCTATTGTCGTCTGTCCATTCACCATTCCGTTTACCGTTTATTTCTTCTTGGTAAAGTTGTGTAATCGGATTTGTCGTAGATTGGACCTTTTCTTTTAAGCACTGCATCATTTATGTGATCTATAAAAAATAAGATTTATTTTATAATAACAATGAATAAATAGTAGAATATAACATTAGAAGCTTACGACAGAAATTAAAAAAAAAAGAAAATTCAAGTGTAATTTTAAAGATGGTTTTTTATAACACAGTAACTTACTTGTATTTCGGAATAGGCTGGTGGGTGGTTGTGGTCGACGTCTATTCTGCTAACTATATCGCTAATGGTAGATGCTGTAGCCCTACATCCCTTGCTCTTTTCGCAACACTGCCATATCACTAAGTCGTTGTTCTTTCTCTTATTCAGTCTATACTTAAAACCAGCAACACATAGGTAACTGCCACATCTTGCTGTAGGAAGAAACTTAGATTGTAACTGTGCATTTGCCATCGTAGAAAGAAATGTATATGAAATGTCTAGGGATTATTTACGTATTTATACTTATTTTGAGAAATAATCACAATGAACTGAATTTCGATAACTTGTCAGCTTCATGTTGAACTGTCGTATATTATTTTATTAATTAATGAGTGAGTTGAATTTAAGTGAACTATATTAATAATCTGAACAAAGTAAAGTAAACTATAGATTAAGAAAACTATAGTTAGTGAGTTGAATTTTAAGTGAACTGTATTAATAATGACTGGTCCCTACCTCATCAACGCCTTTAATCCGTTCTTAACCCATCAAAGAGTGCCGCGGTCGACTTTCCAAACTCTTGTGAGTCGGCGTTATGGGAAGACACCAACACGGGCAGGGGATCTGCCTTAAAATGTGTTCTTTTCGTTCAATAAGCAGATTGCTTTACCTTTACTAAACTCAATGGAGTGTAACTGTGCAATAACTAGATATCATCAGTGGGGTGTTCTCACTTTGCCGGCAGTCTTTGATGTCAAATTTTGCCGCTAATCCAGAGTTAATCCTAGAACAATGGTGTTATAAACTATAGTCCATATCTTTTTTATGTATAAAACTGTATTGATTTTAACACATTAAACTTTTATTAAATAACAATAAAATATATTAATTTAAACAAATTTAACATTTACTAAAAAACATTAAATAATTTACACATATAAAAATGCATTACAATTTACATAATATTTAACTTTTATTAAATTGCATTGTATAATTTATAAATAAATAACATAGCAATCATTTACAGTCCGACTAAATAGGAAACATTTGTTCCATTCTGATTTACACTTAACGTATCAACTTTATCAATAAATATAATTTCGACACAGATCGACCATCTATTTATATTAATATAGTGAATTGAATTTATGTTTGAAGGTATAACGCCGGCATGAACTGTGTTTAAAATGTCATTAATTAGTTGGTTAATAAATTTGATTAAGAGCTCATTAACGCTGAACACTAGTGAAGTTAGTTCTTGAGTGACTACTTTTAAACAGACTATAATTTTAAGATCAATTAAGGGAATAACAGTCTGCCGGCAAAGTTAGAACACACCGTTATCAGTGTTATAGCACACTTTTGCTGGTTAATGCTAGATTTAGTAGAAATCATATAGAGAAGTGGGGTGGGTTTTCCGATATATCTGTATTTATCGAAAAGGGCGTCGTGTGCAAATCAGCGTGTGCTCTTACTCTCCCAGGGGCCAGACAACTTTGGAACTAATTTGTCTTAATTGTTTCCGATACAAATGTTTCAGCGATATGGATTAATCAAACTGGATTTATGACGTGTGCGACAGGTACTTAAAATGTCTGGTTGTATTACTGTTCGGGTCAGGTGGCGATACGCATGACACATAATATAAAGACACATAAGATTGACAAAAAATAAAGTATCCTTGAGGAAAACAACAATTTTATTTTCATAAATGCAAAATGTTTAGAATAGTTGTATAACATGTTTAATAAATGAGATCAATGATAACAATATTAATAAATACTGACATCATCACATATGATTGTCAACAGATGCTGAATTAATTTTATTATATCATTTTATCATTTTTGCTACTGATAACAATATCAATAGATAGTTAGATTTGTTTAGAAATGAACTGAAATGGGGTTTAACGTCCTCCTGTTCCACTATCCGTATCAGGGTGGGGTTCGATGACATTTGGCTTTATTAATCAATCTCTATAATTGTTAATTTGACCAATCAGATATTTGAACGTCAACACCCAAAGCTACAAAACTACATGTATCATATTTGTGAGAATTCGTCAAACAGCACCAGCAATTCCTAGCAACAGACCCAGCGAGTCTGGCTGGGTAGGGTTTGAGAGAATGACTTTATTATTGCAATCTATTGAAAAGTACGAAGCCCGGTTAGGGAAGCAAAAAATAAAATAATAATTGACGCGCGCCGAACGAGTCGACACTATGTCTTGTCATATTTGAACCATTGACAAGGGAAAACCACGCCGGAAATTCCGAGGAACTTTCTCTGCCAATCTGAGATTTCTGGGCTACGCGTCATGGCGGATCTCGTTTTGTTAATGATTGAATAACTTTGTTAGTTACAATGGAATGTTCAGAAGGAGGTGTTGGTTTTCTCCGGACCCTCTAGTCCCCCCCCCTACTTTTAAAATTCACTTATCCTACGTGAAAGTCCTCGCGCGAATTTCGACCCAACTCATACAATGATTTGAACTCTGTGTATTCTTATACGATTCATGAATATTAAGGTACATTAAGTAAAAGCTAGTCCTTATTTTGTCTTCAAATTTTAGTCCATAATCCACTCTCTAGATTATCGGATATTTGTGATTTTTAATGGATTGAAACACGATTGCCATGAATTATTTTGTCGGGACAGCGGTGCTATGGCTTACTCTTATATCGAATTCCAAATGTCAAGGGATCTTTTTACATGCCAATGTGTACACCGGACCTCGGTATTTTGTCCCACCCCAACGACTGTACATTGACCGTTGGCTCGCTATCCAGGAGGCCCCGTGTTCCATCTCTGCGTTGGCCGAGAAAGTTCATAGAGATTTTCCGGCGTGATTCTCTTTCCAATTAGAAGAGTTGTGTAGCCAAATAAGGTCTGACATTGAATCAACTATAAAATTGAACTATAAAATTGAAAAGCCAAACAAACTTGCGCGCAATATAAATATTCGTGTCCATTAATGTATTTAAAAATGAGTGAAATTAAAATAATTAAGTTGTCGGTAATTTTTTTTAAACCTGCCTTTGGGGGTTAATTGGCAAAACGGGTTTATTTACACTTGTAACACGGTGGTTTATTCCCATAACGCCGACTCACCGAGTTTTAGGGGGAAAATTTTAGTCGGTCTTAAGGGGTCGACTGGCCAAGAACAATAGACCCAAGCTGGGGGATAAAACTAATTAAGCCGATAATTTTGGGAGCATTTATTTTTTAAAAAATTTATAACAACCTTTAACACATAACATTACAAATAATTTTAACTTTTGGCACGCATAAAATGTCTAACATAGTCCCAAAATTCTAACAAATTCAATCCTCCTTCTTCATATCTATGTTTTGCATCTTCGATCTTTCTGTTGATATCTGTGTATTTTTTCCTTTTAGGTGGTTGTCGCTGGCCACTCGAATACTGCAACAACTGAATTTCGATCGTCTTTTGCTCTTCTTTCAAAAATGCCATCACTTCAAAAATATTCGGATGAGCTTTTCCAATTAATTTTTTTAGACGCCCGTGCCATCCCTCTAAAGATTTGTTGGTTCTTCGAGTGCTTTGATTGTGGTTCCATTGTGCTTGAGTAAATTGACCGTCTAACCATTGGGTAACCATATAGTCGGCCAGTTGTTGAAATTTATCATTATCTGGTACCTCGGCCATTATTTGGATCCATGCGTCATCAATCTGCAAATAAAAGAAAGATACATATAAATTATTTATATTTACAATATATCTGTACTTACAATATAGCTATATTTACAATATAGCTATATTTACAATATATCTGTATTTACAATATATCTTTATTTACAATATATCTTTATTTACAAAATGTTTATATTTACAATATATCTTTATTTACAAAATATCTATATTTACAATATATCTATATTAACTATTTACTAAATATAATGAATACTCACATCAGTCTAACGAATTTGCATGTTTCTTCTTCTCGGTATGACGTTTGCAGACCCAGTTAAAAAATTCGTGGGCATATATTAAATGTTCCATCGCCAAAAAGTACATTCGAGTCACACAAAGATTCAAGATTCTGTCTTGTGGTAAATCATAAAATTTTCTCATCGTCACCATCATTGATGAATAAAAACTGTTCTCCCCTATCTGTCTGTTGAAAAAGGTCGGGCACAACAATGTCACGTCGATGTTTAGGTAATTTGGGAAATTTCTTATTCCTAGCTCGATATAGGGTGCTCTTCTTGGAGTAAAAAGTTGGCATCTTGGCGATGGTGGTTCTATTGTCGTCTGTCCATTCACCATTCCGTTTACCGTTTATTTCTTCTTGGTAAAGTTGTGTAATCGGATTTGTCGTAGATTGGACCTTTTCTTTTAAGCACTGCATCATTTATGTGATCTATAAAAAATAAGATTTATTTTATAATAACAATGAATAAATAGTAGAATATAACATTAGAAGCTTACGACAGAAATTAAAAAAAAAAGAAAATTCAAGTGTAATTTTAAAGATGGTTTTTTATAACACAGTAACTTACTTGTATTTCGGAATAGGCTGGTGGGTGGTTGTGGTCGACGTCTATTCTGCTAACTATATCGCTAATGGTAGATGCTGTAGCCCTACATCCCTTGCTCTTTTCGCAACACTGCCATATCACTAAGTCGTTGTTCTTTCTCTTATTCAGTCTATACTTAAAACCAGCAACACATAGGTAACTGCCACATCTTGCTGTAGGAAGAAACTTAGATTGTAACTGTGCATTTGCCATCGTAGAAAGAAATGTATATGAAATGTCTAGGGATTATTTACGTATTTATACTTATTTTGAGAAATAATCACAATGAACTGAATTTCGATAACTTGTCAGCTTCATGTTGAACTGTCGTATATTATTTTATTAATTAATGAGTGAGTTGAATTTAAGTGAACTATATTAATAATCTGAACAAAGTAAAGTAAACTATAGATTAAGAAAACTATAGTTAGTGAGTTGAATTTTAAGTGAACTGTATTAATAATGACTGGTCCCTACCTCATCAACGCCTTTAATCCGTTCTTAACCCATCAAAGAGTGCCGCGGTCGACTTTCCAAACTCTTGTGAGTCGGCGTTATGGGAAGACACCAACACGGGCAGGGGATCTGCCTTAAAATGTGTTCTTTTCGTTCAATAAGCAGATTGCTTTACCTTTACTAAACTCAATGGAGTGTAACTGTGCAATAACTAGATATCATCAGTGGGGTGTTCTCACTTTGCCGGCAGTCTTTGATGTCAAATTTTGCCGCTAATCCAGAGTTAATCCTAGAACAATGGTGTTATAAACTATAGTCCATATCTTTTTTATGTATAAAACTGTATTGATTTTAACACATTAAACTTTTATTAAATAACAATAAAATATATTAATTTAAACAAATTTAACATTTACTAAAAAACATTAAATAATTTACACATATAAAAATGCATTACAATTTACATAATATTTAACTTTTATTAAATTGCATTGTATAATTTATAAATAAATAACATAGCAATCATTTACAGTCCGACTAAATAGGAAACATTTGTTCCATTCTGATTTACACTTAACGTATCAACTTTATCAATAAATATAATTTCGACACAGATCGACCATCTATTTATATTAATATAGTGAATTGAATTTATGTTTGAAGGTATAACGCCGGCATGAACTGTGTTTAAAATGTCATTAATTAGTTGGTTAATAAATTTGATTAAGAGCTCATTAACGCTGAACACTAGTGAAGTTAGTTCTTGAGTGACTACTTTTAAACAGACTATAATTTTAAGATCAATTAAGGGAATAACAGTCTGCCGGCAAAGTTAGAACACACCGTTATCAGTGTTATAGCACACTTTTGCTGGTTAATGCTAGATTTAGTAGAAATCATATAGAGAAGTGGGGTGGGTTTTCCGATATATCTGTATTTATCGAAAAGGGCGTCGTGTGCAAATCAGCGTGTGCTCTTACTCTCCCAGGGGCCAGACAACTTTGGAACTAATTTGTCTTAATTGTTTCCGATACAAATGTTTCAGCGATATGGATTAATCAAACTGGATTTATGACGTGTGCGACAGGTACTTAAAATGTCTGGTTGTATTACTGTTCGGGTCAGGTGGCGATACGCATGACACATAATATAAAGACACATAAGATTGACAAAAAATAAAGTATCCTTGAGGAAAACAACAATTTTATTTTCATAAATGCAAAATGTTTAGAATAGTTGTATAACATGTTTAATAAATGAGATCAATGATAACAATATTAATAAATACTGACATCATCACATATGATTGTCAACAGATGCTGAATTAATTTTATTATATCATTTTATCATTTTTGCTACTGATAACAATATCAATAGATAGTTAGATTTGTTTAGAAATGAACTGAAATGGGGTTTAACGTCCTCCTGTTCCACTATCCGTATCAGGGTGGGGTTCGATGACATTTGGCTTTATTAATCAATCTCTATAATTGTTAATTTGACCAATCAGATATTTGAACGTCAACACCCAAAGCTACAAAACTACATGTATCATATTTGTGAGAATTCGTCAAACAGCACCAGCAATTCCTAGCAACAGACCCAGCGAGTCTGGCTGGGTAGGGTTTGAGAGAATGACTTTATTATTGCAATCTATTGAAAAGTACGAAGCCCGGTTAGGGAAGCAAAAAATAAAATAATAATTGACGCGCGCCGAACGAGTCGACACTATGTCTTGTCATATTTGAACCATTGACAAGGGAAAACCACGCCGGAAATTCCGAGGAACTTTCTCTGCCAATCTGAGATTTCTGGGCTACGCGTCATGGCGGATCTCGTTTTGTTAATGATTGAATAACTTTGTTAGTTACAATGGAATGTTCAGAAGGAGGTGTTGGTTTTCTCCGGACCCTCTAGTCCCCCCCCCTACTTTTAAAATTCACTTATCCTACGTGAAAGTCCTCGCGCGAATTTCGACCCAACTCATACAATGATTTGAACTCTGTGTATTCTTATACGATTCATGAATATTAAGGTACATTAAGTAAAAGCTAGTCCTTATTTTGTCTTCAAATTTTAGTCCATAATCCACTCTCTAGATTATCGGATATTTGTGATTTTTAATGGATTGAAACACGATTGCCATGAATTATTTTGTCGGGACAGCGGTGCTATGGCTTACTCTTATATCGAATTCCAAATGTCAAGGGATCTTTTTACATGCCAATGTGTACACCGGACCTCGGTATTTTGTCCCACCCCAACGACTGTACATTGACCGTTGGCTCGCTATCCAGGAGGCCCCGTGTTCCATCTCTGCGTTGGCCGAGAAAGTTCATAGAGATTTTCCGGCGTGATTCTCTTTCCAATTAGAAGAGTTGTGTAGCCAAATAAGGTCTGACATTGAATCAACTATAAAATTGAACTATAAAATTGAAAAGCCAAACAAACTTGCGCGCAATATAAATATTCGTGTCCATTAATGTATTTAAAAATGAGTGAAATTAAAATAATTAAGTTGTCGGTAATTTTTTTTAAACCTGCCTTTGGGGGTTAATTGGCAAAACGGGTTTATTTACACTTGTAACACGGTGGTTTATTCCCATAACGCCGACTCACCGAGTTTTAGGGGGAAAATTTTAGTCGGTCTTAAGGGGTCGACTGGCCAAGAACAATAGACCCAAGCTGGGGGATAAAACTAATTAAGCCGATAATTTTGGGAGCATTTATTTTTTAAAAAATTTATAACAACCTTTAACACATAACATTACAAATAATTTTAACTTTTGGCACGCATAAAATGTCTAACATAGTCCCAAAATTCTAACAAATTCAATCCTCCTTCTTCATATCTATGTTTTGCATCTTCGATCTTTCTGTTGATATCTGTGTATTTTTTCCTTTTAGGTGGTTGTCGCTGGCCACTCGAATACTGCAACAACTGAATTTCGATCGTCTTTTGCTCTTCTTTCAAAAATGCCATCACTTCAAAAATATTCGGATGAGCTTTTCCAATTAATTTTTTTAGACGCCCGTGCCATCCCTCTAAAGATTTGTTGGTTCTTCGAGTGCTTTGATTGTGGTTCCATTGTGCTTGAGTAAATTGACCGTCTAACCATTGGGTAACCATATAGTCGGCCAGTTGTTGAAATTTATCATTATCTGGTACCTCGGCCATTATTTGGATCCATGCGTCATCAATCTGCAAATAAAAGAAAGATACATATAAATTATTTATATTTACAATATATCTGTACTTACAATATAGCTATATTTACAATATATCTGTATTTACAATATATCTTTATTTACAATATATCTTTATTTACAAAATGTTTATATTTACAATATATCTTTATTTACAAAATATCTATATTTACAATATATCTATATTAACTATTTACTAAATATAATGAATACTCACATCAGTCTAACGAATTTGCATGTTTCTTCTTCTCGGTATGACGTTTGCAGACCCAGTTAAAAAATTCGTGGGCATATATTAAATGTTCCATCGCCAAAAAGTACATTCGAGTCACACAAAGATTCAAGATTCTGTCTTGTGGTAAATCATAAAATTTTCTCATCGTCACCATCATTGATGAATAAAAACTGTTCTCCCCTATCTGTCTGTTGAAAAAGGTCGGGCACAACAATGTCACGTCGATGTTTAGGTAATTTGGGAAATTTCTTATTCCTAGCTCGATATAGGGTGCTCTTCTTGGAGTAAAAAGTTGGCATCTTGGCGATGGTGGTTCTATTGTCGTCTGTCCATTCACCATTCCGTTTACCGTTTATTTCTTCTTGGTAAAGTTGTGTAATCGGATTTGTCGTAGATTGGACCTTTTCTTTTAAGCACTGCATCATTTATGTGATCTATAAAAAATAAGATTTATTTTATAATAACAATGAATAAATAGTAGAATATAACATTAGAAGCTTACGACAGAAATTAAAAAAAAAAGAAAATTCAAGTGTAATTTTAAAGATGGTTTTTTATAACACAGTAACTTACTTGTATTTCGGAATAGGCTGGTGGGTGGTTGTGGTCGACGTCTATTCTGCTAACTATATCGCTAATGGTAGATGCTGTAGCCCTACATCCCTTGCTCTTTTCGCAACACTGCCATATCACTAAGTCGTTGTTCTTTCTCTTATTCAGTCTATACTTAAAACCAGCAACACATAGGTAACTGCCACATCTTGCTGTAGGAAGAAACTTAGATTGTAACTGTGCATTTGCCATCGTAGAAAGAAATGTATATGAAATGTCTAGGGATTATTTACGTATTTATACTTATTTTGAGAAATAATCACAATGAACTGAATTTCGATAACTTGTCAGCTTCATGTTGAACTGTCGTATATTATTTTATTAATTAATGAGTGAGTTGAATTTAAGTGAACTATATTAATAATCTGAACAAAGTAAAGTAAACTATAGATTAAGAAAACTATAGTTAGTGAGTTGAATTTTAAGTGAACTGTATTAATAATGACTGGTCCCTACCTCATCAACGCCTTTAATCCGTTCTTAACCCATCAAAGAGTGCCGCGGTCGACTTTCCAAACTCTTGTGAGTCGGCGTTATGGGAAGACACCAACACGGGCAGGGGATCTGCCTTAAAATGTGTTCTTTTCGTTCAATAAGCAGATTGCTTTACCTTTACTAAACTCAATGGAGTGTAACTGTGCAATAACTAGATATTATCAGTGGGGTGTTCTCACTTTGCCGGCAGTCTTTGATGTCAAATTTTGCCGCTAATCCAGAGTTAATCCTAGAACAATGGTGTTATAAACTATAGTCCATATCTTTTTTATGTATAAAACTGTATTGATTTTAACACATTAAACTTTTATTAAATAACAATAAAATATATTAATTTAAACAAATTTAACATTTACTAAAAAACATTAAATAATTTACACATATAAAAATGCATTACAATTTACATAATATTTAACTTTTATTAAATTGCATTGTATAATTTATAAATAAATAACATAGCAATCATTTACAGTCCGACTAAATAGGAAACATTTGTTCCATTCTGATTTACACTTAACGTATCAACTTTATCAATAAATATAATTTCGACACAGATCGACCATCTATTTATATTAATATAGTGAATTGAATTTATGTTTGAAGGTATAACGCCGGCATGAACTGTGTTTAAAATGTCATTAATTAGTTGGTTAATAAATTTGATTAAGAGCTCATTAACGCTGAACACTAGTGAAGTTAGTTCTTGAGTGACTACTTTTAAACAGACTATAATTTTAAGATCAATTAAGGGAATAACAGTCTGCCGGCAAAGTTAGAACACACCGTTATCAGTGTTATAGCACACTTTTGCTGGTTAATGCTAGATTTAGTAGAAATCATATAGAGAAGTGGGGTGGGTTTTCCGATATATCTGTATTTATCGAAAAGGGCGTCGTGTGCAAATCAGCGTGTGCTCTTACTCTCCCAGGGGCCAGACAACTTTGGAACTAATTTGTCTTAATTGTTTCCGATACAAATGTTTCAGCGATATGGATTAATCAAACTGGATTTATGACGTGTGCGACAGGTACTTAAAATGTCTGGTTGTATTACTGTTCGGGTCAGGTGGCGATACGCATGACACATAATATAAAGACACATAAGATTGACAAAAAATAAAGTATCCTTGAGGAAAACAACAATTTTATTTTCATAAATGCAAAATGTTTAGAATAGTTGTATAACATGTTTAATAAATGAGATCAATGATAACAATATTAATAAATACTGACATCATCACATATGATTGTCAACAGATGCTGAATTAATTTTATTATATCATTTTATCATTTTTGCTACTGATAACAATATCAATAGATAGTTAGATTTGTTTAGAAATGAACTGAAATGGGGTTTAACGTCCTCCTGTTCCACTATCCGTATCAGGGTGGGGTTCGATGACATTTGGCTTTATTAATCAATCTCTATAATTGTTAATTTGACCAATCAGATATTTGAACGTCAACACCCAAAGCTACAAAACTACATGTATCATATTTGTGAGAATTCGTCAAACAGCACCAGCAATTCCTAGCAACAGACCCAGCGAGTCTGGCTGGGTAGGGTTTGAGAGAATGACTTTATTATTGCAATCTATTGAAAAGTACGAAGCCCGGTTAGGGAAGCAAAAAATAAAATAATAATTGACGCGCGCCGAACGAGTCGACACTATGTCTTGTCATATTTGAACCATTGACAAGGGAAAACCACGCCGGAAATTCCGAGGAACTTTCTCTGCCAATCTGAGATTTCTGGGCTACGCGTCATGGCGGATCTCGTTTTGTTAATGATTGAATAACTTTGTTAGTTACAATGGAATGTTCAGAAGGAGGTGTTGGTTTTCTCCGGACCCTCTAGTCCCCCCCCCCCTACTTTTAAAATTCACTTATCCTACGTGAAAGTCCTCGCGCGAATTTCGACCCAACTCATACAATGATTTGAACTCTGTGTATTCTTATACGATTCATGAATATTAAGGTACATTAAGTAAAAGCTAGTCCTTATTTTGTCTTCAAATTTTAGTCCATAATCCACTCTCTAGATTATCGGATATTTGTGATTTTTAATGGATTGAAACACGATTGCCATGAATTATTTTGTCGGGACAGCGGTGCTATGGCTTACTCTTATATCGAATTCCAAATGTCAAGGGATCTTTTTACATGCCAATGTGTACACCGGACCTCGGTATTTTGTCCCACCCCAACGACTGTACATTGACCGTTGGCTCGCTATCCAGGAGGCCCCGTGTTCCATCTCTGCGTTGGCCGAGAAAGTTCATAGAGATTTTCCGGCGTGATTCTCTTTCCAATTAGAAGAGTTGTGTAGCCAAATAAGGTCTGACATTGAATCAACTGACGTGGACCCTACTCTTCCGCCTTGTGTCGCCTGTTCAACCGTTTTCTTTCGGGTCTTCCGGTTTCCCCCCACTGATAATCACCTCTACGCACAAGCCAAAACAAAATAAAATGGAAGTATATGTTAATCCCCAAAAGACCTACTTTGTGTCGAGTAGACGTTAAACCCCACCTGTCTGTTGGGTGGAATTGTGCTGTAGGTTTCACCAGGTTTGTTCTCACGAAGTCAAAACTCAATAATTTTTCCTTTTTAACTCAAACTACAACTGAAAATTGTGAAATTGATAAGCTTCAAACCTTGCAAGCACCTTAGGCATTTTTATGGATAAGCTAAAAACACATTATTATTACTTTATTAATAAAGAACCCCTGCCCTTTCCTGGCACTCTACTTCAAACGTCAATCTGCACATAGCTGTAAAGCTGCTCTCCACCACACACAAAGTTTTTTTTTTATTGAGCTTTGCATTAACAAAATATGATTCAAATAACGTTTTGGAATAACTTTAATACTGAATTTATTTATTTTTATGATAGGATTATACAAACTGGAATTTAAATTCAGCTTGGCAGATTTATCAGGTTTATGGTCCTTAACTTCTGTTAGTATGGTTTAGTCCTTTTTACTATTAAAGATCCATGCGACATGCGTGTAGTGACGGGAACCTGAACTAGTTATTATCCGGCGCGCTACTTAGTTATCCGGTGTGTACCGTATATCTGACGCGCACCGGATAAAAACTAGTGCGCGCCAGATATTTTTTTTTATATTACTTTGCGTCCTTTACCGGGCTCCATAGAAAAATATGCTTATTGATACATAAAATGTAAAAACAAACCATTGCATTGTATTCTGCGTACGACAAACGTCACAACAACTGAGCTAGATAAGAAGAGGTTACGCAGCGTGAAGAGGAATCAAAGGCGACAAGTGAAAATACAAATGAAAACAATAGAGACTTTTGGCAAGTGGAATTTTCCGCATCCGTATCGCCACGTGATACGTTGCGTCAATGTAGTTTTAGAGTTTTGGCAGACTTTCGCGTCGTGTACATATGGGTAGCTGAGCTGAGCTTAGTTCTTATACAGCATGGTGGCAGTTGTCTACCAAGACTAACACCAGTACTAGTCAAGTGCCTAGCCTACAAATTCCTGAGTGGAATATAAAGTCGCTCAACAGAGGCTGAGCTATTTAAAGAGAAATTTAGTGTCGAATCTGTTTGGGGTTTCACTAATGTATCATTTCAGAAAATATGAAATTTCTGCGAAAATCTCATCAAAAGTAATCACTAAATTCCTGTCTTTATCATGGTTAAAATCTGATCAAATATACACCTTCGTGTTCTAGGGTACACGTAGATTCATAAAAACACCATGACACAACATTTCAACGTCAAAAAGTACGGTAAAAAGACGACAATGTTATGCGGACCTTTTTAGTATGAAAGCTTTCTATACGTGCTGCCGTATTCGTGTGCAGTATCACGTATGAGAGATACACAAACATTGTTGACGTCACACACAAAATCGATACGGATACGCAATACGGACCAGAAATTTACGCTTGCCAAAAGTCTCTAATTATTCATTTATTCGTACGTAAATAAGTACACTTACAAAGAGTTAAAGAAGAATAAATAAATCTACAAATAGTATGGACAGTAATCACTACTCTGTACACAGGAAGTTTATAATTGCATTAAGTTTATTCAAATCTTGGTTTTTGTGATATTAGCTATCTCGCATCAATATGAAATCTCTGTCTCATCACCATCTTTACTACTCAAATTAGTATCATGTGTATTAAAGCTGCAATTTCATATTTTAAAGTTATATTTTTAAAATGTATTAAAATAAAACCTTAAAAAAGATGGTATCTGTAAACAGTCCTACCTTGTTAAAGAAAAATCCTATTTATCCAATAATTCACTATTGCCAGTTGAGAAATTGGCAAATATATCATTTTAAAAATTAAACGTTTGAAGAGAGCTATACCATGGGGAGAATGGAAAAACAAAGGAGGTAATTGTGTTTGTCAATGAATTATTAGGGTGAGGAATAAGGCCTATGATCGTATAATAGTGAGTTGACAACCTATTGAGCAAAAGACATAGAAAATAATTATTTTTTGACTTTCTTTGAAAATATGAAATTATCGCTTTAACAATATTTAATAATTCTGATAATTTGATTGTATTAAAATGTACATATTTATTTAAATTATACTGAAAACAAATGTAGAGCCTGCAAGACGCAAATACGGGTGCATTCATTATTACATTTAAGAATACTGCTGGTAAATTCAATAAACCTTTTATGAAGTTGTGCTTCAATTGCGATGTCATTAAAAAAATGATGTAATAAACTATTATGTGCTCGTAGTGATACATCTACAAATCTTCTTATACTTTTTCTCCAGGCACAATATACCCTTTCAACTGACTTATGGCATGCACAACTTTTTGAACAGGTTATATTTTATCCATGTGTATACCAAATTAATAAAAATTACGTATGAACATTTCAATTAACTCATCCGTGGCTTTACAAGCAAGTGTATTACGCTAATGAAGTTCCGATTTGACGATATCTATACGCATCTACCATCAATGTAAACATTTTTTACACCCACAGTATGATTTTGTTTAGTACGAAAAACAAGAAATCTAGTCTAATTATGATTGAATTTTACATTATACTCTTCTGCGTAGTCTTTTGCAATATTTAGTAGCTTAACCAAAAGTCACACCATCGGCATAAGATAGAGCACCGACATACACATGCCCGATGGAACAAACTGCATCTTACTAGCAATTCATCAAAATAAATAGTAAACAGTATTGGAGATAAAACACACCCTGTTTTACACCAATCGACACATTGAATGTCGTGGTATAATTCCCCCATCTTATTCTAATTTTCTGATTAATGTACATGTTCAGCAACATTCTGACCGTAAGCGGGCATAATCCTCTCTGATTAATAATTTGAAGAACTTAATAAATTTGATCCGATCGAATGCCGTACTGACATCAATTAGGCAAACTAGGGCCAGGACATCAGAATGATACCGATTGTAATACTGAATCATCTCATCAATGATAAATGAACAGTGTGTAGTTAAATGAGAACTTTTAAAACCATATTGTAGGTCGGAACTAAGAAATACATCTTTATGGCGATCTAATAATATCCAGTCGAAAAACTTACCGATGATACTTCTTAAGTCGATTCCACGATTATTGTTGGAATCGTTTAAAGACTTTTTCTGTTTCAAGTAAATATATAGCAAAGAAGGGAGAGTATGTGTCACACGTTGGATGTGGGGAATTTTCCCCACCTATTGTCCACATCTAACCAGCGCCTGCATAACACTAGGCATAGTGTTACACCTATTACAGTAGATGTGACTTTTGCTAATTAGAAATTTGTGGCAATTAATAATTCTCTGTTGAATGATTTTTGAATTTGTTACTACACATTTGAATTCTATTTAGGTATAATAAATATTCTAGAGCATATCTCAGAAACTGTTCAAGATACCTTTATAACACCTCTACATTCATCAACCTATTATATAATTTTCCGATGGCCGTACTTCCGCGGGATGGTAATGACTAGTCATCTTGTTTAGTTTATCAAAACTATCTCTCACTGCTACCGATGTATCATTTGATTAAGATTGACTTAGCAAGTGTAACGTAATATATAATGGATATAATTAACATGAACATCTTTTGTAATAAATTAAGATGAGATGGTATATATCTTCATATAACCCAACGCTGCGTTGTTTTCAGTAACGTTCTGAATGCAATCAGTAATTTCCAATAAAGGCTAAGCAGGCACGCATGTAAAGTTTCTTAACCCATTGCTTACCAATAAGCGATTTGTGAAGAATATTTTCATGAAGTCTTAAAGCAATGCTAGTTTGCATATAAATAATGGGTTTTTTTATTTGGTTCTATAGTCCCACTGATGCACTTTTAAAGCACGTGCATGTTCGTTTTACGAACTATGGTACTTAAGAATATAACAAATTGGAAAAACTATGATGTTACAAATGTCTTTATTTAACAGGAATATGATGGTGGAACATATTACCACTTCAGAATACATTTAAGGTTTAACATGGTAACCAGCAAAACACTTTTGGTGCAATCTTTGATTACATTTACCACATCGGTAATACGTATTTTTGTGGCACGATCGACACCGACCTTCCTTTGGCCCCTTTATGCATTCATGACCGGTTTTGTCAAAACGAATTTCATCCAGTTGTGTGGCAGGACCATATTCTCGAGCTTTCATTTCAGCTTTTTCAATTTTCAAAAGACACCTCACTATCATTCTAAGAAACTCAAGTTGACTATACTTTTGACCAATAGCACAACTCAAACGCCAGGCAGCAACAACACATATATTTATACCATGTGTGAAGATAGGGAAATACCATTTTTTACCTCTTATGGTTGGTCTGTATGAACTGAGGAATCGGTCACACAAATCAACTCCCCCCATGGTTTTGTTATAACTGGCTATCATCTGTGGACATTCGATGTGAATGTGTTTTTTTTCCTGTTGAGAATAACGCCGTTTCTTCTCTGTTGGGGTTACACCAAGATAATTACTCATACAGTATACCGGTTTATTATCTTTCCAGCAACATGCTACAATTGATCCAGTACTGCAAAACTCTGTTGTCCCACGAGCCACAATTTTCTTCTTCATGCTGCTGGATTTAGGTAAAATTGCGCCCTTCATTCTGTTTTCTCGAACCGTTCCTGTTGCTGCGAATCCTTTGTCTGCCAGACTTTTTAGCAAATCGTAATCAGTGAAGAAATTATCAAAGGTAATGGTGTGTGCCTTGGGATTTTCAACAACGGTCAACAAATTGAAAATAACTGAAGCACCAACATTACCAGTTTTTGTTTTATTGGTTTCCTTACCGCAATAAAGATCAATTTTGTATGGGAAACCTTGAGCAGATGCTAGAACCCAAAATTTGTACCCAAATTTGACAGGTTTGTTACGCATGAACATTTTCGCGCTATGTTTACCAAAATATGGCACCATCTGTTCATCCCCACTCAAATCTTTACTAAATACGCCAAACTGAACCAACCCCTGGTTAATTGAATCAATGAATGGCCTAACCTTTGCAGCTTTGTCATTAACATTTATACCTTCGTTATTAGCTAAATGAATATACTTCTTTATTTCACAAAATCGGTTTCTCGACATGGCGTTAGCAACTATGGGTATTCTAGTGTCATCTGCTGTTTCCCAGTACAAGTGTTGTTGAGGGAGTGAGTGATACCCACTGAACAACAAGATGCCAATGAAGCGCAGAAATTCTACAGATTTTAATTCAAACAAATGATTGTTTTTCTGTTTTGCAAATCTATTTGTTTCATCTACGATCAAATTTACCACACCATCATTTAGAAACAACAAAAATAGTTCATACGGGGTCTTGTCACAGAGCTCAGCATGTTTTTCCTCAAGCGGGTCAATTGTATCTCGAGTATCAGCCACTATGTCTTCAGAATTATTCCATCTAACAGGGGCTGATTTGGATTTCTTCGCCCTTATAGTAACAGGCGGTGTTACCTCGGTTTCGTCGTCCGAATTATTGGAGCCACTACTTGATTCGCTGGCACTGTCATTATACTCCACTTCCAATTCACCGGGTACGTCAGCTGGCATAACATCAGCATTTTCATCTTCATCTTCGTCAGATAGGTTTCCTAAATTATTAGGTGGAACTATAACAACATTGTTGACGTCAATGTCGTCATTATCTATTTCATCAAGGACAGCTTCTAAGTTGAATAACTTTCTAGTTCTGTGATAAGGCATGTCGGCTATACCTGCAAATTGGAATAATTTGGTGTTATTGTATTAGAATTATATCAGAACCTGTTCCGGTTTTCATTTGTTTATGTGATACACGCATTCTTTGAGGGGTATCATATACATTAATTTTCAAAATAGGCAACCGAAACTACATATAATATCAGTACTGTATGATACCAAGGTTCGTTTTACGAACATAAATCAGAAAAACTACTAAGTAACCTTTGTTACCAGTGATCGTAAAACGAACAAATTCCAAATATGGTGCGACATGCATGCCATGGTGACTGTTGGGCTGGATCAAATTTTAATGGGAAAACTATATGTATACTAATCTTGTAAATGAAATTCAAAATGGGCCTCTTTTACCTTAAAACACGACTCTGGATTGCAATCAAATTTGTCATCAAAATGTTGTGAAAACAGCATGTTTTACTTACCAAAGAAAGAAATATCCGTTGAATGATCGAGAAAAACAAAGATGGCAGGCTTACAAGTCGTCGACGTCTAGCGTTAGGTAAAATCACGTGATTGTGTTGTTATATTTTAATGACGCAATACAAGGAATACATTGCTGGTCGTAAAACGAACACTGGTACGTAACGGGTTAAGGTTGGTTGGGTAATTATTATTATTAGGTATCTAATGTTAGAATATAGAAATAAATAGGCCACCTCTTTTAAAAGAAAATAGTGAATCAACACAAAACTTACAAAAAAAAAAGAAAAGTACAAAACGCACCAAAAATGTATATAATATCTTGTAGACATTTTAAATATTTTTCAGTTTGAAAGATAAGATAAAGAACGGATAGTTCTCGCTATAATAAGTGTAACGTAGATAATGCAAAGGAAATGTGCTGAAAATTTCAGTGAGTTTATTTCACTCTAGGTCGAGAAATACTCATTTTAATAACACTATCCTCGATTGTCATTTTTACGATAATAAACTAAATGCCGATTATCTATTTTTACGGTTAAACAACGATTGTTGAACCGCAGACTGGATTCAAATCTGTTGAAAATCGACCCCATCAGATGGCTTCAATAATTTATTACGGTCTTGTGTAGTACTATAGGTATTGTAGGACTTCTTTGATGTGTTCTTCTTGTGATCGACAATAATACCACAGCGTTAGTTGTAAATAATTTTATTACCAGCTGAATGGTTTCGCAGGTCCCTTGTTCTCCACAGGTAATGGCTGCTTGAAATCTGGGTGAGTTTCTTTTATAGCCGCAAGGGTATCACGCAGACCCATGCGTGTTCATGACCATGAACCTGTACAATCGACGTAATGATTGGTTAAATTAAGCCAAATGATGCAATAGGAATATCTCGAATCACATGTATTTTGTTGAAAGATATTACCAGTTTGTTATGGTTCTGTAGCTCTTTTTATATAACAATATGTCCATCATTGACTAAGTTGATTTAAGTACTTTAAGTACATATATGTGAATCTACTGACTTGCCAAAGATATTAATTAATGAAGTAATATGCCATCTTATTTCTCGAGCAAAAATTCTTCTAAAAGTATTACACTTGTCATGACCTACAATAGGCATTTTGTAAAGTAACAATTGACCAATGTCTCTAAGCGTTGATTGGCGTGATGTGACGATATGACCAAATACTGTCTCCGTCGGAAACGGGTCTATTAGTTTAGAATGGTGACAGGCTATGTCACTTCACGGAAGAATAGGGGGAGGTGACATCGTCACTTAAATAGTGATGACTTTACTAGGTGATATTTTCTGCGATATCACCCCTTGTGGAAGTGAACGTTCAACTCCAGAAACGAGCGAACAAACTTGAAGATACATGCTTTCTCGAGTATTTGACATTATTTCTAAGTCATTGACATTTTCTCCTAAAATTGACAAAAACTCATTACGTTTTATAAGGCCAGGAACTGTTCTGACAGATGCCATTTTCACCATATAGTTAAAATATAATCCCATATGGTTACTATACATCCTGGTTTTGAGGGTCATTTTTACCGCCCCGTTGGCTAAAGATCCTGGATTTTAATCGTGTAGTTTTCAAAGGGGGGGGGGGGCACAAATTAAAGACCAGTGTGGTTGGTTCTATTTGCTTTTCAATCAATCTGGGCCTTTCAGTTAAATATAAATGTTGTATTTATAGGTTTGCAAAGGTATCGTTGTAACAAAAAAAGACACAAAATCAGGCCTGGATATATGGCTAAATTATTAACGAGCTCCTACAAATACGAGAGGGAGAAATGGGGTTTAACGCCCACTCAACACAAACTAGGTCATTTCGGGACTAACATATGATTTAATTAAAGTTCAATAAATCGCTTGTGCGTAGGGGTCTTAGCAGTGGGGAGGACTCGTAGTAAACCCACGAGATTGGATAGGCGACCCTTCTCTTTGTCATGTACAACCGGGGATTCGAAACCACGCCAGTTGATTCAATGACATGCTTTATTGTACAGCACGCGCGTGCTAACCATTCAGCCATCCACCCCCACCCCCCACAAATACGAACATATGTCCAGTTTCTTCTATAATTAATATATGGTAACCCTACGGTATTTGAACAACCTGTGAGTGTCAGGTGTTTTATAAACTTAATAAATAATTGTTGTTGCTTATTTCCGAATTGCCCAACATCGTAAGCAGTATTTAAAAGTAAATGTCAATTCCATATACGCTAGGACATCAGGTGTACGGTCTGGGTTTTAAAAGTAAAATTAAACAATATTAGACAACCAGGGAATGATTTCTCTTTCTAGAACAGCTGATAAGGTCGTAAGTCACCCTTGACAACTATCAGATCACATCGATTGTCATAAGTGATAATATTGGTGTTACAGACATCTTTTACAATATGGCCCAATCGTGTTAAACGTTGTCCCTTACCAATTCTAAAGCATTGCCTAATAGGAGGCTACTGCACTTACACACCTCAAGGCTTAAAGTGGATCTTAAGGTCATGGTAAAGTAACACCACTTTGTTACAAACTGATCTCAACACATCAAGGGTGGACATATTTTTTCCAACACAGAACAGTGACCCTTGGATTTTTTTTTAACAACAGAGTACTTCTAAGAATCGTACAATCGCGTGTTATCATGTAAACACAACTTTCAGTTTCATCATGTTTTCTTCCCATCGCGGTGACGGCTATCTATAAAATATTAAAAGTTGGGTCAGCAATTGATACTATTAACTAAGTAGTACAAAAGTCCTTGACCTTACGAGTTTAAAAATAAGCATGCCGTACTAATTAAATATACATATTTTTGAAAATGGAATTTGATTACTGCATATCACAATCCACTTAAAGACTCGTTTACATATATGTTTTCATAATATAAAAAAATAAAGCATTCCTGAACTTTTTGATGTAATCATCACCTCTGAAGAATTACGTTTTCACTTATTGCAATTATCGACAAATCGGGACGCATACCTTCATATTGTAGATTACTAACATTCATTTGGAAGAACTGTCACTTCTTTTAGCTTTTAAATTATTCATATGCAGCGTCCTAAAACTGATGAAAACATAAGCCGGGCTATATTGCGCCAAACATATGATGAAATTAACGAGACAAATTGAAACAATCTACGACGAGGATACTCTCGTCTTTATAAAGCAAATGCAAATGACACATACGTGTGAATAGTAGGCATGAAATATATACAGAACATGCAAGAAAAATAACAATCAAATAATGTCAAATTGCTGCAAACTCGAATATTATTATACTTTCACAATCTTGGCTCATTAGTCTGGAAGCTACTAACTCGTATGCTATGTGCCACGCCTTTGCAAAAATGTTCTGTTAATACATACTGGTATTAAATTAAAGTATGCAAACGAAGGAAGCTTTTTGAAATGTATTGATGTTTGCGAAGGATTCCGTCGCCTAATCCTTTCTGTAATCGTGTCAGTTGTTTAGAAACACACGCGTGAAATATGTAGTATGCTTAAAATCACTAAAGTTCTCCCAGCCCCTCTCCCCCCACGCTACATATAACTGTTCAGTCATTTTAACAGTTTGGGGAAATTAGTATCACTAAAATGTAAAGAAGTGTAAATACGCGAAGAAGTCTATATTATTGTTAAAAGTGTTAATCCAATCGATAGATTAGCGAGCAATTCTAAACCAGCTCATAACGTCATCAACGATGAAAATATTAGCAAATACAACTTTTCACCACTTTGAAAAATACCGAGACGTTCCAGGTCGACGTCACCGTTTCTACAACACATGTTGAACTGCTGGTAGATATCCAATTTGCTTTCCTCATCTCTCGTAAAATTAACTATAATGTATTGTATTAAATTACATCTTGTCAACGTATTTGATTAATGAGACACGGAATTCTGTTTAATAATGCATAAATAAATTTTGGAAATAGAAATTGACTTTAAAAAAAGACACTCATAAGGTGATGACATAAAACGGATTTAGTTTGAAGACAGAATGACTTCAATTATATTGATCCTAAACTTTATGCTCTCGCAAACATTGGGAGCCGCTGTGTCTCACTGATTAGGATGTCCTAGGTTTGATCCCGATATTTTCCGACGTGGTTCCCCTTTTTAGCTGTGCACGATGGAGGGGCTGGCAAGGAGATACTAGTTCCACGGTGTTTCAGTCTCTCTTTCGAGAGTTAAAGTCTAAATATGGTGATTGTGCTCCCATTTACAGAAAGTTCCAAAGAGGGTGATAGGATAGCCTCGGCTACCCGCACGCCATCTGGAATCATTTCTGTCAAACTACCTACTGTTGCTTCCATATTTACTACTGAGCTCCAGGCCATCTTTCAGGCAATTGAGTTCATTCAACCCTCTCCATCTTTAAAACATGTTATATTCACATGTTATTTCTGTGATATTTGTTTTTATTTACATACACCCCTGTGATATTGTCTCGTTAATTTCATTATATGTTTGCCGCAATATAGCCCGGCTAGAGCTGACGTGCCATTAAACAACATTTCAATTCATTTCATTTCACCACAAATAATAATTCAAATTATAAATAACATGTTGTCAGTAATGAGGAACACAAACGAGGAGAAAAATAGACTGTAAATGACACGTTGTCAATAATAACTAACGGATATACTCGATGGAACGTACTGTCAAAGACGAAATACAAAACAAATATAAGCGATTATCACTAGGTACGTCGACAGCCCTTTCCTGCGTGAATTAGCTAGCCAAGTAGAGGCAATTTCTTGCTTATTCCGCATGCGAATGTTGTCTATGAATGTTTATGATTTTGATATTGGTGTATAACAAGCATATGCCTTGACAAGTGTGTGATTAAACTGGGACTTTATGTGGACATCGTAAATGTCATGTAAAGCGTAGTTTCCAATGAACTCGTCAGCTACAGCTACCCCGAGTGACCCTAAAGCACTAACATTTAACATGGGCCAAGATAATAATCTGTTATCTCAGATCCAAACCCAATCTATCGATCCTAGAAGCTATATTGTGCTTGAGTGTCCGGATATTATTCGTCACGATCAGAACTAAAACAACTAATTCAAAATCAATTATTATGTACATCGTTATTTTCGCATAAATCTAATTTCTCATTACGTTGCCAGCCTTACATGCATGTAGAATGAAAGCAACATGAAATGTCCAAATCAGATAATGCAAACTGAAGTCTCTATTTTATGTTACAAGAATGGAAACCCATACTGCCATATAACTTAATGTATTTTGGTTGGTGATATATTTTGTGTCCTGGCGGCTTATATTAATAATATCAAACTGAGTCTTTAGATTTTACCTCTCTCCTCTGTCCGCAACTTTAAAATTGTACACCCTTTCATTACTATCAACATCATCAGACAAACGTGTCGTTCACCATGTTATTAACTTATTTATACTTCTCTAATAATAGATAACCCTTTGAGAGTACATATTCCATTATTTGTAAGTTTAACCATTTTAGAATATCTGATTAGTATTTTACAAAATGTATTTGTATTGCTGTATTTAAATTTCTTACGACAGGCAGATTTTATATAATATCAGTATTGTTTTCATTATTAGGCCCTATATATGCTGTATTGTATGGTAAAACATGCATTAATTAAGTTTACTAATTAGTCACTATCTCTTCATATAAAACTGGCGGTAGGTTTTTCTTTGATGTCCATAGCAGTTATATCCCATAACAACCTGTCATGATGTCATCATAGGTTGATATATTCGGTTCATATCAACCGCTGATGACGTCACGAAAGCCAATTCCCAAGACTTGATCGGATCCCAATCTACTATGTACCTTCCGAGGACATAGTAATATCGCTAAGTATGAAATTTCTGCTGTAATGAAAACGTGGGACGAGAAACAAAAGCTTTTGCCGCAACAGGTGAAATAAAATCCCAGGAATTGATTGAATCACACCAAAACAAAGCGACATTTTCTTTTTACTTAAGGACCATGATGGTTGCCAGCATCTGTGTATGGGGCCTCATTTGTAAAGCAGATGTAATGTTGAGTGACTTGAATTCAGCCCGAGATAGCTTCACTTAGCTAAAAATGATACTATGTAACCGTATTCGAATTACTGAACACATACTACAACACTATGTTTGGTCGAAAAGCAAAAAATACATATTTGAGGCTCCATTTTGGATTGTCGATATGTTGGATTGTTGTTGATCATTTTCAATGTCATAACAGCCCCGTCCCCTATTTAAAGTATATTTACTTTGGAATTGAATTTTTTAAGTTTAAAGTTTACCGTACAAAAATTTAACATACATCAGTGATTTGGGATTGTATCTTTAAAGTTGAATATACATTGTGTATTCAAATCAATAAATATAATAAATCAACAAAATGGTTACTATAAATCAAGATCGGCAACTAACCTATTTTGGGGAGTGGGCTGAGCAGGTCCCTCCCCATTTACTTAAGTGCACCAGCAATTGTGATAAATGGTCGCTACGTACAGTACGAATGAGTTAGTGGCAAAATGACCTCTCCCGCACTGGACATCATAAGGTGGTGGTCTGGGTGTGATATAGTGCCAACGGATATGATAATAAAGCCGATAGTGGTTACATCTCGTTCACTATAACCGTGCCGGAACAACGACACAATTCTATTATAATCCAATAACTATCAGGCTACAACATACTGGAATATCATAATCTACATATATTCTAAATGATCAGCGTCCCAAGTGACGCCCAACTCCATTGTCACACGCCTTCGTTCTGCTTTATTCGACAGCCTGCGTTATGCTTCAACCGAAGATCATTTATAACGGTCAAGGTGTTATTACCCACAACCTTATTGGTGGTATTTAACAACCAATCACAAGTTATAATACAGATATATATTAGTAGCCCTTTAACGGGTAATCATATAATATTATCTGATATTAACCTACCCGAGGGAGAGTAGGTTTATATCCGACATATACATCGCCATCTCTTCTTTAAATATAATGGGCTTTATGAACCTACATATTATGACCCCGTGAAAGGCATTCTAAACAAATTTGTTAGTGGGGAAATGACAGAAAAAATGATGTTTTTGCTCATTTAGGGGCACCTCATATTCACGGGATATGTATGGTGGCCATGGAGAGTCGGGGTCCAATTTATTTTTAGTATTAATTTTGATAACCCCTTTAGATGTTTATAACACCGTACCAAAGGAATCGACTATCAGCACACCCCTCTACTTTGAATCTCCAAAATGCAATAGTGGTATAAAATCAAACTTTAAATTAAATACATGAAAGAAAAAAACATTTATATAACAGCAAACAATTTGAAATAAATTGTGGGATATATTTTAGTTATTTTTTATATATAATTTATGTAGTTACAGAATCTTTATCCCACCTGTGTAAAAGGTATTCGAATTATATTTTGTCCGCCGCTGTTTATCAATTGGCTTTTATGTTGACTGTCCAAATAAGTAAAACGTAATGTAATAACCAAAACATACACTCGACCATATTTTTCTGGATAAAAGCTGTCCGCCACGTTATTTATGACACAATGTTTCCGGTCGAGAAATATGTTGTCTTTTATTCCTTGTACTGGTGGTCGATATTCAACACAATTGATTGGTAATACGAAGGAGCCCGGGCAAACATCGAGTGAACACATCAAACATTTATTACGACATTTAGAACATATTCACAGCATTGATTCAATATAATCGATTGAAGTCAGGACATGTTCTGATTTATGCCCATCATCCCGAGGATCGAAGCAACAGTAATAACAAGACATTGACAAAAAGGTTATATCATTTGATTTAAGTCCATCACCCACTAAACAGCGGCATGTGAGAAGGGGAGAGAGAAATGGGGTTTAACGTCCACTTGACACAAACTAGGTCATTTCGGGACTAACATATGTTTTAATTTTGTTTCAAAAATTATTTTGCACGTAGAGGTTTTTAGCAGTGAGAGGAAACCGGAGGACACGGAGAAAACCCACGGGGTTGGACGGCGGTATGTGCAAATACATTAAACTGATGTTAACACATGGGGTATGCGAAAATATAACATATTGATGTGAAGATCACGATCAACTGAACAGAGAGAGACAGAGATATAGAGATAAATGGGGGTTTAACGTCCACTAGACACAAACTAGGTCATTTCCGGACTAACACATGGTTTTTAATTTTATTTCAATAATTCTCTTGCGCTTAGGGGTCTTTAGCTGTGGGAGGACCCGGGGGAAACCCAGGAGGTTGAACAGGCGATCCTACTCGTTGTCACGTACAACCGGGGATTCGAAACCACGCCAGTTGACTCAATGACAGGCTTTATGATACAGCGCGCACGTGCTAACCATTCGGCAATCCATCCCCCCAACTGAACAGAGACAATGGTCAATACAACACTTGAAAGTCATGTTCTGGCTTAAGACGATTATTCAATAAATTTACGATATTTAATATGGTGAATTTAGGATACGATAACAAACTGTTCTTTAGAATGAATCTTTAACAGATTTGCAACTGACAATCATAATATGAACTCATAAACTTAAAAGATATGTACAATTTAGATGATAATTTATAATTTCTGACAGGGACATTCCCAAATTTTCATCGGTCGATTACTAAAAAGTCATATTTTATTTATCGAATACACCTTTGTTTATTATGTTAGCTATGGTATTATTTGTATAATAAGCCCCCACTATCTACTGAACAAGTACGGTGATATGAATCAACCCAGCACATTGAAATCAACATATGTTCGGGTAACACAACATACTGAGGTAAATAGACGTTGATATTTAAATACACGCCGACCCACTGACGGACGTCATGAGTCAACACAACAACACGCTGTTTTCGAGTTACCCTAAATGTCTGGAGCGCCCAAAAGAATCTTTGACTCATTCCAAAACAGGGCGTCTGATGGATTCGACAAAAGTTGTTTGGTGTGTAGTGTCCTTTATATAATTCCAACTGTTTCATGTCTCAAATCAGTAAACCCGTTGAATACTGAACATGTTAGACAAACTTCTTTACTGAATCGCTTTATAGAATTCAGAATGAAAACAAGTCGACTCTAATTTACCTTGTGGTAATATTTATATAGTGCTCTTCTGTGTATCAAGTGCCAACGTGGCTCTCTACTTGAAATCAATTAATTCTTTTGGTCCCATGATTTTATTAATGGCCAAAGAGTTGTAAAAAGACCGTATATATTGTTTTCATTCATATAAAATGTTTCAATTCCGTTGAAATTGGACTGGGGAACATGCTAGATTGCCCGAGTATTTACATAAAATTTAACTAATATAAGTAGAACATACAAAACTTAACCTCTATTTGAAACAGCGAGCGGGGTGGGAGGGGGTGGTATCGTTTACTCGATACAAACTAGTTCATTTAGGACTAACATATGGTTCAATTTTATTTCAATCATGAGGTGGCGCGTAGGTGTCTTTAGCAGTGGGAGGAAACCGGAGGACCCGGAGTAAACCCACGAGGTTGGACAGGCGACCCTACTCGTTGACACGTACCGGGGAATCGAAACCACGCCTGATGAATCTTTGACAAACCTTATGATACAACGCGCACGTGCTAACCATTCGACCACCTCACCCTCACTACATAAATAGCCTACAGTTGACCGTTCCGTTCATTATTGCGAGTTCACATCTAACAGAAAAAGCATTGAAACAAAAAAATGTTGGCTTAAATTTGTGAATTATTCAAACGAAAATTGGTATCAGGATGGCTAAGAATTCGCTGTCCCGTGCATATGAATATATGGCAGGATGGTTTGGACTTTGATTTCAGGCGTTTAAAACAGTTTTGGCAATTTTAAAAAGTTATGAATAGTGTTAACATATTAACACGGGAGCCCAGTGAGGTTTAATCAAAATATTGAGTCCAAAAGGTTTGAGGTCTACAACACATATTTTACCCCTAGACCATTATGGAAAGGCAAGTCTTAAGTTTTGTAACCCGTGCAAATACCCGTGAGCGCCCCTCCTAACCCCCCAAAATTTAATTAGAGTTAAAATTAAATGTCCATACACAATTTTCTTGCAAACATTTCAAACTAAACACTAAGAAACAAAGTGCATGGCTTAAGAGCATAAAATGTTGTGCTTATGCTACTTCAGAGCTTAATAAATTAGCACTAATTAATGACCGTAATTAAAATTTAGAGTCCAAAACTGAAACAAAGCCTAAAAGTTAGCTAACTAAGTCAGGAAACCAAAAATACCACTTAAGAGCGACAAAAGTTGAACAAACTTTGCTTAAGACAAGTTCAAAGGTAACAAGAGGGGGGGGGGGGCGTCACATACTGACGTTTAAGCGGTTTTGATAAAATTACCTTGTCCGGGATTATTTTCCTTTCTAATACCTTTACTATGAGTTTCACTGCATGAAATAGCTGCTTAAGAGCATAAAATGGTGTGCTAATGCTACTTAAGAGCTTAATTAATTAGCACCAATTAGTGACCGTAATTAAAATTTAGAGTCCATAACTGAAACAAAGCCTAAAAGTTAGCTAACCAAGCCTGGACACCAAAAATACCACTTAAGAGCGACAAAAGTTGAACAAACCTTGCTTAAGACTTGTTCAAGTTCATGTGTGACAATGGAGGGGGGCGGGGGCGGGTGGTACAAAGCGTGCGCTTCAGATCATTTGATCTGTCATCGAGTCAAGTGGCGTGGTTTAGAGCCTAGCTTATACTGACATAAAGTAGGATGGCCTGTCTAACCTCTTGGTTTTTTTCGTGCCCTACTGTTCCCCCTTCCCTACTGTTAATGACCCCTACGCGTCAGCGAATTATTGAAGAAAAATGAAACCATATTTTAGTCCCGAATCCAAGGATGACGGGGGGGGGGGCACATAATGATGATTAAGCGGTTTTGATAAAATTGTCTTGTCCGGGATTATTCTATTTTTCCTTTAAACACCTTTTCTATGAGTTTCACTGCAAAAATTGACTGCGCAAGAGCATGAAATATTGTCCTAATGCTACTTAAAGAGCTTATTAATTAGTGAGGGGGAGGGTGATGGTTAACACGTGCACGTTGCATCATAAGATCTGTCATAAGTGTGTGGAGGTGGGGTGTGAATGGTCGAGTGGCGCAAAGCGTGGGCTTCAGATCATTACATCTGTCACTGGGTTAATTGGGTTGGCGTGGTTTCGAGCCTGATCTTATACTGCCATGAAGCAAGGTCGCCTGTATAACGTATTGGGTTTTTTTTTTCTGGGTCCTCCTCCCCTCACCCCGCAGTTAAAGTCCCCAACGCGCAAGCGAAATATTGAAAAAGAAATGAACCACGTTTTAGTCCCGAAATGGACTATTTTATGTTGATATCTTTATCTCTCGCTCTCTCTCCCTCGACTGGTTGATAAAAAAATCTGTTCTAACTGAACTCATCTTGTTAGCGTAATTACTATAATTGAATTTGATCTTAGATTTGGTTTTCGTGAAATACAACAAACATTATGATTATGCTTTAAATTTATTTCAGAATAAATTCCAAAATTACGATTATGTTTTAAGTTCATTTCAGAACAAATTCCAAAAAATGTGAATAAAAGCTAATAAACATCATCATCAGATGATGATAATTCACTGTCTGATGGTTCCTCCAAGCAATCATCTGACTCATCACTATTATTCAATTCATCATCATTCTGAATCATGTTGTCAGGTATTTGAGGTCCATCAAACATAATGATTTCGTATTGGTTATCTTGTAATTTCCAACCTGACGTGGACGGAGGTTCCTGATTAATATGGTTGCTAGTAGCATTACCCCACATTCTTGCAACAAATGCAGCCCTGTTTATATGTGGAATAACCTCTGAGTGACAAGGCGGTATACAGCAGCCATCAACTCCTTTTAATTTATCTAAGGGATTTTTTGAGTTGACTTTTGGTCCATATGACTTTTCCACGACAGAATATCGATAATTGTTTAGAGAAACCTGGTCAGTTTTTGACCCATACATTTTGCAAATGTAATTACCCAGAACATAGTATGATTGATCAGTTGGTTCTTGACTCGCTAAAAGTGCAAAGGTCGCTTGAAAATCAGTATTTTTTTCAAGAAATGTGAAAGGCCGTATTTTGCCTTTTCGAACAAAGGCTGAAGTGTAGTCGCACCCCGTAAAAGCATGGAATGCAGGCAATGCTCTACATATCTGTATACCCAACACGTTAGCAATATCTGAAATGCTGATGTACCTACGGTTATTCTTTGAGGCTGTTCCTACATCCATCCATACTCTTGATTTGAATTTGTGAATGTGATAAAGCATGATAATCATGATATCAGTGTCTGCTGCTCTAATGACAATATTGTTGGCTGATGTACTGATGTTATCAATTGATTTTGCGTGGAGACAAATCCTAGTATCGGCTTCGTAATGATTTGATGATAGAGCCTCAACAGTTTCTCTTCTGATCTCTCCACTGGTGACAAAGAAGTGATAGCAATCTTCCTGAAGACCAACATAGACATGTCTCTCACCTATTAAGTCCATATATTGGGAGTGAGTCCATTCTTCAATCAGGAACAGTGGTAAGCTTTTTTTGAATGAAATTGATCTCAGAGCCTCCCCCAAGTTCCTTGGACACCGTTGCTCAGAGCCAGTGATGAAGTAGTCCACAGTCTGTGTTCCACGACGATCTCTTTCACAATCCTTTATGGATGGTTCAGCATAGGAATCAAATAAAATATCTATGCGATATTTTGACAATGAAGTTACTTGTACAAGAATCATCCTTGCTAAAGCGCCATATGTTGGTGCCTTATTTGAAGGTAATAAATGCAGCATGAAGTTTCCATCAACAACACATGCGTCAACCAATTTGGGTATTGAAGATTCAACCTTAGATTCTAAATGGTGAAACAAAGCACTTTTATCTGTTTTAGCCATTGTGCCATCTCCAGCAAACAAAGTCAAAGGGACAGGCGTCAGTGGATATGAGAAAATCATTTCCAGGTCCAGCTTCTTTTGTGATGCCAGTACAGCTAGTCTTCCCATCAGATCACGTGTTCCGCGTAGATCAGCCACTTTTCTATCTTTTGCTCTTTTATTTGATATACATTCATTGCGAAATGTTAGAATTTTCTCCTTCTTAATTACTTGCTGAAATCTTTCTGGATCTTTGATACATTCTTCAGAAAACTGTTTATGCCTTTTATGACCTTCAGCTTGTATCTCTAAAAGGTATTTCTTGACAGAGTTTGAAGTTGCTTTTCCAGTACTGATATTATACAATTCATCTCTTTTTGTTGATTCATCCCCGAATGGATTACACGTATATTGTATTTGTCGAATCAGTTTATCCAAATCATCTTTATTGCGTTTAAGTCGGGAAGGGCGTAGTTCAGATGTTACATCCTCCATCTTTGTAATTCCTGTCATCTCCTGTAGTTTGTTTACAAATGCAGCCCTCGATGATTTTGTTAACATCCAACGTAAACGAGCTGCATAGTTATTGGTCATAGCTGATATTCCCGTTAGTCTTGAGGCGGCATCCGCATTGACCGTCTGTTCCAATGTGAGGTCCACCGGGATACGACTGAACTGATGATTTGTTCTTCTGACTGTAAATGCGCCTTGTTCAAGAATGGGTAGCAACCCTGGGTGTGTAGTTTCAATATTGTAAATATCTAATTGAAACTTAGTCAACCATCTGGCATAATTAACATGGTTTGTCATAAAGAACAAAGCAATAAGAGGAGTTAGGGATTGTGCAAATCCTTGGACATCATTCGTCCGGATTGCCCTTTCCAATCTGAGAAAGTAATGGATATAATCAACATACATCAGCCAGAATTGCGCTGTGGGGCCATGCTTTCCATGTCTTGTAAGGTCACTGTATTCCATATACTGGCTCTGACAGTCTATGAGCAGATTTGACTCCAGTAGTTTCAAAGCATCTGTACTTTCACAATCTTGATTAAACTTTTTAAGTATATCATGTATTTCAGAGGTATGCTCATATTTATCAAAAAATGAATTGAAATGAAGGGTTTGGAAAGCCAATGACAAGATTGGGTGCACACGCTTACACCTGTTGAAGTTTTTGCCCTGGAGAACCCCGTTTAATGAACCAGAGGAAACAATGTCGGCCTCTGTAAGAATATAAGGTCCCCCTGATTCAGCTATAACTTTTCCAAGAGCTTTGAAGAAAGCCATTTCTATGTGGAATGAACCTAACATAATAAATATGTTGTCATACGTCGGGCTCTCTGTTGCTTGAATCTGTAGGGCTGGCTTAGCGGCATTCAAATCGTATGTGACTACACCATATTCTTGACCACATTCGAGGGCACAGCGTTGTGTAATATTCAATGTTTCACGAATAACATCCAAACTTGTAATAGGGTTGCGCATATTTTGCATATATCGCACTACCTGTTTCGGTAGTGTATCTTTGCAGAATTTGGAATTGAAGCCCACCCACATTGGGACATTCTCTATATTCATAGAATGGCTGGCCATCCAAACAAAATCTAACGCTTCGCCCATTTTATTAACATTAGGTGTTGTGGAAGATATGATATCTGTTTTATCATACTCAAATTTGCCCATTTTAGGTTTTTTCCTATATGGCTCTAATGGTACTTCTTCGATATCCAATTTTCTTTTCCGGGATTTCAATTTCTTTGAATCAGAATTTCTTTCAATACTAACAGAAGTTGTTGTGATAGCAATTTCGGGATGACACTCATTTTGATACAAGATACCCATTGTGTCATGTAATGTATCTGCCCCTGATAATGTGTTTGATAACTCATCATAGTTGTCAAATGCTAGCCCCATTGGCATCATCCTGACTGTACCATCAGGACATACTCCCCCCTTTCTTTCTATGGCTGATCCAATGGCAGTTTCTAGCTCTTCTATATAATTATAATTTACACAGTGTCCCAGTCTATTTAGAATTGTGACTACCTTTTTGCTTCCAGTCATTGATTTTAACGCAACTCCCAAGGAAATGTGTTTGGAGGGTTTTACATGACCATTGTGGATAATATATAGAGCATCTTGACTTGATGACAATGCAACTCGTTTTACTTTTGAGCTATGTGTATCAAGATCTGGGCCACCATACAGAATTCTGAAAAATCTATCAACAAGTTCTGGAGGACAAGCTTCACCCATAACCACATCATCCAGCCTCATATCATCTCCAAATTCTTTTTTATTGACAAATTTCGTCAGTTTTCTGAGTAGGAGAGCTGCTTTTGTTAGAAGACATTCATCACTTGTGGTATAATCATACGCCACACGAACAGCATCATGTGACATGGATGAGGGGAATACTATAACACCAGTTTTTTTACCTAAAGGTGACTGTATCTTGATTTTAGTTTTAAACGTTTGCTGAAGCTTTTGCATGAGATACTGGGCTGTGGAATATGGATCTTCGTGAGAATCCTCACAATAGTTCACATACCGAGCATAAACAGATGTAAGCAATTCTGGTCTTGAATCAATCATTACAGACTTTTCTATATATGAGCATATTGCTCCAAAGCTAGTATGGTTATCATTTCCATTCTTAGGTTGACAGATTAATCGTTCAGCAGACAATAAGTAGGCTCTTTTACACGAGTGATGGTATCTAGCTTCTTTGGCAATAAGATCAATACCAGATATTTTGGCCATAAGCTTGTCATCTTTGCTTTTTATGGCTGCATTTTGGATGGTCTCTGATGCTTGTACAGTTTCACATGAGCCCAATACTTCATATTTACCTTGTTTTCGCTTGCGTACGTGATAGCGAAAGATGCATTCTTTGGGAAACACCCCAGTACCAAATGTTTCACTGGCTTCATTTTGTGAGCGCAGGTGTTTTGATGTCCTTTGTATTGGTTTCTCTGAAACACTTTTAGGTACTGCTGTGAAACTAGAATAACATTTTGTGTGATAACCAGACTCTGGGCCCGGTTCTGAAGGAAGTAGTTGGACGACTTTGAAATACTTAGACATCTGAAAATTTTGCTTGGATGATCGAATACCCGCTGCCGCTTTGACATTTACCCAATGAGCACTGTCCTTTCCTTTAAATAGTAAAGTTTTTTCTCCTTCTACCTTTCTATCGGTGTGTAAGATACATTTCGGACCTTGGTTTTCTGAAATGAAAAAAAACCCCAATAATATGCTTTTTATAATCTGGTCTATATTTCCACGACCTATTTAAAGGGAGAACTGCAGTGCCTCCATGTACAAGGATATCGGGCCTTACACATCAATATTATGTACCGGTAAATAAATTAAAAACTAAGTGCCCCAATATAGTGCTCGATTGCAGCTGAGATCAACTTGCTGGCTACCATTAGATTGTTGCTGAGATTCCATTGTCTGGGGATCATGTGGGTAAGACGCTGGCTCGCCAACCTGGCGGTCGAGTGTTTGATCCATGCATTGGCCGATAAAGTTCATCCAGATTTCCCGGCGTGGCTTCTCCCTTGTCAGTGATGCAGGATGGAGGGCCTGAGAAGGACAGCTGTCTAGTCGTTTGGATGGGACAAAAAACCGAGGTTCCGTGTACACATTGGCGTAAAAGATCCTTTGGCAGTTGGAATTCGATATAATATATATAACAGTAGGCCGTAGTGCCGCTGCTCGGGCAAATTTTTCCCTCATAGCACACTGTATGGCGTATGTCCATCTTCATTATCCCAGGTTAGAAGCAGAACAGTAAGACATTAAACCCCATTTCATTTCATTTCATTTTATTTGCATTGTACAGGGTATAGGGCCCTGCACATCAATATTACGTAAATAAATTAAAAAGTACAACATACCAGTGCTGGGTTGCAGCTGAGATTCAACTTGTTGGCTATCATTAGATTGTTGCTGAGATTCCATTCTCAATAAACAGTGAAACTGTGAAATGTCCCGTTCTGTACAGGACCACTGATACTTAATCAAATGGAATGTTTTCTTTTAACAACTTGTCAAACTGTTTTGTGTCAAATCACATATACTAAATTTTTTTATAATAATTTGCAACAATGTATCAATTAAGTGCATGTCAATTTAATACAGGTCACAATAAACAAAATCATTCTTGTTAAATGGATTGCAGAGGGAGAGAGGGGGGGAGGGAGTTTTTAAGTGCAGAGAGAGGGAGAGGGAGAGAGTTTTTAGTGCAGAGAGAGTTTTTAAGTGCAGAGAGAGAGGGGGGGTTAGAACTTTAAGTGCACAGAGAGAGAGAGAGAGAGAAAGAGATGGGGGGGCAAATCGACACAAAGTAGGTCATTTCGGGACTAAAATATGGTTTCATTTTTCTTCAATAATTCCCTGACGCGTAGGGGTCATTAACAGTAGGGAAGGGGGAACTGGAGGGCACGAAAAAAACCAAGAGGTTAGACAGGCCATCCTTCTTTATGTCAGTATAAGCTAGGCTCTAAACCACGCCACTTGACTCGATGACAGATCAAATGATCTGAAGCGCATGCTTTGTACCACCCGATCACCCCCCCCCCCATTGTCACACTTGAACAAGTCTTAAGCAAGGTTTGTTCAACTTTTGTCGCTCTTAAGTGGTATTTTTGGTTTCCTGACTTGGTTAGCTAACTTTTAGGCTTTGTTTCAGTTATGGACTCTAAATTTTAATTACGGTCACTAATTGGTGCTAATTAATTAAGCTCTTAAGTAGCATTAGCACACCATTTTATGCTCTTAAGCAGCTATTCCATGCAGTGAAACTCATAGTAAAGGTATTAGAAAGGAAAATAATCCCGGACAAGGTAATTTTATCAAAACCGCTTAAACGTCAGTATGTGACGCCCCCCCCCCCCCCTTGTTACCTTTGAACTTGTCTTAAGCAAAGTTTGTTCCACTTTTGTCGCTCTTAAGTGGTATTTTTGGTTTCCTGACTTAGTTAGCTAACTTTTAGGCTTTGTTTCAGTTTTGGACTCTAAATTTTAATTACGGTCATTAATTAGTGCTAATTAATTAAGCTCTTAAGTAGCATAAGCACAACATTTTATGCTCTTAAGCCATGCACTTTGTTTCTTAGTGTTTAGTTTGAAATGTTTGCAAGAAAATTGTGTATGGACATTTAATTTTAACTCTAATTAAATTTTGGGGGGTTAGGAGGGGCGCTCACGGGTATTTGCACGGGTTACAAAACTTAAGACTTGCCTTTCCATAATGGTCTAGGGGTAAAATATGTGTTGTAGACCTCAAACCTTTTGGACTCAATATTTTGATTAAACCTCACTGGGCTCCCGGACTATATGGTGATTGTTATTTGCTGAACTGGTCTACATGGTGCTGATTTGCTTTAACAGAAATAAGAGGACCATTAAAATAAAGGTATACAAATAAATGAAATTTGCATATATTTTGAACTTAGACTATATCTAACATTTTATGTTGTATTTGTTTGCAGGAGAAATATGGCTTGGTGGATTTCAGTAGCTTACATACATCACATCAATCATCATTAAAGCCGCGTCGTTATGTAATTTTCCATGACTTCAATAAATCTGATTTTCTTTTGGAAGAAACCGGATACACGAAGCCCGGAAGGAGATTACAAACCATTAACGTTAACATAAATCAGAATATGGTTCTCATGATATCTATAATGATTGAAGCAATAATTGGACAAACCACTAGTTCGTTAAAATCATACTGTCCATAATGCAGAACAACGCCTATTTCCTGTTGACAGACTTAATGAAAACCTGATCAGTCTTTAATCAAGTCAGCAAGCTGACATGTGTGCCAATCAATGTCCGGTCCGAAAATACAGAGCATTTACCAATAAAAAAATAGTTGGTTGTTTATCATTTACGAAGTAAAGCTGAATAAAAGTGCGCGGATTTAAGGGTTACCCGTTCAGAGCAAATCAAGTGACACGGCTGATAATATTAAACAGGTAACATGACCTGTCTCAATAACGATAGGTTGCAAGGCAACGAAACATACGCCCACAGCAGCCAAAGCGTCCGTGCAGTCAACGAGAGTTGTCGCTTATTTTTACTTTTCCCGGTAATGAAACATTTATAATGCAATAAAATCTGATTAAGAGTAACAAGTCATTAGGTAATTATCAAGTACTGCCACAAAATTCATTGAAAAATATACTTGTTCGTCTAAAGACCTTAAACTCTGTGTATCAATCTAAAGTCAATCGGATGATAAATTTGGCCGTAACGCTGGCGGTAATTATCGCTGAAAATCAATTAGGCTTCTTCGTCTCATGGCCTTAACCACCGTCTATAAATTTAAAGTCAATCGGATAATAACTTTTGCCCCTAGAGCGTCCACTAGCAATTGTGGACGCCGGACCGACGGGCGGACGGGGGCGGCGACAATATACGACCACATTTCAATGAGGGCGTGTACAAACAGTATTCATGAAAGCATTACTATAAGTAAGTGACCGCAAAATAAACAGAAAATTATTTGTAGTATTACCGGGGGAAAAATGACATAATATGAACATCTGGTTTTATGAAGCCTTAATTCAACTTCAAAGCATTTGGTTTATCGTGTTGAATGGCATTCCTAACTAACGTAAATTTGATCTCGTCGACACCTTGCGCCGGTGATCACCGCTGCCGACAAAGCAGCGCATTCGGCGTACGCGGCGGTCGAAATTTTGTCGACCTCCGGTTAAATCAAGTGACCTCGCCGGGGAAACTGCCGAACTGTGGTCAGCCGGTATGTATAATCAAGCAGGGCCATTATTAGCGTGTTCGTTTCCGATTGACCGATGTATTTTGTCAAGCACGAGCATATACTTCAAATGCAACCAAATGGAGTACAGTAGACGAAAACGACGCTTAGTGGAGTATATATGTTAGTCTCAGAATAACTTATACAATGTTAATGTCTCATGGTAAACCCCAGTCCATCATGGGTTATACTAGCAATGATGGACTCGACAAAAAAAAATGGTTCGTAAGTATAACTCTTTTACTTCCCTGAGTCAAAAAATGTATTGTAAGTAAATAAGAAATAAAATACAAATTGTCAATACTGATTGTTGTGATTGTGTTGGAATCCAAATCGTCAATACTAGTTGTTGTGATTGTGTTGGAATCAGTTGGTACAGGACAGTTAGACGTTAAACTCGAATCCACTTCATTTCATTTTTCTTAAGTTGCATGACGCTTTAGTAAAAAAGCGGCAAATAAATCAGAGATTTGAGTGATTTTATTAAAACCCCAAGAGCTGTAATAATGAGAACAACAGTCCTTCAATATACGATAATTGCAATTTTGTCCGGTAAGGTAACCAAATACTTCAGCAGTAAATCTTTTTTACTAAAACGTTAAGAGTGGTAATATTGAGACATATTCCGCCAGTATCCAATAATTGAGATTTTGTCCGCCATAGATGCGTATAGATTTAACCAAAATACGTCGACACTACAGACACTTAAGTGGTTTTTTTTTTACTATTAAGCTCGTCAAGACAGCGGAAGACATACAGGCTTGCGTGTCCCAGATTGCTTTTCAATATTGGATCCATTCAAGTGCTGTTGAATATGATGATTAGGAACAAGTAAAATCCCTCAGATCACCTATTCCCTTTCACATGTATAATATATGGTTTCAAATATCCGTAAAGAATCTGGAACGTGTCGAAGATTTCAGACATCATTAATAATGTTGTTGAAATGTTCGAATCAATAGAGTGCATTAAAATAGATGATCTCGTGTTTGATGGGTGCAAGTAAATAACTGAAAATACAGTAAAATAATCCGTCACCAGTTGTCAAAATTCTTCTATATAGAGAGCTTATTCTACTTTAGGGTGAAATGGAATAGTTACGGTCCATGTAGCTGAAGGATAGCATGGTCGACTTCAAGTCGGTACTGAAACACCACAAGAGACGAATTGGCGACAGACGCTTATTTACAGAATAAAATACAAAAGCAAGAACCAATAGAAAAATTCATACTTTAAACAATACTGACCAGGTACAAACCGATTATTTACGAAAGTGAAAGAGTTCTTGGCAAGGCAACGAAACATACGCCCACAGCAGCCAAAGCGTCCGTGCAGTCAACGAGAGTTGTCGCTTATTTTTACTTTTCCCGGTAATGAAACATTTATAATGCAATAAAATCTGATTAAGAGTAACAAGTCATTAGGTAATTATCAAGTACTGCCACAAAATTCATTGAAAAATATACTTGTTCGTCTAAAGACCTTAAACTCTGTGTATCAATCTAAAGTCAATCGGATGATAAATTTGGCCGTAACGCTGGCGGTAATTATCGCTGAAAATCAATTAGGCTTCTTCGTCTCATGGCCTTAACCACCGTCTATAAATTTAAAGTCAATCGGATAATAACTTTTGCCCCTAGAGCGTCCACTAGCAATTGTGGACGCCGGACCGACGGGCGGACGGGGGCGGCGACAATATACGACCACATTTCAATGAGGGCGTGTACAAACAGTATTCATGAAAGCATTACTATAAGTAAGTGACCGCAAAATAAACAGAAAATTATTTGTAGTATTACCGGGGGAAAAATGACATAATTTAAACGCACATTTGTAATTGGAGTAGAACTCTCCAACTTTGTAATCTAAGACAACTTTTGATGTAGATTGCGAATTTAGCATCACACTTAATGTAGCAAAATGCGGATCAAATGAACTATTCACTTTTTTCACGATTTCCACAGCCTCTGGCATGGCCTCCAAAATTGGCACAGTTAATGTTAGTTGATATTTTATCAATTTACAAAAGATTCCGAGTCGATTGAATATATACCTTTCAAAATATTCCGCCTCAAAATTTAATCACACGGAAAATGTACAAAATTTCTCCTTCAATTTTGGCCTTGTGGGACAGACGTTAACATTTTGAAAATAATAATACTTCATTTACTTTATTATAACATAAATTAAAGTCCATCTTGTGTATTTTTGGTCTTATATTTTTGCTTGAAATATGTGCGGTGATGGAGTTTTAATGGCTATTGTCAAAATTTTTGACTTTTCACGTTGATTTTAAAATGACCTATACCCCTCGAATGTGTCAATTTATAGTACCTTATTGCCTAGATCATGAATATGTGATAATTTTGCATCTACATCATACCGTTCGAAATTTATTTTGCTTCCTACATTTGAAAAAAAAAATATGATTCCGCTTTCCAAATTGTAATATAGGGCTTTGCCAATCAGATTAAAATTACTTCTGAAACACCCCTCACATTTGTCCTTTTAGAGCAACACTTCGCGTAGATTGAGAATATAGACTCATTTTAGTTCCAGAGAGTATCATTTTCTTTAATTTTCCTGGGGAAAACCTGTCCTGCGTACCTCTATTTGAAAAGGTGAAATATAGCTTTAGATATTTCTGAATTACTATGTCCTCCATATTAGATTAAATTTGCCTTGATATTCCTTGATGAAGTAAAGACCGCCTTAAGCCAGGCACATGATTTGGCAATATTCCACAACCAAGGACACATTGCCATGGTATCTGAAAATAATCCATGTACAATTGGTATTGGTTAAACGTTCTTTTCGGTATTGGAAGTGGTTGCCATAAAACAAACTATTCAAGAAAAATTGGGATTCAGTAAACTATATCGGAACTGTCAGAATTGGAGAGCGAGCTTCTAAAACGGGATCTTATACAAACATAAAAGCAGAATCTCCAGATGATAATATTTGTCACCATCATCATCAGATGTATTTTGTGAGATACGAACAGCAACAGAAGTTGTGTGTAGATCCTGGAAACCTCCACAGCTAGTTGCCGAAAAGTAACTTACGCAAAATAGATATAGAGATTGCCCGTCGGACTAATTTGAAACCTGGTCAAAAGCTATGGATAAACTGTTGGAAAATATGACTAGAAGGATGTATTTCGAATTAAGTATGTGACTCCGAAAATCAAAACTGCATGTTACGATTGTATGAGAACTGTCCCTGAGTTGGCGCACTGGCATGTTCCTTAAGCAACGTTCGCGAGTTATACAACATCTCTCCGTTGCTTGAATACTCAGCAATTCTCCGAACTTGTTTTTACAAGTGACTAATTAGCATTCGTGGCTTGATAAGAAGTAGTTAAGGCGAGATCATGCCTTCTATTGAAGATGACGCACTGGAGACCTTTCTGGAAAGCATATTTGATGCAAACGATATTGATAATGATGACAGCAACAATTATAAACAATGGATGCAAAGTTAACAACTGTAACCATGAGTGTAATGGAATTTATTGACTATTTTTGTACGGCTATGGATAAATTAAGAATACATCATTATATTGCAAAAGTTCAGTCAGCGTTCCTGAGGAATTTAAAAGCTAACTTAGATAATGGCACGGCTATCATTCTGTTGGATTTCGTAGAAAATTATAGCTTTGTGGTTCAGGATGCTATTCAGGACTTCTATTGGGACAATAGCCAGGCTACACTGCATCCCATTGCAGTTTACACCAAGAACGTCGATGATGAATTGTCATGCACAAGTGATATCAAACAGTTTAAAACACGAAACAATTACCGTCCATGCTTTTCTAAATTCCCTAACACATGATTTCAAAATAACATTTCCCAATTTAAAAAAAAATTATATACTATAGCGACAGTACAGCGAGCCAGTATATATAAAAACTATAAAAATTTAGCTAATGTGTGCTTTCATTTAGACGATTTGGGTATTCCGACTGAGTGGCATTTCTTTGCCACGAGTCATGGAAAAAAGCCCTGTGATGGAATAGGGGGTACTGTGAAACGGTTGGCAGCCAGGGTCAGTTTACAGGCTACGGGAACGGCTTTAAGTAACCTTGAAAATCATGTAGAACACATTGTCATCCCAGAAGTCAGGTTGCGAGGTTTTTTTAAAAACATTTCCTGGGTTCAATTTTGTGTTTGGGAAGGAGCCTTACAGCTCAGGGGCCTGTTTCACGAAATTTTAACTAAGATACAATCCAAATTTTAGTAATTTGATTGGATAATATTAGATGGATTTTAGTGTTTAGCCAATCAAAACTGAAATATCTACTAAAATTTGGATTTTATCTTTAGTTAAAATTTCGTGAAATAGGCCCCAGGTTAAATTGGAGTTGTGGCAAGTTTTATGCAATGCGTCTATTAAGAGTAACATACCAACCTGGCGTTTCTTTTTCTGCTTAGTGTAGTTAAATTACATCTTATTGGGGTATGGGAAGGGATTTCATGTACATATGTATAATTATATTATTCTAAGTTCAGTTCTTGTTTTAGGGTATATTATTTTTAAAATTTAGATAGCTATATTTTATTTTGTGATTGGGGAAAGAGTGTGTGTGTTTCGTTGTCATTATATAACACACCACGCATTGATTTGGCAGTTTTAATTTAATTTTTCATATCATTCAATGAATAAATTATAAAAATTTAACAAAACAAATTTATTGTAGAAATTGGTAAAATAAAACACATGTTTTCGTTGGTGGTTATAGTTGTGTTACTTCATAAACTTTTAACACAATTTCGTGTTGTTCCTCTAAAGGACGAATTAATTATCGGATGAAATCTTCACCAAGCGAGCATTATATTTGATAAAAAGTTCTATTGGCAGCAGGGGATGCGTTGGTTTGGGTTTATCATGTCACTATAGCGCTTTGAGAGTATTAATATTGTAATGGTCACATCTATTTCTGGTTGTTGCATTAATAGTCCGTCGATTATTTCTGTACTTTACAGACTCACCTTGGCGTTAATGTCCTTCCCAAATATGGAATAAGCACCGCCATTCTCCCAAAACCAGGGTGGGAACATAACCTTATTTGGTTTATCAAACAGAAGCCATAAACTGATATAATTGAAGGGAAATTTTAACAATGGTAAGGATTTTTACCAAAACATCACTGTTTTTTCATTTAGATATATACGCGTCATTTACTTTTATTTGTACGTGGAATTTGGCTCTATAGGAAGTATTAACCAACAATTAATCAAAGATACAACAAGGTATTAAGGACCAAAGTACGACAACAGTTGGGGTTATTGGTGTAGCTCAGATTGTGATTGCGTCTTTAACAAAGTCCTCTCTTTAACCTAGACAGTTTTAACTTATAACAACTGATCGTGAGACTTAGCTGTGAAATAGTTAGGTATTTATATTGCAATAACCAACCAAGATTATATAAGCAGAAACTAATTTCAGTTTATAACAAGTATTATATATCATTGCATAGTTTATTGGGGTTGCTTTATGAAATATTCCATTTCACGGAAGGAAATGGTAAAAGTTGTGTGTCGAATCTTTGTGTCCTTAAATAAAACATTTGGTCCCTGTATCCTTGTCTACTCGCTTTAACTGTGTCGAAATGCTAGGTAGTAGTTAATACAGCATGAACATTCTGTATTTTGCAAGGAAAAGGGCCTCTAATCGGAGGTAAGAACATACTATTATGTAGGGGGAAGACACAGTGGCTCATTGACTACAGCGATGGATCTCTAACTAGGGTTGGATGCCGGTGTTGGCCAAACATGTTCGGATGGAACGAAACATTGAGGTCCAGTGTACACGTTGTCGTGTACGTAGAAGAACGACTGACAGTTGGAATTGGCAGTATGAGTAGTTAGTAGCGTCGCTGTCTAAGCCTAATTTCTCTTAAAGCAACTTACAACAGCTGAATCGAACCCATTTTTTGCACAGACTACATATGTGTTTTATAGGTCATGCTTTAGATTACCTCGTAGGTAAAAGACCCGTAAACACAAACGAATTATTGAAATAACAATTACAATATCATGTAAGTCCCAAAATGACCTAGTTTGTGTCGAGTGGATGTTAAACCCAATTTATCACTCTCGCTCTATCCCTTAAACATGTTTTTTGATATTATGATCTTAGTCTCCCAATGACCCAACTGTTGTTTCAACAATAAGTTAAACCACAATTGTTTTCATCCCAAATCATCACCATGCGACATGTGTTATTGAAAATATGGAGTCGATATCTCATGTAGAATCATTTGATAACAGTATAGAAACCAATCATTCATGAAGATATTACACACATGGTGTAAAAATTTATTATTGACTAATTTTTATAGGAAAAACTACGAATTTATGTACACATTCATCTAAATGGATATTAACTGGATCATACGGTTTTCCGATATTCAATGGATCATTATTTTTTCCCAATATAATTTTAGAACATCTATTGCAGATTACAAGATACACGACATAATTAGATTTGCAAGTCATACTTGATTTGAAATAAATTGTTGTATCTGCAGTGATCTGAATTGGACCTCAAGACATAAAACATAAACAACAACGTAGGTTCTAACACAGAGGGTTTTGAGATATACGAATCCAATCCTGGTCAGAATCCTACGTAAATTTGAGGCTGGTTTAGTAGGTATTTTATTTTAGTACGCTTGATCAGTTCATACTGGTTTGTCAGAAGTACGCCTATTAACTTTTCCTGAGAATGATTGAAAGTAGTGTCGAGAACAAATTGAAATTTAACACTTCCTTAATTAATTTTACCTTTTATTTCTTAATTTATTTTGATCCATTTTAAGAACCTTTTCCACCCATTTCCGTCATTAGCGGGGTATGATAGCCAATTGGTTAGCCCGTGTGTACTGTATCATAAGGTCTGTCATTGAGTCAAATGGCGTTTCGGTTTGATTCCCTGATTGTAAGTGAGAAGGTGTAGGGTCGCCTGTCCGACCTCGTGAGTCTCTCCACACTGCTAAAGACCCCCTACGCACACGCGAATTATTGAAATAAAACTGAACCATGTTAGTCCCGAAATGGCTTAGTGTGTGACAAGTGGACTTTAAATCCCAGTTCTCTCATCTTCATTAACCCAATCTATGCATAAATGTCTCCTTTCATCCATTCGTAATTCACTTAGTATTATCAACATTGGAGATACATGTTAACATGGGATTTTGAAATAAGGTATGCTCCATATCAATGTTGGAATTAATGAATTTATCTCGTACAGATGACCTAATATACAGGAAGTGATGTTGATATTAATGTATGAGTTTACGAACCCCAAGGGGGGGGGGGATGGCCTAGTGGTCTAGAGTGCCGCGCTTCGACCTCTAGCTGGCCGGTCACCTCTGGCTTGCGGCTGTGGTTTCGAGCCCTGGTGTGAGCGTATGTGGCATGGAGATAGGGGCGCCTTCTCAACCTCGTGGGTTTCCTCCGGGCACTCCGGTTTCCTCCCACTGCTAAAGACCTCTACGCGCAAGTCCCGAAATGACCTAGTTGTGTCGAGTGGACGTTAAACCCCATTTCAAAAAAAAAAAAAAAAAAAAAAAAAACGAACCCCAAGTATATAATATACAGGAGAGATAGTCTAGCAGTAGGTCCACAAACCAGGAAATGGAATTTTCACCTCATGTTTTTGATGTATTATATATCTTCAATATTTGTAGATCAAAATGTTTTCTAGCGGAATTAACCGTCACTCTTCGGGGGGATACCTAAGCTTTTTGAATTCAGTAGGTCTAAAAGGAATCATATGTAAACCTAAGTCCTCGACCACCGGTCACGACTTTTACCCAACTAAATAAACAGAATTTGGAATATTTACATTTCCCCAACGATGCCAGGGTGGCATCATCCGGATTCTGAATATACGCATAATATTGAAGATATATTATGAAACAAAAAAACAAAAATAGTATGACACAACATATCCATGTCAACGCTTAAAATGACTAGAAATGCTGAAGTTGAAAGTAAAATGCTAGGAATGCTTAAGTTGAACGTAAAATGAAAGGCGCCTGAAATGAACAGAGCTAGGATATTTAGAAGTTGATAAATGTCGTTGATGAAACAGGCCGACGGGACATAATAGGCATCTTCAATGTTACCAAGATACGGTACGTTTCGGGATAATCTCATAGATTTCGGATCTTTCCGTCTTTACAATGTAAATAGAAATTTATTAGATTGTAACGGCACAATGAGCCTTCCTTGAATTGGATAATTGAATAATTATATATATATTATTTACAGGAACTGTACTCAGTATACTTAACATTATTTCCCGGTTAATGACGTAACGTCTTTAACTTATATTAAAGAGATCTGAAAACCGAAACCAGACATATGTGTTTGAGACTTTATTGAGAAAGTCATGTGCTCTTATTTAGGTTCGAGCAACCAATCGTTCATCCATATATGCCATTTTATGCAGTTTTACAAATTAAACTATAAATTTTGCATTTACTGGTTACATGTATGTGTCTAGTGGATGTTAGCCCCCCCCCCCCCCCCAACATTCTCTTTCTCTATTTACACATTAAGCAATAACAGGTTGATATTTCCATATTTCTATGTATATTCTATGTATATCAACCGCTAATGACGTCATCTCAGGTCGATATATTCGCCTCATATCAACCGCTGATGATGTAGATGATTGAAATAATACAATAAAGAAAAAATAAATGTTATGTTACATTTTGTAGCATTCCTGACCGAAATAGACGACGTACTTATCGGAATACAATGTATTTAAATCAGTTATCCATACTCCATGTCTAAGATATCTTTCAGAATTTTCTTTCCATCCACATTATATCTCCACAAACTCCAAGACTTGAAAGTATTTATCGCCCAAGACAGTAAGAGTTCCTTCACAAAGTATTTTTGGATTCGGTCCACTTAAAACAGTCGGTCAAATCCTTCTGTGAACATACCTAAACCCTTCATCACCGTTCATTGTTAGAATTATCGGAAAAGATTGCCTTTTGATCCAAATTTTCTTTAGGATTTGGATAGACCCTCATCGTATTTGCATTCACATCTATTCCATCGTCAATATGTTGACTAAAAAGGATTGATTATTCGTCTTACTATCCATTTTGATTTATCTTTCAATTCCATTACTCCAAAATGGCGACGTATAAACAAATTATGATTACTTCGGTAATTTTCGCTATTTTGCGGAAACTATCGAGCAATTATCCAATCACTGTTGCCTTTTTGGAAGAGCCCATTAAATTTAGGGGTGAAATGGCGTTGTACATGTATTATATGTTGGAAATAAACCTACTGTCCCTCGGATTGATTTGATAGAGAACAATTGGGCTTTGCCCGCATGTTTGCTTATCAAATCAACCTCGGGTAGGTTAATATCCAATACGTAAATATAGAGCAGAGTAAATTTAAGGTTAACAGTATAATAACTGGTTATAATAAAATACAGTGAAACATGCATTATGCAAGAGGTAAATGTGCCAATTGCAGGCTGTTCTTTAGGTCTGAAATACGATATGAACAATTAAGGGCAAGTTAAAGTGACACCAACTTGTTGCGAACTGGTCTCGACACCCAAGGCTGAACATATTTTCAAACACAGAATAGTGGCCCTCAGATACAAAAGTCCAAAATAAACCATATTACTGTTATTACCCACAATACACTATTTCACTGTCAATTCACCCTTAATTCATACACCCGCATGTTCTCATGTAAACGATAATTTCAATTTCATCACTTTCTTGTCCAATCGCGGTTACACCTACAGGCAAAACGATAAAACAGCTATTATCTCTCCATTGATACACTAGTCGAATCTTAGATTTTCGCGTTACTTTCCTGTTTCTATGTAATATGAGATTTCCGCGGCCCTGCTACCACGAATTTGGGGTCCGCCATTAATTGGGTTTTTTTTTCAATCTTAAAAAATATTTTTAGACTAGCGATGCGAATAACCGTTATACTGGAAGCATCTACCGGAACATTAAATTGATATGTAAATGTTTCATTTACACCACCATACACACTATTATGCCGTATTCTATTTAGTAATGAAACACTTTGAACCCTTTTGATAAACGTGAACATTGTGGACGATTTGTTTTCGTCTCCGAACGTCCAACGTCATTGACCTTACGTTAATATTAAAGATACATTACGTAAGATTTAGATAAAGAACTAGCCATTCTTGCTATAATAGTTCAACAGTAGATAATGTAAAATGAATAATTTGAAAATTTCATTCAAATTACTCTATTACAGGGGAAGATATTAACCTTAGAAGGTTTGACAGACGTGTGCAATAATTTCAACCACGGTACTGGTTGATCAAAGCTACGCCACGGTCCACCATATTTGATTAAATCGAAGGATCGCTGAACCATTCCAATCTGTTTAATATCGGAGAAATTTGATGCCATCGAGAGATGATTAAGGCCTGGATCAGTTAATTAATATCTAATTAATACTTTAAAAGACATTTCAGGCCTAAAGAAAAACCTGCAATAGGCAGATTTCGCTCTTGCATAATGCATGTTTAATGAGCAGAGTGTCAATACCTGAATACCAAATAGGTGTCATTTACGTGGCTTGATAATATTTTAATATTATCAGCCACGTAAATGACACCTATTTGGTATTCAGGTATTAAATACACAATTTTCCGTTAACTTATTGTCATCAATACCTCTGTTGAGCGGTAATTCGACACAGAAAGGTAAATGAAGTTGCAGTAAATACTTTTTGACTTATAATATCACAATTATCGATAAATCAGGTGATAAATCATACTATCACAATTATCGATAAATTGGGTAACAATTCGTGTTATTATAGACTATTGACCTGTATTTGCAAGGACCGTCACATCTTTTAATATCAACATTATTCACATGGAGCGTTCTAAAAATTGATGAAAACAGAACTGTCAAAATCTAACTATCATGGCTGCCGTTGTCACGTCTTGGTAAATGTTAGATAGATTATTATTCATTTATGTTAGAATAATAAGCATTTTGAGTGTTCGGTGTAGAATTTGTTACCCAACTATAATTTTTGTATGGCAAAGTCTTTTCTATCGAGTACCATTTGCATCACATCATATTTTCCAATTAAACATTCAGCTGGACATTTCCACATTCAATTGTCGACTATTAGTGTACAATTTAACAGAGATTAAATGCTGTGATGAGTGTGAATAAATAAATATTTAATAACATTTATTACAAAATATTTTATTGTAAAACTTAGTAAATATGTCCATTGTTGAATTATCAGCGTGTCTTTATGCTTCCAGACACGAAGTTTCGAACGAAGTGTGAATTAAGAAGTCATAATTATACAAATATTAACAATGTGTATTCATTAGGCCTATAAAAATAGCTGAAACAAAGGCAATTTCATGGAATTTTGAAACATTATTAACTATTATCGATATAGACTCGAAATGTTTCATCGACATGATTTTTATGATGGTACTCCATGCAAAATTGTGAAGATAGTCCCTTGAAAAGACTGTAGTAGTAATTACAGGGGGGCTGCACCACACATAATTTACACAAAAACAAATACATGTACACGGACAAGACATCGTATTCAGAAACCACAAATAAACGGTCAGGTACAAAACTCGGAAAAGTTGGAAAACATTTTCCGACTTTTCTCCTCTCCGAGTTTTATGAATTGACCCGATTGAAAACACAAAACTCGGAAAAAATTGTCCGACTTTTTGTTTCAAACTGAAAAAGTTGGAAAATTATCAAAAATATTATTTTTTTTAAATTGGCGAAAGTAGTTGTAGTAATGCATCTATTTAATAAGTTGGACATAATCTGTAACTTTTCAATTATATTTTAACCAAAATAATGCAATATGGCAGTTATAATCGAATGCCACTTTCCGAGTTTTGTATTTTCGTATAGGCCAAAATACCAAACTCGGAAAACTCGGATATTTAATTATACTGCCATATTGCATTATTTTGGTTAAAATCTAACTGAAAAGGTTATAGATATGTCCAACTTATCAAATAGGTGTGTTACTGTCACTCTTTTCGCCAATTTTATTTCTAAAAGTTAGGTAGGCCTACTCTCGACACGACGTATAAAGTATGGGAGAACGGGGCAGGTTCGGCCTCGAGGCCATGTGTCAAATTGAAATTATATACACACCTCGTTTTAATCATTTTATCTTTTGGATGTCCGAGTTTTCGATCTCACCCAAGTTATCCCCGTAAAGGCGAGTTGAGTTCCTTTGTACATATTACAACCTTTACACACCATATCCAATGAAAAATATTTTATTTTGATACCTTTTGACCACTTTAAGAGTTTTCCGAGTTTTGTGTTTTCGTATAGGCCAAAATACAAAACTCGGATATTCGATTATAACTGCCATATTGCATTATTTTGGTTAAAATATAACTGAAAAGTTACAGATTATGTCCAACTTATTAAATGATGTATTACTACAACTACTTTCGCCAATTTAAAAAAAAATAATATTTTTGATAATTCGTCGCTGTTCCGGCGAATAAGACTATTTTGTTGAAATATACGTTTTTTTTATATCAAATGGAAGCTCTTTTAATGCCGTTTAAGACAATGTCAAGATAATTATGACAAATCAATAAATATTAAACATAACTGCAAAACAAAATTTGACGAATATATAAAAGATAAATTCACATTTTGGCGAAGTGACGAATAATGTTATTCATCAGTTCGCGGAAAGAAATTTCTCACCTTACTTTATGAGACATTTTCTGCTAACTGCCGAATAACCAACTTTGTTTAATTTGGCGTCTTCAAGACCAATCAAATATCCCGTTATATTACGGCACCGGTACTTATAAGCTCCTGATTTGTCCTAATCGCCATTTAGATACATCGAAGCCCAGAGTTGCGTTTGTTTTCGCCGTAGAGCCTTATTCGATCATCAAGGTAAGAATTAGTAAGAATACCTTTTCATTTGAAACCCCCACATTTCTAGCCATATTAGGTCTACCAGTTATCTAATAATTAGGCCTGGATGCCTTAACGTAGCAAAAGAAATAATCACTCAAGCACTATTTGATATCCCTCCCAGATTATTCCCGTTCCATGTCTTGACGAGGGTCTACTTTTACCATTAGAAGTAGATCTACTAAGTTTTATCATAGCATATGATAGGGTGCCCCACCCTAAATGAATATCTCCAAATATCTGGATTACACCACAATACTAATATATTTAGAAAGCCTTAAACCTGTTTCACACATTTATAGTCACTAAATAAACGACCATGCTGTACTTCATAAGCTATGATCATTAAACCATACATAAGTAATACTGAAAAATGGTTTGGAGTGGCGTCCATAACATCCAGACACTTTTGAGTAAAAAATAGGTTACGTGCCCTTGTTTTGAAATTAGTCTCGCTTAACTAGTCTACCGATCATTCTACGTCTAATTGACGGGTCGGGATAATCAAGACTACTTTTTTTACGAAACATGGAACAAGAAATTGAATTTAGAAGCACCAACATCAGGCAACTAAACAATATTTTTAAGAACCTTGTAAAAGTAAAATGAAACTACTGCTAGTATCATATTCTTGCTGTACGGCATGGAGTCAGAGATATTATTTGTACTTAACCACAATATGCAGCTTCTAATGGTACAGCTAATTAAAAGGCAATTTAAAAAATAAAACGAGCGTAATTTCTAAAGATGCCGTAATAACCAAAAAGTTAAATATTATTGCTATTCAGAATCGTCAACAATAGATTTTTTACGGCTGTAGTAGTGTTTGGTGTTTTGAACATTTCCGCATGCTGTTGCTATTTATAGCCTCAACGAGTGTGCGAGACTGTTGGAAATCAGTAGTAAGTTATTCAACTAAAACGTGCAGGATCAACGTGTCAAGAACAACTTTTCAGTTGGCACGTGGGGCACCCTACATATGAGCATGTTTGTTGTATTATACTATTCAAAAAAAGTAGGGGATATTTGATTTTGGGGGCATAATACTAAAATATGCAAATGACTACGAAAAAAGTCACTATAGAACCTAACAGAAGAAACATTTCCAGTTACATGTGACGCCCAAACGCACCAATAGCTACCGCATGGAATGCAGGTGATGCTTGGGATCATCATTGGGGTCCAACCCAAGATTTGCACGACTCTGACTTTGAATGTTACAGTCATTGTGGCATTGAATTCCAGGGTGGAAACATCAGTTTAATTGTTTTAGTGACCAGAAAACAAATTTTGATATGCGTCGGCTTACCCAAAATGAAAGGTTACGTGCCCTTGGCATGCTACAGATCGGAACAACACAGGCGGTTGTGGCGCGGACGATGAATGTTTCTCAGTCTGTCATAAGCAGGCTATGGTCCAGATACCGTGATACACAATCTGTACAGGACAGACCACGCTCAGGTCGACCAAGGCGACAACTCAAGCCCAGGATCGATTTATCCGTACCTTGGCCATGAGAAATCGTGTCATCACAGCAAATCAGATCAGCGCTCGCCTTCAAACAGACACTGGTGTGAGAGTGAGTGGCCAGACGATTCGGAATCGACTGCATAGGGGTCACCTTCGCGCCCGACGTCCTCGCGTGATCCCTTGTTTGAGAGATCATCACATTCAGGCAAGACGTCGTTGGTGTAGGGATCGTCAACACTGGGATAATCGACGCTGGAGCAATGTGATGTTTTCAGATGAGTCAAGGTTCACTGTTGATTTTTTGGACAGACGTAGGAGGGTGTGGCGTCGTCGAAACGAGCGCTTCCAAGACGTTAACGTTATCGGACATGATCGATTTGGGGGTGGTTCTGTTATGGTGTGGGGAGGCATCACTGTTGCTGGAAGAACGGCTTTACATGTTGTTGCAGGGGCGTGTTACAGGCCAGTACTACCGGGACAACATCTTGGCAGTCCATGTTGTGCCATTCGCACGACGTCGTGGCCGCCGTTTCATCTTCCAGGATGACAACGCAAGATGTCACAGGGCCAGGATCGTTACAGGTTACCTCCAACAACAGAACATCACCACATTACCTTGGCCAGCACTGAGTCCCGACCTCCCCCCCATCGAGCATGTCTGGGACATGCTTGGACAGGGGTTACGTCAACGTCAACAACGTCCTGCCAATGTCCAAGACGTTGCTGCTGCGTTGCAACAGGAATGGAACAATCTGGACCAAAATGACCTTAGACGTCTCATTAGGAGTATGCCACGTCGGATCAATGCTTGTTTGGCAAACAGAGGAGGATTTACCCGTTACTGACTTTGTTGTGATGCTGTGGTAACTTTGCTGTTTGACCCCGGGTATCATTTTACCCTTATAATGGTCAGTCTGTGCCTTACTTAGTCTAACGATCATTTCGAATAAATCGATGAATGTGAACGTCATTTCATTTTGTCATTTGTTTCTTCGTCAGTTTCATTAGGTGACTTTAATAACACTTAAAAATGAAATATCCCCTACTTTTGTTGAATAGTATATAATATTCCCACAGGCATTGACAGCAAGCTACGTTAGCGCAGAGTTAAGCCCCTTGATCACTAGGTCACGTGAGGCGTATATTTAGAGGGCTGTTACCCTATCGTCCCACTTTACCATTTCGTCCAAAAACTGAGAAATTTCGTCCAAAAACCGAGTAATTTCGTACAAATTCTCACAAAGAAGTATTTATAATAGTTCAATGTTCCCAAGTAGAATTGGCCAGATTTATTGCATATTTCATTCATGTCTAAAGCAGCATACTAAAAATTCATTTTCTTTTTCAGTTGATTATATGTGTTCGTTGGGATTCCGATGGCTCAGAAAATGTTGTTAGTAGAAAGGATATTAAAGTTATTGGTGGAGGACACGTGGTGGTCGGTTCAAGAATTAAATTGTGGTGGGGCCCAGAAGGCAAGTGGTACAATGGCACAGTCATCGTTGCGGGTCGAGGATCCGAAGAGCTATGTACAACCCCCAGTGAGGAGGACAGTGAGGAAAATATACCACTGTCCACGTTAATTTCAAGAGAAAGTGTACCATTAGCTGCAACTCTTGTTGGTGAGGAGCCTATCCTTGACGATTCTTTACTATTCGCAGACGAGGTATGGTTAACTGAAGCTGTCAACAAATTAAATTCATCCTCTTTCCTCGAAGAAAATCTCGGACAAGATGAAGTGAGTCTGGAAAGTGTGGTTTCTGCTGATGTGGCTATTTCTAAAATCATGGAAAGCGGGCATATGTCGAAGAATACCGATAGTGGTGACGAGAATGAAATTCCAGAAGACCCTACCGATCCCGATTATGTTCCAGAATATGTCCAAGAATCGGATGAAGAACACATTCCAAACAATATTGAACCTATCACAAGTGGGGCCTATCACATCCCGATATCACAAATACTAAAGGAAAAAAACAGGAAACCAGAGGCGTTTGATGTTGAAGGTAATGCGAAACAACCTTTGAATGATGATTTACAAGAACCTCCCACAAAGAGCAGGAAGTTACAAGTAAAATATGGTAGATTAACAGGATCTGAATATACAACAGTGTCTGGTGTAGAAAAACCAGCCAAAAAGATTTTAAAACAGAGATGCAACAGTAATAAATGCTCTAAAAAGGGTCTTGGGTGCGAATTAATTACCGAAGACAGAAGAAACGTAATTTTGTCCAGCTTTTATGATCAGGTCTCTTTAACAGAGCAACGAAACTCGTTGTCAAAACATATAAAGTCTTCCAAACCATCCACATCCAAAGAAAAAAGCAGAAAAACACGCACCTTGTCTTATTACCTACCAATTGATGAAAATGGAGATACTGTACGTGTCTGTCATGTCATGTTTGTAAATACTGTTAATGTTTCTGATCGCATGATCAATACCGTTATTCTTAAGACGAACGCGGGGGGAGCAGTTGAAGGAGAAAAGAGAGGTGGTCGGTCCGCAAATCAAGCAACAAGAGACACACGAATTAGGAACCTTGTGAAAAACCATATCAACCGCTTTCCACGCATGGAGTCGCATTATGTCCGAGCCAATAGTTCATGTGGATATCTTTCGGACGAATTGACTGTCTCCAAAATGTTTGAAATGTACACGGCTGAACAAACACACTACTGATGACAAAGTTAACCTATCATTTTACTATAAGGTTTTCAAGAGTTTGAATTTGAAATTTACAAGATTAAAAAAAGATCTGTGTGGTCTGTGTGAAACGTTTTATAAAGCATCGGAAGAAGAAAAAACGAAGCTTGTGGCTGAATTTAATCGTCATACAGCAGGAAAACAGAGGATCAGAACCATTAAAAAAGATTTAAAGGAAAATACCGATGATGCAACTTTCGTTGTTTGTTTTGATTTACAACAAGTTGTACATTTTTTTTACCAAAGAGTGATCGAGGCGAGCTATTTTACAAGAGACGCGTATCAAATTATAACTTTACAATATATGATGTTAAAACCAACCAAGGCTGTTATGTGTGGCATGAAGGCCTGGCCAAAAGAGGGGCCAACGAAATCAGTTCTAATTTGGCTCACTTTCTTCAAGAGTGTGATGCTAAGAAATACAAACAAGTATTTTGTGGGGCCCAAAATAAAAATTCAATTGTTTGTGCAATGTTAATGGATTGTATCAACAAAGGTAAAAATATAGAAGAGGTTGTGATATTTTATTTTGAAACAAATCATGGCCAGTCTGAGGGAGACTCAATACATAGTGTGGTAGAAAGAGCCCTGAAAAGGGTGAGAGAGATAGTTACTCCTTCACAACTATCTGGCGTGATAAGGATGGCATCAAAAAAAAAAACTTACCATGTTGTAGATGTTGATACCAATTCAATACAAGACTTCAAGGAGCTGAGCCAAACATTAGCAATTTTGAGGGTACGTTTGACTGATGCTGGTGCCGAAATCCGTTGGCCGGATTTTAAACAATTGAAAATAACTAAATAAAATACCAAAGTTATATATTTTAAATATTCACACACTGAAGAGGACTTTCATGTCATCAGTTTGCCATCTAGAAGAAACGTTTCTTTATCTGTACATCAAGCCTATGCAAACCCTCCTTCAATAGCAGAAGCCAAATATACTGATCTCATGAGTTTATGCTCCGGAACGTATCCAGTAATCAAGTCTCGAGCGGATGTTAGATTTTTTTCTTCCCTTCGTCACTGAATGTATAATAATTTGATGGTTGAAGATTAATAAACGTTTCCTTGAAAGCTGTTGCTTTCTACCATACAGTGTTACACTCCCCTCTTTTATTTGTCTATCTGGTTAGTAGATATACAATGATAGCGTTTTACACTTCATTCGTCCATAAGCCTAGCATAACACTAGAACGTTATACCCCATTCGTCCACAAGCCTAGTAGACAGCCCAGTAGCATGTTACAACTCATCCGTCCTTAAACCTTGTAGACACGTACGAATAGAATGTTACACCCCATTCGTCTATAAGCCTAATAGACACAAGCCCACAGAATGTTACACCCAATTCGTCCACAAGCCTAGTAGACACGGGGCAATAGAATGTTACAACCCATCCGTCCTTAAACCTTGTAGACACGGAACAATAGAATGGTACACACCATTCGTCTATACGCCTAATAGACACAAACCAATAGAATGTTACATCCCATTCGTCCATTAGCCTAGCAGACACGGGACAATAGAATATTACACCCCATTCGTCCATAAGCCTAGCAGACACGGGACAATAGAATGTTACACTCCATTCGTTTATAAGCCTAGTAGACACGGGACAATAGAATGTTACACCCCATTAGTCTATAAGCCTAGCAGACACGGGACAATAGAATGTTACACTCCATTCGTTTATAAGCCTAGCAGACACGGGACAATAGAATGTTACACCCCATTAGTCTTTAAGCCTAGTAAACACGGGTCAATAGAAGGTTACACCCCATTCGTCCATAAGCCTAGCATAACACTAGAACGTTATACCCCATTCGTCCACAAGCCTAGTAGACAGCCCAGTAGCATGTTACAACTCATCCGTCCTTAAACCTTGTAGACACGTACGAATAGAATGTTACACCCCATTCGTCTATAAGCCTAATAGACACAAGCCCACAGAATGTTACACCCAATTCGTCCACAAGCCTAGTAGACACGGGGCAATAGAATGTTACAACCCATCCGTCCTTAAACCTTGTAGACACGGAACAATAGAATGGTACACACCATTCGTCTATACGCCTAATAGACACAAACCAATAGAATGTTACATCCCATTCGTCCATTAGCCTAGCAGACACGGGACAATAGAATATTACACCCCATTCGTCCATAAGCCTAGCAGACACGGGACAATAGAATGTTACACCCCATTAGTCTATAAGCCTAGTAGACACGGGACAATAGAATGTTACACCCCATTAGTCTATAAGCCTAGCAGACACGGGACAATAGAATGTTACACTCCATTCGTTTATAAGCCTAGTAGACACGGGACAATAGAATATTACACCCCATTCGTCCATAATCCTAGCAGACACGGAATAATAGAATGTTACACCCCATTCGTCTATAAGCCTAGCAGACACGGTACAATAGAATGTTACACCCCATTAGTCTATAAACCTAGCAGGCACGGGACAATATTACACCCCATTCGTCCATAAGCCTAGCAGACACGGGACAATAGAATGTTACACTCCATTCGTCTATAACGCCTAGCAGACACGGGATACTAGAATGTTACACCCATTCGTCCATAAGCCTAGCAGACACGGGACAATAGAATGTTACACCCCATTAGTCTTTAAGCCTAGTAAACACGGGTCAATAGAAGGTTACACCCCATTCGTCTATAAGCCTAGCATACACAGAACAATAGAATGGTAGACCCCATTCGTCCATAACCCTAGCAGACACAGAAAATTATAATTTTAAACTCAGTACAGGCACAACACCGTGATAAAAATTATGTTATTCAGTAGTTCGCCAAAGAATTTTGAAGAATTTAGACCAAGGGTAAATTTTCGACGAAGTGACGAATAGTCATATTCGGCAGTTAGCTAAAATAACTTATGTACGAAACTATGCACCAGAACGACGAATAAGTCAGTCATTCTGTTTGGCTGTTTTTCTTGTAAATGTGGAAAAATCAATTGTCCTTGTATTTGCCAAAGTAAAAACTAGATATAATTTTATCTGCCTAGGATATATCATAGAATGATTTTGAAGAATATTGAAAACGGTTTAATCGATAGAAAATTGCTACAAACTTTAAATGCGTTTTTCTCAATTCGACGTCAAACACTTATTCGGTAGTTTGCCGAAAAAGCGACGAATTTTCCAACTTTTTCTTTTTCCGAGTTTTATGATTTGACTCGATCGAAAACACAAAACTCGGAAAAAATTGTCCGACTTTTTTGTTTGAGTAGAAAACTCGGAAAATATTTTACGACTTTTCAGTTTGAAACAAAAAGTCGGACAATTTTTTCCGAGTTTTGTGTTTCCCATCGAGTCAATTCATAAAACTCGGAGAGGAGAAAAGTCGGAAAATATTTTCCGAGTTTTGTACCTGACCCAAATAAACAAACAATTCAAATAGAGTGAATGGATCCGGGAACTAGCTATAAGCGTCCACTGCGCTATACATTCCCGGACCAGTAGTGACAAAGACTTCACTCAAACGATTTATAGGGTTTTTTTTAAATTAAAACAAAGATATTTTTCAAAATTTCATGTTTTGATGGTTGTAGAGTATATATTCAGACATCTGTGTGGGACTATTTAAATTCCCATGTTGTGTTGTTTACCTTGTAGCTGCGCAGTGCTGAATGGTATATTTGCTTCATATTTTCCAAAGTTTCAAATTCCAGTGTCATTATATTTGATTTACATACATTTTTTTTATAATTGTGTTGTTTAGTATCATCTCTACATTTAGATACCAAAATACAGGAACTAAGGCTGTTCTGAATGATCTTTTGAGGAACCCCCATTTCAGGTGTTGTGACAATTACTGTCACTTTACCTTGCCCTTAATTACTGTCTGAACCATCGTAAAAATAGATTAACGGATTTAGTCATTTATGAACTAACTACTTAACTCTCTTGAATAATTAAGGGCACCGCAAAATACCAAAATTGAAGCTGATTACGTTACGCTTCAGGAAAATCATTTCATATAAACGAATGACAACATGCCACGGTTTGCGGTACGTTTACAAAACATGTGTTTATAAGAATAAGCTATAAGTTTGTTGTAAATACTTTAATTGAAAACAAAATGTGTTACTTACAACGACGAACAAACTGCCAATGGTACTAAGTAACACATCCTTTTAAGTCCAAAAATAATTTTATTGTTGCTGTGTTCTTCATTTAAATCCACGTTTCTCAACCTTTTCTCACCATTCACCCCTAAATAAATTCTCAACCGACCCATTTACCCCCAGAGTTTTGAGGAGGTTACTGACCGTGGAGCCGTGGCCGGCAAAGCCGGTCAACACGAGCGCCATAGGCGCGAAGACCGGAAACCTTACCAGAGATGAAACACTGAGGCTTCTCGACGCCATCCGCGCCTGTTATCGACTTGAACCCGAACGATAATACTCTTCTTGGTATTTACGCTGTTTTGGGGGCATGATTTTGAATCAAAATCACATGGAATCAAAGGCACGTATAAAAATTCAAACTAAATTGGGGACTCGTCTGTTGAATGACTTAGCCATACAATGGCAATGGACACCTGCGCCGTTTCCCAGCAAAGTAAACTAGCTATCACCATGGCAACCACTTATGAGTGGATCGCGAGACCGAGGCCTAGGCTGCCTGGATCGAACACGATCATCAATTCAAATTGAAAATGAGAAAAAGTTGACAACTGAAATCTTGAAATGCAACTTCACCTCTCATAGGACTGCTGGAGCAACTGCACAACCTTTATATGACCATTTTTGAAGTTACTGGGGGAGTGTGGTCATTCACCCCCTGGACGCGAGCCATTCCCCCCTTGAATTCACCCCAGGTTGAGAAACGCGGATTTAAATAAACAAGTTTAACATAATAAATTTAACGTATACATGATATTTACAATTATAGGGTGAAAGTGTGATTTAAGTATTATTTACAAGAAATAAATATTTGCTCTAAATACGCAGAACTCTTTGAGACCGGAAAATGACCGAAACGAACATTTTATTGGTAGCCTTTATTTTCCAGACAGGGCCAGCATAGTATTTTTTTATACAACAAAGGAACATAACTCTTATTGTCACTAAGAGTTAACCCCCTTGATTATCGAAGGTTATATATTATCAAAAATCAAATGTGGCCAGACTTCCATTGTTGATGTGTGAAGTTTTTATGGTAAATCTTAACATATGTTTAAGTAATCCCGAAATAGTGTGTTTGTTATAAAACATTTTAAACATAAATCACTCTAACACTGTATAGCGTATGCCTGTCTGCCAAAGCCCAGTTCACAGAAGAACAGTAAGCCGTTAAACCTCATTTCATTCCTTGAAATAATCTCAAGTGACAGTCAAAGGAGTGAAAATGTTTCGTTTTCATTATTACATGTACACGGTATGGGCCTTGTATACCATTCAAAATGTAAATTATTGCATGGAAGTATGAATATCAATTACTAAATAAGAGGATTTACATTTGGTTTGGTAGAATTGGTTTCAACACCTCTTTAATCTAAAACATTGCACTTTAGAAAGCAAATTAGATTTTAATCTTGAAAACCGGGGATCGATTTTACAAATTAGTCTGCTGTATTGGCATTAGTTGAGAATTATTGTGATTTTAATAAGACTCCCGCTTAAAAACACATTTTAACTTAAAGTTACATTATGGGAGATAAGATAAAGAGATTGCAGTTCTCACTATAATAGTTAAAACCTAGATAGTGTAAAGATAATTTGCTGAAAATTTCAGTCAAATTGATTCATTAGTAGCCTAGAAAAAAGCGTTTGAAATATTCACATACGTGTAGCCTCGGTCATAATTACTCAAATCATTAATATAAACAGCTTAGTCTCGATTATCCACTTGATTGATTTAATTAACAACGGCCATTAAGCGGCATAAAAGAATTTAATCCGCCAACATCGATGGCTAGCCTTGATATAAAGAGTTTATTATGGTCTGGATATGTTAATTAATGTCTAATTGATTATTTAGATAACACCTCAGGCCTAAAGAAAGACCTGTAATAAGCAGATTTTGCTCTTGCATAATGCTATTTTAATTGTTTACAACAAAATTTAATAAGTACCCAATGTTTCAGCATCATTATTTAACACAAGTTCGGGAAATATTCCCTATGTTGCTATATAATTACTTGGGGTTATACAAGCCTCACAAGTTTTATAATAAAAACCGCACAATTCGTCACATTGCTTAAAACACGTCATCAAAGGATCGAAGCGTGATAAGTGGAAGCCCCGTCGAAATATGATTCCAGTAACACCAGTGTTGCCTGAAGCCTCTATCTTTATTTTTATAACCCAAGCTGTAGTTATCTTCTACATGTATTTTGTGAAACTCCATATTTGGGACAAAAAGTTGTTATACTAGTATTACATTTAGTCAAACTATTTACTCGTAAATGAATTGGCCTTACGCGTGCAGGTTTGGTGATGTAGAGCATAGAGCATGATATTGATAAATTTGAAATGAAATGAAATGGGGTTTAACGTCCTACTCTTCTGCATCTAACCTGGGCTAATGGAGGACGGGCATAAGCCATACAGTGTACTATGGGAGAAATTTTGCCCGGGCAGCGGCCTACTCTTATATCGAAATCCAACTGCCAAGGCATCTTTTACGTGCACGCCAATGTGTACACGGGACCTCGATTTTTCGTCCCATCCGAACAACTACACAGCTGTCCTTGTCAGGCCCTCCGTTCTGCATCACTGACAAGAGGAAACCACGCCGGAAAATCGAGATGAACTTTTTCGGCCAATGCAGGGAACGAACACCCGACCTCCAGGCTTGCGAGCGAGCGCCTTACTCACGTAGCCACGTGATCCCCCTGATAAATCTGAGAAAGGAAGACATTTTAAATAATTCTATTATGGAATACAGTTTTAATTCAAATTTAATATATCAGCCACATTAATTAAGGACGGTACCCCAAATGAACTACTTTATTGTTTACAGGTGAAAATCCAGTGGTGGAAATCAAGTGCTACAATATGGTTTGGAATTCGTTTTGTTACGCTATACTGCTAATTTGGATACAGAGCCCCGATCTATCACACTTTCCGAACAACTAGACGTTCCATTCGTGTCCGTGAAAAAAAAAACACTATGGAATTTTAAGGCAGCTGGTAGGTTTGTGTTTTATGTTAATAATAGTGATATTGATTAGATCAGTCCGTCTAGCCAATCAGCTATCAGTTATAGAGAATTCACGGTGTATATAGCATTGGAGATTTACCCGGCTGATACATATACCTAGTGTAATCAACACAAAGTAGTTTGAACCTTCGAAGTGAAATTTGTGATATGGATGTTGAAAGGGTATATTATCCAATCTAAAAAATAACCTTGCGTAGAGATATATTATCATTAGTTTATAACTAAAAACATCGCAGAACAAATCAACGGTTTTGAACTTTAAAAGGTGAAATTTGTGACCGACAGATGTTACTTTTGCGAACGTTGTCAGGCTGTATAATTTAGAAACTATAATCAATTGTTCAGATAATTTTAACATTTTACACTTCAAACAGTTTGTGACGTTTAATTGGAGAGAGAAAGTTTAAAAGAGAAGTTCTGCAGTATTTTATTAATTTATATCGCTGGCAAATGTTTTATTCATGACTCGGATAATGTGCTGATTGATAATGGATTATCGCAAGTGACTATTTAGGAACGATATTTAACGATACCATGAATCAAAGTATACTGATAAACGAGACGTTGACGGAGTTGTTTGCCCACCACGGAGCCATACCTCCTCTCTCTGAAAATGAAACTTTACAGTTTGAAAACATTACTATGACGCACCCGAATCATTATTCTCCTTTATTCCGACTTATAGCCGCGTCCATCAGTGCTATAATATTTGTTGTCGGATTTATAGGCAATATTCTAGTCGTAGTCGTAATTGCTCGCACTAGAAGCATGCATACCCCGACCAACTGCTACCTGTTGAGTCTAGCAGTAGCGGACGTAATTGTTCTTTTATCAGCAACGTTACCGTCTATTCCTGAACCCTTCTTCCAGATTGATGAGTGGCGATTTGGACGAGTGTTGTGCTCACTTTTAATATTCCTTCAATATGTCGGAGTTGACGCTTCGTCAGCTTCAATCACGGCCTTCACAGTGGAGAGATACTTTGCCATCTGTAAACCGATAAGGGCGCAGACGATGTGCACGGTAAATCGTGCCAAAAAAATAATTGTTGGTATTTGGATTTTAACAATTTTGTATTGTTCACCTTGGCTTGGATTGACGGATTTAAAACAGATTACGCAGATTGATGGAAATGTCATTGAAAAATGTCAGTTTCGTCTTGCTAGACCTTCCTATCTAACTTACTTTATGACAGATTTAGTCATATTTTACATTATTCCGTTCTTCATATCAGCTGTTCTATACTGTTTAATTGGTCGAATTCTCTTCTCTAATAACTTAACAAAAAATATCAGCCGTAATGAGAACAGATGTGACATCCATGCTAAAAGACATTCACAATCTCGAGTACAGGTAAGTAAACACTTAGTACATATGTATATTATTTCTGGGTCTTCGTCGGACAGTTTATCTTTTTCAATTTGCCCTGATTTGCCCCCGGGACAATCCATTAAAATTGTGTACGATAACATTTTAGACACATCTATCAAACTGTCATTGAGATGTATTGCTTTTAATTGTATCAGTAAAACGAAAGCGCGTGAAATATACATTACTGGAGAATGACAGTGCTATTGTTTTCGAAATATTAAAATAAGATATTGTTAAAAAAATAATTAGCTTTATTTTCTTAAGGTTAATAATTCCATCAATCAGCTTTTTTTCAGTGAGTTTATTTTGAAATAATTATTCTCTTTTCTTTATTTCCTTCGTGTGGCTATTGATTGTTTATTTCTTGCAATGTCTCAATCTGTTTCACAGAGAATTACTTACGAATTATCTCTGTCACAGATGACTGTCTTCAACATGTGCATTGACTTCACGGGGCGTCAGTCATTGGTTCAATGGCTCGTGCATTGTTTACATAACACGTAACTGCTTCGGGCAAAATGATGCCTTTTACTCATTTTAATATCCATTTACACTAAATAGGAAATATTTTTAACTACAGATACTTCAAACGTCCTTATTTTTTTTCTTATACTTCAAAAAAATGTTTTAGAATTTATTTTGTCGAAGGAAAAAAGTTAACACTGGGAACTCATTAAGTCGCGTCGATGTCATCCTTATCAGTGATTGTTGCGGCCTAGCAATGTCTGTGTAGTTTGTCTTGTCTGTAGGTTTGATTTATCCTGCACCTACTATTTGAATACGATATTTTAAAAGTATATTAAAGCTATGTGTGCTATGAGGGAAATTTTACCCGGGCAGTGGCGCTAGGGTCTACTCTTATATCGAATTCCAACTGCCAAGGGATCTTTAACGTGCACGCCAATGTGTACACGGGATCTCGGTTTTTCGTCCCATCCGAACTACTAGACAGCTGTCCTTGTCAGGCCCCCATTTCTGCATCACTGACTGGGGGAAACCACGCCGGAATAACTGGTGCAAATATGGCATAACTCGGTAACGATTACCGGTTGGGAGAGAAAGTGAAAGTTGATAAACCCTGCCACGTATATCCCTGATGTTGTATCCATAATTTCCATAGATCAAACATTATGATCTTCAGATCGATGTAATGTCCAAACGACCACAATAATGTGGTGATCAGATTAAAAGTAAACAATCGCACTTAAAGGACCATTTCTATATTCATCATTATCTCTGTCCCGCTTCCCGGCTTCTGTAGCTGTTTGTTGTCAGACGTTGACTCGTGCTACAGTCAGGTAATCTAGGCATTCTATTTTTGAAAATTACGTTTTCAGGGGATGGATGGCTTCTAAGGTACGAAACAGCAATCCCGCAGATTTTAAAAGCTGAATGCGTTATTTCACACACCTAAGTGTGGGCAATTGTTAAGGGTTCTGAAATATCAAAACCAGAGAAAACGGTAATAATAATAATTTAATACATTAGCAAAGCGCGCAGACTCAAATAGTGTAGCTGCTCAGTGACGATGGGTTTACAGTAGGCCACCATGTATCCCGGTGCATAGGTACAAAAAGAAATTTACATATTGTTATATTATAAAGTGTGCACATGTTTAAATGCTAGAGGGTTGGGTGGCCGAATGGTAAGCGGGGATTCCCCGGTTGCACTTAAGGTGTAGGGTCGCCTGACCAGCCTCGTGAGTTTTCTCCGGGTCCTCCCGTCTCCTTCCACTGTTAAAGATCCTTTCGCGTCTGCGTTTTTGATTTTTTCTGAGTTTAGGTCCACGGAACTAATTATCAAGTAATGGTCGGGTACAATAGGATCTTCTTGAATTACTCACGCTGTTTCTATATTATTTCCATGTTTAGAATAGTCTGCAAAATGCACTTTACCATGATTTTGAACGATTTCCGATGAGTATGGCAATTGATATTAAAAGTTTTGTATGCTAAATGTTAGAATAGAGCAGAACTAGAAGTCAAACAGGTTGTTACTCATAATCAGATTTTTGCTGCTGTGGGCATGTGTTTCGTTTCCTCGCAACTTATTTGTTTTATACTTTTAACACTTAATCAACTTGTTTGTTTTGTCCCGTTTAACTCCCTATTTGATGGAAAACCCAAATAATATATCTTGGAAAAATCATAATTCCATCCTCTCCATTTGTTGAAATATGAACTGGTTTCGAGGAAGCAAAGGCTGGTGATTTGCCATCTTCAACAGAAGGCGTGATCTCGCCTTAACTACATACATCTTATCAAGCCCTTCACGTAATACCCTGCATATTTCGCCACTAAGTTCGATTGGGTAACCAGCCCAACTTGGGAACCTATCAGATTCATCGGTTGTCGCGAATACCAAGACTCGCGCTTCTAGCTAAAATGTTTACATTTGACAATCGAGTTGCAAAGTTCAATCAATGTCAAGTTTACTAGTTTTCCGTGAGTTTCTCAATTTAAAAAAAAAAAAAAAATTCAACGTCTGTATACTTGTTAGTTTACAGTGTGTTATGTGCCACGACCTAGGATTGGACAATGCTATTAGTCACGTGTCTACACAACGGGCCCAAATGTTTCGGAATTGCTAAGTATTGAAGCAACGGTTAGATGTTGTAAAACTCGCGGACGTTGCTTAAGGAACATGGTGATTTGCTATCTCAGTCTCCAAGCAGGCTAGTCCATAAATATTGAAAGGACTCAACTTTTAAATATTTCTGGTATGCACTTAGATAATCCCCCCCCCCAGGAAGTGTCGCTCCCGGGCATATGCCCCCTCCCTTATATGAGTGCCCTGTATTTATATACCCACATAACATTGACTCACCACTGTCAAATAGAAAATGAAAGAGAGCAGCAAGCTGCGGTCTTAAAATGCCTGGATGATTTTATTATTCACATCCGATTTTATCGGTACTGAAATGTATTATTTGGAGTAGCGATTAGCGGTTAACTTTATATTGTGAAAAACATTTTGTCTCATTTGATGAGAAATAGTGAATATATTATTTTTATTACGTTTTTCATTTACGATAATTTTATGAGAAATGGCGATGTGTTAATAATATTATTTGTTGTATCCACGTCATATAATAAATAATATAACTATTAAACCCAAATAACCATATATCATATGTTATTAGTGTTACAGATTTGTACTATATTACATTTATAAAAGTTATAATATGTCTATGGATAGACAAACGTGCTATCAACAAATTGTAGAACATGATTTTAAAAAGTTGTCACAGGCCAGAAAAGCTCGCTATTATAATATTCGAAAAATATAAGCTTATGTCACAGATTGGTGACCTTTACACGCCAGTTTTACCTATTATCATTAAAATTGTTGACAATGTTAATTTATTTAGACATTTTAAAAATGTAGTGCAATATTCTGTAGTAAAGTCATCATTTATATCTCAAAAACGCACTTGTGCCGTAGCGAAGTAATTCAAGAATTAGAGCCTACAAACGTTTGTAAGATCGAGTAAGTTTGCAGATGACCATAATATAGCATGAATTTTAACCACATGAATTTTAATAATAGTGTTTAGCTGTCGGTATCAATATTGAATTCTCGGGTATGCAACGCATAGATTATGCATTAAGCAATACTTAAAATGATAGGGAATAAGATACATGTATAACTTACGGTTGATACAGAGAGTTTTTATTGGTAAATCAATGTGAATACATGTTTAATTGAATCAATGAAAGAAATGAATACAAGCGAAAGTTCTTTAAAATGATATGATGTTGTATCTATGTTATTTGGGAACATACGGTGTAGCAGATGTCAAAACGGTGTGATTTTGACGGATGGACCCAGCGAGTTAGATGGGACGCTTGCAAATGTGTAAGTTACTAGAGGCTGTGAAGGTAAACACAAAGCTTCCTAATTGTCCCAATGTTAAGACGGCTATCGTTTTAACCACATCATGTAGGTGTGCATTACAGTGTATTTGTTATTTGCTAATAAGTCTATCCTTGTTGATGTAAAAAGTCACTGTCAACTAGTAAAGAACATTAATCAGTCTTAAAGTTGTTAATGACTGTGGGTGTGAAATAATAATTAATACTGCTAATTAGGGTTTCACACTTCATAGTTAAGATTCTTATTATTATCTTTTTTTCCAATTTGATTGTATCTCAGAAACTGTCGGATGGATACGATGTCTTCGGTTTTATTGGAAAAGTATTTCAGGCGTTCTGTGACAAAGCCAAATGTCCGAAAAAATGACGTAAATTCAGCAAAAACTATAATCTTGACAGATTTTGACAGTTCGGTACAATTTTTTGAAAGCAAATATCTTTATTTTTCAGATCTGATAAAACTGAAAGTGTGTGCCCTGTAAAGGGGCACAAAACAACGGGCTCAGTTTTTTTGAATTTCGTTTTCGGACCATTTCGATTAAAAGACGAAAAATGGTGTAAAAACAGGCTATTTACAACCCATCCACCGTCTTCATATTTCAAAATATTTGTTCGTAACGTTCATAACCTCGTTGCAATAACTCAAAGAGAATGTATGTCCAAATTAGTTTGTTGTATCAGCAGTTGCCGAGGAATAGGCAATTTTGCATAAGTCACATTTCGCGTTATATTGTCTGTAAAAGATTCAATGATTATTATTCAACTTTCTTTCATTGTTTGATGACTTATGCCACGTTTGATTAAGGCAAACAATTTTGACACTTTCACTGTAACCAAAAGTGACGTCAATTAGGCAAAACTGAATTTTTAGCCTTTAAAACAGATATTTTATTCAAATGAGTCGAATATGTTTCATTTGTATTGAAGTAAGATACTTAATTCCAATCATTTGTATTGAAGTAAGATACTTAATTCCAATCAACAAATAGTATACCACAAAATGGGTTCTAACTTGTAAGATGGCAGACAACTACTAGTAACTTTTCAAGGTTTTTTGTTTATAACAGTGCCAATTATTATTCGATTTTCATAAAATTTTCACCATGCGATGCCTTATGCCATTTCTGATTTCATAAGCCTAATTTAACATTTCATTCTGTTCAGTTGCGGAGGAATAGACGATTTTCTGCAAGTCATTTTAACGGTTATTGATCCATGAGCTTGTTAATTTTTTTTATAAAAGTTTCACCTTTTGATGTCTAATGCCAAAAAATTATTTTTAGTTGAAGTGAAAAAATTTGGACAAAAACTGTATTTTTAGCCTTCCAATTAAAAATATTCTTCAAATGAATCTTATTTAATATTCCTTTACAATTATGATATTTAACTGTATCCAACATATAGAATGATTTAATACGATACTACAGAATTGCTTCTAACTTCCCCCGTTACTGTGAAATAATTCAAATTTTGGCAGCGTCACTATTTAAGATTTTTCGCATTTTATATCCCCATTAGAAAATTAGCGGTAAATTTGTAACAACTTTTGTCAGGATCACTTTTTAAGAATATGTAACACATGGTAACAAATGTATAAATGGAATTGATATCGCTGGATTTGGTTGATGCTGCGTCCATTTTATAACACGTGTGTAATGCTAACATGAGAATCCCTTGGTAACGTGGCACCGGTGAAACCCGTCATTACTGCATCGCAGTTCTACTTTAGTTTAATGTTACATAATGTTAATAATTTATTCAGTTAAAAGGTAAATAGAATTGATTTTTGTTACATGTGTAGTAACTTAAACCCATCTCTAAAACAGATGTGTGTGTCCCTATCATGATACTGTTGCTTTAAATTAGTTGGCCTCTCAGGATGGAGATAAAACAAGTAAGCATTTCTATGAACGACCTGTACAAAGTCGATGGTTTCCATTCATTGTTCTACGTAGTCCCCTTCGATGTGTACACACCTTTGCCAACGATGTTGCAAGGCCCGGATGCCGATCAGCAAGAAATTGTCGTCAGCTACCCTAACAAAAATATCGTTCACGACTGACAGTCATCATTACTAGGTAATTGGCTGCATTTTGGATTCTGGTTGAAAGTGATAATTATAGGTCTCATCCATGGTTACCAACAGTTATCCGGATCTGCTCCAAAACGGCACAGATTGTCACAGGAATTCCACACGTTTCTGATCCGCAGTCAAGGAACTTTTGCCATTTCTAACTGATTTTTGGCGATAATGTGCTCAATCCTCTCACGAGAGATGCACACCATACTTACAATATATCGAGTGGTCAATCATCGATCAGCCATCAGCATGTCATGCTACCAGGTAATATGTTCTTGAATGGTTGCTGTTGGTGAGTTGATGGCTTTCGAGAACGCAGGTCATCGCCAAGACTCTCTCTATCACGCTTAAATTCCCCGGTCAACTTCGTTTGTGTGGAATACGAAGCGACGCCATCCCCTAAGGCGGAAACCATGTCGTCATGTATCTGTGTTTGGGTTAGTTCTTTCAGTGGTAGGTACTGTCATATACGCAGTTTTGTCCATTTCTAATGATTCAAATGGGCAGGTTTAACGAATGGTCCGAATTGAAGGCAATAATAACACTACAGCTACAGTTATGGTGTCTATGATTCATTCAATGATTGTACTTGTTGGTGGCAAAGGTTTAATTCAACCCAACTCATCTATCTTTTTCAGGTTTAGAACTTTTCAGCCAGTTTTAGTATATTTCATTTAAACAAAGGTAATCAGAAGAACGATTACTTCACATATTCAAGCCCCAGGTGGTACATCGATTTAGCATTTTTAATCTGTGTTACAATGAATTATGAAGTAATTTTACGTAGTATGCTATCAAAAAACTCATTTTCCATTTACTTTCTCACATTTAATACGATTTTTATTGATTGAATAATACATTAACTCGTTTTAATTGGTTACTTAACGGAGAGGTGTGTTGTATAAAAGTTCGGTCATCAAATAGTTTTGATTTCGAGTTAAGGAGTATTGGTCATTTTCTGTTTTCAACAAAACAATCAACACAAATAAATAGCCCCATTAAATACCTGGCAAAACTTATTATCTGAAGTTATTTTTGAACAACCGAAATGTTGTGCTATTAGTGAAATTTTGACCGGGCAGCGGCGCTACGGCCTACTCTTACATCGAATTACAACTGTTAAGGGATCTTTTACGTGCACGCCAATGTGTACACGGGACCTCGGTTACCGTCCCATCCGAACGACTAGACAGCTGTCCTTGTCAGGCGCTCCGTCCTGCATCACTGACAAGGGGGAAACACGTCGGAAAATCTTGATTCTCCGTAGAATCGGTGATAAAATATAATGGGAATAAAAACTTGATACTACTTAATTGAAGTTTGCGGAGTTTACACAGGTGTACCAAAAGCACATATTAATATGAATCATAAAATCAAGTTAATAATTTAATAAATGTAATAATGTAAATTCTAATCCGTCTTGCAACTGTTAATCAGTAGATTGAACTGTCACAAAGAATAATCAAACACATGTTTCCCGTCTGGTTTTATGATCTTATATATGTTTGGTTACAATGTCGGCATATGGTATACCGGTGTATCGATCAATTATAACCAAGTTTCTTTGGTTGTAGCTATTTCACGTATAAACAGTGGCATTTACAAAATGAAAAGACATGTTTAAAAATACATTTGTTACATGGGGGAATAACATAAGGTGTGTTTTGGTGGGAAATTTTGCACAGAATGTCAAAGGTTCTTTCACAACGACGCACCTGAACGGTTAGGCAATAATATGTCCTTTGCAACGAGGTTCCACTCGCCCAACAGGACGTTATTGCCAAGTGTACAACATACTCCTGGGGGATCACCCGTCTTCTGTAGTGCAGAAAAATAGGAGTTGTTCACCAACAAATCAGGATGGTGGTAGTGAGAGGTTAGCCGATTGTTAAAAAAGTCAATGTGCAATTACACCGAATATTACAAAATACATTTACTCAAAATCCGAAGATGTGAACTTAAAATACGGAATTGGTTTACCTATACAGCCAAGGTGTAATTTATTGTAAATTTATTTACAATGAAAACCAGTCTGATTAAATTACAGATGTATATTTCGTTTCGTCTTTTTATACTTCCAATGGCCCACACTAATGAAAATCTGACCGGTTATAGCGATAGGTCACGTCATAGGTCATACGAGTGGCTTTTGACCATATGACGTCTGACATTTGATTAACCAATGATCATTGATTTTACTAGTGGATTACCCACTGTTCGTGCTAAACACGCCTAAAGATCGCCGTGACAGACCGCTTCATCGGGTAACCTCTTACATTCAGAACACGCCAGGCCAATGATAACAAATCTTCTAGATCCTAGTGTAGTAAAGACAAGTAAAACGAAATTTTGATCTGTAAAAACGAAACGAAAAAGCATCTGTATGTGTTTTAATCAGATTGAATGACTTGTAATTGGCGTATAAATAACGTTTAGACGAGCAGTTAAACTCCTTTGAATCCAAACAAGATTTTGCGGAACTGGTAGCATTGAATGATAAAATTGATAAAGATAAAACCGTGATGTTAACACTTGGAATTTTTGTTCGGTCTGTTGATTACTGATTATATATGAGACATTTGAAATACACCTGTCACAAAACCCTGACTTGATTTCGCTCTGAATTAAAAAATGTCCCAGATCAGGTTGTTATTATATCCTATCTTTGAATGAAATAAATTCCACAACAATTACCCAGTCTGTTACACATTGATTGTTTTACATTAATCATTTCTGCTAAAGAGGGGGTAGGAGATTTTATTTAAGGATAATAATGCGATGGGTTCATGCTTTATTTAGCGGCATATTAATTCCAATGGACTACAGAAATCTGTTTTGTCTATTCGTCTACCAGTCACACCCATTTGGATCACAATAATTGTGCTTCTAATTGACGTATACTGTTCAGTGTAATGTAGATGTTCATTAACATTTGACAGAGATGAATGATGAACGTTTTTGCTAAGTCTAAGCAAAGATAAGCAGTTTGATTTGACGAGAATGGTTAACCAACTAACGACTGTGTCAGACACTACAATTTACTTAGGACGCTATTTTCAGAATATTCTACTTTACGGAAATCAATAGGAAACTACATGTAGATTCATAATAATATCCCATCTGGTTCAGATTGTACACAAATTGCCAATGGAGAACAAAGGGATATATTTTATAACTCATCACCGGATTCCATCAACTTCCTTCAATCTTTATTTAAGATTGTAACGCTTTTCATGTTGGTGCAAGACTAAAGGGTCCATCAATGATTTTTCACACACATTACTTTGGTTCGCGCAACATTCTCTTTACTCCCAATTTATGGAAGCCATGGCGATACGGTGAGCAAGTAGCTGGCTCGATAACCCGAGGTCCTAGGTTCAATCCTGTTGTTGAGAAAGCTCCTCGTTCGGATAAGACGAACAATTCTTTCTATGGCATTTAGTAATTGAACTGGAAATACACGCCACAATTCAATGAAATACAATAAATTACTGTTAATTATCGAGTGGCAGGCATTCCGATAGGCATTTCTATATCTTGATAAAAGACTAAAGAATCCTGGAGAATGCGTTGCTTGGTAATGAACAGTGGTTGTATGGATGTTGTTGTTGGATGTTGTTTATAGCAATTTTAATGACCAATACATTACACGTGATAATACGGACAAGTGGACTTAAATAAGATTATTTACAGGAAGGAGGCATAAAGAGTGATCAAAACGGCTGTTTCATAAAAGTATCACTTTAAAAACACAATGTGAAATTCGCTGTCGTTACAATAGCGGGTGCATGGGTCCTCACAGTCTCCCTTCGTCAAAACAAAATCAGGTTTAAACAAGACGTCGAGCTGATTGATGTTTGGTATCATCAATGCAGATAGAAAACGTCTGTATTTATTCATTCATGCAGTCTCCTGGGACACTTATTATTCTAGTGAGAATTATATACATTAAAGATTATATATAGCTAGCGGGAGGGGGGGGGCAGTTGCCCATTGGGGAATAATCGGCTCCCTCAATGGGCAATACGCGGCCAAGACCCAAGTCTCCATAAAGCCGAGTGACATTGATTGGGCGCCCAAAACGGTATGACTATGATCTCTGGGGTGACTTATACCGGTAAGGCGCCCATAATGACATGATTGGTGGGCGCCTTATAATGTTGGGCCGCACAATACCGAGTCAGATTGGTTTGGGCGCCCACGACTTGATCAATGAGGCGCACAAAACGGCATGATTTTTGCGGTGCCTCATCCCAGAGGGGCGCCCATAATATAATTCTAGTGACATTGGTTGGGCGCCCATAATATAATTCTAGTGACATTGGTTAGGCGCTCTAATCGGCGTGATAATTTTCTAAATTCAAACGGCATGATTTCTGTGTGCTGCATCCGGGGGGGGGGGGGCGCCCATAATATAATGCTAGCGACATTGGTTAGGTGCCCACGAATGAATTGGGCGCCCCTTTGTTAGGGCATTTCAGGTTCCCCTCCCCACTAACATTCATCGAGCCCGTACGCCCATGGAGAGAACCCTATAGACCCTTCCACAGTACCGTTCGCCGTGAATCATCAAGTGTAGGTAAATTACATGTTGAATATATCTAAAATGAAATGTTACATTTTGGAATCTTCAGTAAATTCTTCGTATCTGTGAAAAATGTGTTTAACTTGGTCTACTTCTAAGGTAATACTATAATATATTTCCCATTCGACAATAGCTGGCGGTTTTGTGTAGTTCTTTTGTACAAGTTTTTTTTTTATAAATTTCTTTTCAGGTTATATTAGATATGTTTTTGTTATATAATATTTCTAAAAAGTTATCGAAATTTGCTTTTAATCTATTTCGAAAATTTTAGTACTCCATCTATATTCCGTTTCTGATATTGTTTCCTTTACTGTTAACCAAAATTTGATTGATCTCCATTAACTTGATAAGAGCATTATCATATTTTCAAACAGGGTTCAATTTAGTCTAAAACGATTGAGTAGCAAATTTTTGTGACAGATTCACATTTTGGCTAATCAATTCAAAATTTGAATAGCATTTGCTCAGATTTGAGGAGCAGTAAAACGTAGCCTACATCACAAAAATGTGCAATTCTGATTTTTCGGGATATAAGTGGATACGTTTTTCCGCCGAAGTCCGGCCTTCGTTGTATACTTATGCACGGATGAAGGTAAAAAAAAATTGACATCTCCAAAAAAAAAATTCAGTTACCGTCTCTCCACGATTCCGGACGCACTAATCGTCTAAAACAAAACTACACGTACTTTATGTTAAACCATTCCAATCGAAATATTTGTAGACGTGGCTTTGCTTGTTTATTTCTTTATTTAAATATCCCTCTCTCCGCCTTCAAAATATTATCAACCCGAGAATATGCCATAAGCATCAAATATATTCAGACATTCGTCAAAAATGGCTTGTTTCACGCATCTCGCGAGATGTCTACTTTTAGTTTTCAGTTAAGTTAACCAATCATACTATACTGCGTTGTTTTATTCTATTTTTAGTAACACTTTATAAACACGTGTGATTAAAAACGGTGTCTGCATTGTCTTCTAGTTATTGGATATATGTATAGGATATTAACCTACCCGAGGTTGATATGATAGAGAACACGCGGGCGCAGCCCAAGTGTTCTCTATCATATCAATCCGAGGGAGAGTAGGTTTATATCTGACATATACAACGTTCACCCTTAAATTTAATGGACTCTTCTAAAAAAAGGCAACAGTGATTGGTTAATTGCTCGACAGCACGTGACGTGTTTGTTTATACAATCGCCATTTTGTAGTAATTGAACTGAAGAAAACTAAAACAAAATGGATAGTAAACCGAAGTCAGACGAATAATCAATCCTTTTTAGTCATCATATTGACGATAGAATAGATTTGAATGCAACTATGATGAGGATCTATACAAAGTCTGAAGAAAATTTGGATCAAAAGGTAATCTTTTCCGATAATTCTGACCATGAACCGTGACTGAAGGTTACTTTTCGGTATGTTCAGAGAAAGATTTGACCGACTGTTTTGAGTGGATTGTAGCCGTAGCCAAAAATACGGTACAAAGGAACTCTTGGGTGATAAATACTTTCACGTCTTGGGATGTGTGGAGAAATGATTTGGGCAGAAAGAAAATTCTGAAAGATATCTTAGACATGGACTGGAGTGTGGATAACCGATTTAAATAAGCCGATAAGTACGCCGTCTATTTAGGTCCTGAATGCTGCAAACTGTACCAAAACAATTTTTTTTTATTGTCAAAAGAATAAAATTTTATTTCTGTGTTCTTTGTATTATTTGGATCATCTACGTCAAGCGCGGTTGATATGAGCCGAATATATCGACCTGTAATGACGTCATCAGCGGTTGATATGAAATATCAACCTCTCAGGACGTCATCAGCGGTTGATATGAACCGAATATATCAACCTCTGATGACGTCACGAGAGGTTGTTATAAGATATAACTGCTATGGACATCAACGAAAAAAACTACTACCAGTTGTATATATTGAAATAAAAACTGGTTCAAATTAATCACGACCACAACTTGGAATATTGAACAATTTTTGTTAGTCCTGCATTTATAAATTGATTCTTTCGTAGGCCTAAATATACTCCACATTCATCCAAAATATAATGAATCGCACTTCACAAGTTTGAAAGCAATTTTTGGCTAATGAATAAAATAATTCTATCGCCATGATCGCGATTTCGATTTGAGTCGCTTTTTGCGATGCGATACCGCTTAAATTGAACCCTGTTTTCAAAGATTAATATCTGCGCACATCCCCAACAAATAAAATGTTATCGTTAATTAATAAGCTTATATTCTTGATTGAAGTATAAAGATTTCGTGTTTCAGTCCGACCGAATCTGGTTTCATCTATCTGCAGTCAAGATGGTTCTTATTGGTAATGGAGCCCCTGGCTTACTATTATATTTATGTTTTGTGGAATCGGGGCTTAGAATCTATATATTGATTTGTTTCGTGGAATGACAACCTGTCTTTGTTGAAAATGTTATATCAACAGATAAAGCCAGTGTTGATATAAATCCGAGTTTGTGTTTCACTATCATAAGCCAAAAATCAAACTACTGTCAGTTAACATGACGTGTAGAAATTGTCCTATCACTTATCGAAATAACTTAGAGGTCTTTAAAATTGTGTTATACGTGTATATAATATATATTGTCATACATGGTCATACATTTAATTTAGAGAGAGAGAGAGAGAAATGGGGTTTAACGTCCACTCGACACAAACTAGGTCATTTCGGGACTAAATTTAATTTAGAAACATTATAACATATGGTTTCAATTTTATTTCAATAATTCGCTTGCGCGTAGGGGTCTTTAGCCGTGGGAGAAAACCGGAGTGCCCGAAGGAAATCCACGAGGTTGAGAAGGCGCCCCTATCTCCATGCCACATACGCTCACACCAGGGCTCGAAACCACAGCCGCAAGCCAGAGGTGACCGGTCAGCTTGAGGTCGAAGCGCGGCACTCTAGACCACTATGCCATCCCACCCCCCCCCCCTTTCAGTGAAAGTATGATACGGCTACAAACCCGGAAACATTCAATGAAGGCTGTCGTTGATCTCGCACGTTGGTCGTTAATCCTAGAACTCCCCATTCATTGTGTTGCAAATGTACTACATACTCGTGGCTACGTAATATTTAAACAGCTGTTGCCATGCAAAAAAATGGACGGAGAACGAGCAAATAAACAGCGATTTTACTCTCCGATAGGCGCGAATATCAAAAGGAACCGAGATCATTGGGAGATAAACGAGATCATCAAAATCGGATAAAACTTGTGACGTCTAAATGGTCCACAGGGGCATAAATGTGGAAGAAAAATAGTCGGTCGCAAAATCAGTGCAGTCGGTCGCAAAATACAAGCAGTCGGTATCAAAATAAGTGCTCACTGCATACGTTACCCACGCAAAACCTTAGTATAAAATAACCTTGTCAACTTATCATGTTTGAAAAAATGTTGTGTTCACTCTTATTCGGTTGCGAGTATGTTGGTCTAAGAACAAAATTTCTCACAGGGAGAAAAATAGTCGGGCTCAGAATTAGTGCAGTCACTGCAGTCGGTCTCAAAATTATGCATCGGCGACTTAATGAACTAATGAGGTAAACAAACAATGCCAGAATAGATCCCAAATACTATGTATTTGCGTGAATCCGTGAGCCTAAATTGCATACGTCACACAAAACTATAGTATAAAATAACCATGGCTGCTTGTCATGTTTGAAAAAATGTTTGTCACTCTTATTCTGTTGTGAGTATGTTGTTCTATGAAATGTTTCCCCCACCCCCAAGGCAAAAAAATAGTCGGTCTCCAAAAAGTACCCACCACAGTCGGTAAAAATGAATTAATGAGGGAAAAAAACAATCACAAAACAGGCGAAATTGACAAATAGGCCACATGTCCCATTTCTTATCCTCTCGAAAGAGAGTTTGGTTCCAATTGCCAACATTTTCAAGCCTAGTTATACTGGTGCGTGGGGCGTCAGACTATATAAATGTTGTCAACTCTTGCAAAACAGGCGGAATTGACAGGGGCAGATCTCGAGATTCTGTCCCATTGGCTCACTTTTCTGGTCCTCTCGTCCACAAAATTTTCTCCAAGCAATGACCTCAAAAGCTAGGATATTAACTCAATTTTTCAAAATGTTCTCAGTGCTATAGGCACAATCATCATAAATGACATAAACTTTATGTCATCTTAAATAAAACTGCTTTCCGACGAGACACTGAAAATAATTAATTTAAATCGGTGTCTTTCAGTGGTGGGAGGATAAATAATTTCTTTTTTTTGAATTTCAAACATAGAGTTGTTATGCAAGCGAAATATGTCGTAAAATCGAATTTGACAAACACCAATTAAAAAAATGTATTTTTACTTGATGGCGCGCATTTATTTCAATATGACTGCCAAATTTAATAATACCACTTAAAAAGAAAAGAAGACCAAAGACATCAGTTTGGTAATTAAAGGGCAGAGACAATCTCAAAAATAATTTTCAAGAATTCTTGATGGTAGAAATCCAAACTGGTGGAATTTTAATTAATCGTCATTCTTTTCCGTTGGGTATGGCTTGTAATATGTCGTATGGGTTCTGTGGTTGCTGGGTTCTATCTAGAAAAAAAATATACTAATAATGAATGGTCGAGATGGTGTAAATATGAAACGACAATCAAAATAGAAACCGAAATAGCTTCAAATAAGGTTTTTACGGTTAGTGAATTCCGTATTGGGTTCAAAACTTAATTTCAGTAAGGATTGTCAAACATCAAATTTTGTGTTCGGATATAGTCCCCTAAATAATCACGTACGCTGTAGTTCGAATAGAGTCTATAAACCACGGTGTACCCGTTAGTGTATCTTTTAGTTCAGATAGAGTCTCTAATCCATAATCTATACTGTAGTCTCTAAAACATGATGTACCTTGTAGTTCAGACAGTCTCTAAACCATGTTTACGCTGTGGTTGGGATTAACCATAGGTAGGGTGGTTCGGGGCCAGAAGAAATTTCGTCCTACAGACAATATTTCGGGTCTATTTTAACATAATATGACAAGGCTTACCATAAAAACTTCATTCATCAACAACGAATATCGTGCCATGTTTGACTTTCGAAGATATAACCATCTGGATGTGTTTTTAAATTGCTAAAAAAAAATTTGGCTCCCATTTTCAAGGGAGTTAACTCCTAGTGACAAAACGAGTTATGGTTCTTGGCTACAAAAAAGCTCCCATTTTCAAGGGAGTTATGGTTCTTGGCTACAAAAAAAAAATTGTAACTTTTCTCAGGAAAGAAAAATAAATTCGGAATTCTTCGGTTTTAGAACACGTTCAAATAACGATTACATTTAACGGAGAAATTGGCAGTTGACCTTATAAACGCAATATACATAAACTACTTACAGTACACATTGTAGACTTTACATATCCTTTTTAATAATCATATTATATTTCCAATAATATTATCACAGACAAATATAAAAAATACACATGCAAAACAGAGCACACGTCACATGTACAGTTATGATAGACCGATGCTCCGTAGTTGTCGGGAATTTATTAAAGGAGAATACTATTGTAAAAGTTTAATTTGATCATTTACTTAGTTCATTGTGTAACGCATTTCAGAATTAACAACTATTTCCTTCGATCAAGGCTTAAATCTACACAATAATTAAATAAGATACTATGATTATGAAAATAATTTACACCAAGTTACCGAAAAGTGTCTGGAAAATAACGACTACAAATAAAATTTTGTTTCGGTTATTATCCGGTCTTAAATAGTTCTGCGTATTTAGAGCTAGCAAATATTTATTTCTTTACACGGAGAGGTCGCCCCATAAACGTAGGGTGTAACAACTAAATAGAAGTATATCCCAAATTGTTGTAAGGAATTTATCTCAGCGAAATCATGTACTTGAAAGTTAGAAATGAAACGAAACTATTACGAGCTGTATCGAAATCACCCAAATCGCCAAAATCAAAAATTAAATCAAAGAGTGCAATTGAAATTTTAGCTCACGTTCGTTTTTAAATAAACATGCAAGTCGAAGCCGGTAATGAGTGAATTTTTTACTCGGCTTTATATGATAATACATGTGTGTAAAATACCTCGTATGACGTCTATTTGCTGCGACATCCAAAACCACGTGCGCGGAGCTGACTTTTGTTCACTTCAGAAAATTTCTCGGAAGGAGCAACCTGCCAGATAAGTTGGTCAGTTTTTATAAGTGTCCCTGGACCACTCTGCCATAGGATGTAAAAGATTTAGTGTCTAGGGTGCCCCGAGCTGTCCAATATAGCCTCTAAGAAAGTTTGTCTTACCTCGAGAGGTGTTTACTGTGCCAAGACGAATTTCTCAATGATGACAATACAGGCTCGGGCACAGTGGGAGCACGTGCACGGACCAAATATTCACCGTATACAGCCATGCACGTGGTATTGTCACAACATAAAATTGTAAATAAAGACCCGCAAAAAATATTTTCATCACGCGTTTGTCTTTCAATATTATTGGATCGCTAACTACGTTAAAAATTCTAAAAATGATTGTCGTTTTTATTTTTCAATTCGCTATTTATTTACAGAGTGCTGTCGTTTAGTTTCGGCGATTTAACATCTCCTAATAACTCGTTTTGGGAAAGATAAGTGTACAACCGGTATTTTTCTTTTAATTTTGAAAGGTTCGTGAAATCGTCGTTGTTTTGCCCAAGACGAGTTATACCAAATTAGAAAATATAACAATTGTTTCGTATTTTTAAATTTGCTACCGGGAATTTATCGAATCGAAATGTAGTCTCGGTTGACCAGATTTACTGTTCGAGACAACTGGCTTTTAGGGTTAAGGGGAAACAAATCTTTTTATTTTGTTAAGGAATTGACCGACGGACTTTTTAAAATTGTCAATCGATTCAATTAGCAGGCATGACGTCCAACGATGAATTACTATCCAGCAGTGGTTTGGGCGATAACTATGAACTCGGCACAATAATAAAATTTGCCTTTGCAAGAATTACAGGCTAGTACTAGGTATCATTAATAAATTTCCGACCAATACAGAGCGCCAGTCTATAATTACTGCTTTACATGACGACAGTGTGACGTTTGATGCCAACGGTATTCGAAGGAGGCTGATCAGACTGAGACAAAGGCGAGAAAGCTGGGTAAACATATACAAACTTCTAATAAATCTTTAAAATTATATAACGATTATCTCGACAACCCCTTTTTCCCCGGGATAGTGGACAATACACCATCGAAAGATACCAGCAAGACACATTTGATTAATAGAGAGACACAGATATCTGTCGATTCGACTTTGATCAATAGGTATAAAAAATAACAATTTTCAGTTTAACAAATCGACTAAGGAAGACCTCAAAAGAATTGATTCACACGAAGGCTAATAATAATAAAGTTTTGACAAATAAAAAAAAACTGGTTGTAAGTCCAAACCTCGTGTGGAAGAAGTAATTTTGTATGATGTCGAAAATCAAATATACGCTTCAGAATGCCATAATTTGGCCATGCAACTAAAAAACCTCAACGTTCCCGATAGGAACGTCGACGCGGTTACAACCACATTTTTTGCTGTCGCGGGACTCAAATCTAATTACAGTCCAAAGAATATCATGTGAGCGCGTCGGTGTATCTTTAAAACATCCTTCGGAAACCCCAAAGTCAGCGAAAAACACCACTTTATATACGGACGAAACAACAAAATATGGCTCCAAGTTCGGCACACATATGCAATAACCATATTGGTCTTCGAAATATGGCTGATAAATCTGCGCAAATTATTCTTGCAACTTTAAATGAAATTTTGGCAGATCTTGATGATATAGCTGGGCCCATTAGTAAATCCGTAATTGGCCAAGCATATAACAAATTTTCTTTGTGATTTTAAAACAGAAAATAGATTGACATACCGTTACGACAGAAGATCTAACATACTGGTCACGAAGATATGTGTTTTTGTTAATGTAATCGATCGCTTTCAGTCCCAGTAAAGATATAGGAATTACACCGTCTTCATTAGCCCAGTTCGGAGCAGAACGGTAGGATGTTAAACCCCATTTCATTTCATTTATAGGAAATACATAATAATATATTCAGCATATTTATTCTTGTGTAAATGCTATCATACAATAAGGTACGGGATCGAATTTGTTCTTAATTGTGTATCTTCTAGTTTATATTTACTTATTCAAATCCAACTTCAAAATGTCAGAGTACATCTCTAATCTGTATATAACTTGATCAGCTATTGCATATTTTTCAATCAGGTTGATTAAAATAATCTGTCATTATTGATTTAATACTGTTAATTATTCCATAAAACTTTCCTTAAATAAACAAACTTCCAAACATTATACAAGGGGTATTTCGGGACCCCACGACCCTATCATTAACGTTTGTGGGAAATTGGTTCATAATTGTCTAGCGAGAATGTTATACATTGTCAGCTACTTAATGTCGAGTAAAATGCTGCAAATGGAATGGACGTTAGACATGGCAACATTCATCATTTGACAAGAAACTTCGAGTGTTACATTATCGGACACCAGGGGTCTTGTGACCCCCCCCCCCCCACACACACACACTTCCTTTCAATATTTTGCTTTTTACAGGTGTCTAATCTGTTCTGTAATCGGTGCTAGCTTTGTATTAGGAATCTTTCTTACTGGTGATATTGTTTTGGTTATTCTAGTAATCTAGATCTGAAAGCAAACCAGGGTACCCTACCAACCCCACCAATAGACGTATAATTCCTATCGTCAGTGACAAAACCTAAAAATAATTTGTTTTAACCTGATTGATTATTGTTCAGTCTTGATATGAAGCTGTAGTTTGATCGTATTTGAATACAATTATTGATACAAAACCTATTTATGTTTGGGGTCATAGGTTACCCCTTGTTGCCGACAACATTTTGCGCGCGACGTGTACGCACAAGGGTTAAATGGGACATCAAATATAAATTTACAAAGGCACGTTCACATTTATGGGTATAGAAACTATAAATAAAACGGTCCATTGTATCAACAAAAACTTAAACAAATGTAAATAGGACTGCACACATATAAATTACACAGGAATGGCCGATCCAAACACTGGGCCGTATTGCGCATGCTTGGAGATCTGAAATCCAATCGATACATGGAGCATATTTTGTTAGATAGCAAAATACGATTTAAACGAATAGTCCCGAATGGTAGTGGTGGTTAATTCTTATCGGAAAAGAAATCCATAATTTTCAATTTCCAAGAAAATATAACTCCGTCAACTTTGAAATCCCAAAATACAAATGTCCGCCGCTAGTACACAAAAGCAGTGTATTTTACCGTACAGTCGAATGAATATATCTTGTGAAATAAAACACGCAGGTACAGTGTCTTGACAGTTTATAATAAAGGATTATCTGGGGTTGTTGTTTGTATAGATGTAGTGCAATAACTGTAAATAGTTTTCGAGATTTTTTTTAGCTCGGGGCACCCTACCTAGATAATTCTAGTTACACACTGTTAACCATCCATAGGTGTTTTTATGGCAATAATTCATGTACTTCTTTCAGCTCGACACAAAACGTTAAAATATATAGACACAGTTGGCTTAACGTGAATGTAGAGATTAATCATTTACATTGCATATACATGTATGTACCTTTCAGTTGAATCATATCATTAAAATATCTTATTTCATAAAGTCTTCAGTATTTGTCGACATCAAGGTGTATTTCCTTTTAGCCTTTGAATTTTCTTGTTTCACTTGATTAAACAAAACATTTAGTAGGAATGTATGCTTTTATAGATAGAAAAGAAAGCCTATAATTAATGTTGAGGTGGGAGGAACATGCTCGAGGCAATTTGTAACAAATCTCAAACATGATAAATCTTTGATACTGCATTGGAATTGGAGCGCAAATACCCAAAGGAGTCAGACAAACTCAAACCTAACTGCGCCCCCTTCACTAGGCCCCTTTACTGTCTGTCTACCTGTGGAATAACATCCTGCAAATGTGGTCACCAATTTGAAGACACTGAACATTTTTTATTGAAATGCTCCTTATATTCAGATGCCCGAAATAATACAATAAATAATTTACCTACTATTCACCGAAATACTACAACCTTATTGTACGGAATTGACGACTTAGAAAACTCACTCAATATTTTTAAAACTGTTCACTCGTTTTTCGAAATCACCAGACGTTTCCAGGGACAACTATAACACACTCACTGTAAGAATATTTGTACTTGTACATTTCTGTATGTAAATATAGGTATCTATATCTGACAGGGAGAAGGGTTTAATATAGGCTACGCATCCCTATTCAGATCTGAAAAAAAATATTGCTTATAAAAAAAAAGAATAACGTGTTTTGTATCGTTTATATATTAAGACAAATTGATATTATTTACACATAGGCGGGGTGATAACATCTTACCCCAAACAATTGCAAAAGAAACTAGAAAGTTTCGGAGAGCAATATCTGGTATCACATGACACTGATGAAACATATGTCCAAAACACTTGTTGCGCATAGAGCAGGGTGACACTAGACACCTATTATCTAAATTACTCTGATTTCAAGTAACACTAATTTTAAATGTTTTATCCATCAGTCAATTTAAAAGTAGATCAATTTATGGTACATTAAGACCACAGACAAGCGCCCATATCCCTACCACATCTTCTCAACCAACAGCAAGATCAAATCGAAACGTTTTATACGACTACTCAGTTCGCACGTGATTTCCATTGCTTTGAAGAAATCAAACCAATTTGTTTTGTAAAATTAAAGATACATTTTTGGAGATTTTTATAAGGAATTAAAGATACATTATGGTAGATTTTTATAAGGAATTAGCTATTCTTGCTATAACAGTTCAAAAATAGATGATGAAAGAAGAATATATTGAAAATTTCAGCCAAATTACTTTATTCTGAACATAGTTATCACCAATGTTATTTTTGACTAGAAATGGTTTGTTTGACAGGCGTTAACTCCACCTACATAATCTCGATTATCAAGTAATATTTTCAACGACTGTAGTAGGCCTACATTTAGCCTATTTGGTTTGAGACGGGGCTGCAATTCAACTCGTATTTCATTTATTTTCTACTACAAATTAGAATTAAGACTTTTAATATATAGATAAGAAGAGAAAGTCGGTAACAGAAGTTAAAGTTTGAAAGGAATGGACCAAATCAATGGGGAAGTATGGTAAATAATTGTACTCTAGCCGAGTTCTTTCGTGGCCTGTGTGCATTATTGTACTTTAGGTAGGCCTACATAACTCCCGAATCAGGCAAACAGAAAAAAATGATCCGATGGGGCTACAATTCAGCTGGTTGATGTTAGCTGCGATGTTTATCAATTTCCACAATTTTACTGTAAACACAAGTAACAAAAGAGCGACAGTGTGTTGACCTAATTACCTCGCTCAACAGCGGCCTCTATCTAGGAGTATGACGTCAACAAAACTGTAAATCTCCTCACACGACGTCATTTATAATTAAATCGATCAATGAAATCCTGTTCAAATCCAAGCCATCCGTGGGTCTACAGGGTTGATGTTATGCTTGTTGTTTAAATAAAGATCTAATTTATCATTTCTATGACATCTGACGCCTAAATAAAGACTTGCAATAATCAGATATAGCTCTTGCATAATGTATGTTTAACTAGTACAATAGATATAAATCAATCTACAGGACAAGATCGATTAGACTACGTGTGAGATAGAGGGCAAACATATATTTTGTTATACTTGTAGAATCAATCTTAAAAAATAATTCAGCAAAATATGGTGTACTGTGGTTATACATTCCAGCGTTTTTTTGGTACCAATTCTCAAAGAAAGTTATTCTATAAATCAAGCAAAAGTATCGTGTCCGGTTGAGAAAGAAATGGATTCTGAAAGTGAGTATATGTAAGCACATCCTCTGTATCTCCAGTGGTTTCATCCCGTTCAACACCACTAGCCCCTGGGTTAATCTATGGGGGTAACACGTTTTCTGCCCTTCATGCTTGCGCTATTTTTATCGACCAATCGTTAATTGAAAAAGAATTTGGCAACGGGGAGTAACTCTCATCGGACATGTTAGTAGTTAGCCTAAACGAGATGTCCAAATTATTCATAGTCTCAGTCACCCAAAACCTCATAGTCTTCATCACACGGAGGCTCTGGGGACGTTCTCAATATTTGACGTATGCGGGTTTTTGGTTTTTAATGTGGTTGATTATCCAGTATCTTTGGCCAAGTGAAGTCAGAGTTGCACCCATGAACCCGGGCGACGAAGTAGGATTAATATTAAAAGCATAGATATGGCCCATGAAGAGAGAAATTTTACAATATTGAAGAGTCTTGGACATTGAAATGGAATGCTATCAGATAGATTTTTTTGAAATGACATTCCTAAATGATTTTCATGCGCGAAAATGTCTTGTTTTAAGAGGAGTTATCTCCCTTAGACGTTGTTAATGATAATGTAAAAGGCCGCATAATCTAACCTATGACCTATTATTCTCAAATGTTGACACGTATCCAGACTAATATTCGTAGAATATTTTTCTGGATGATGGAGTCTAAATTATTCAATAATAATAAACATGACAGAATTTAACATTTCAGAAAAAGAACGAATACACATTTGAAATCAGTGACATACAATTTTGATCATACAATTAAATATAACTGAATTAAAAATACATACATCATTTACATAAATCCTTCAGTAATGGCAATGTAAACTGTTTTGTGACTGGCTCGTCGACTATAGCTATAATCAAGACCAGGGCAGATAATTTTAAATCGTGAAAACCTATGAATTAACCCCGGGTATAATGGAGTAGACCGGGATAGGTACATTGGGGATACTGCGAATGATGTAGACAGGCCCATAATCAAAGGAATAAATCTTTAAATTAGTAAAGCAGGACGATGGATAGTTCTTTTCAGAACTGTCTTTTTAGCGAACTTTCGCTGACAGTTCTTATCCAGCCTTCTATAACTGCAGTATGAAAATACGGTAAAATATCGCTATTCCCCACCCCTGCTCTCAGGCTGTTTTAGAACCCTTACCGTCTTTTTGTCACCACAATTCTTTATTTTCCACCAAAAGGAATCCTTTCTCACTACATTTAACACAAATGTATAATAATTCATCTCCATTTTCAAGTAGAATTTAGCGATGAAATAAACATGTGGTTTGCGCATGTCCGGGTATCGTAATGTCTCTCAGTTTAAACGTATTTGGTGTATGCTTATAATCGCAGAATTCTACTTGAAAATAGTGTTGAATCTTTATAAATGTGTGCCAGCTGTGGCAAGAAATGATTCCTTTGGCAAATAAAGTAGAATCAAGGTGAAAAATAGTAGGTAAGGATTCCAAAACAGTCTTAGAACAGAGGTGGGGAAGAACGTTATTTTCATACTGCAGTAATAGAAGACCGAATAGGAACTGTGCAGCGAATATCGTTCGCTCAAGGACAGTTCCAAAAGGAACTAGACGATGGAGATTTATCATAGAAAAGGCAATTATATAATATCGAGCTATGGATATGATTCTTGTTTGACAATGAAGCCAATTAGACTCTACGATACAGATGTGTATTATTTAAGTACCCGACGATATGTCATTGCATACTATATTTTACCAATTCTCAATGTTTTATCGATAATACTTTTCCCTAGCAAATGTGGTTTTCAACTTTTAAAATCATTAATAGTCTAGTTGGTATGAAAAAAATTGTCGTTTGTGTTAAAACCGTGACACTCGACTCAAGATTTAAGGTTTTATGTGCTGATCACTTGAAAATTACGACATGGGCTCTTTCTAACTTGACAGACCTGTAAGGTTTCATAGGCTCTTTCAAAGCTTAACTAGTGGATGCCAGGTAGGATACGCCCACATATTGCAAGAGATGGATAGAGAACACGCTAAAAAAAACGCGATTGTTCTGTAAAATCAGGGACCATAATCCAGAAAATTATGGTCTAAAATGCGCAGATATCAAAGGGACCAAGACCTTTGGGATATAAAGATTATGGTTAAAGTTTTATCAAAATTGGATAAAAGTTGTGACCTATAGAGGGTCCAAAACATGCGTATTACATACTTTTACACAATTTGCGTACAATGAGCGGTCATTTTATTGGGCAGTTTCATTTCAATTTTCCCGAAATTCGAATTGAACCTTCATTATGGTGGATTGGTGATATATTTAAACGTAAGCTATAAAAATGTGATTTTTCGAACAATCGGGGCCATAATCTAGGAGGTTACTGTCAGATATGCGTGATCATCAAAAGGAAACAATATCGACCCCTAAAGAACCATGATCTTTGGATTATAAACATGTATTTTAAGTCTGTTCAAAATCGGAACAAAACTGTGAATTCTAGAGGGTCCACAACCGTGATATACCAGGGTCCGAATTTAAAGGTTTTCTTAAAGTTGATTAAAAATACTTAATTTTTCCACTTAACTAAGTCTATTAACTTAAATTGGTATTCAGGGGCTTTATGTTACATCTCCTTGACTATTAAAAACTTCACTGCACACCTAAATTATGGAATACCCGCAATCGCCAAAAAGCATGAATTTCTAACTGATGAACTCCCGACACCTCCAAAAATTACGAATTTCTAACTTCGCACGCATTAAAAGCATTACTATAATAATACTAAACTAGTATATATTTTTTTTATAGAAAATTCAATTTCAATAGATTTCAATTGCAGTTATCGAATAGTGGTAGTATATCGGCGGATATTATAAACTTTATTATTTTAAAAATGTATAACGAATATGAAACAATATCTTAGCAATACACAGGGCCTTTAGGCTTTAAAGATAGACTGAACATATCATTCAATGCTATGTTTCAATCTATCATTAAGAAATTCATAAAAATTCTGTCAGTGACTACACTTTAGAATCCCAAATGCCTTGATGGTACATTGTGTATACGAAAGATGCACATGTCGTTATTTTCTACCTAAAGAATACCGATTAAAACGCAATAAGTGATATGTAAACGAACTTTTAAATTGTATTGGTGGCACACTGCGACCAGCAATCATCAACATATTATTTGTAAATTCATTTACAACCGAAGATAAGATAGTCGGGGAAAGCATAAAGAAGCAATACGAAAAGGATAAAAACGGCCGGGAAAAGTATATCCTTGACCATCTTGGTGGTAGTAACCTTATACACTATTATTTCACTAAGCTCGGTAACTTTCTTTGTTTCAATTTCAATCCCTACTACACGTGTACATCGGTTAGAATAAGTCATTAGAGACTTTTGGCAAGCGTAAATTCCTAGTACGTATCGCGTATCCGTATGGATTTTGTGTGTGACGTCATCAATGTGTGTGTATTTCTCATACGTGAAACGGCACGCGGATACGGCAGCCCGTATCGAACAGCTTTCATACCGAGAAGGTCCGTATAACATTGTCGTCTTTTTAGACCCGAAATGTTGTATCATAGCGTTTTCATGAATCTATGTGTATCTTAGAACACGGAGGTGTATATTTGATTTGAATTTAACCATAATAAAGACTGGAATTTAATCAATATTTTTGATGGGTTTTTCTCGGAATTTTCTTACTTTTCCCGTCTGTCTGTCTGCACGCTGGTTCATCTACGTGCTAAATTTAGGTAGTTATGGGAACTTGCAAATCTGTAAATGATGTGATTCTATGGTAAACGGGTATAAATGATAAATTAACGAAACCGAAAATTGCTGTCGAGTCGCAGTCAAAGATTTTTTTTTAATAAGATGCGACATTAATTTTTTTATAATAGCTCATGGTGGTGGTGATCTTGGTAGATAACTGCCATCATGCTGTACTGAACTAAGCTCAGCTCAGTGACGCATACGTACGCGACGCAAGAATCTACCAAAACTCTAAAACTACTCTGACGCAACGTGTCACGTATACGATACGGATACGTGATATGGATAAGGGAAATGCCACTTGCCATAAGTCTGTATTATAATCTCGCTTAACTTTAAGGTACCTCCCATGGGTCACTTAAAGTTAAGTGGATTTGTTTCATTTAAACCGGTCTTTGAATTCCGCTAAAAGACTAAACACTTAGGCAGCTTAACTTAAGGGAAAATTTTATACTTAACATTGCCTTCAAAGACCACTCTCCCTTAGCCAACAGGAAGTTACGTATATGTAAGTGAAATCTAGTAGTTAAGTGACTATAGACTTAAGACTTAAGATACCTTTTGAATACGGATCCAGATGTAAACATTATTTGCTTATGAGGGGCGGCCATTTTTTCCGGCAGTTTTGGCCCAACTTTCACAAAATTCGAACTCGACCATTATTACGGTAACATATTCAAACGTTTTTTTTTTAAATCAGATAATAACTGTGACCTCTAGAGGTACCACATACGATCATTTTGTCGGGCAGTTTCATGAAATTCGATCTCAACCGATCTTATAGTTGTAACGGTGATATATTCGATAATAATTGTGATCTCTAGAGGGACCACACGATAAAAAAGCGATTTCTCGTAAAATCAGGGGCCACAATTCAGTAAGTTACGCAACGATATGCGCAAATATCGACAGCAACCATGATCTTGGGGTAATGAACGTACATTTCAAGTTTCTTTCAAATCGAATTAAAATTCTGACCTTTACAGAGTCCAACACCTTGTATACTATATTTTTACACTATTCGCGTACAAGCCGTGGCCAACACCTTCATTACAGTGTAAATGTGATATAGTCATTCGGTTTTTAAATCGGATTTTAATTGTGATCTCCAAGGGCACCACAAATTAATATTTTGTCTGTAAACAATCTACAGGTTGCGCAATTCAGCATGATCCATCATAGGGTTGTACCTATTTATATTATCCAACCCTTGGGGCCAATTTCTGTCATTATCGTCTACAGTTTACAGTTCTGGATGGGTCATCTTGGAACTTTGCATATTTATTCCTTATAACATAAAGACAGCAATTGTTTATTTTGGTGCATGTCCTGACCCCCAAGAATGTGGACGTCTTGTAAGATTACGACACAGAGTTTTTCAAGGCTTAGACAGCTACAAATGTTATTTTTAGTGACTGGATTGATCCTCAACGCATGCAAAAATGCCAATTAAAAGGCCCCGCAAAAATAGATGCCTTACTAAGACAACATCGATTGATCCCAATAAATCTTATCTTGCGGCCAGATTTCGATTTGTAACTAAAAGTGAACATTTTTTGTGTTTTTAGGCATGCCCAATCGATGTTGTTGCTGTAGTTAATTCTTTTTCTACAGAGGATCTTTAATTTAAAATCATTACAGGGTTTCTGTAATTGCCCATCTGCGGATTTCGTAATTAGTACCATTGGCTGCAATGTAGTCGCGACTATCCTTGTCTGCTTTATGTTAACCAAGACGAACACGTGATACACAATAAAGTCTGTAATTGAACCTGTTAAAATACACTGGTGAGGAGATTCCTCGTTATAATCATCCTGTATATCATGCTGTAGGAAGGTTAAAGTATTGGGGTGGAAGTGTTATTTCACATTAAGATTAAGGACAGGGTAATACGCACAGAGGCACGTGTCTTTGATTCGTCGATAAGGGAAAAGATGGAAAATGCGATTAAATGACCGAGTTCACATTATATTGATTTCCTGCTTAATATTCTGTATTGCTTCAAACATTGATACTTCCGTTTTTTGCCAAAGATACATCCCAGAATAATTATGTATTTATTTTTCATACGATACTAGCAGGATACCCGGCATCGGCGGGGTCCAAATTCACCAGGGGCCCAAATTCGATGGCCTAAAACATTCACGTGGTTCATGCTGTTTATTTCGATAACTCCTATGTGGGGGTCATGCTGGTTTATTTGATACCACATATCATAAGCACGTTTTTATTACAGATTTTATCATTTAACAAGTGGTTGTCAGCGAAGTTACGCCCACATTTTGTAAGAAATTTGACAGAAAAGGGCAATTGTTCGTACAATCAGGGGATATAATCCAGGAAGTTATGGTCCGATATGCGCGAATATCAAAAGGAATCGAAATCTCTGGGATAGAAACAAAATTTTAAGTTTCATCAAAATCAGATACAAATTATGACCTCTAGAGAGGGTCTACAACCTTGGAATTACATACCTTTACACTATTTGCGTACAGAGTGAGGCCATTTTGTCGGACAGTTTCGGCCTGATTTTCATGAAATTCGAACTCAATCGTCATTACGTTGTAACACTTGATATATTTTTTTTCAAAATCGGATAAAAATTGTGACCGGGATTTTTTTGAACAATCGGGGGCCAAAATCAAGGGAGTTATGATCCGATATGCGTGAAAATATCACCAGACTCAGAGATCCTCGCGACATAAACATATATTTAAAGTTTCATCAAAATCGGACAAGAATTGTGGCCTCTAGCTGTCCACAACCTTGGTAGTCCATACACTATTTGGGTTCAAGGAGCAGCCAATTGTCGAACTCACGGTGTAACGATGATATATTTAAACGAGCTAAAATCGCGATTTTTTTTCGTAAAGTCAGGGGCCATAATTCAGAAACTTGCTTTCTGATATGCTCAAATATCGAAAAGAACCGAGACCTCTTCAGGGTCAACAGCCTTGGCATTAAATGCTTTAACATTATATACGTACCTTGAGCTACCATTTTGTCCGGCAGTTTCTGCCTTTATTATGGTATAACGGTGGAATAGTAAAACGTTTTTTTTTAAATCGTATGAAAATTGTGACCCCTAGAGGCACCACAATCTCAACAGCGAATTTTCGTACAATCTGGAGCTAAATCGTTGGTTATAAACATAAATTTCCCGTTTCATGGAAGTCGGATAAAAATTGTGACCTGTAGAGTTTCCACAAGCTAAAAGGTGATTTTTGTTACAATCGGTGACCATAATCCATTAAGTTACAGTCCGATACATCTCAATTTCGAAAGGAACCGAGATCTGTGGGAGATATACCTATAATTTAATTTAGTTAAAATCCGAGTGTCCACAAACAAATGTGAACGGACATAGACAGACAGGCGGTACTACATTATGCATCCACGTGAAAATTTGGACGCATACAAATTATATAGTCGAGGTTTGGTTTTCAGCCTCTACCCATTAACTGTTTGCATAAGTGTATCAAATACAACCAATTAGAAAGATCTGGCGCCTAACTCTGTAGGCCTATCGTATAAAAGGGAAGTAAAACCTCATTGGAGCAGTGTTCGTAACTAGGCTGTGCCATGCAGCGGCGGAATGGGTCTCCGGGACTAGAGTCGCTCATCAGCAAATCGGGCTGTCCGAATTAAGACAGAAAATTGGACATAATAATTGTTTGATTCACTACAAAAGTTTAATTTGAGCCCACCTAACTGCCAACTTGTGTGCAATTTACCTGCTTTGTGCAGAAGCCTAGGGGATCAAGACCCCTGCGTGTTTGTATCGTTGCACGGATCAAAACTGTGGATATTTGTTATTAACTAAACACTGATTCTTTGCAGATTCATTAGATCACTACATAACAAGTGACTAGGTTTGAGATCCAAATCTTATTACTCATCTATCGTAGCAATGATCTCTGTGTTAAAATTATATTTGGAATGTGTTTAATGATTGACACCAATATTGTCCTTTAACCTTGATATTGCCATATGCTCAGGCTAGGTAAATTTAGAAATTGAATCTCTAGATCGTATACCGAAACATCATAACATATACAGCGTTCTTATAATTTAACATCATCTGGTTTTACCAGTCATCCTATGTACAAGCACTGTTGTTATTGAACACATTACCAATGTAAATTCGTAAAGTGTCACATCTATCGCAACTATTGGTCTTCATCTAATAATTTATTGGATGTTTTGTGTAATACTACTGTAATTACATAGTGGTACATAGGAATCGATGTTTTTTTCGAATGTTGTATAACATGACCCATTGCCTGGATATAATTTGAGATGCATTGTGGTTTCTCGGGGGTGGGGGTATTTTCATTTCCGTGCAGTATTTTTTTTATATTTGTAGATAAAGTACACAGGTATATGCCTAATGCTAAGGTATATCGGTTTTAATAATTGTAAAATAAGAGAAAGAAATAAAAACGGTAATAATTGAGACGGAAAGAATACCGGTTAGGGCAGGGCTGTGGCCATTACATTGCCAATGTAATTAATTACATTACCATTACCATTACCATTGGAATACATTTATTAAACAGGAACTTCCTGGTATTCGTTAATTAAGCTCGACGTTACCGTCTACTCAATTTATATTCGGGAAATATTTTTGTCGGTTTCCAGGATATTAAATAGCATTATATAATTTTCTTCGACTGAGGACCTTCCGTGCTAAAGCAGTCATTTTGAATATATGCGTGGGTGTTCGGTTCAGTGTATGTACCTATGTAAGATATATCATATAATCTTTGAATGGCATTTAGCGATTGAACATAATATAACACAAAAACACAGTTCTATGGATAACAATCACTATATTATACACACACGACGTTTCGACAAGAATTCACTGGTCGTTATCATAAATATATATATCATTTATTGCGCACACAAATAAAAAACCCACTGTTCAGCGAATGATTTCAAGAAGTATTGTATCGTTTGTAATGTCTTGTGATGACCACTGCCTTGCCACAATTAGCGTAGGCCAACGCACAATTCATGAGAAATTTTGTCGTGACATCTTTGTTTGACCAGAACGTTTTCAGTGACAAATTTTGCGGGGTGGAAAATAAGTCTCATATGCACACTGTTCAGTTAAAACGTTCGCTCAACTGTAACACACCTTGTAAGTTATGTTGTAAGTTATGTTGAGTGGCTTATAGACTGTCCAGTGTAAATTGATCGCCTAAAGTAAGCAGGTATTTATAAATCATTATCAAGAATTCCTCATCTTGACGAAAGTAAACCGATAAGACTGACATTTAAGACCAGCATGTTTACCAATACAACCAAACTAGGAGTAATTACTTTGCTTATATTGTATGGCTTATGCTAATCTACTAGTTAGTGAGACATAGTACAATGAACAGGTGCTTGTAGATACACGCCATTTAACGTATAATTTTTACTACTTGACATACAGATATCATAAAGAAATAAAATGCACGGATTTACTGGCTCACAAAAAATAGAAGTCTGTTCAACTAATTCAACAAATTAACTTTCAGATGATTGCACGGCAGTGAGGTGAAAGTTTCGGTTCAGAACGCCCAAATACACGAGAGCATGCTGAGTTCATAGCGATAGTGATGTGTTGAATGGGCGTCAAAACCCCCGCCAAATCTTGCGTCCGGATCCCAATATGGTACAGACTTAATATCCGGTATATCTGTTGACACGGATGTAGCGAATAATTACCGATAACCACATGATCGTCTGTTTTGTAAGAAGCGTGTGTTTAGAATATTAATTCCAATATCATATAACTTACATCACAGGGTTAGCCCAGTAAATGGGCAGATTAATAAGAATAAGGCCATCTGTAGACTATTGGACCTTATTGTCTAATAAATATTGTGAACGGATAGAATTTCTAAATTAGTTTTATTAATACTAATAGGTTGTGTTTAGAATATCAATTTGAAATTCCGTATATTGCCATGGTCACACAAAGCCTGGAAAAAAAGAGATTGCCACAAACACCAGCTTATTCTCAAGAACGGTTGCCAGGCAAGAGATAGACAGAGATAACGCTAATCCAGGACGTTACGTCTGATATGCACGAACATCAATAGGAACCGAGATCTTTTTGATATAAACATATATTTCAAATTTTATCCAGGTAGAATAAAAACGGACCCTTTTAAATACCTAAAAAGTTTTTTTTTAAATGAGGTAACAGTTGTGACGTCTAGAAGTTCTACGACCTAAAAAGACGTTTTTTTTTCGTACAATCAGGGGCCCTAATGCAGAATAAAAATTGTGACTTCTAGAGGACACGCAATCTTGGTATTACATACTTTTGGACTATTTGCGTACAAGAAGCGGCCATTTTGTTCGTCAGTTTCGATCAGATTTTTATGACATTCGAACTCAACCTTCACTGAGGCGTAACAGTGATATATTAAAATAGCTTTTAAAATTGAATACAAATTGTGACTTCTTCAAACGTTTACACTATTTGCGTACACGGAGTGGCCTAACACAATTGACACAGATGGTCGGCACTGGTCTGACACGGCCAACGACAACGTTGAACTAGAAGTCATTAATTACTACCCCTGTCCTGAGTTATGGTGGAATAAAGGCTTCTGCATTATCTCTTTCATCATCATTTGTCTAGGAGTGGGGTTATAATAAGCAGAATCATACTGAGATTATTTAGTTAGGGCGAGTTGGCACCCAAGGGTGCCAAACCAATTTTGTTGTCTAGAACCTAACATAAAGATTTAATCGTTTAACAGCGGCCATTTTGTCCGTCAGCTTCATTGGTGTGTAACGGTGAATGTTTACACCCTTTTTAACATTGAATACAAATTGTGACTTTTAGCGGGACCGCAAGCTAAAAATGCGATTTTTGAACAATCAGGGGCCATAATCCTATGCGCGATTAACAAGACCGTTGTTATATCAAAATCGGATCGAAAACTTTATTACGGTGTAATGGTATTATAATAATAGTGATCTCTAGAGGGACCACAAGCTAAAAAGGGCGAGTTTTCGTACAATCAGGGGGCCATAATTCAGGAAATTACGATCCTATATGCGCAAATATTGAAATCGGATTAAAAACATGCATTTCAAGTTGTATCAAAATCGGATTAAAATTGTACAGGGTCCACAACCTTGATATGCCATATTTTTACACTATACGCGTACAAGCGGCGGCCATTTTGGTCCGATTTTCACGAAATTCGAACTCAGCCTTCATTACGGTGATATGATCAGACGGTTGTTTAAATCGGATGATAATTGTGACCTCCGAACCACAAGCTAAAATAGGCGATTTTTTTGAAGTCAGACTTCATTACGGTGTAACAGTGATATGATCAGACCGCTGTTTAAATCGGGTAATAATTGTGACCTCCAGAAGAACCACAAGCTAAAATAGGCGATTTTTCAGGAACCAAGATCTTTTGGTTATAAACACGTATTTCAAGTTTCATCGAAATCGGTTCAAAATTGTGACGTCTACCGTGTTCACAAGCTATAAACAGTTTCGTACAATCAGGGGCCATAATCCATGAATTTACCGTCCGATACGTGCCAATATCGAAAGGAACCGGGGTCTTAGGATGATAAACCTATATCTCAAGTTTCATTGAAATCAGATAAAAATTGACCTGTAGAGTGTTCACAAACAATTGTGGGCGTCCAGACGGACGGACTGATGGACAGGGGTGACGACAATAATATACGTCCACATGAAAATGTGGTCGTATAAAAATAACGCCCGCTATAAACTGTAGCCCCATTGCGTTATAAACCAATTGTTGACGGACATGTGTGACAGCATAATATACCCACACTGAAACGTGGACGCACACTAATATTTGACTCTTGTGAATCAACTACAAGATAAAGAAAGTAAAAAGAAACGGAACAGGTCAGACATGTGCACTGCCAGACACATTTGTATTCACAATGTGACAGTTGACTGGGCACATGATTCAAATGGTGTAAAACGAATCTTGGTTTGTTACCAATGATATATTATAAAGACTTGATCAACTTCGTAGTTCCCCTGCACACAAACGAATTATTGAAATATACTATAGGAAAGATCGGCTCGGAACAATACAATGCTCTGGACATATTAAAATGTCAATCACAGTGGTATATGTCTGGAATGCCGCATATCCCATTCTTGCTTTAATAAAGAATAAAAAAACATTTCAAAATATCCAGTTCAGCACAGTCAGGTCATTGACAAAGTACGCGCCTCGGGAACGTCCGAGGGGGGCAGGGTCTCCCCGTAGGAACATTTTTAAAATTGACTACCCATTTTCCAAGAATTTCAGACCAAAGCTTCCTATCTTTTCATTCTCCTGTCCACAGGTACATGGGGACATGAACGCCCTTACTTTAGACTATAGGTCTATATATGTGATTTTTCAAAATTTTTGAGTTTCTGTTTTTTTCTGAACATTTTTTAAATTTTTAATCTTAATTTATCCATATTTGATGCTAAATGATATAATATTTACTATCAAACATGTAATTCATATTTTTAAAAAAAATACCTTCTGATGTATTTATAAAAGAGAAAGGTAAGACACTTTTCTGTTGACGTTTCCCTTCCGTGAGGTACCTCTGTCGCTATTTACTTCAAAATAGTGAATAAAATTGGGTTACAATACAAATCAACCACCCAGTTCCTTTCTATATATATTTCTTTCGATAAAAACACACGTTTCAGATTTTTTAAAAAATGTAAAGTCAATTTTTTTGCCACAAATCACTCGAGATTTTTTATATTTTCTCGACATTTGAGTAGAAATGACGGAAGTGGTGATAAGGGAGGCAACTCTGTCAATTAAAATAACCCGAACGACTCATTCGACACACCTTTATTTACGATTTCTTGGAATTCATCGGCATTACGAAAAGGTAGGCCGAATGAAAAATACGGGAAAATCACATGCGGTCAATTTAGTGGCAAATGGACACATCCTGGTCACAACAGGTCAAGCTGGAACGGGAAAGACTTTTTAGTAAAGAATATTTTTGACCGCATGTGATTTTCCCGTATTTTTCATTCGGCTTACCTTTTCGTGATGTCGATTAGTTAAATCAACATACTCATTCCCATTACAAACTTCTACCTTTTCTAGCAACAAATTATAAAGAGGAACTTGATTAAATTCGCACATACTCCCAGAATAAAGCTTATTTTGATTATTTTCGATTTCAAATTTGTGCGCCAAAACTACTTTTCAAGTATTTTTCATTCGGCCTACTCCGGTTTTGTTCATCTACATTCGTATAAATGTTATGACCAGGATGTGTCCATTTGCCACTAAATTGAACGCAAATTTTTGACATTCATCCTTTATTCATTATATTTTTGACCGCATGTGATTTTCCCGTATTTTTCATTCGGCCTACCTTTTCGTAATGCCGATGAATTCCAAGAAATCGTAAATAAAGGTGTGTCGAATGAGTCGTTCGGGTTATTTTAATTGACAGAGTTGCCTCCCTTACCACCACTTCCGTCATTTCTACTCAAATGTCGATAAAATGTAAAAAATCTCGAGTGATTTGTGGCAAATAAATTGACTTTACATTTTTTAAAAAATCTGAAACGTGTGTTTTTATCGAAAGAAATATATATAGAAAGGAACTGGGTGGTTGATTTGTATTGTAACCCAATTTTATTCACTATTTTGAAGTAAATAGCGACAGAGGTACCTCACGGAAGAGAAACGTCAACAGAAAAGTGTCTTACCTTTCTCTTTTATAAATACACCAGAAGGTATTTTTTTTTAGAATATGAATTACATGTTTGATAGTAAATATTATATCATTTAGCATCAAATATGGATAAAATAAGATTAAAAATTTAAAAAATGTTCAGAAAAAAACAGAAACTCAAAAATTTTGAAAAATCACATTTATTATTATATATAGGCCTATAGTCTAATAAGGGCGTTCCTGTCCCCATGTACCTGTGCTCCTGTCCTGTTCATCTCTCCTTCCTTCTTTCTTCCCTCTCTTTCTATTTTTTCTTTGAGCTAAGGCCCACATTTTCTAAGAATTTCAGACCAAAGCTGCCTACCCTTTTCTCCTGTGTTGTCTTCTCCTCCCCCTTCTTTTATTTTAATCTTTATTCTTCCTAGGCTAAGTATGGTGGCTGATTGGTATCATGTCGTAATGTCGTGATGTCGCCTTTCATAACGCGACAACCCGACATCACGGCATTTCTACCCGACAACCCGACATCACGACATTTTTACCCGACATTACGACATTAAAAATGTCGGGTTGTCGTGATGTCGGGTTGTCGCGTTATGGAACAAAAAACTGGCAATAAAGAAAATGGTTGATCAAGTGGAAGTAGATTCACACTCACATTGCAGTTTGAGTTGCATTCGTATCCATTTGTATACGTCCACATTCATAATGTGAACTGTCTTCATTAGCTCAGTCGGATCAGAACAGTAGGACGTTAAACCCCATTTCAGTTCATAATGTGAACATATTATGCCGCCGCCCATTTTATTTCATAATGTGAACATATTATGCCGCCGCCCTTGTCTGTGTGTCTGTCATTGAGTCAAGTGGTGTGGTTTCCAGCCCATGCTTGTCCATGACAAAGAGTAGGGTCGTCTGTCTAACCTCGTGGGTTTTCTCCGGGTGCATGCCCTACCCCGCGGGGTGGTGCCAATGCCGCTTTTTTGTTATTATTTTGTCTGTAAATATTCTACAGGTTGCAATTATTAACAGATTTTGTTCAAATTCGGCATGATCAATCATTTCAATAACAGGATGGTACCTATATTAATATTTAGTCTGTAAACACTCTACAGGCCGCGATTCTTAATGGATTTTCTTCAAATTTGGCATGAGCATTATTTTTAAAGAGACAATGGCACCTACTGATGTAAATGCATGCCCGACCCATAGGGGCGTTGTCACGCCCACTTTTCGTGAATATTTTGTCTGTAAACACCTTTCAGACTGTAATTGTTATGAGATTTTAATCAGATTTGTCATGATCAAGACAGGATGGTAAATATTAATATAGGTACCATCCTGTTATTGAAATGATTGATCATGCCGAATTTGAACAAAATCTGTTAATAATTGCAATCAAAGGACAAACTGTTAATTTTCTTCTAATTAGTCATTCGTTTAATACGATAACAAAAATATATGTAACTTGATAACACTGACAGTTTGTTCGTCGTTGTAAAAAAACATATTATTTTCAAATTTAAGTATCTGCAACAGATACTAGTGCATAACAGAATATTACAGAGAAACTAATTGTGTGATAAACCAGTCCGAAATAGCAACAATGTATATATTGGGTAATCGCCGCGCACGTAGAGTCTTTATATCATCTCTTGGACCACACAACAGGTCAAAATAAAGGGCTGAAATGTTACGCATTGTGTTTCAACAAGTTGGATAGAAATATATGTGCTTTGATAAAATAGATAATGTATGTATTTTCTTTATAAAAATTATGTACATGTATATTAAAGGGACTATCACGATTTGAACTGAGTCTCAAAAATAAAAGTCCCGAGTAGGTATGAAATTAAACGCCAAAATAATAGCGGAATGGCGATTTCACCTTGTCACAACATTTCAGCCGTTTGGAAGTGAAAACTGCCTTTCTGGACACAAAATACTTATACGATTTCGGGTCTCTTTTTTTTTCGATTGGTGACCTGATAATCGATTTCCGTCCTATCCCGTCGACGAAGTTTTAAATAGACCATAAATAGTTGTCACTACGTTCATACCATTCGCAAACAGTTTCACCCGTTTGGCAACATTTCCTAGACCGTAGTGTCGGGAGCTTAGAGTGTTACAAACTACATGTATATACATTAATTTAGCAATGGAAAAGCATTATGCGAAAGCTAAAACTGCCTATGTTATATACATTATTGGACATTAATTAAATCACCAAGACCATAATGCCATAGGATCCTCTAGATTTTTAACAGATTTAAATACGATTTCAGTGAGCTGCAAATAGTCTGTGTAGCTATTAACCCCGTTTTTTTTGTACGAGTATTTGCGGCGTTTTAAACCCAGTTTTGTCAAATATTATTATGTAGGCCAAAGGAAGTGAAGACTGAATATATATGTTTTATTTCAATACTGTAATTGATTTGTGGGAGACAGATTACAGAATTGAATTTTCTCAATACATCATAGGATAATAATCATATAAATGCGTACCAATTAAACAAGATACCATCTAGATGGGTAAGTACATTAGGCGTGATTTGATAACATCACAACAATTATGCTATTAAGTTATTTATATTCCGGATACATCTATGTAAATAAAATCAGTCATCACGCTTCATCGCCAGGATCAACCTCCACATGTGGTATCATACTTAGCATGACCCCGTGAATGTTTAATTCAGGTCATCGCAAAACGCTTCGTCGCCGTGCCCCACACCAACATACGTGGACATGTGGTGAGAGCGAGAGAAATGGGGTTTAACGTCCACTCGACACAAACTAAGTCATTTCGGGACTAACACATGCTTTAATTTTATTTCAATAATTCGCTTGCACGTAGGGCTCTTTAGCTGCGGGAGGAAACCGGAGAAAACTCACTTTGGACAGGCGACCCTACTCCTTGTCACGTAGAACCGGGGGATTCGAAACCAAGCCAGTTGACTCAATGACAGATTTTAAGATGCAGCACGTGGACATGTGGTATTAAATTAACCAGGATGATCCCGTGAATGTTTTAAGTCATCCAACTTGGGCCCCGGGCAAAGCATAATCATTTGGTAATCCAATTTGGGTTCCGTTTGAATTGGATTCCGGGCGAATTTTGGCTCCTGGTGAATTTGTTCCCCGTGCGAAGTTAACCCCGAGAAAATTCGGGCCCCAGGGCGAAGCCTGATATCATGCTAGTATACTTATATTCCAGTTACGTCAGTCGTGCAATTAGTGATGTCAACCAGCTTATATCCTGAGACAAATATCAACACTTTTCTTATGCGTTGAATGCGGTGGTGGCAATGAAAACTGCATTTTACTTAAGTTAAACTTGCATATTGCCGCTTCAAATGTTTTATAAATTATTGATTAAATATTTATATTTATTCACATGCCAAACCCACAGGGAATTCTCTATAGCTGCGTTCAAATGCAGTCTTATTCCGAACTTTGGCGTCACACTCAATTCAAGAAAAACAAAATTGAATCTGAGTGAACGAATCCGTATTTTTGTCCGAATTCAACCCGGAACAATTATTCCGAATTGGGTTATTCGCAGTCAAGATTTGAGGCGTGTGACATCATCAACAGTTTTACCAGAAAAGATAGCTGTTGCCATTCCTCACTGAAACAAATACTGCGGTAACATAACCAGCTAACGATAACAGCTGACCATTTGAACCACGATGGTTCAGTGAGTAAGAAGCTGGCTCCCTAATCTGGTGACTGAAATAAATCTTCGCTAGTTCAGAGTCAAGAGTGAAGTACATGTACATACGTGTTGATGTATATAGCACACGCTACCAAAGGAATAATCATCCTCATTCGCATTTGATTTTGGTGCCAACGAAATCGTATCCGGCGCTGCATGGCAAAGTTTCGAAGATGCAAGACCCGGCGTCGCTCAGCAAATCAAACAGCAACATAAGATCACCATGACGAATGTCTGGCGCATTCATCTTGGATATGAATGACCACCACTTTGCATTCAGTGTGGCGCTTTTCATTCTGAATAAACTGTAATGTGACGCACCGCTTTTAAACCGAGAAAAACCAATCCGAAATTCGCATTGAGTACGCATGCAGCGTGAACGCAGCTTAAGCCACCGGGCGGATTAAACAATGTCCATCATGTCTGCGTTAAATTGACAAACGAGATTTCGTTGATTATGATGAGAATAAAGCTATCTCTTTCAAAACTTCAAACATTTATAACTTAGCTCCAAATACAGATAAAGTAATCTGACTGAAAATTTCAATATATTCATATTCCAAAAAATTACGCGAAAATGAGCGAATATCGAAAGGAACCGAGATCTTTGGGTTATAAAGATATATTTTAAGTTTCATCAAAATCGGATCAAAATTGTCACCTCTAGAGGGTCCACAACCTTTGTATTATTACTTTAACGCTAGTTGCGTACAGTGCCGGATTAAACATTATTCTTTGTTCAAATCTTACTAGTATGTGCTCCACCCCTTGAGTGCATGAGGTGTTTTCCTCTTTCCTCCAAGATTTTTTTTTAAAAATAAGGATTAATTTCAGTGTATCTGAGACAACTTAGGCAGCGATTTCATTGACGTTTAGAATTCATTGATCATTGAGTATTTTAAACATACTCTTTCTCTTATGATGTTTTCATTTACTCTAATTTAGTGAAATTATTTTAGGTGACATAAAACATTAAACTCAGATCAGCAATGAATGTCAGTAAAGAGTTTTAGAAGGAAACTTCTAACCAAAACAGTTTACACATCAGAAGCCTCCTAATTTTGCAAGGGAAGCCTCTGTGAACGTTCTTTACAAAGACTTCCTTCGCGACTTGAGGAGAGCGAAGGCGGATATCATGCTGTCAATATCGAGATCCCTAACCACAGCATACTCGATCGACATTAATGAGAGATTTACCAAACGTTCCTGGCCAATCGTCGAGCGTAAATGAGTTTGTGAAGGACCATTCACCGCTGCAATTGGAAATCAAAAGTGAAAGGTAGATCCCGAGCAGTACCTCTACATTAGGATGAGCATAGGCCAAATCAAGACATAAAATCCCGAACAAGACAAGGACAAAAAGATGTAAAATTTAGGCAGAAACATGTTCACATTATACATTTGTCTGAACTACTATACAATGATTTCGTTAATTTCCCGGGACTGGTTGGGCCCCAGCAATCACATCGCGGGATGGGGTCCCCGGAACTGGTTAGGAACTATTGATTGGTAGAACCTCTAAGTTATGTAATTTAGTTAATTTTAAGGCCTTACCGATCTATGGGCCACCGGAAAACTGTTGGTACCTACCAGTCCCGGGCCCCAATCCTCGCCTCCTCAGCCCAGGTACTGGTTGGCTCCGTCCGGGATAAAATATAAGTATGACTAAGAATTGTGTGTGTGGGGGGGGGGGCTAAATGTACGGGTCCAGGACATTTGTCCCACTTTCCCCACCCGATCCGATACGGTTTGCGTACAGGGGCAGCCATTTTGTGAGACGGTTTCGGTCCGATTTTCGCGAAATTCGAACCCAACCATCATTATGTTGTAAACGCTTTTTAAATATGATTTCTAGAGGGACCACAAACTGAATATTGTAACAAGAATCAGAATAAGAGAAATATAACTAAATCAGAAATCCATCATATGAAAGAATTCAATGATATTTAAAAGAAGGGGTTCCGGTTCTCACTAGGTTTTGAAACTAAAGACAAGTTCGTTTCAGTATGCAAATCAAAGGCCAAAATGCGAAAGTCTTAGCTCAGAATATTCCGCCATCTCGATATGACCGCCAACAAGTTTAAAATGGTTATTTACTGTTTCTGAGCTGATGTCATCAATTTGATTTCGACGACCTAATAAAAGTGACTATTCTATACCCTGTGTATACTCTGCCATACGACAATTAAAAAGCAGCAATCACCTGGACAGTTCCATTACTCATTGAAAAACAACAGCAATAAGAGTTAACCAAAGGTTTATCCAAATAGTACTTTGGATAATACAGGGGTGTAAGTGCCTTTCACACAGTTTTATTAAGATGAATAGTGATGTTACTAAACAACAAAGAAATAGCAGAATAGCATACAATCATTAACTGAAAAAAAATCACGCAATATAATCTGTAAACCAAAAATAAAAAGGGAAAGGACACTGTTGAACTAATAACCGTTAGTAATAACCGAGGCCATGGTGATGTAATGAGATAATTGGCATCGATCTCTAGTTACTGTCGTTGATTTGTATAAGACAGGAATATTTAATTAACATTTGTTACGACTTGTTAACGACATGATAAAAACCTTACTAAATATATGATACCGAGTAATACATCCGTGTTCTCAGTTGAATTTCACCTGGGTTATTGACGTAGATATTTCTATTTTGGTTTCTTAATTAATTATTAAGTAATCGGTGGATTACGCCATGAAAAGCAACAAATGGCCCAAATATTGTTCTTGTCTGGTTTTGTTTCTTTCCCACCCTGCATGAAATATTCACCGCGTTATATTAATTAGTCATCTAGGCGAACATCCCAAGTGTTGTAAGGATAAAAGCCCTCCTACAGTTATTCTGTCATATATTTTCAGGTTGTTCGAATGTTATTTGTGGTTGTGTTAGTATTTGCCACTCTATGGATGCCGTATCGAGTCATGGTGGTCTATAACTCATTTGCCAAACATAAATATATGGACCTGTGGTTTCTCCTCTTTTCCCGGTCCATGATCTACATCAACAGTGCCATTAACCCCATCCTCTATAACGCAATGTCAGTCAAGTTCAGACGGGCATTCAAGAATCATTTGTGTTGTGGTAAGTATATTTACAATTTTGTGTGTTCATATCCTATTTAGAGATTAGAATATGTGAGATAGTCGTGGTTACTAAAGTCGGGTTGAAATACAATGTATTATGGGGTTTGTTTTTTTTAAAAAAACAATTTAGTTTTAATCAGTGCCGGCGAAACTAAAATTAAAGAAAACTGAGAATATTAAATGAAAGTAACTTCACAAAACTTGGCGCGCACGGGAGGAAATAGTCTTTGAAATATGAAACCCTCAGCAATATTCGCAAAACTATCTGGAAATCACAGAAGCAAGACACCGAGGACTCGTGTTTTCGGTATGCTCAAAAGCGAATTTACTCTAAACACACCTTATGTTTGAAAAACTTGTGTGTCTTTACACGACAGCTTAATAGCTTTCTGCTGTATAGAGATACTCGAAGGCGTGTGTATACCAGACATGACTTTAAACGACATGGGTTAGTTAATCTGGAGAAAGACAAGTGGGTGGTTTTTTCTGAACAAACATGGTATATTTCACCTGAATTCAAATTTAGATTTGTAATTATAGCTTTATCAAAACGAGGAGAAGCTGATGTAATAGTCATGTGACACGGGTTGACTCACTTCCCCAATTTGCTTGATATAGCATACTTAATAAACGCAGAACTGGAAAGACTCAAGTAGACCAAATAATGTTGTCATTCCCTAACTCGTTGGCAATAATTTGGTCAAACCCCTGATTACAGAGATGCCCACAACACTGGCAATATGTCAAGAGATCAATCAGCCATCACCATGCACCCAGGTTATGTTTTCTTGAATGGTTGGTGTTGATGGCCATCCAGGACGCGGATTGAAAAGGAAGAGGCATCCTCCCTAAAGTGGAGACCACGTGGGGATGTATCTTTGTTTGTGTTATTCCATTCAATTGCGGGTACATGATGACTTACCCGTAGCCTGTTTTGTCTATTTTATGGATATGTTCGCATGATGGTCTGGTACGATGACTATAATAATATCACAGCTGCAGTTCTTTTGTCCATTATCCATTCAATGATTGTACTTGTTGGTGGCAAACGTTTGTTTCAACCCAATTGATCTATCTTTTTCAGCCAATCCTCGTATGTTAAGGTTAATTGAAATTTACTTGAGACGTCTTGTAATTGACGAGGTGTCGACTGATATGTCAGACACGGCGTTTAAACGAATGCTTTCACTGCTTGAAATAGACATATGATTATCTACAAGGCGACTGGGTGATTTAAATTCTTCGGACCCCAGGGGACAATGGAAGCCGCGAAGTGATGTGACAGACTTCCGATTAAACATAATATTCGAAATAGCATAAAAATGTACATTTTGACTCGTACTAATAGGTTTAAAACTTGGGTTGATCAGGAATACTATACATACATCGTAGCTGATTTTTGTTTTTATTTTCAAGACAATTTGCTCAGTGAATACAAACATGTAAGTCTATGGAAACCCCCCTTCAGTACTTTGGTCAATAAATACTCTTAATTTATGCTCATAAGTTATAGGTTACCGAAACTCGACATTATAATGAACCGAGTAAGCCTTTTTTTTTCATTCAGTTACGCATTACCCTATAAATTGTTTCTATGTCATTTTGTAATTTATTCATTTTTTTTCATTTTGCGAATTGTTCCAGACCCTTGCCTACGTTGATTATAATAGACAATAAACATAAATAGATATGTCAGACTTAAAGCGTTCGCGCACTGATTCAAATAAACAATATTATGGACTACTCGCATATTATAAGTAACAAAAACATGTGAGATACTACTAAATAACACTAAAAGGATAATAAAGTTAAACATTTCAAAATGGCGGATTACTGTAAATTTAAATTGCCCAGTTCTTTTAACTTCGACCCTTATCTGAATCTATACCATGTATCTTCGATGCAAGACGCGTTTTGAATGCTAGGTGAAACTGATAAAAAAAAGGGTTAGGCGCCTTACCATAAATTTAAATAAATTATCCAGTTCTTTTAACTTCCTTCAGCCTTTATAGCAATTCCCTCGGATTCAGATGGACAGGTAACTTCGATGCCAGGTGATATTGGCGTTGTTTAGAATCGGTGGATAACCGAATTTCTTGTTTAGGTAGACGATAAACTGGGTTTTTTTTTGGCGTTTATGGTTTTGCTAAACGGTAGTTTACAATTTTCTGTCTGGATAAGAGAAACATGATTTTGTTTTCCCGTTATTGTTTATATGAAGGACTGTACACCCGGTTTTAAGATAAAACCTCTACTGCAGCATGTTGGAGGTTGCGCAGCGCAGTGTATGTTTAGTGAAGGCCACTGGGTCCATTCAAATGATTTGATAGTATTTTGATTATCTTGTTTCTCTCGTGACCATGTTTCGGCTTCTGGTTTTATTTCGTTATATGTTTTGGTTCTCCTATATGAGCTCCGCACATTAGACACAACTGCGTTAAGCTATGGGTGAAAACTTTACATGGGATTTGAAGAGACTATTTTATTTGTTTCCAATTCCGCCCCCACAGGCCGTTCGATTTTAATATCAAAATCTCACATTGAAAACCGAAGTGCTAATCTTGAACTTATTTATCTGCTATTAAGGACGAATACGTCATAGAATCTGTAATTACAGAAAAGGATTCAGTCGTACAAAAAAACGTAGAATCGGCCACTAAAGGTTTTTACATCATATAAATGAAACATTAAAACCCTTTTCATTACTTGATTCTCGATGGAATTCTTTTTAGTGATTTTTTATGTTTTTCTTCAGAATTCGGTTTGTTTAGTTCCTTGCATTATCAATTGATTTTTTGGGTTAAGTCTAGGAATAACTGATGTTATTTCGTGAAGATTAAACAGTTGAACATGATCAGATTAGAGAGTTCGTGTAGTTTTCATTCATTTCAGTTCTCAGATAACTTTTTAGCCTTTAAAGCTACACACCATAGATAATCGGGTCTGTAATTATATCAGTCTATTCAATCTTAGCTATTTGTAATTATTTGTTATATTCGAATTCCTTGAAATATGATGGCTTGATCTGCAAATTACGATCCAATATACCAAAATAAGAGTTACAGATTTTAAGACTATACCATGCGTATTGTACACGATCAAACCCATCTTCTTTAACTTCAGATGTGGTCTATTGAATTCACACCACCATCTTTATAATAACTATTGTTATAAACTTTATCATTGTAAAACAAGTCAGACCATTCTACACGGATGTCTTTCTTTACTCACATATGTTTAATTACGTAATATGACGTTTGCAATATATGTGAACAATAATTTAGCTATAAGATTTTGTCTTCAACGTTTCTGATCTTGCATCACAATTTTTAATTCTAAGATCTGATGTTGCCCACAAGAACGTATTTGAGGACCGATATTCAATTCTTTAACCCGTTTGATCTTTGCAACGAGGATGATGCTATGGTTACCCATGACTTATTTAATCAAAGGTTTGAAATGTGATATGTTTCTTTCAATTCTATGTTCGGAGTTACTAATAGCGGTCATTGTTATCTTTATTTTTTATTCACAACTATGTCACGGACTTCTGTGTTGGTCATCGGATTTGAGGTGTTTCACACGAGGTGTTTTGGAAACTCTTCAACACAAAACACCCGCAAAATCGTTCTGATCTCATTCTACTTCGCCAATAGCATATTATTCAATTGAGAAATTATTTTAAAAGCTATCATTATATTATTTACAAAGGCTGTCGCCATTTCGGGGGTTACAATCGAAGCAGCCAATCGCAGTAGGCTGTTATCTTGTTGCCAAGTTTCGAATGGTACATTAAAGTGGAATGATATCAGGTCCTACATTGTTTGTATTTTTAATTGGCCCGTAATGATGGCTGAAGAACGGAAGACCATTAGGGTCAATCAAACCCAAAACAAAATTCTGATCATCTTGTAATTAAAGGATAGCTATTACAAGATAACCGATAACCAGTTAGTGTCCTGATGTAATTGTGCGGAATATTAAAGCATAAATACATGTTATTATTTGATACCCACAGGGATAGCAGAGCACAAAATTCCACTCATTTTTCGTTGTCCGTCTTCATCACCAAAGTTGGAGCAGAAGTGTGGGACGTTAAACCCCATTTCATTTTCTTTGGAGGCTTGAATGATATTAATGAGAGCACGGTATGATGTAACCTAAAATCAAGTACGGTGTTGACCTGGCTATCTTGTAATTACAAGATAACCAGAATTTTATTTTCATTTGAGTTACACTAATGACCTTCCGTACTTATGAAATGGAAGAACTCCGTTATTTCAAAAGTTAAAGTCCGAATAAGTAGAAAAATATAGGGGTTTGCTTAACCAACAAAAGTGTTATATTTGAGGATTAAATGTAATGAATAAGTTATTGTTTAACAAAAACATTGGAGGTCGGGTGTTCGATCCCTGCATTCCCGAGAAGGTTCATCTCGATTTTCCGACGTGATTTCCCCTTGTCAGTGATACAGACGGAGGGCCTGACAAGGACAGCTGCCTAGTCGTTCGGATGGAACGAAACACCGAGGTCCCGTGTACACAATGGAGTGCACGTGAAAGATCCCTTGGCAGTTGGAATGCGATATAAGAGTAGGCCGTAGCGCCGCTGCCCGGGCAAAATTACCCTCATAGCACACTGTATGGCATATGCCCGTCTTCCATTAGCCCAGGTTAGGTGCATAAGAGTAGGACGTTAAACCCCATTTCATTTCATTTCAACAAAAACATTTATGTCAAGTTTTCTCAAAGAAATGGGGTTTAATGTCCTACTCTTCTACACCTAACCTGGGTTAATGGAAGATGGGCATACGCCATACAGTGTGCTATGAGGGCAATTTTTCCCGGGCAGCGGCGTTATCGAATTCCAACTGCCAAGGGATCGTTTACGTGCACGCCAATGTGTACACAGGACCTCGGTTTTTCGGCTCTCCGTTATGCATCAATGACAAGGACACACCACGCCAGAAAATTTAGATGATCTTTCTCGACCAATGCAGGGATCGAACACCCGACCTCCAGACTAGCGAACGACCGTCTTACCCACGTGCCCCCCCCCCTCTCAAAGAAATGACCCTCAAACTAATCACAACTGCACTAGGATTGATGGTATTGCATTTTATTCAAAGTCTCATATAATATCAAACTGTCCACTTAAACTAATTTTAAGTGTATTGCTATAATTCTCTGTCTCTGGCATAAACTATAATACTACACGCCACCCCACTTGTTTCAAAGCCAATATTTTCTGTCCAAATCTTGACCACGGCACGTAACTATCTAATCACTTATTCCAATTAAATTATCGATCTTCAGGGTGTAAAATGATTGAGTAAATCGACTGACAGGTTTAGATTCCCTAGGTGACGTTTCTTGATCTGGGGTTAGATCTAAAGTTTGATCTGAAATTATTCACTAATACTGTAGGCCATTAAATAATTAGTTTAATGTCCATTTTCGCATACATTTTGTTTACAGTGTAAACGTAAGATAAATCAATTGCAGTCAAGATTTTCCATTATTATAAATCTCCAAGGAGGGATGGGGGTATTTGACTCACTTTTATATTTCTTTAATTTGCAGAGCAAAGTTGTCGAAAACCGGAGACCCGCACGCAGGCGGCCATAGTTCGTAGTAGTGCGCATGAAAGAATCTTTGTTGGTAGGAATTGGAGTGTAAACTGAAACGCCGATGTCCAGGAACATTGTCTATCACGCATTGTACACCAACGTCATACCCGAACGACTATACACGCTTTCATTGTTATATAATAATGAAAATAACATTTTTAAAGTGTGTTAATACTGAAGAACAATTTCCAATGTTGTTATATTCATTGATTATTTACAGATTAGGGTAGTGAAACAAGAATGTTTGAGTAAGATTTAATGGCCCACGGCCTATGACGTCGGTCGTTTATTTCACAGAAAGGCCTAACATAGGAAAGGGCACGTTTTGCAAGTTTAGATTAATGGTTGGGGATTATAGTAGATGGTGTTCTAAGAGTGGAGACTCCTTCTGGTTCAACAAGACTTTTTATACAAAATGACTTAGACATTTAACGCTCTGGAGACGAGGGTTTTTTTTCTAGTTTCAGTGTTGAGTCGTACTGCTGAATTTTGTTAATCTGATAGTGTGGTAAGCCATGTAGTAATCCATAGTTGCAATCTAGTTTAGTTGAAATGAAAGGAGATGGGGTTAAACGTCCTACTGTTCTGCTCCTCGAAGATCCCTCTGCAGTTGGAATTCGATATAGGAGTAGGACGTAGCTCCACTGCCCGGGCAAAATTTGTCATAGCACACTGTATGGCGTATGCCCGCAATACTGGCACATCCGACTTCTGATAAATACGGCACTCTGTCCCGATTTATTTCCTTATTTCTTGAGCCAAACAATCTCTGGGTAATCCGCACTCTTTACATTCCGAATTACGACATCAGTCAGTCGTCCCGTCGCATGATTTCCATTGAATCAGCACTGTATAATCCGGCCTTCAATCGGTGGGCGTGAAGCATGCAAACGATTAACAAACAGCCACCAATCAATTATCGGTGAGATTAAAACTCGCTACCGTAGGGATTTGTTGATTACATTGATAATTTTATTATCTCTTGTAAGACAGTTTTGGCAAATACTGAAGAATACCCATGAATTCACAGTCGTAAATATATTCCCTGCACCTGTTAAAAACACTCGGCAGATTCCGGTACAATCTAGATGTAGGGTACCGGAATCTGCCGAGGAGTGCCCAGTACAGTTAGAAACATTCGTTGCGCGTGCCGATTGAACCCGAATAAACTACGGCAAGTTTGTTCACCCCACGGAGGCGTGTGGTGATGACGTTGTCATAGCACGACAGATTATCAATGACCACGTGATAGCAAAGACGCGTGCGAACAACTGAAGACAACAAAGAAGATATATTAAAGACAGACTTGACCTATTCAAAATACCTACCCATGTTCAATGAAATAAAAATAAATGTAATAAAAGTGAATGTACAGAAAGGTTTATCATTTTTAAAGGGAATAACGTTCTGGTGATTCGAAGCTACATTGTAATAATACTTCCGATTTTCGAAATTACAATACTTCCGGTTTTGAGAAAAATGGGTATTCCGAGACTGCGTAATCCGACATATTGTAACGATCCCGTACGATGTCGGATTTGACAGAGTCCACTCTATATCATATCGTTAACTATTTTATCATGAAAATAAAATAAAGACAAATATATTTGCAAGTTTCTGTGTAGAACTGTACTCTTGAGTGATTTCTGATTATGTAATACGGTTGATCAATGGAAGGAGGCGAAGCAGTTTTGCCAAATTATACATCATAACAGTATATATAGGCGTACCCAACCTCATTCAAAAGCAAAAAGGGACAACGAAATGCAATAATGTAATACAGTATAGTGCGATATTTCATTAAAATGCAATTAAACACAGATACAAGATAAGACAAAACACGGACATTGTAAGCCCCCGGAGAACCAGCAAATGTATTAGCGAAATCAATCCTCGGTACATTGTTTTTTCTGGCCACCAGATATAGCCGGGTTATTCATGAGTGGAATATAACCCCAAGAACCGGTCTGAACTTCTGTGATGTTAATTATATGTGGTATAACGACCTCCAACACTCGTTAATAAAACTATTCCTCTCATCACACTGTTTAATTAGCCCACTCCCCAGACGGGTGATTAGTTTCTCTGTATGTATTTACTGTCACCCACCAGCAATTCCTCTTGTTTAATCGGATGCGCAAAAGACACCAAGACACCAGCATAAAGGACAATATTGTTGTCAGCCAATATCAAATACTTAATAGAACTAGTTAAACACATTCCAATTTATGTACGCCGCCTTTCGAAAAAAGCAGGGGACTATTAAAAATGGGTCTGTCTGTCTGCCCTGTCCGTCCGCCTCTCTGTCAGTCCGTGTATAGTTTCATTACATCAATACCTTGGCTATGTTCCATAATGAGCATTTTCTGCCCAGGGTAAGCAGAGCGATAGGCAATTTGAATGGTCGAGACTTTTGAACACAATAATTCGCCTTGTAACTGAGCGAGAATGTTCAAACTTGGTGTAGGCGTTCACTAGATAAATGCCTTGATGGAGTTCGATGATGAATATTTTCTGCTTACAGTAAGTAGAGATAAGCAATCTGACTGGCTGATGCTCTGGAGCACGATAACTTCGGTTATAATGAAGTGAGAGCGATGAAACTAAGAATATAGATTCATTATATCATTATCTTGACTAAGTTCGATAGTGATAATTTTCTGCTTGGACTAAGGGGCGATAAGCAGTTTGACTGATCAAGACTTTGGAACATAACTCTACTTTTATTTGAGGTTTAAACTTGATGTGGATGTTCATTAGGTGAATGTCTTGACTGAGTTCAATGATTAACATTTCGATATGAGGCTAAGCAGAGCTTTTCGATTTTTATTGGTCGATGCTTTGGGGCAAGATTATTTGATTCTATGTGATAGAAAGTGATGAAACTTAGTGTATAGGTTGATTGCTCCATACTATTGCGATTAATTAATATGTGTTATCTATTTATTTTGGAATTTCGGCGGGGGACATCAGCCTCGCTGTTGGCTTGTAACACAGATCTTTGCTACTGTAGATGCGTAACGAAGATTTGAAGAAACGGGAAGTGACGCAAACAAAAGGAAAACATGGGCTTTCCTTACATAAATATAACTGACTGGAGAAGAGAGCGATAACAGGTACACTGGACTGTTTTCTCTTCATGGTGACGGGATCGTGTTCATGAGAATTACATTTGTAGTTTGTTTATTTCGAAGAATTTAAAAGAAAGTGTCTTTTTATCAAATTTGTTTAAAATGTCGAATAAGCTGTTTTCTATGGCTGTATTATTTTCGAGACATGGCTGCTGTGTGAGTGTATTACCATGTTATGTTTGTAGATTATCCACCTTTTATAGTTAGACCAAATCTATAATAATTATATACCAATAAACTGATAGTTGTCATTAAAAGTTTTTCTGCATGTATCCAGGGACAAAACTCTTACATATATCAATATCCAGTTTCAAATAATATAATTGTATGCTGTAAAACAAGATCCCTAAATGTTAATAAAAATTGGTTATAAATATCCCAGGAAATAATGGTATCAAATAATTGGACGCAGAGCTACACCAGCGCTATCCAGGTACTGTAGCACGCTGTTTATTCAGTTTAAATGGGTGGTTTATGGAAATCATTTATCATCAAACCACGGGATCCGGGGACGTATATATTATAACGGTTCATTGAGACACATAATGTCTCCCATCTTGTACTTTATCTGCATATCAGCTAAATTCAATGATCATAGTGTTTAAATTTATTTTTTCTAGTTTTAATTAATCCCAATGCTAGTGGGTCGATTTGATCTGGTGACAGACTGCGGCGGATCTTTCTAGACAAATAAAGGCCTACGCACGACAAGGATCATTGTCGTAGACGGGGCAAGCGATTAAACCAATAAATGGTGCTATTTATGTTATACGTGTTGAATAGTTTATTTTCCGTCCGAATTAGACTAGTCGGAGCAGAACAGTAAGATGTTAAATTCCATTTCATTCCATTGACTTAAAAATAAAAAACAAATTATTATGGACGTTTTATAATGCCGGGACATCGGCGTTTCTGCCTATTTGAATTTCAACTGAGAAGTGTTCGTTTTCGTACACACATCAATGACAAGCGGAACTTTCTCAACCAGCGTGGGGTCGAACCCATGACCTCCCAGTCAGGGATTCATCGAAACTCTACTTGTTTTATATTTAGCTAGTTTACGATTGAATTCACATTATAATGATTAAAAGTTTTTAATTTAGGTAAATTTACCAGAGTTGAGCAGTATGTTTGACAGGTCAGACTTCCGTTTAAATTTTACTTCTTCTATAAAACACAAGATTTATTTTGATATACTACACTGTGGGGTAGAAATGAAGGCATTAAGAAGTAGTTCCGATTATAATTATTTGAGTACCTCGTTTCCCTGCTTTCACCCTCTAATCTGTAAATGGTATATGCTTACACCCATTCAAGATAATATTTATCATTAAAGAAGAAAATGGCTGGCATTGCTAGACGGATAACTGGATATTGATTAATGACGAGATTCCAATTATTAGATGTATTTGAAAGTCGCTATAGTATAGGACAGAATTGGGGCTGTCGAATCTACATTCTGCCCAACAAAAAATCCAAATATACAATTCACGATTCTAATTAAAGTGATTTAAAACTATAACATCTAAAATAAACAAAAATACATGAAACGAACTTCAAAGGAGAACGAGAAAAAGAAATTAAATGATTATGTTGGAGCTTCTTCATTTACCCTTCCTGCACACTTTTATGAGTTCTGTCTATTCTTTTTGTTAACAGGGTGCAGTGCCCCTTAATGCAAAGTTTAAGGAACACAGCATCTTTGATTTAAGTTTTAAAAAACAAACAATTAAAATGGCAGTGGATTTGTACATTGAAAAACTTAAAATAGCATTATGCAAAAGGAAAATCTGCTTATTACAGGTCTTTCTTTAGGCCTGAAATGTTATCTAAATAATCAATTAGACATTAATTAACATATCCAGACCATAAAAAAACTCTTGTTGTCAAGGCTAGCCTTCGATGTTGGCGGATTAAATTCCTATATGCCGCTTAATGGCCGTTGATAATTAAATCAATCAAGAGGATAATCTAAACTATGCTGTTTATATTAATGATTTGAGTAATGATGACCGAGGCTATGTGAATATTTCAAACGCCTTTGTCTCGGCTAATAGTGGATCAATTTGACTGAAATTTTCAGCAAATTACCTTTACACTATCTAGTTTTTAACTATTATAGTGAGAACTGCCATCTCTTTATCTTATCTCCCATAATGTAACTTTTAAGTTGTGAGATATAAATGGATAACTCTTGATATAATATATAACTTAATTCAAAGTACCTTTATCAAAATATATTCGTTTGCAAATCGAACAATTTGAACGAAGAATATGGCCATTTAAAGTTTGTATTTTTTCTAATACAGGTTTGCTTGTTTGGGAATAACACTTCTTACTTATTGTATCAGATTTGTAAATTCGATGTCGTGCCATTAAGCGGTGGTTGTGTGATTAGACCCAGATCCAAAGCCTGAAAATTAGCTTATGGTTTTATTTGAATTTACAGTGTCATACAAAGTTAAACAAGCAACGGTTGCTCATATTCAAAGATACCTTGTATTAGAATTTGCGCCCAAGACGTTGCAGGTTTCGAATGCTCGTCTGCAGAGAGTATGGGAAATATATCGAAACGAAATTCATTTGCTGCAATTGGTCAACGTTGTGCAAACTATTAATAAATACCCACACCCCAACACACACCCTTAAATATTATTTTCATATTTTACTAGAAAAAAATCGTGTAGCTCTTCTCCTATTCTTAGATAAAAAAAAACGATGACAAACAATAACGATGATGCAGCACTGAGAAAGTAATATAACTTAGCATTTTTATACGCCCACATTTTCATGTGGACGTATATTGTCGTAGCCCCTGTCCGTCCGTCCGTCCACAATGGTTTGTGAACAGTCTACAGGTCACAATTTTTATCCGATTTCAACGAAACTAAAAATGTAGGTTTATCACCCTAAGATCTCGGTCCCTTTCGATATTGGCATGTATCGGACCTTAACTTCATGGGTTATGGCCCCTGATTGTACGAAAAATCACGTTTTTTAGCTTGTGAACAGTGTAGAGGTCACAATTTTGAACCGATTTGGATGAAACTTGAAGTGCATGTTTATAACCCAAAGATCTTGGTTCCTTTCGATATTTGCGCCAATCGAATCGTAACTTCCTGAATTATGGCCCCTGATTGTCCGAAAAATCGTCCTTTTTAGCTTGTGGTCCCTCTGGAGGTCAAAATTGTTATCTGATTTAAAAAACCGTTTGATTATATCACCGTCCGATAGTTATGAAGGTTGAGTTCGAATTTCGTGAAAATCGGACCAAAATTGACGGACAAAATGGCCGCCGTTTGTACGCGAATAGTGTGAAAATATGTTATATCAAGGTTGTGGACCTTATAGAGGTCACAATTTTGAACCGATTTTGATGAAACTTGACATGTATGTTTATAACCCAAGGATCTTGGTTCCTTTCGATATTTGCGCCCATCGGATTGTAACTTCCTGAATTATGGCCCCTGATTGTCCGAAAAATCTCCCTTTTTAGCTTGTGGTCCCTCTGGAGGTCAAAATTGTTATCCGATTTAAAAAAACGTTTGATTATATCAACGTTCCATGGTTATCGGAGGTTGATTTCGAATTTCGTGAAAATCGGACCAAAATTGACAGACAAAATTGCCGCCGTTTGTACGCGAATGGTGTGAAAATATGTTATATCAAGGTCAAAATTTTGAACCGATTTTGATGAAACTTGACATGTATGTTTATAACCCAAAGATCTTGGTTCCTTTTGATATTTGCGCCCATCAAATTGTAACTTCCTGAAGTATGGCCCCTGATTGTCCGAAAAATCGTCCTTTTTAGCTTCTGGTCCCTCTGGAGGTCAAAATTGTTATCCAATTTAAAAAACCGTTTGATTATATCACCGTTCCATGGTTATGAAGGTTGAGTTCGAATTTCGTGAAAAATCGGACCAAAATTGACGGACAAAATGGCCGCCGTTTGTACGCGAATGGTGTGAAAATATGTTATATCAAGGTTGTGGACCTTATAGAGGTCACAATTTTGAACCGATTTTGATGAAACTTGACATGTATGTTTATAACCCAAAGATCTTGGTTCCTTTCGATATTTGCGCCCATCGAATCATAACTTCCTGAATTATGTCCCCTGATTGTCCGAAAAATCGCTTTTGTTAGCTTGTGGTCCCTCTGGAGGTCAAAATTATTATCCGATTTAAAGAACCGTTTGATTATATCACAGTTACACCGTAGTTATGGGTGAGTTTGGATTATGATTTTCTGATGATTACTTAAAATGCAACAACTCTTGTTGATTGCCCGGACGATTTGGCTGCTGTGTGGGCGTATGTTTCGTTGCCTGGCAACCTATTTTTTAAAATCTAGCTCAAAGATACATTATGTAAGGTTTAGATAAATAGCTGGTCATTCTTGCTATAATAGTTCAAAAATAGATAATGCAAAATGAATATTGTAAAATATTGATAATTACATCCAAATTACTTTATTTTGAGCGAAGCTATGACTGTTTGATAATTTGACAAGGTGTGGCATTGGTTTTTATTATCGAAGCAAAGATATAATTTGTTAATCGAGAGTAAGCCTCTATTCACCAATATTAAATTAAATCATTAAATGAAGATTGTGGTTCAATCCGTTTAAATCTCGGTCATTCGATGTCTAAAGAGATGATTATACGCGTGCCATTTAGAAAAAGGTCTAAATAATATGTTATATTTGGAGACAAAATAAAGACCCTCAATAGGCAGATTGACTCTTACATCATGCATCTTTAACACTTTTTTATATTCATATATAAATCGTCTTAAGTATCAACAATTATATGCACAAATAGTTCCAAACTGTTGCCTAGAACCACGACAAGCGACTGCAACCTCGTGGGTTTTCTCCAGGTCTTCCGGTTTCCCATCACTACTAAAGACGCCTACGCGCAAGCGAATTATTGAAATCAAATTAAAACATGTTAGTCCCGGAATGACCTAGTTTGTGTCGACCCCCCCCCCCAACAAAATAGTTTGGGTTATTGACGTTTTACGACACAACCAGGCAACACTTTCACTGACATGCCGATTAAACGAAAGGATACGTGCTTGTTTGATGCCCATACCTTCCCTTGGTCCCGAAATGACCTAGTTTGTGTCGAGTAGACGTTAACCCCAAATAAAATATGTAAAATGGACTTCTAAAATCCATATCAAAGCTACCACCGAAATGATTTTGAAGGAAGTGGCCGTCAACGAAGGAGCTACTGATTTGACGAATTTACTCATAATATTATTATGGCCGACATAAGGCATAATATGAGTTCTATATTACAATCCAGTATTATATTCCTCATTTTGGTAAACATATCTTTGAAGGGGGGCTCAGATCGACCTTACGACGCGACTCAACTGGTCGCCGACTGGTTTTCCGGCGACTGCCGCCGATCGTCGCACGGTTTCCGTCGCCGATCTGAGTCTAGCTACGACCGTCGTGCGACAGTTTTTCACGATCGGCGACTGAGTCGCAGGAGTTGAACATGTTCCACTTCTACGACGCGACGGAACCAGTCGCCGACTCGTCATCGTCGATGTGTGCGTTTCTACGATCGGTTGCCGACTGCGCTATAAATTTTAGCCAATCAGAGCGGCGAATGAAAAAACAACATGGCGACCTCATGGACGTCCGAAGAAGAAGAAAGCCTGGTTGTTATGTGGGAAGAGAGACCATGCTTCTATATGGAATAATTAGGCATATTTTGTATTTTTATGGGGAAAATTTGTATGCGCGTACCTGCATTCTGTGTGGCGCCATTTTGAACGAGTCACATGATCTATTCGTGAGGACGCCACAAGTCGGTGTCGATGTGAGCGCACTCGCGTTCAATCGTACGACCGATAGCAACTGGTCGGCGATCATTGCTGAATTCGATCTGAGTGCAATCTACGATAGTCGCCGGGCTTAACATTGTTCATGTACTTTATATCTATTTTATTTACCTAATTATTTCTCCTGTTAGGTACGTGTTGAATTAAACAAACACTGGCATGAGTGACATATTGTCCTTATAAAAACAGATAGAGTAAATCTCAATACAATCCAAAGTCAACTGGCCCCTGAGCTATAGAACCTTATTAATCCCGCCAATGGCTATTACGTCAGATATAATTTAGACTAACCATTGAAGTCTAACAATGGAGGTATTGAGAATTGGTCATTAACCAAACTCTCTACACAACGAACTCTTGTTTTAGATTTCAACGCAGAGGCCATATTTTATAGTTTAATTGTCAATGTGTCATAATTGTCTAATATATTTTGTAGAACTGTTTTTAAAAAAGAGAGTAAGCTGTGGTTTAGAACGGATCGGATCTCCCTCTTTCTTGTAAATAGTTATTGAATTATCTATGTTTCATAAATCACATAGAAGTTACTTGGACTCAGTCTCTATTTAATAAGACCAGAAATAACGTGGTCACAATATATACCTACCAGTGTACGCATTGGTAGTAAGAACCGTCGGCATTTAAACCTGTCTCATACCAATACCATGAATTCAATGCGTGATCCCAACACATTATGCTACGTCTTACAGTTAAATGGTTTCAATGGCATTTAGTAATTGAACTGGAATATACAGGCCTGAATTCTATTGAATACAATTACTGATTATGGCTGAGCGACGTTTCATTATCAGAGAGAGAGAGAAATGGGGTTTAACGTCCACTCAACACAACCAGGTCATTTCGGGACTAGTTTCATTATCAAGAAGGCAAACAGTTCTAGATATAAAAGAAAGTACCGGTGGTGTTTTTAATGCTGTAACGACCATTCTACGATCGTGATAGGTATGTCACAAACAACCTTATAATATCTCGGTCGATCAGTTCAACCAATCTGATTTAGTTATTGCGCATTATGAACAAATTAGGTTGATTTATACGGATATCAGAATCCCATTATTATCAAAACTAATCTAAATAAGAATGTGGTAGAAAAACAACTACAACGTTTTATTTACTGACTAAATTATTAATGAAACGTGCAGAGTATATAACGTGATTTATTTCAACGGCTGGATACATTGAGCATTATAAAAATTACTAATTAATCACTATATGCATATACTAGAAAAGTATCTAATAGAATCAAATATAAATTCAATTAAACATTTTACGACAAAATTGAGAAAATATAGGGGATAGGCAAATAACAATACAATAATAGCGAAGATGGATCAAGTACTCCAGAAGTGTAATCATAAACTGCCGTACGCTAAAATGAATCACACATTTTGAAGTACCGTGACATCAAAAATACACATACCTATAGTACTATTTAAACATAATGTCTAGATGACAACAATAATGAATAAAAATTGATTTCAACGTTGGTGGCAAAGTTAGCGTTGTTTCAGAAATAAACTATTTTGCCTCTAATCTGTTAGCCTTGTATTGTAGCCCTATAAGTGTTGACGGCTGTTAAACAGCCTATGTAGTGCGCTCTGCCTGGTGCCCACTTCAACTTATCATTTAATAGAAAGTTCAGATACTTTGGCTACACGGAAAAGTCTTAAGCAATAGCTAATGCTTACGACCGACTTAGCTTGTTCTAGCCATTTGACTTTTGTTTCAATCGGAATTCTACTACCCGACAATGTATATCGAACTGCCAATGTATACACGGGACGTCCGCTTATCGTCCCAGCAGAACCAATAGGCAGCTGTCCTCCCCAAAACCATCCGTCCTGCACCTCTGAAACCAAGTCGGAAAATCCTGATGAACTTTAACTTAACGGCGAATGCAGGGACCAAACATGGGACCCCAAGGCTAGCGAGTCAGAGTCTTAGCCACCTCGGCTCCAATTTGAGGTCAGAAATCATTCATAATACATAAGTGGCACAAACAAAACACTTATCGGGTTCGTGTGAATTTCACAAATTGAGAGAGAGAGAAATGGGGTTTAACGCCCACTCGACACAAACCAGGTCATTTTGGAACATATGGTTTCATTTTATTTCAATAATTCGCTTGCGCGTAGGGGTCTTTAGCAGTGGGAGGAAACCGGAGTGCCCGGAGGAAACCCACGAGGTTGAAAAGGCTAGAGGTCGAAGCGCGGCACTCTAGACCACTAGGCCATCCCAACCCCCCTTCACAAATTGACCAACACCTGAAACAGTAAGATGTTCTGATACTCATTCAATGTGTGAATGAAATACGGTTTAACGTGCTATGTTGAATATTTTACATGGGAAACGACGTTTCAGTCTACGTTCGTTAACCGAGTTTATCTATTAAAGCGTCAAGATCGTTATAAGCGCGATGAAAATGCCTGATATCGTGTTGTGGTCTCCGTTGTCACCAATGGTCGTCGAGTCATGGGGTTTGTTTTAGGCATGTTCAAAATAAACGTCAAGGTACTGCGATCTGACCTGGAAACCTGTGAGAACGTGGTGGTGTCAGGAAGTTCGCGGTACAAGCTTGCTATATATCAATCAATTGAAACCAATGACTATATCGTTAAGGCAATGGATGAAGGACATGAACATAAGCCTGTATTTTGTGACGTAAGTCGCATAAAGGTTTACAAAACGAATTATATGCTGTAGGAATTAGGGACACATTTTACTCTTAATAGAACATTATTTATCAAAAAGACAACAAGTTGTAGTTATTAAAATTATTAAAAACAAAACTTTTAAAATTAAAATAGTGGAAGCAGGAGTTCCTCAAGGCTCCGTGAAAGGCCCAACATGGGTTCTCATTTACATTATCGACATCATCAAGAACATAAACTCCCACATAAACTATGCCTAACGAGTCTTAATGATGACCTTTCTAATAATTATATCTATTGGTCTTTTGACTTTAACACACAAAACAGAAAGAATGACTTTTTCACGAAAATAAGATCCCTCTTCCTTTTATGTGAACTTTACAGTACCGACATAATAGATACAGCTGACCTCACACACCTTGGGCTAATATTTCATTCCTCGGGACAATGGACAGCTCATATTATAACTCAATAATTACTGCAGTAGATAAACTTGTGGATGTTTTTAGAAGTTTCCATTATAAATTGTCATGAGAACAATTCGACTATATGCGAATCCTTCATTCTTATTATTTAATATTTGATTACACGGATGTTATTTATGATAATTATAGTGAAACTGACAGTGGAAATCTTGAAAAATCCACTTTGGTGCCCTTAGAACTAAAACGGCTTGGTTAAAGGTACATCCCAGAAAATTCTATAAACCGAATCAGGTCTCGCTTCTCTGAAAAAAACAAAGATATAGGCATAGTGTAACCATATTTTACAAACTCGTAAACAAACTGCCCCCCCCCCCCGCCAAAAAACCCCCAAACAAACTTGTGCCTTCTTGTCCCACACTTTCTGTGCGACACCAACTCTATTTTTGCAATCGCTCAGTAAAGGTCGCCCATACAAAACTTAGACATGGGAAAAGCGCACTAAATTATCATAACTTTCTAATGCATGTCTCCGAAAACCCGTACGTACATGATTGAGAACCAGGCCTGTTTTGAATTTGTTCAATCGTATATATGCATTCGTAAAACGATTTAAAAAACTAAACGGCCTCAATCCTGAGGATGAGGCTGTTGACACACGATGGACATTATGACATTAATGGCACGATGTTATACTTATTTTTACGTAAAATTTCATGCAAATTAGACATGCCAATTTTATTTTATTTTATTATTTTGGAGACTGGTAATTATAAGCTTTGTATATACTACATAATATATGGTAAATACATTTTGTTTAAATCAGTGTACAAGTGGGCCAAGGCTCAGACCAAGATAAACGTTTATATTGCATGTTTGTTGTACAAAATCCTTACCTTAGATTAGTGTTTTGATATTTTAGTATTTCTCCTTGTAAACATTGGTTGTGGTGGTTGCTGACTAAATTTAGATTTTAATTTATTTATTTGTAAATCCCAGATGGTTTTTTTAAAAGACTATTTTATCAATATAAAGAAAAGGCTGACATGTTTATTTAATGGAAATTAATGGAGCACGAGCATTTAAATGAATGTCAACGAGTCACAAAAGAAATAATCTAAATTGGGTTTAAAAATAAAAAAAAAGATTAAAACTGATTAAGAAGGCCATTTATTCAGAGATAATTAGAAAACAACTCGAGTTCAATCAGTATAAATATAATATTCACCTCAATTTATCAATATCCGCACAGAGATCAATATTATCTATTACATGCTTTATCATACAGTTAACGTATCCAACACTCTAACTTATATTGTTAACGTCGGTCTTTCTTTTATTTCAAAATCTATTTTAGTCTTTAAATATGTATATAAATTTAAAAGCGTTGAAAATGCAAAATAAAATGCATAAAAACATTGAAATAGAACGTTCAGTTTATGACATTCAACATCAAAATACTTTTAATGTTACTTACTTTAATTATTCCAGATTAAAAGGAAATAATATACCTTTAGTCCATACACAAAAGTAACTGTATTGGAACACTCATTATGAAAATCGAACAATCCTAACGTTACGGCTGTCTAAATATCTCATTACTTTCTATTGATTTTATGAAATCTCAGAATGTCACTTAGAATAACTCATTTCTATCTATGGACAATGTGGTCAAGATGACATCTTACTTAGGTTTTGTTTCGAATTATTCATCTAGATTTACTATGCAAAGAATATCATTGAGCCCCGGTTTGTGTTAAATCCCAATACAAAATCATAATATAATTAAATAAATGTTCCTATAAATAATATACAGACAAATGTAATGTGAAGTATATTATTAAAGCGTTAGATTTAAGTTGAAAACATGTATTTAGTAATGTAAGCATATGTCCAAGTAAAGATCATAACAAACGGTGTATAATTGTAATGTTCAACTACTCGACAGGTTTGCGTCTAAATAAATATACAATAATGGAAACCCATTCGTTACACGTAAGTAACCCGATTGTAAGCTTAAACTAATGTCACGCTAAAGTAAGACTAATTTTTAGTGCAGACAGGCGCTTGGTTCTATGAAATAACGCACATAAGGTGATAATTTACGATGCAATAAAGTAAGCTTTATTCAAAGTAATGTTCTATATAAAAAGCACAAATATGATTACGATTAATATACTTAAGTAAAGTACGCCTGGTATTTTAAGTAATATTTATGCAACACAACCCCATTTATCAAGTAAAATAAGCTTGATATTCTAAGTAATATTTATAATAACAGAAGCCCGATTCTCATGTAAAATAAGCCTCTTACTTTAAGAAGTACTTATTTAACACTTCCTCAATTCTCAAGTAATTTAAGCCTAATATTCTGAGTATTATTTATATAACACAACTCCAATTCTTAAGTAATGAACACTTAATATAATAAGTAATACTTTCGTAACAGAATCACAATTCTTAAGTAAGGTAAGCTTAATATTCTAAACAATACTTATGTTATACAATTCCTTCATATTTTAAGAAATACTAATATAACACAGTAAAGTAAACTTGAATTAAAACTGATAAATTCTAAATCAAATACTAAATTTGGTACTCTATTTGTTGTAGGTACAAAACAGCCACGCACCCCAACCTATGTTTACAGTGAGATGGCGTCTGATCTAACGGCGAAGAGGCCAACTTTAAAAGAAAAACAAAGACTACGTTTGGGTGAGCCGGATACGGAACAGGAATCTCTAAAGTGAGCAATTAAACAGGTGACTTGTACCTCGTTTGCACACACTCTTATCCATGTCATGTAAATATTATATTTAATATACATAGGTGTGCTAATTTTACACACATGTGCAAATGGTGTCATGCGAACGCAATTATCCACGTATGCAAATAGGGAGGAATTGCAATGTATATTTACATCTGTGCATATCGGCAGTACACAGGTGCATTATACGTGCCCATACGTGGAAGCTACCAAACAGTGAGGTCTTCCGGGCAGCAAAAGCTTTGGTAATATTTGATAATTACTGTTGATGCCTAACGTCTTCCCTACATCCATTAGCCGGCTAATAATAAGGTATTCTTTTCTTATCGTACGCCGGTATAATATTAAAATGTCCATTATGAAAGACCAGAAATTAATGAACATATTTACACACCTTCGTTGAAACTCATGCGAACATTAGTAAATTTATGCGTCATACTTGTTACGGTTGTGGTATTTTTTTAAAACAATATTTTATTAATTGTAAAGTACAATAGGTAAATATACAAAGAATAAAAGGATACGATAACAAGCTAAGCTTAAACACCGCTTCCTGTGGTATGAAGCCTGTTTTAGCACAACTGATCCAACTGCACCGCATATATTGAAATAATGACGAAAATAATGTTCCGCTTAATAAAATAAAAGTATCACGGATACTAAACGGCAAATAATTTCAAATTTATGTAATGGTACATTCCAATCTCGAAACCAGAAAAATTTTTGAAGAAATTTCTCTGGTGAATCGGGGTAGCCATTTTCCCGAAAGGTGATATGTAATTCCTACGCGCGAAAGCGAAATTTCTCGTTTATTTGCGTCGTACGCCCCTGATTTTACGTGCCTGGATGACCGAATCACTTAAAAATATACCCACGCGTTGAAAAATAGATCTTTACAAAAGCTTGAATTTGTTCGTTTAGGATCCAATTTTTTATGTCAGCGAGTTGACTGACTCAAAGATCATTTTACAACAAACGAAAGGACGATCCGACCTCTAGTTTTCGAGGAATCGACCCAAAAAGATTGACCAATCAGAGGTCAGAATGGGCGGGGCTTAGGTTTGGGAAAAAATGGACGGTCTAATGCGCCAGAGGCCTTCGCCTCCGCGGCTGCCTCTGGGAACGAGATTGGGTACATTCACTAGAGGAGCATGTCGCCTAACATGTTTTTCCATAGGAAAATAATAGTTTGTTTTTTTTTATAATGGAATAGGAAGACTTAAAAAATAACCCTCCTCTCGATCTGCTATTGTTAGCTACCTTTGGTTGTAGACTAACTTTTTGCGTCGTGGACTCATGGCCAAACTGAGAATTTGATTCAGTTTAGACGATACGTACTGTAAGAGATAGCCATGAAACTATCTCGTAATACGAGTTTTAGAGTGACCATGTCTATGGTTACGTGATGCGATGAGTCGGAATAAGTTAAATATACATTTCAATTTACTTACAGTTTTAACTATTTTTACAGCGAGCCCTTTCGAATAAATTCCGATGTTTAACTCTCGGTGTCATCGCTAAAAATAATCCGGTGGCAATCTGGTTGCCAACTTGGACATGAATCATTTCAGTAATATATAACAACATTACTTGAACAAACCAATAACAGACAATACAACTTAGATTAACTCCGACTCAAAATGCAAAAATGTATTGGTTACTGTCTCGTTAGAAAAGCTTACATATATACAATACAAATAATCTTAATGAGATAAATAATGCGATGAGTTTGTTTTGGTTTGCAAGATCCAAGACTATTAGTCATAAATACTATCTTTAATTTCACGGATAGTGTCAAGTTTCCCGCTGCTCATTTTTCGTTCAGGTAATTTAAAGATAGGCTGGCACTGCCAGGCAGGATACGCCCACATTTTCGAGAGATGGATAGAGAACAAGCAATACCGAAAGTGATTTTTCCTATGTGCAAATATCGAAATGAATTAAGATCTTTGGGTTATAAAGGTTCATTTCAGTAGGCTTCAAATTCGACTGGGGATCATGTTGCTAAGTGGGTAAGATGCTGGCTCGGTAGCCTTGAGGTTAGGTGTTTGATCCCTGCATTGGGTGACAAAGTTCGTCTAGATTTTCTGGCGTGGTTTCCCCTTGTTAGTGATGAAGGATGGATGGCCTGACAAGAACAGCTGTGAATTTTGGTCCGATTTTCACGAAATTCGACCTCAACCTTCATTATGATGTAACGGTGATATAATCAAACGTTTTTTTAAATGGGATAATAATTCTGACCCCAGAGGGGCCAAAAGCTAAAAAACCGGTCATTTTTCGTACAATCAGGGGCCATAATTCAGGAAGTTACAATCCGATATGCACAAATATCGCAAGGAACCAAGATCTTTGGGTTATAAACATGCATGTCAAGTTTCATCAAAATCGGTTCAAAATTGTGACCTGTATAGGGTCCACAACCTTAATATAACGTATTTTCACACTAATCGCGTACAAACGGCGGCCATTTTGTCTGTCAATTTTGGTCCGATTTTCACAAAATTTTACCTCAATCTTCATTACCATGTAACGGTGATATAATCAAACGTTTTGTTAAATCGGATAATAATTTTGACCTCCAGTGGGACCACAAGCTAAAAAGGCTGATTTTTCGTACAATCAGGGGCCATAATTCAGGAAGTTACGAATCAATGAGCGCAAATATCGAAAGGAACCAAGATCTTCGGGTTATAAACATGCATGTCAAGTTTCATCAAAATCGGTTCAAAATTGTGACGTCTATAGGGTCCACAACCTTGATATAACATATTTTCACACTATTCGCGTACAAACGGCGGCCATTTTGTCCGTCAATTTTGGTTTGATTTTTACGAAATTCGAACAGAGCCTTCATTACCATGTAACGGTGATATAATCAAACGTTTTTTTAAATCGGATAATAATTTTGACCTCCAGAGGGACCACAAGCTAAAAAGGGCAATTTTTCGGACAATCAGGGGCCATAATTCAGGAAGTTACGATCCGATGAGTGCAAATATCGAAGGGAACCAAGATCTTTGGGTTATAAACATACTGTCAAGTTTCATCAAAATCGGTTCAAAATTGTGACCTCTATAGGGTCCACAACCTTGATATAACATATTTTCACACTATTCGCGTACAAACGGCGGCCATTTTGTTTGTCAATTTTGGTTCGATTTTCACGAAATTTGAACTCAACCTTCATTACCATGTAACGGTGATATAATCGAACGGTTTTTTAAATCGGATAATAATTTTGACCTCCAGAGGGACCACAAGCTAAAAAGGGCGATTTTTCGGACAATCAGGGGCCATAATTCAGGAAGCTACGATCCGATGGCCGCAAATATCGAAAGGAACCAAGATTTTGGGGTTATAAACATGCATGTCAAGTTTCATCACAATCGGTTCAAAATTGTGACCTCTATAGGGTCCACAAGCTAAAAACATGATATTTCGTACAATCAGGGGCCATAATCCATGAAGTTCCGATCCGATACATGCCAATATCGAAAGGAACCGAGATCTTATGGGGATAAACCTATATTTCAAGTTTCGTCAAAATCAGATAAGAATTGTGACCTGTAGAGAGTCCACAAACAAATTGTGGACGTCCGGACGGACAGGGGCGACGACATAATACGTCCACATGAAAATGTGGGCGTATAAAAACCGGATGATCAAATTCCTTACTCTAACCCTGCAATCACATCTAGATGACAACGGAGAACCGGGCGGCTTTGAATACTAATCCGTAATAATTATTATGACTGTTTCCTAGATGATTGAGGATCGGGGGCACACCCATCAATGAACTAAGATTGTATACAGTGAAGAATTAGGCCATATTCTGGTACTCCTCCCCCCTCAGTAGACGACATAATCCCAGGAGAACCAAAAAGACAAACGTTCGCATAAATAACCGTTTTGATAGATGTCATGTTAATAGATCGTCTCACTTATTCCGGAAGTAGGTTATTAATACATAAGACGCCTTGGACGTTGGAATGGACACATGTCTGGCGTTTAGGAAGTGGGATATGTAACAAATCTTAAAGTCCAGGAAGTCGAATCGAAGACATGTCTGAACGTTCGGGAAGTCAGATTAGTTATCCAGTTGTTCTTGTAAACTACATCTTAATGTCCAGTTTTATACAAATATCACAGACTTAAAGGTGTTGATCTCCTTGTCGACTATATACAAATTAAACAAAATAATGAAATAAGAGAAAATAACACCATTTTATATCCATTTAAAAATGACTAGAGAGGAAAGAATTGTCTAATGAATACCGTTCTTTAAATTATCATGTCTGTTGAAAGGCGCCGCAAACACTTAACAATTTTCTTATATAATCTAAAGCTGACGCGCGACCTGTTCAAAGACCCCTGGAGAAAAGGCAAGTAATTTGATAGATTATTTCTAACTCACCGCGAGACAATCAATTGACTTTCTGATCCGATCGTTTGTCAAGTAAAGTTTATTTCTTCCAATTAAAACATTTTTTTGTGACAGCACGTCTTGAAAATTAACCATTTCACAGATAGATAAACTCATATTGCCTTATTTCGTTTCAACCTGTACAACAATTTCGTCTACGTCTGTAAATGGATTTAGTTTCAATATCCCTATGACTGTATATATGATGTTTGTATATTAAAATCGGGTAAGTGTCCGTGTGGAATAGCGCGCGCTGTTGATCATAACGTTAGTTATCAATACGAGTCCGACTCTCTTCCACGCATGTGTTTAACAGCCTAGTATGTTTTTCTAAATACCACACCTCCATCCAATCTGATTAAAACACAAAACCCGTTTCGTTTCGTGTTTTATAGTTCAAAATTTCGTTTTACTTGTCTTTACTACACTAGGATCTGGAATAGTTGTTAATGACGTGTTCTGGGTGATGTGAGGGCTTAGCTATTGAAACAATCTGTCACGGCGAGCTTTGGGCGTTTGGTGCACGGAACTGTGGGTAATTCACTGGAAACATCAATGCTGATTGGTTAATCAATTGTCTGACGTCATAGGGATAAAAGCCACTCGTATGACCTCTGACGCGACCTCTACAACCGGTCAGATCTTCATGTAGTTCAGGCCATCGAAAGTACGAAACGAAATATAGATCTGATTTATAATCAGATTTGCCTTCACCCAAACCTCAATGCTTGCGTCGTGAGTGGGTTTTCTCTCGATGGCCAACAGAGTTTATTATGGGCATGTTATGTTGATAAATGTTCAAATAATAACTTCTATAACATTTGACCTGCAATAATTCTCGTTTTTCTCTCCCTCTCTCTTCAGGTCCCTTTTTCATGGCCATTTTGTTTACTTGTTGGTCAAGCAATCATGCTGGGCTCTCTGGGGTTATAAGATTAATATCATCGGGAAGTTAAAACAATAAAGTAAATATAAACTGTTATAGTTTCCGGGAAGAGATAGGTCATTTAACCTCCTTAGTTGAAAAGGTAGAAATTGCCATCTTCAATGATGTGCTACATAATGAATTCGTTACAAAACCAATTCTAATTAGTATCGAATCCCCGTAGATCAAACGAAACTAATTGACCTCGTTTTGTGTTTTATTTTGAAACCAATCATTTCGTCGATATCTTCATAGTCTGAAATCGTGTTGTTCTGCTAAAATTAAGGTGTATCAGGGCGAAGCTAGATTATTAGTGCTCGTATTTTGACTTCACATAAAGTACATTATTTTATTATCGAGATATCTGTGAGCCATGTGGAACCACGGTGATGATAAATAGTTTGATTGGCATGTCCTGGTGGCCGTAATCAGGTTTTATTGTCCCCCGCCTTTCGAAGAAAGTTGGGGGACTATTAAAATGGGTTCGTCCGTCTGTCCGTCACACTTTTTGGGACACAATAACTCTCTTCCTAATTGAGCTAGAATGTTCAAACTTGGTGTATGTGTTTATGAGGTCAATACCTTGATGGAGTTCGAAGATGAGCATTTTCCGCTTAGGGTAAGCAGAGATCAGCAATTTGATTGGTTGATGCTTTGGGACACGATAACTTTAGTTTTAATTAAGCGAGAGTGATGAAACTTGGTGTATAGTTTCATTACAGTAATGCCTTGACTAAGATCGATAATGAGCATTTTCTGCTCAGGGTAAGCAGAGCTATAAGCAATTTGATTTGCCGAGACTTTGAAACACAATAACTCTCCTTCTAATTGAGTTAAAATGTTCAAAATTGGTGTGTATGCTTATTAGGTCAATGCCTTGATGGAGTTCGAAGATGAGCATTTTCTGCTTAGGGTAGGCAGAGATAAGCAATTTGATTGGTTGATACTTTGGGACAAGATAACTTAGGTTCATCTTGATTGATGATTTTTATGCCAATACAATGACTGCATTCTCATTCAGTAATGGATTCGACAGTAACAGTTTATAGAAACGATTGACTCGGACACGAGTGCCCTTTCCCTTGGCCAGAGGGGCCCTTTTGTCTGCCTTTAGGGCCCCCCCCCCCTAACTAGGGTACATTTTCATTTTTCTCGTCGGTTTTAGCCATTTTTCTTTATAAAACACTTTTGGATGACACTTCGTGTACAGTTTGATTGCTCGATACGTTTGAAAAGAATAAATGTGCGATTAATTTATATGTGTCATCTATTTATTTTGGGATTTCGGCGGGGGACATCAGCCTCACTGTTGGCTTGTTCCACCTGCGATGAATCAGATGATGTAGACAAATTTATCACATTAAATGTAATTATATCGCAAAATCAAATTCATGAACCTTAAGTACTACGTGGGCATAAACATGGATTTTTTTTAGAAAGAGGCCATGTAAACAAGGTTTCTTTTACTCATAGGCGTACGGGCTCGATGACAGTTAGGGGGGCAGAACCTGAATTGCCCGAAAAATTTTCGGCTTTACAGATCCCCCCCCCCCCCCTCCGTCCTCAAGAAAATTTTGGAATATTTGACGGATGCAAACACGCTTTCCTGCTATTTCAACCCGTGAACAAAGCAACTTCAAAGTGGTCTATTATAGCTGAATTAAGGTGACTGACTCGAATTTCAATGAATCGTTTACAGTCCACGAAGACGAGAATATTTTTTAAAATTTAAAAGCCGCAAACGCGCCTCTCTGCTATTCCAGTCTGTGGATAAAGCAGCTTCAATTTGGTCCAATACAGCCTACCTGCTGACCCGAATGCCAAATAACCAATCAATCGTCGCGAGGTATGGGGGCCTCGCCCTCCCGGAGAAAATTTTGAAAATTAAACCACCGCAAATGCGTTTTCTGCTATGATTGATCATAAAGCGCAGTTACTGTGGAGACGATATTGTTGAACCCACAAGGACCATATTCGATGATGATTTATTTTACTCTAAGTAAGCCAAACCTTGGTTTATTTTGAACAGATGGGTCGATTGTATATTTTCAATATGTCATTATTACTTCTCTTCTTCCAATTTGAGCTATTTTCTATTGTGATTAGTTTCTATTGATACCACGCCACCCATCTATATTTGACTGTGGTATAAAAATGGATACTACGCACTCCTATCGTTCTTCTTTAAATGTGAGCTATTTTCTATTTTGATTAGTTTCTATTGATACCACGCCGCCCATCTAAATCTGGCGGTGCTACCTTAATGAATACTGCGCACTCCTGTTGTTCGTTTTTAAGAAAACCTGATTAAATTTGTAATTTGGCGAATTCACATGCTATTTGTATTATATTTGAAATAAATATCCCGTAAGTCAAAACCTTATCGTATTATTGTAACATTTAAGTAATTGGGACCTTTAAAAAAAACACAGTGAAATGATATACATTTGTGAATTTTTATGTACATGGGTTATTTGCCCCGTTAGACATTTGTTTAGAGTAGCTAAGTCTTTAACGCAATATCATACAAAATCTTCAACATTGAAAACACAAATTATTTGTCAATTAAAATCAACATTGATGCTGTGATCTTAGCGGGCAAGATGGGCTTCTGATATCCAATATTTAAGACAAAAAAACCCCAACAACATTTTACCATTGGTACACAAATCTAGTACCATAATGCGTTTCAGCCCCAGTTCTAGCAAGAGACCCGAGGAACGAGGCTAGAAACAATGCACCAAATCAAACGGCGTATATAGATTGGAATAACCAGACGCTAGAAATTTGCATTCGATTGAGGCTGATGGCTTATTTCGCCGAACATAACTGATTTGAAATTATAGAGTAAAAACGGAAACCATTGAATGTAAATCAGTTTATATACATTCATATTACAGTTTTATATGTGTTGCGACCCACTTGTGTCAATTTATAGGTCCCAAATGTTAGCGATTTAGTTCCTTTAATATTAGACAGGGAGGGGGGGGGGGTACCAAAAGTGTACCAATCTTCTCCGCTATGATACGGTAGGCTTACATTACGATGATACCAACTATGCATGAATCGATACCATATAGTAGAAAATTGGTACACCTTTCAGTGTGATGGAATTTTGTGTAGCTGGTCGGGAAGTAAATTTAATTCATAAAATAAAGCTGGTATGATTTGCAGTTTTATCACAAAATGAATATGATGGTTTGTTAGCTTTAAGTTCTTTAAAAAATTTATCAGGCGTTCTAGATAGAAGATATTTCTGTGTTTAGAAACACTATAACGACATCCATAATTTCAAAACATTGATTGAACCCTAACTACAACAGGAACTAGACAGGCTAATCAATCTTCTCAATGCAGTTTGTGTTATTTCTAGCCTCATTGCCAACGTTTTGTGTGTTTTTTTGTTGGCTGTTCGGTCTTCAATTATAAAGGATGCTTTGCAAATTTTATATATTCTAAACAAAATATGATTCATAAAGCCGCTGTGGCTGTCGCATTTACATTGACAGTACACCTAGTATTTACGTAATGGCGTGTGATATTATATTGTACAACAGGCAAACTTGATATCCATGATCTCAGTCGATTTCGTTGGGTTTTCTGTCCTTAGTCATTTTGTGGGATGGCATCCTATCTTCTTTTTAGATTTTAGGTCCACAAATAACGCCAGTATTGAGATGTAATCGGTGTTTATACGCTCACATACGTGTGTCGTCCACAATTTGTTGTGAACACTCTACAGACTACATAATCTGATTGTTTTGAAATTGATATGTTGTTTACATTAATTAAATGAATTTCAGTATTTTCCGCTAATTTCTTCTGGACCCATGGTCCTTATTGCACTTTGTGAACGGTATACCAACAAAGGTTATCACCCGACTGGAATTTATATGCATCATTTAAATTAGTGCAACAAAGAATCCGATTGTATTTTTTCAACAATTTCTGTAAAATACGTCCAGAGTTAAGACACTTGTTTCAGTATGTAGAACCTTGTAACCCATCAAGTTACGAAAGTTATAATCTGATCTGAATGCAGTCATCTTGTAAATCCTCCCCCCCCCCCCCATTGCCTACAAAAGAATAAATATGCGACAACCCGTGTCAGCCCCTAGGACGACTCAAATGCTGCTGGCGTATGTTTCGTTGCCTGACAAACTATATTTTAGCCTTGGATCTATACAGTAACAAGTGAATGAAATTAAATTTAGTTAATAAATCATCCCCCTGCCTCTTAACGGAATTGGGCTTCCCCGGCTTTGGTTACTGTTCCTGATTAAATAATATAATTTTCCCTAAAATTGGTACAAATATTAATGTTATTCCATATGGAGCCATGCGCAAGAGTTCACCACTTGCCACGTAGCATAATAGAAAGTTGACCATGGAAGGTTAATCATGTCGTACCTCACGCACGAAACACATCACAGAAGTAATGTAAAGGGTTGCGCCTAGTAGATACGTAACGGTAGTAGACACCGGTGGTACTTAAATATTTCATGATATCAATAAGTCCTACGAAATGCAGCGTTATATTTGGTGCATAGCCCGTTTCAGCAATTTCGATGTTAACAGGTTTCCACGGGTCAATAAACAGTTGTAAAACAAGCATACCTGGTATACTTCTAACAATCATATTGTTTGACAATAAGATACTGACACAATTCTAATATAAAGATAAATTACCAGATTATATAATTACGCCTTCGTTTGGTTATAATAAATGAAATGGGGTTAAAGGTGCTACTGTTCTGCTCCGACTCGACTAATGAAGACGGATATACTGTAAAAGCTAAATGTTCTCTGGTTATGTCTTAAAATTGAAACAAACACTGTATTAGATGTATAGCAAGTTTATATTATATTATGTAATTCATAATCATATTTATACGAGACAATTAAACATACAATTACATAGAATAAAGTATTGATAATATATTTACTAATATTAAACATAAAAATAAAATGACATATTAATATTTACATAAGTTGGGGGTGGGTGTAAGAGCTTTCTTACTCGCTGGTGTGTAGAGGCACTATTTCGTCTATAGGACGCCTATCTTTAAGTTATAAAACTACACACTTTAGACAGAGTGCATCGATAGTTTTAAAACAAATAATATACAAAATATACGCTTACCTTAAAATTGAAACAAACACTGTATTAGATGTATAGCAAGTTTATGAGGAGTCTACTAGATGTCTTCCTGTTTATATCTACATTATGTATTCCTAGCAACTAGTTTATAGCAACCAATTTAGTTAAACACTAATTAAAGTTTATTGTTTGTAACTAAAGACGCAACCCTCACAATACTTGCTAATACTCCAATACAGGTTATACCAGAATTCATCTAATTAAGGTAGCGTTTAGAATAATCTTTAAAACTATAGGGATTATAAGATTTAAAATATAAAATAAAACACTATTACATTACTCCCTCTGCTCCTTTGGCTTTGTGTCCTCACAAGCTTTAAAAAAATAAACTGATCATCAATGTCAAAGATATATATATAAACTGAAAGATAATTAATACGCAATCATATTTAATATTCATAATTTTAAACAAAATATATATTTACATACAAGTATCTTGGTAAATCCAAGTATCCTAGATAATACTCTAAAATAAATGTTTTGATAAAAGAAAACATAATAATAAAACATGAATATAATATATATGTACAATAATTCACATTTTAATGAAGGAATGCCTCAAGTTATAATTCGTTATATATTGATTCGGATTTCATTGCCAAATTTGACAGTGGATATAAATATCTTTGGTGCTGTACCAAAATATACGTGTTAAAAGGTTGTTTTAGAATATATCGTAATTTAAAAACTTGAAACCATGAAACATTGATTTTATTTGTTACTGAAGTTGTTTGTTCATTCAGTTTATTTGTTATTTGAAAGTTCGGCCAAGATATTGATAAAAAAGGAAAAATCGGAATCGATAGGTGTAAATCCTTAATGATAGATGGGTGTATAATATGATAAAGTGGGGGGCATAATGGGAGTGAAACAATGGGAATAGTGACACAATGTTTACCAGATGTAACTTCTAGTAAAATGGAAGTGTTCTTCCTTGATTGTAAAACGAAATTTTGAACTATTAGAAAATGAAACGAAATAGGATATTTGTTAGCATTCTTTAACATTTAAATGTGAATAACATATTATTATCATAACAACAGTGGGTTTAGTCTACTCTGTGTGATAATTTCATCCCCTGAAACCGTGTCGATGATATGATCGGTTAAATCAACTATGTCTGATAAGTTTATCCTCTGCCGTCGAGTTAATGGTATGAAATAACTATTAAACGAGAACAAATGAAACTTCTTTTGTTCAATATAATTTTCAGCATTTAATCGCACGAAAATACGATAAGAATTTGTTCAATATAACTTTTATACATTCAATTTATGGTTGTCAGGTGGTCACATCTGCTGCATGTATAATCACACAAGACGAAATTGTCGTAAACAACCCCGTCCACAATAGGAAATTGCGCCTGTTTCAAAGAGGTCTTTGGGCAGGCACCACACGCATAGAAAATGTATATCATTAATAGCTCCGGCCTATACAAGAAAATGTATTACATGTTAATATTAATTCCCAAAATTCCAAAGCTTTAATTGACACAGGAGCCCAGATTAGTTGTGTATCATTGACATTCTCACGCGAAATTGGCATGCAAAATAACAAATTAGAATAATCTTTAAAACCATAGGGATTATAAGATTTAAAATATATAATAAAACACTAACTATTACAATACGCTATTCGATGTGCTAGGAGGAAAATTTTGTCCTGAGCGCTAAAGCCTACCCTTATATCGAATTGCAACTGTCAGGATATTTCATCCGAACCACTAGACAGCTGTCCTTGCCATGCCATCCAGCTTACACCACTGACAAGGGAAAACTATGCCTGAAAATCCCATGAACTTTCTCGGCCAACAACGGGATCGAACGCAGGACCTCCAGGCTAGCGAGTCAGCGCCTTACTCTTTTAGCCATCGTGGTTCTTGTGTAGTTAAAATAAGAATTAAATATATCTATCTTTGTCACAGAAATACCAGTTACTTTTTAACAATATAAAGTGAACTAATAATACTATGATTTATCACTTCGTGCTTATGACTTCCTGTTTGGATATCTATTAGGATTGGTGGGCATTATATTTTTATGTCACTACAAGGTTATGTGAGCTCCACGTGACCAATGGCGCGATAGACCAATGGTCTTGGGGTATATAAATCAAAGTTGGTGATCTAAATTTTGATGGTAAATTATGATCTTAGGATATCTTAACAACTGGTGCATTTATTTTACTTCTGTCTAAATATTTGTTTGTTTTGATATATATTGGGGGAATGGTGATAACATTTTATTACCAGTCGTTTAACAACATGATGCAAAGCATCGCCCTTTGATTATAAATAATGAGTGGACTGAGGAGTAATCGTCCATTATATACCGAAAAAAAAAACAAGCCAAGGGCAATTATTAGGTGGGCCATGGCTTAGGCATTCAAATTGTATGGAGCCGAGGTCACGCGTGAAGATGATGGACACTCTAGGTGGATCACGCTAGGCCACGCATCAATAAAGTGGGACACTCTAGGTTAGTCAATGGACTACAATAGATGAAAGTCGGAGCAGCCTTAATGTTCATCAAATAAGTTTTAGTCATGAACACCTATTAGCCACCTCGAGTGTCCGCCGTGTTTTTGCATCACCTAGAGTTCCCCTCAATTTTGATGCGTGGCCTAGCCAGACCCACCTAACAATTGTTATGTGTGGCCTGGTTTTTTTTTGTATAACTGGTGTTTTCGGTATGTTTCGGATTTTTTTTTAGGAATTTAGTACAGTCCCACGCGGTCACAACGCCATTATCTAGAATGGAAATGTGATATTCGGTGACGTGATTTACTAAAGAACCAGGTTTAAGGGAGAATTCTTTTTATTAAAATGGCCATAACTAATTCCAAGACCCAGTGAACTTTCGATTTGTACGTATCAAACTAGAAAAGAAGATATTGATATTCTGGTCACAGTGTCTCAGAAGTTAAATGTTTTGGAACAATTTTCATCCGACAAATCACCGCCAAGTCATTTTGTTTAATGTGTTCATTGCAATCTGTCTTGTTTAATAGCATGCATTGGACGATAAACGTCGCAGCACACGCCACCAAATAAAACAAAACCGATAAAATACCCAGAACCATCCAACAATAAACGCCATTTAATCTGTTCTTTGTTTGCGATTTATTTGTGAGATTGGGGGATTTTATTACTCGGTTTTAACGAAGGGTATTAGAAATGACATTACAAACAAACTGCCTCATCGATTTGTTTTATTTATGTTATTTATTTTATGACCAGATTGCATACTAGTTTTTTATGAGTCCCATGGATATTGTTGTCACCTGCGTCCGTCGTCGGGTCACGATAAACTTATGTAAACGCAATAGGTCCGAGTTCATGGTGGTGTTTTGTTCCAAGTTGCAGGGATTGTTGAAACGGTGGTTGAAACTATTGTACACGTCTGTCAAACCTTTTACATCATCTACTTTTGAATTATTATAGCAGGAATGGCTAGTTCTTTATCTAAATCTTACTTAATGTATCTTTAAAATTATCGATGTGTTTTTTATACGACACCTGACGACCGGAACAAAAATAAAACTCAATCAAAGCTCGCTGTTGTTCATGAATAGTTACACTTTTGTGCATCAAAAATAAAACTCAATCGAAGCTCACTGTTGTTCAGTAATAGTTATTAAGTTGAAATCTTATGAACTCGGTGATACTATATTTTATAAAATTGGGCAGATAAGATTTGTTATAACGATTATTGTACTAGTCTCCAGAGCTATAACAATGAACACTCGTTCCGAAATATTAAACATAACAACCGAAAGCTGCATCTTGTTTGTTAATTTATAGTATTTATATTTCATTTCTGACCCACTCTGTAGAATCAGACACACAATCGATTGTATCCCAACATTTAATTATAACGGAGATAAAATATTTTTAACAAAAACATAAAGTCACATAAACCAATGAGAGTACCATTTTAGCGTTTCTGTCTGTCGAAGTTAGCGAGATTACTAGCAATAAACATATTTGTCTACATACCTTCAACGTACATAATAACGTCCATTGTTGATTGAAATTATTTAGTGTAGGTTACAGCTATTAACACCATAGACGTTATCATGACTAATTTAATTGGACTGGGACAATTGTCAGACTTTATCTTCTATCCAGTAGTTTCGGTTTCTTCGTAACACACCTGTTATCATTGCTCATTTGAAGATTTGCACAGTTTTATTATAACAACTAATTATTTGCTTTCAAACTATTAACTACAATAATACTTCCCGGCCCGTTAATAACCCGATATTGGTTGAAGCAACCTCTTGATATTGACAGCCCTGGGCTATCGAATAGAATGTACAGAATGTTATTCCGGAAATGCCTATGTAGCACCAAGTAATTATACTCTCACTTTGTATACTTATGCATATAATATCAATTTTGGTTATGTATTTTCAGGCTTAGTGAGACCTCCACCTAGGACGGAATTTAACGAAGAGATGTTTGACTTTCTTGCCATGAGACCTAAACCAAAGTCATTCTGAAGGTGCACGACGAAGCCTGTTACAACGAGGGATGCGAGTGCTTTTTGCTCCGTTTATTGCGTCGGCTCTTTCCATGCTTTTAATAATAGTAACATTAATATTGTCGCCGGTACATTTCGACATTTCCTGATCGCACAAGCCATCTAGAACATGAACGACTTTTTAATTTTAAATTCCGGAGTTAATGATAATTTTTGAAATCAGTAAATTTTTACGAGGAGTGACGTATTATGTATTTTTGAAACATGGATTAAAAAGCTAGTATCTCAGTTAACAGGAGACAATAAAGCATGAAACTGTCGACTGTTTAGAGAGTATAAGGTGCTGATACAGTAATCAGAATAACAATTGTGGAAATTGTAGGTGTGTGTCGATGTTGTGTTTTAGCTTTATTATTGTCAACGATAACAAGGCGCTGTAAAAGTTATCCCTAAACACATTCCACGTCAAAGGAGGCCGACGTTGTTATTCAGAAGGTTTTAAAAGAATTATCATTTATATTTTCTTACTGTAATAGTTTTTAACATTTAGTTGACATTATTGCAATTAGAATGAAATTCTGTTGTAATAATAATAAAGGAATCATAATATAATAATATATATAGATATACCATTGTCTAGTTCCCATATCCCAGACAATTAGGATGTAAATAAATACTTATTTGACCGCGTATTAAAAAATGTACGTAAGGATTTGGAACTTTATTGTACTTTAAAGGGACCAACCCGATTTTAACAGTCTCAGTAATAAAAGACTACGTATAAAATTTAAGAGCCAAAATATAGAGGAATGGTGTATTTCCCTCGTTTCAAAATTTCAGCCTGTTCGTTCCTGGAGTTTAACGTCCACTCCCACCTATGGTAGACACGTAACCCTTTTAATAATTCGGGACAATTATTTCGTTGAGTGGTCCGATAATCTATTGCCGTTCCCTTGGATGTCGTGCATAACCCACGTGCTGTACTTTATAAAATAAAAGTCTGGTTTTATCCAGATACCGTATAATACAGTTTAGGCCACTAGTCTCCCAATTCCAGATGAAGACTGGCGGATTGAAGTTGTCTGGAAACGTATCATGTATATGTATATTGAGTTAGTTGCTTGGCCCTAAGGTAGGGTATTTTAAGGGCTTTTAAAACGAAATTAAGCAGTTTTATTCTCCAAAATATAGTCGATGTTGGTCCTTTAATTGCACTAAATAAACAATTTTCCACTTTGGGAATCTGAGCTATGTGTCTGTTTTAACTTGATACCGTATTATAGGTGTCAAGTATATGATTTGGATGAACATAATACAACTATGCTCTTTTCAATTGAGACTTAGAATTAAACTTTATGTCAGTATTATAAATTCCTAAATTTATTATTATTCATTGGTTGTGCATGCTACCAATACGACTAAATTTTGCATTTATTTAATGCAACGCCATTTTGGTATATTTTAAAATATTACTTGACTTTTCATCTATCTGAATATTTCCTAGTAATATATACACCTAAAACAAAAATAACTTGCGATCCATGAGAACTTATGTTATAACTGGGTATTGTATCAATTTTAACTAAGTGAACTGACTACATGACCACAGCGTTCTGCATAGTTCTTAATCTAATATAACTATGACAAACTTAAACTGGTAACTACATGTAAAGGCAAATGTTTTTGGGTTTTTTTAAAAAAAAAAAAAAAAATAATTGATTAGCATGGGTTTCTTGTCCGATTTATTTTGTGTTTGAAAACCCGATAGATTATTTTTTACAAAGATGGAACAGGAAATGATGTTCTTTCATAGTTTTGTGAACGAGGTTCCATAAATAAAGTGACTAAATCTTAAAAAAAATTAAGTCGGTTATCTTTCTATTTCCGTTGAAAGGAAACCATCGATCGTTTTTAAGGTGTTTTCGGTTTGATTAAGAGATTAAAGACCCAACATCCCAGAATCAAAGTAAGACATTCAATAGAATTTTCAACCAATATCTAGATATCACCAGTGGTTATGTCTCAGCTTGATTCGAGCCGATTAAAAGGGACAAAGCAAACATATTTTGACGAAGATTATAGTGGAACAAACCCTGTTTATATCAGCTGTAGAGGATTCTGAATATTGACAAATTTTCAATCCATCCTATTATTTTTGTAAATGATATGCCATCCTCGGTATCCCCAGTGGTCTCATTCCGTTCTCCTCCACTATTACCCTGGGTTAATCCATATGATCTCCACGATTTCAAATTATCTGCTCTGGCCTTGATTGCAGCTAAAGTCAACGAACCAATAAAAAAAAGCAGTTTACAAACCAATCATTTCGCGTTCGTTTTTATAAGGGTAGATAACTATTTTCATATCCATTTACTGAATGACTTATGCCAATATGTATATATTTATAATTCATTAATATTTAATTGTATTATGAAACTCTGACGTATATTTCGCTGATTTCAAATATGTATAACATCTATATGTTAGACTTTTGTTATTATTATTAATGTTCGTTCTTTGTCTGAAATGTTTCATTCTGTTATGTTTATTATTACTGAATTTATATTTGGCAATTTAATTCTCATTAAGTCTTGAATCTACATATCTAAAAACTCCGTCTTCATTAATATATTATATAATAACTGTAATTAGTTGTTAATAAATACGCCTTTATTTTAATTTGGACTTCTCTCATTTAGGCTACATTCTGGCTAATTCCTAGCCTCGTCTCTTGGAGTGGAGCCTTAACGATATAACTCAATCATCAAGGGCGGATAACTTGAAAACGTACCCACTACCCTCCCCCATAGATTAACGCATGGGTTAGTGGAGTAGAACTGAATGGGACCACTGGGGGATACCGATGATGATACTAAACGGAAATGAACTAGTTTTAGAATGATATTCCTTTCACAATATTGTAGTTTACAGGAGTTTCAAATTCCTCAAAATAATGATACGAGACTTTATTAAAGATACATGCCTGGGAAATTGTTTGTCGGGTCATTATTTCCAATAAATCTATGGTGATTTTCGCATAAATGGAAATAAGAGTAAAACATCCCATGGAGCGCTGACTGGACAAAAATGTGAGGATATCTGTTAAAACGCAACCAGTCTTTTCGAGTGCCAATTAACGGATGTTAGAACATCGGGATAATTAAACGACCAGTAGCCCCTGCTATTAAACGGCGGGATATTAAGTTGACAGAGGATAATCCAGGAAATTACGTAGGCATCGATATAAGTGGATAGCGACTAACGACAAATACAAGCTCGTAACGGTCTATCCTCAATCAGGTCACGTGATAATAACGACTTCAAATTATCTGAATATTTGAATAGATGCTAAAAGCCGATGCATTTCATTGCATGATAAATCTATCACGTTTGCTTGCGTGAGTTTAAATCTGTTATTATAGCAGTTTCTTTCTCTGATATTGTTCTACTAAACCTTCAGTTTAGTCACGTTTGGAATTTTACTCCGTTTCTTGCCAAAGTTTAATAAACACATTTCTTTGGTGTCAGCGGTTATTTCCAAACGACCGATTACATAATAAAAGTAATTCATAAAACTCGCCCTGGATCGGCCAAATTGTATGCTACATTAAACATCGCTTTATTTCGTGGTTTATTTATGGGTGTATTGCACTTGTACGAAAACTATATATTACAAGTCATACACAGGTCACAATTCTATGGAGTACAATTTACTGTTTTTAGTCCGTGACATTTAGATTAAGTTTCTCTAGTCTGTATCAAAAACATCACGTAGTAATAAGCAGTAATTTTGTTCCATAGAATTGTAATATTCCCAGTTATTACAAGTCGTTTAAATATAAAGATGACATAAATTCCCGATACGACTGTACGGTCTTTAATTATTCTTATAGTACCAAATATTATCTAGTGCATTTTTTAATCCCCGTCTGCGTATACGCGGTGGCCTTCAGAGACGTAAACTAGTTTGTGTGCAGTGGACGTTAAACCTATTTTCTGTCTATGGCGTGTGGGAGAATTTTGACTGGGTTTTTTCCCTCGCTTTCAAATAGTGTAATATTATACAAAATCCCACTTTTTCGGCAAATACTTGACAGATTCATCTCATTTATATTCAATTTTGAAATTTATTATCAATATTTAACATATATTGATCAAACCTCAAATAAAAAAGAAAATAATCGACATTGCCCCAAACTCACCCACCATTCTTGATTGTCTTATGATTTTTCCAGAAGTACATTCAATGATGCGAAAATTATCTATCCCTAAATCTGCAAGCGAAACTACGAATGTGAAGATAATACCACAATAAAATTTGAAAGTACAGTGGGAGCTTAACGTCATGATGTAACTGGTACATTGTTATTTCTCATTTTGGATTCAAGACATAATTATGTACTGTGATATAATAAGCGTAATCCCAATTATCCAGGATTTACTCGTGTATAATAATATAGGGTTATGCCGATTTGTATAATGAATGTTTCTTCTTTTTTTTTGATCTTGGCATAATTGTTTTCAGTTTATGTATATTTAATATGTGTTGTATATTTTAACGTATATTACTTCAATTGTCTATATTGCAATGGCCGCTGTTAACTTTCGATCAATGTATAACAACGAACATTGCTATATATTCTACTTTATATTTTATTCACTGTCTATATTATATTAAATTAGATTAAAATATGTGCAATTCAAAATGCAACTTTATCATATTAAGACTACGGCTATGACAAAGAGCTGCTTTTGCTGCCCGATTCAACGACTTCCTTATTTTCAATAATGGATTGTAGGTATTGTTTATCAACTGTGCGTGACAGTTCCTCTGAATTTCCTTTCGGCTTATTATTTTTGAAAGTATTTTATTGTTAGATAAAGTCTCAAATGGCTCCACATAATTACATATAAACTGAGGGCGCAGAGAGAATGTCAATTACACGGTTTCTCCATTCGTGACTTCATTTTGTCTTATGAGATTTGAAAATAAAATGATTTTTTCGAATAAACGTATACCAAAGCCCATTTGCCTCTTTCCTTTCAACGGAGTATATACAATAGATTTCGTTTCTATTTGTTAAACTGTCTTGAACGAAACGTAATATAATTCTGCATTTCAATCCGATAAATACAGGCCCAACCTATAAATGACTAGAGACGAACATCGGCAATGTCTTGTAACCCTTTCTTTCCCTTGCAAAACATATAACAGTATTAGGAAGTTTCTATCTTTAATATCTTTATATCATTTTTCAATAAATAAAACATGTAATTGATTGTATGGTGAAAGTTTAATGAATTGAACTTATCGTAACTCTATATTGTTTATGTGTATGTGTATTTTATGTTGGTTAATAAACGCCACAATAAAAATATAAAATTCAACCACTTTTATGGACTTTATTTCAAAGACAGGTTTTGTCCGAAATCAGTAGGAGAAATAAAACAACACCAGAGTACCTGGATAAAAATTTGGATCAATGCCATGAATTGTGTATGAATTATGATCCACAGGTAAACGCCTCTCGACCCCTGCCCTCTCCCGACCTTCGACTATATATGCGAGTAAATGTAGGATTTTAGAAATTGGAATTCGCAAACCTATTGCAAAAAATAATTGGACTTTCTAAAAGTAGCCGGTGAACCATCAAACGAAGTTTAAAATCCAGATATAAAGTAGCATCACCCCGCCTCTCTCACCTTAAATAAACATGTCATGCAAGTGGGTGACTGTAAAGATTACATGGAGACAGGCATTCTTTTTCTGTTATAGAATTACGCATTCTCTTATCTAACGCTCTGTTCCCGGAATCGTTAGGGTGGAATCGTTTCAAATGATTATTATCTTTAATCACTTCTGAATATTTTTTTCTGTGTAGACACAAATCTGGGTGGCTTTGAAATGTCATGTAGCTTAATCGGAACCAGATTTGAGCGGAAATAGAACGAAATGATCAATTGGACGCAGCAAGTCAAAGAAAATAATTACATTGGACAGTGTAGAAATAAAAAAAAATCGAACAGAAAAACAGAAGTAAAAGGAGGTCGTGCAGAACTGAGGAACCATTGTGTTCTAACATATTATCCGATAATGGCTCGTGATAATCGTGATATCCAGCAGTTCATATAAGGTCATGATATTTGTTCTATGTATAATAATCGACGGTTAGGAGAAAAGAAACGTATGCAAGTTTTCAGTTAAATAAAGCATGATTCAGCTCTACCTTCTCTACACACATCCCGAACAATTTCAGACACACGTAAATGGCATTAGAATAACTGCACGTGAGCTACACGTCGCTAGTACAAACAGAACAGGGGCGCTAACATTATTATAAGACTTCCAGTATATAACAATATTGATAACAGCAACATACAGGAATGCTAATATATTGTAGCAGAAATAGGAAATTTCCCCGATCCTTAATGGAACACCTCCAAATTATCAAGACGATTTACTGCGTATAAATATAACAGTCTGCAAATAAAATAATCAAGGCTGAAAACTCACCACAGTTATATGAAACTCCCGAAAGGAAGTCATCTCTGTTGCCAAGAGGTACACCACTTTAGCCTTGATTTAGGCTGATTTCCTTTTTTCAAATCTTCAAATGTTAAAAACATTTTTTTGGCGATATCGGAATAAAATTTTCTTTCACAATTCATTAAGCAGCGACTCGACACTCAAGCATTTTAAATTTGCGGAAAAGCGAGGACGATCTTATTTTGAAATATTTTGAAATATCCAGGCAAGTCCCTGGCCAAATAACGACTTTTTAAAATGGGCGTAGAAATGTTTCCTCGGCCGATTGCAAGTTAGGGGACGGCAACTCAGACGCACGACCACTCGGACAGGTAGTTGAAATTATAGTAGTAGATATTCTGCTAGTAATGATAATTTTTAGAATAAATATTTTTTTCCTACTTATCTCAAAAACACACGAAACTGTCGATGACCTTCTACGGGCCATGTTCTATAACGACAACATCGAGGAAATGCTAGTTGAATTCAAACAAGGTCCAGAGTAAATATATTAAAGTAGCTAAATCTCTAACTCAATATCATCCAAAATCTTCAACATTGAAAATACGAATTATTTGTCAATTCATATCAACATTGATGCCGTGATCTTACCGAGAAAAGATGGGCTTCTGATATCCAATATTTAAGACAAAATAAACATTTACCATTGGTACACGAATCGTGTACCATAATGGGTTTCATCCCCAGTTCTAGCAAGAGACTCGAGGAACGAGGCTAGAAACATTGGCATTGCACCAAACCCAGTGTGTAGACTGGAATAACCAGACGTTAGAAATTTGAATTCTATTGAGACTGCTGACTTATTTCGCCGAACATAATTGATTTGAAATTAAGAGTAAAAACGGAAACCATTGAATGTAAATCAGTTTATATACATTCATATTACAATATTATATGCGCTGCGACCCACTTGTGTCAATTTCTAGGTCCCAAATGTTGGATATCCCATTGAGTCAATTGGCGTTTTTTCAAATCCCCGGTTGTACGTGGCAAGGAGTTGGGTCGCCTGTCCAACCCCGTGGGTTTCCTCCGGGTATTCCGGTTTCCTCCCACTGCTAAAGACCCCTACGCGCAAGCGAATTCTTGAAATAAAAATTCAACAATACGTTAGTCCCGAAATGACCTAGTTTGAGTCGAGTGGAAAAATAAAAACATGGCAAGTCATAGACAGCATACAACCATAGACACAGACAGTCATAGACACATAGAATGACTCAAACTAAATAGAGAAAATCACATCTATGAACTTGTCAGTAGGAAATAGTTAATACTCAGTTGGGATCATGTAGTTTTTCGCATTTTCTTATTGTGATTTTCGAAATTTCGTGGCAGACTTAGGAAGATCTCACGGCACACCTGTTGGGAATCACTGTTTAGAGACAATCTGTTTCGATGAATATATCTTAGAAATGCTCTGTTCATAAACACGTCCATTTTGTAATTTGTTCATTAGGTCTTAACACATAACTTTAATCCACATTTGTATATATATTCCAAAAATAAAGACCCACCCTGAGTATCGCCAGATTAAAGGTAAATTCTGCATATTTTCAATATTTTGTTTTGAAAACGTAGACACCCAAAAGCTTTTGAAAATAAAAGCTCACCTTAAAGAGCAATATTCACTTCAGTCAGTTATATAGTGGGATTACCCATGTTTAACTTTCGCGTTCGTCACTTCCGATCCATGAAACCTTTATTACTCATCTATGGTAGCAATGATCTCTGTGTTAAAATCATATTTGGAATGTGCTTAACCAGTTCCATCATATGTGATAATGACTGACACCAATATTGTCTTTTAAGCAGCTTTGAACATGGTACCGAGCACAACTAGATACAAAACAGATACATATGCCGGTACCTTCCTATGATACTTACCTAAACAAACCCCACACTTTGGTAATTATCATAAAAACACACACAAACAAGAAAAAGATGAAATTCCTTTTCAAGTTTTAAACACGTTTTATTAATCACACCTCTCATTAACACAATCATCCTTGCATACTCATTAAACTCAGCAATTTTTAATAGACTGTTTGGGACTCAGGGAGCCACGGTGTCTCGGCGAGAAAGACCTTGGCTCACTAACCTGGAGGTCCGCGTTCCATCTCTGCGTTTTCCTAGAAAATTTGTCGGATTTTCCGGCGTGGTTCCTCCTTGTCAGTGGTGCGGGGCCGAGGGCCTATGGGACAACGTAAAGTCGTTCGGATCAGACAATAAACCGAGGTCCTGTGTACACACTGGGTGCACACAACAGACCCCTTGGCAAAATTTCAATCACATGTTTATAACCAAACGAACTTGGTTCCTCTTTGAAAGCACAATTTTCATTCGATATTTATGAGAAACTTGAAATATATTTTTATAACCCAAAGATCTTGGTTCATGTCGATATCGCGCATATCGGTTCGTAACCTCCTGAATTATTACCCTTGATTGTACGAAAAATCACTTTTTCTTAGCTCGTTCTCAATTCATCTGTTACAAAATGTGGGCGTATCCTGTCTTGCAGTCACTGGTTGTTTCATTCGAAAGAGTTGGCATTCCTTTTTTCTACACCAATGATATTGGTAGACGAGGTGGGGGGGCAAGACCTTGATTGTCGAATCAACTCCTTACTCGCTAAACCATACATTTAGAAGAGCTAAAACTATATGTTTACATACAGGGGCACCGGAACGGCGCGAGGGTCAGTACCAAAGATAGGGGGTGCGGTGGCTGTTTAGAACGCACGCCTCTAGCATTCCAAATTCAAACACAAAACCCTTTAAAATACATGATTGTGAAAGAGACAAAAGCCTGATTATTCACAATTTTCGTATCATGAGCAAAATATTTGGCCAAGGCATGCACTGATAGCTGATAATGAGAGTGTGAGAGCCGGTTCGCGACCGACCAGAGAGCAATAACATATCTATCATTTAAAAATGAATAGATTAGTACAAAAGTTGAAAACTTTCATCATTCGGGCAGGGGTATACATGCACACCCAGAAACAGGCAGGGTACCATTTGTATACCCGGCTTCCGGCGCTCCTGTTTATATCTTCCCAATTCCACCTTTAGTACATTTCTTATTTAATAGATGAGATTGGTCTCCTGGTAACCATTATAATCTCATTAATACAATATATTACCAAACTAACATACGACTCGAAAAAAACCCTCTAATAATAGCAATTACTTGTATAGGGAAATCATGGATCACCCTTATACATATGCTAACCAAAAAAATTACTGGAACATCCTAAAGGGGGAATCGCCGATCAATCCTACCATCAAGTATCAAATAAGGCCAATATCAATACATCGGAATATGGACATTCCACATGATAATACACTGAAAGTCGAGATCGGTCGTGTATGGGTTTTTGTTATATTAAGAAAGCCGATCTATAATTGATTGATTTCGCAGTCGAAATAATAATCATTATTCAAATACAGATGATGGATTAAGCATGATCTAACCACTATTGGCGTTTGTAAGATTCAATCATGTTGACGTCAGCTGGTTCTCATTTTTGTTTTATTTGAACACGCAATAAATGAAACCATTTTAATTAATCAAAACTGATATTAAACACAGACATAGATTTTAATTAAGCAAAACTGATATTAAACACAGATACAACATCATGGAACAGAGATTGTGAAGCAGTCCTCTTTTGTTCAGTATGGAGTCTTCGTTTTCTATTTCCAGTTTGGATATACTCCAGTCGGTGTGTGTTGGATTATAGATATACATACACAAAATAAAGCACACACCTTAGACCTCTCAAAAACCCAACCCCGCTGGAATTGAAAACCAACGGTAGTAATATACTGAGCGCCATAGAAAACGCCTCACTTAGTTTTTCGTATAACAAAATGATCCTGTAAACATATCTTATTTATTTTGCGTCTTATTGTGAACAATATTCAAATGGGAACACATCAATAACAACACATTTGTACACTTATGGATGTTTAATCTATAATCAACGGTACAAAGTCAGAGGGGTCAAAACCAAAAGTACGACACAGATGGTTAATTCCATGGTACGTCGCTGCACAACGTGCGTAAGAGCCAGTGGAGGACATACACGCTACTGACTCTTGTGTCGTACTTTTGGTTTTGACCCCTCTGACTTTGTAAGATATGTTTACAGGATCATTTTGTTACACGAAAAACTAAGTGATGCGTTTTTTTTTTTATGGCGCTCAGTATATTTGACAGAGTATTCAAGTGCCAGATCGTGTTCCCATCATATCAGTATAACTATATAAAATCTAAACTAATTGAAACGACGATTAATGTAATCAAGCCAACATGGCGGAAATGTCAGTGTCTATAGACAAACAATCAGTGTTTGTTGGTTATCACCATAAGGATAGCAAACTATGACTACAAACCACCGAGGTTTCAGTCTAGACAATTATTAATCTACCATTAATATTATTAACGGACCATTAGTATGATCTTGCAAACACAAGTATCAGGACTACAGTCGTTGGCCGGATATTACATTTGCCAATTAATTCGGAAATAAACGGCTGACCTAAAGGCAAACTATTTAATCACCTCCACTTTCTTTAGTTTATTTCAGCCATCAATTCCATAATGCACCACGTCACAACCAGCCTGCGGAAACGGGGTGGTCTCATAGTTACGGGTTGATTAATTAACAACTAACTAGAATGAAAATTAACCCGATTCACCCTTCATTTCCGGTATCACAGGTCATGCGGACACTCATTCAGTTAGACTGACAAAAGTGAACTTAAGGGTAAAACAAACAAAAATATTCGAAACTAAACATTCTGATGCCAATAGACTTAAAGGGACAATAACACTCTTGCTGGCTTGGCAGCTCTAGAAAATAAATAATAGTCTTATTCTAAGTACTAGATGTTTATTTGTCCTACCTGTTGTGTAAATTATCCATATACATCATATTTTACTTGTTCAGAGGGTTCGAAAATATTTTAAAATCCAAGTCACATTTGAAAAGGTTTACGTTAACCTTTTCAAATCATGTAGTTGAATTTTTCCAATTCTTTAAATTAGGTGTGTTAAGATGAAATTTGTATCATCAATTAATCTGAATATTGTAAAATAATACAATTTGTTGGCCAGAATAAAGATTGGGACATATTATTCAATTACAACAAGAGTGTTATTGGGGCTTTAATGTCCAGTATCACAGCACTAATCCAATTTGACACCTATTTCCCGACAAGTTTAAATTTCATTAACAATTAAACATACATAGTTATATCAAATAAACGATAAATATCATGTTTTCATTTTATACCCTGATTGGCGCCTAACCATGTCAATTCCGTAGTATTAAATGAAAAGCCGACTAGGTCGAACCAAGTAGGCATGCAACGATACCAGACACCTAGAGTGTCCATGATGATATGAACTTTTATGAAATGAAAAGAAATATAATGGGATTCAACGTCTTACTGGACATTAATGGCGCCAAAGTGTTATACTCACCATTTACTATTGTCGTTATTTCATTTTATATTGGGAGCAGCACGGTGGCTCAGTTGGTTGGGCGTTGGTTTACTTTCCTGGAGTTTTTGATTCCTGTGTTGACCGGGCATGGTTCATCCTTGTTAGTGGTACAGGAATGAGGGTCTGGCAAGGAACAACGGATATTCCTTCGGGTGGGGCGAAAACTGCTTATCCAGGAGAGGAAGGTGAAATTAACTTGCACAATCCAACACTAATAATATTATATGGGAGTATTGTTTGATTTACACGGATTTGACTTATTCGTGCTGTTAAACTTTCTGCACGTCATAAGTTTATATTATAGGAGGTTTATATTATATCGAAACGCTATCGATTTAAAATTAAATGTAATTTTAATTTCTTTCCGTCTTGCGTTGAGACTGCTGTATAAGTTAGTCTTCGTTATTACCCGGGTTTCTGAATACAGCGCATACTGTTGTGCTAGTACATACATTTACAAGGAATTCCCTTACAATATTAAACTTTCTTTTCATTGCTCTAACATTAACTTCCAGCTACGTAAACATGAATACGGGAATGAAGTGTGTAATTCAAGAACACTAGAATTTGACATTCTGTAATAATATTGTGTCTCCGTTGTATCCTAATCTAATTATTTGATTCACATATTGTAGAGAAGGCATATCTCACACACTTAAATAGTATGAGTGATAAGTTTATATTTAAAAAACAGTGATAATTTTACTTAAAACATTGTTCGAAAAATCCAGTTTTACCTTCTGGACCCTCTAGAAGACACAATTTTTATCCGATTTAAAAAAACTGCTTATCAAAACTTCCAGACAAAATGGCCATTCCTTGTTCGCAAAAAGTGTAAATGTATAGGCCTACAAGGTTGTGGTCCCTCAAGAGGTAACAATTTTTGATAAAACTTAAAATATGTGTATATCTCAAAGATATCGGTTGTGTGCAATATTTGCGCATACCAGATCGTCATGTCCTGAATTATGGTCCCACACTGTTCGAAAAATAACCGTTGAAACTTCGTGAAAATCGGACCACACCTGACAAACAAAAATGGCCATTCCTAGTAAGCAAATAGTGTAAAAGCGTTGTGGTTCCTCTAGAGGTTACAATTTTTATTTGATTTTGATAAAACTTAATGATATGTTTATATCCCAAAGATATGGGATTGCCACTTCATGGATTGTGGCCCTTTATCGTTTGAAAAATCATGTTTTCAGCTTGTGGACCTTTTAGAGGTCACAATTTTTTATCCACCTTTAAAATTTGTTCTAACATATCACCATTCCAACCTAAAGATGGTTGAGTTCGAATTTCGCAAATAGTGCTTAAAATTATGTAATATCCGATTTTGATCAAACTTAAAATAATATATCTATGTTCCAAAGAATTTGGTTTCTTTCCATATTCACACATTATGGCCCCTGGTTGTACCAAGAATTTCGGAATTTTTATTTGCTTGTGGTCCCCAAGAACTCACAGTTTATATTCGATTTTAAAAAACCGTTGAAATATATCACCGTTACACTCTTGAGTTTGAATTTCGTACATCGAAGTAGCTAAGCGTTTTACTCAATATCCTCCACAGCCTTCCGACATTGATGTTGTGATCTTACTGCGAAAAGATAGGCATATGCTTCTGATATCTAAATTGTAAGACAAAGTAAACATTTTACCATTGTTTAAATGCGGTCGAAGAACGAGGCTAGACATATTCCAAAAGTCATATCAAACGGCGACGTATATTTGTTATCTGGATAGCATGCTCAACAGGCCTTTAATATTTCGATATTGAACCCTTTCTATGAAAATAAATGTACTAAGCAGCAAATGAAACCCCATAACGCCAGGTTGGTATGTTGTTCTGACTAGACCCGTTGCATAAAACTTACCATTGTGAAGTCCAAGCATAATGGTTTGGGTGAAATCGGTCTGAACCAGAGACTGGGTCCTGTGGTGTTCCAAAATCTTGGTCCACTACATTGATCAAGCTCCCAGGCTCCACGTCATAGTAACAACGTTTTCCAGCCTGACAACGCCCGTGCCCACACCGCCCGTGTTACTAAGGACTTTCAACAGCAAAACGGTGTCAACGTTATGCACTGTCTAGCCCCTTGTCCGGACTTTTAACCCGATTGGACATGTTTGGGACGAAATTCAGAGACTTAATAAAGTCTTACCGAGCCCAAACACAGCCGATGGATTGCGCCACTCCATGTACAGACGCGGCGCTTCTGTTATTGACACTCACGGTGAACATACCACATACTGATGTAAAGACTGTGTACGACTCTAAACTTTCCCGTAATGTTTTGGAATTGTGATGAATTATGAATATAATTCGACCCAAGAAAAGGGTCCAAAATCATTGAATTGGTTAACATCAAATTGGCCAATGTCAAAGTACATGTATATGAGTAAAATTGTGTAATATATTTCATACCCTGACAAACTAGGTCATTTCGGAATTAACGTATGTTTCAATTTTATATCAATAGTTTACATGTTTGAAGGGGTCTTTAGCAGTGGAAGGAAACCGGGAATGGGGTGAAGGTGCCGTAGAGGAACTACCCAAATATAGAGAGGATATGATCTGCAATATTTTACCAACAATACAAACTTGATTGATTTTAGAAAAGTCCCTGTTAGTTTTATAGAAGGGAATTTCTATATATCTTGAAATTTAAAAAGTGATTGGTGTTTATCGTCCTAATTAAAAGTTATAAAGTCTGAAATAATAATTGATATTGTGTGTGGAAAATTCCACCAGTATGATTCAGCGTGGACGTAAACAGATGCAAAGTACATAGGTTGGCAACATATTGTTGTGTAAATTTAACAAAATACATGCAAATGCATGTAAAACTTTATATTAAGTTCAGTTTCATATTTTCAAATAACCAATAAGTTATGCAGCAATATTAATTGCATTTGGCTTAGGTGTCTGGTCCAGGTTCGATTCTCGTTTTAATTAACAAATCGCTGGAACTAACCTTCTTTCTGGTGTCGACGAGACATTCTACTCCGGTCTTTCTCACAGAGGAGCATGCAAATGGGGCAATGACCCGGACTTGCATATAGAGAGGGGGCACTCAAGACAGGTTTGGGAGAGGGGTTATATTGTAAAGCCTTTCCGACGCTTAAGTTGAACTGGTCTGAAAAACCCGGGGATTGTTAAACCAGGTTAACTTTGACGTCTGAACGCAAGTATGGGGCAAATAAATCTGTTTAAAAACCTCAGCTCGCGACCTGTCTGCATAATGTGGTAGCTATAGCCCACCAATCCAATTCCCCAATTAAGAACACTCCCTTCATTCAAGAATGATAGCATAGCAAAACAGTGTTCATGGTTGATCACTTAAATTATAAAATGAACTTCTCCGAGGCAGTAACTAAAGGCGTTGTTTTAAGATATGCCTTAATATTTTTCCCTTTTAGAATTTAAATTCCATACACAAACCATTAATAACGTATCTTAACATCATGTATTACAGTCGGTAATCAAAATAATCATTTATTTGAGGTTACATTCAAATTTGTAAAACACGTATTCCTTTTGGATATATTTTAATAAATAATAACTAGCCAAGTAGGTTTTCCGATTTAGATACATTAAAATTTGCTGCATTTGGGAATAAGAACATTACTGACAATTGTTATACTTTATACTAGGGCGTCCAATCCAGACATTACTGTTCTGTTTCGTCTAGCATATGCCACTGAATGCAATGGCTCGTATATCTATAGTTCACAAGCAGTATCATAATAAAGATATGTGACGATAAGAAAATGAAATGAACTGGACTTATGAAGACCGGCATGCGCCATACAATTTGCTATGAGGGAAATTACCTCCTGACAGATCGAAGTTCTTTGACTATCAGCCTACTGAAAATATTATTGCAAAACAATTATTATGTCTGATCAGGTGCACATATTCTTTTACAAATTGTATTCCAAATTTACGACGTCTTGGCCTTATAATCAAAGCGTAAAATAAAAACACTCTTCAATGGTTCGCTCTTGAGATTCAAATCCATGTCTTCTAAAATTAAATTTTAACCCTCCAACAATACTATCAAATATAGACGGACATAATAGAATAATAGATTTTGAAAGGCATTTCATTTTGTCGAGATTTTGAATGCATTTGACCAAAAAGAATATAAATACAGACCATATCGATAACCTTAGTCACAAAAAAGGTATCATCAAGACGTGAAACATGTGGTATCTGATACAGTTATCTTCTTAATTATTTTCAGTTACTTACATTTCCCGACTAAATACCCGGTTTGTATATAAAAAAGTTGGACATATACTGTTTCATGTTATTATTTTAACACTTTACTACATGAACGTCACGATCCATAAAATAACCGTTCTCATATCATTTGATGATTTGTGTTTTCATTATGTATTTACTGACATTATTGTACTGAAGTTATGACATTATTGTACTGAAGTTACCTGTTATCACGCTACAGCAAAAACTACTTGTGTCATAATATTTTCAAAATTTGTCTTTGTTTGCTTTAGCTCAGTTTTTTTTAACCCGCTCCGAACGGGTTAGGGTGGGATGATGAGAAGGGGTCCGTCCGTCCCTAATTCGTTTCTGGAGCATATCTCATAAACCGTTCCAGATATCTTTTTGAAACTTTGTACATACATTAAAATTAAAATAGCATTATGCAAGAGCAAAATCTGCCTATTACAGATCTTTCTTTAGGCCTGAGATGTTATCTAAATAATCAATTAGACATTAATTAACATATCCAGACCATAATAAACTCTTGATGTCAAGGCTAGCCTTCGATGTTGGCGGATTGAATTCCTATATGCCGCTTAATGGCCGTTGATAATTAAATCAATCAAGTGGATAATCGAGACTATGCTGTTTATATTAATGATTTGAGTAATGATGACCGAGGCTATGTGAATATTTCAAACGCCTTTTTCTCGGCTACTTGTGGACCAATTTGACTGAAATTTTCAGCAAATTACTTTTACACTATCTAGATTTTAACTATTATAGTGAGAACTGCCATCTCTTTATCTTATCTCCCATAATGTAACTTAGCTTTTGGTGTATAATTTTGTTTCCGAAGCATATTTCATAAACACTTGAAACTTTGTACATACACCAACCTATACTATTCAAAAAAAGTAGGGGATATTTGATTTTTAAGTGTTTTAAAGTCACCTAATGAAACTGACGAAGAAACAAATGACAAAATGAAATGAAGTTCACATTCATCGATTTATTCCAAATGATCGTTAGACTAAGTAAGGCACAGACTGACCATTATAAGGGTAAATGATACCCGGGGTCAAACAGCAAAGTTACCACAGCATCACAACAAAGTCAGTAACGGGTAAATCCTCCTCTGTTTGCCAAACAAGCATTGATCCGACGAGGCATACTCCTAATGAGACGTCTAAGGTCATTTTGGTCCAGATTGTTCCATTCCTGTTGCAACGCAGCAGCAAGTTCTTGGACATTGGCAGGACGTTGTTGACTTTGACGTAACCTCTGTCCAAGCATGTCCCAGACATGTTCGATGGGGGAGAGTTTGGGACTCAGTGCTGGCCAAGGTAATGTGGTGATGTTCTGTTGTTGGAGGTAACCTGTAACGATCCTGGCCCTGTGACATCTTGCGTTGTCATCCTGGAAGATGAAACGGCGGCCATGACGTCGTGCGAACGGCACAACATGGACTGCCAATATGTTGTCCCGGTAGTACCGGCCTGTAACACGCCCTGCAACAACATGTAAAGCCGTTCTTCCAGCAACAGTGATGCCTCCCCACACCATAACAGAACCACCCCCAAATCGATCATGTCTGATGACGTTAACGTCTTGGAAGCGCTCGTTTCGACGACGCCACACCCAGTGAACCTTGACTCATCTGAAAACATCACATTGCTCCAGCGTCGATTATCCCAGTGTTGACGATCCCTACACCAACGACTTTTTGCCTGAATGTGATGATCTCGCAAACAAGGGATCACGCGAGGACGTCGGACGCGAAGGTGACCCCTATGCAGTCGATTCCGAATCGTCTGGCCACTCACTCTCACACCAGTGTCTGTTTGAAGACGAGCGCTGATCTGATTTGCTTTGATGACACGATTTCTCAAGGCGGCCAAGGCACGGATAAATCGACCCTGGGCTTGAGTTGTCGCCCTTGGTCGACCTGAGCGTGGTCTGTCCTGTACAGATTGTGTATCACGGTATCTAGACCATAGCCTGCTTATGACAGACTGAGAAACATTCATCGTCCGCGCCACAACCGCCTGTGTTGTGCCGATCTGTAGCATGCCAAGGGCACGTAACCTTTCATTTTGGGTAAGCCGACGCATATCAAAATTTGTTTTCTGGTCACTAAAACAATTAAACTGATGTTTCCACCCTGGAATTCAATGCCAATCTTCCTTAAGGTACCAAGAATAAATATTCAAAGTTTCAAGATGATACATTAAGAAATGCAGCCTGTAGACGACAGACAAATACAAGAAATGGGTGTTGCTGTCCCACGGGGGTCGGGCATGCACCCAAAACAAAAGGGATCATCCTTAGGGTATAAGGAATAAGTATTTTAAGTTTCAAGATGACCGATTAAGAATTGTGGCCTGTAGGCGACACACAAAAAGGAAATGGGCGTGGCTCTGCCCCTGGGGGTTGGACATGCACCCCAAATGATAGGAATGTTACAAAGAATAAGAATTCAAAGTTTCAAGATGATACGTTAAGAAATGTGGCTTGTAGACGACAAACAAATAAATACAAGGAATGGGCGTGGCTCTGTCATTGGAGGTCGGGCATGCACCAAAAAACAATACGGATCATCCTTATGGTGTAAAGAGTAAGTATACAAAGTTTTAAGAAAATCCAGTTAGAATTGTGGCCTGTAGGTGACACACAGAGAGACAAAAAGAAAATGGACGTGGCACCTGGGGGTCGGGCATGCACCAAAAACAATAGGGGGGATCTTCCTTAAGGTACCAAGAATAAGTATTCAAAGTTTCAAGATGATACATTAAGAAATGCAGCCTGTAGACGACAGACAAATACAAGAAATGGGTGTTGCTGTCCCACGGGGGTCGGGCATGCACCCAAAACAAAAGGGATCATCCTTAGGTTATAAGGAATAAGTATTTTAAGTTTCAAGATGACCGATTGAGAATTGTGGCCTGTAGGCGACACACAAAAAGAAAATGGGCGTGGCTCTGCCCCTGGGGGTTCGGCATGCACCCCAAATGATAGGAATGTTCCTTAGGGTACAAAGAATAAGCATTTAAAGTTTCAAGCTGATACGTTAAGAAATGTGGCTTGTAGACGACAAATAAATACAGGGAATGGGCGTGGCTCTGTCATTGGGGGTCGGGCATGCACCAAAAAACAATACGGATCATCCTTAGGGTGTAAAGAGTAAGTATACAAAGTTTTAAGAATATCCAGATAGAATTGTGGCCTGTAGGCGACACACAGACACACAAAAAGAAAATGGGCGTGGCTCTGCCCCTTGGGGTTGGGCATGCACCCCAAACGATAGGGATCATCCTTAGAGTATAAAGAGTAATTATACAAAGTTTGAAGAAAATCCAGTAAGCATTGCGCCCTGTAGGCGACACAAAGACACACGAAAAGAAAATGGGCGTGGCTAGGATTATAGGATTCAGGGTCATGAACACGCATGGCTGTGCATGATATCCATAAGGGCTATAAAAGAAACAATATTAAAACTTTAAGACAGACTCATTAGATCCCAGGGAGATTATCATTTGAGTGCCTAGACAGCAGACAGATTCTGGAAGGGGAAAGATGTAGCAATTTCTATCAGCAAACTCGCCCTTGGCAGGCTAGTGTTTGATGACTTTAGTTAGTATTGTAATCTATACTATGCTTATATGTATCCAGCTTGATCTATAAAATGTAGAAACAACGTGAAGCAGAAGAAAGACAAACAGAGACCAATTCTAGACGATCACAGGGCGGTTCTAAAATATGTGACACAGAGGAAAAGAGTATCCGTCACACGTTCGATGTGGGGGGGTGGGGGTCTGTCGGCTGATTTTCTAACCAGCGACTGCATAGCACGAGGAATAGTGTTACAACTGTCAACACAGGGCTCAAGCTGTCCACCCAAACTGAACAATTTTCAACCTACACGATTGAAAACGAAGGACACGCTGGAAACTGGGAAGCTTTCTTTGCCAATTTTGCCAATACGTAATGGGCCAGCATCATTTACATTGAGATACCGTGACAGATACATTAATATTGGTTACATGGTCGATTGAAATATTGATACAATAAAGCATACCCTGTTTGACCCCTAGTGTTTTTATCACAGATTCCAAACACAACACACTGAACAGACAATGCAGAGAGAGATGAGGTGTAGCGTCCACTCGACACAAACTAGGTCATTTCAGGACTAATAAATATATGGTTTAATTTTATTTCAATAATTCGCTTGCCATTAGGGGTCCTGAGCAGTGGGAGGAAACAGGAGGACCCGGGGAAAATCCATGATGTTGAACAGGCGACCCTACTCCTTAAGTACCACCGGGAATTCGAAACCACGCGAGTTGACTCAATGACAGGCTTTTCTGATACAGCGCGCACGTGCTTACCATTCGACCATCCAACCCCCCAACAGTGCAGAAGCCGTGTCTTTAAACCCAATAGCAGACTCAGTACCTATATATGCTGTACATTTGTCTTGACACATGCACAGCATTAGCAAGATTCGCCTCCACATCTTATTGACGAGTTCCCCCTTTTCTGCATCGTCACCTCACATTAAACCATTCACCGCCAAAGTAACGTCTGCAATGCGCATACGCTATCTAGGTCAAACAGTATAAATTGCTGATTAACAGAATATTACAGGGTTTTTTTATTTTTAATAAACAGACCCTATCAGTTATTGTACTGTAAAGTATGCAAATATACCAACGTTCTGTCAGCTAAAACACAAGTTTCTTGTAAATCCAATTATTTCTGTAATGTTCTTTAAATAACAATAAGCAGGAATTTAAAAAAGACATTTTTGACAACGTACCTTGAATCGTGACATTTAGCATATTAGAAACACGAGTTTGCGATTCATTTCCGAATCCTAGCTTGACTGATAAACCGAATGGCATGTATGGATTCGAATGCAAATTTAATTTGTACTAGACAAAATACTCCTGGCATTCTTACTAATCCATTCCATATTCAAATAATGTATATAAAAAATGTCGAATTTTACACAAATTACTCTTCGGATTACAGGATCACAAGTAATGTCCTGCACTGGGATATATCACGCTGGGAATTTTAAAAATTAGGTAGCAGACCATCAAGCAAAATGTTAAGCTGCGTTCATACTGCATGCGCATTCAATGTGAATTTCGGAGACCGGTCTCAGGAATTCGGATTGGGTTTTCCCAGTTTGAAAGCGGCGCGTCACATTACATTTTATTCGCAGTGATGGTCATTCATATCCAAGATGGATGTGCCAGACATTCGTCATGGTGATCTTATGTTTGATTTCCTGAGTCAAGCAAGGCTGGATTCTTGCATCTTCGACACCTTGCCATGCAGTGCCGGGCACGATTTCGTTGGCACCACAATCAAATGCGAATGAGGATGATTACTGTATTGGTTGCGTGTGCTATATACATCAACACGTCGTATGTACATTTCAGTCAACACCGGAGGCGAACCCTCGACCACCAGACTAGGGAGCCAGCTTCTTACTGAACCTTCGTGGTTCAAATCCTTTCATCACTAAACATACATAATGTAAAGCAATACATTTTGTTGTCTTTTATCCAGCTATATGCAATACGTGCTAGACAGTAGACCCGAGATTACCTGCCATGCGCCCACGGACTAGACCGTGAATGGTCAGCTGTTATCGTTAGCTGGTTATGTTACCGCAGTATTTGTTTCAGTGACGAATGGCAACAGCTATGTAGGCTACACCCCATCTTGCGCGAAAAGTTATCTTTTCTGGTAAAACTGTTGATCTGAATCAAGCGTGCCACACTTAAATCTTGACAGCCAATAACCCGATTCAGAATAATTGTTCCGGGTTGAATTCGGAAAAATATACGGATTCGTTAACTCAGATTCAATTTGTTTTTTCTCGAATTGAGTGTGACGCCAATGTTTGGAATAAGGTTTTATTCTGAATTCAATTCAGATCTAACCCCTAGTGTGAACGCAGCTAAGTAAAATGAAATGAAATGGGGTTTAAAGTCGGTTGGGATGGCCTTGTGGTCTAGAGTGCCGCGCTTCGACCTCTAGCTGGCCGGTCACCTCTGGCTTGCGGCTGTGGTTTCGATCCCTGGTGTGAGCGCATGTGGCATGGAGATAGGGGCGCCTTCTCAACCTCGTGGGTTTCCTCCGGGCACTCCGGTTTCCTCCCACTGCTAAAGGCCCCTTCGCGCAAGCGAATTATTGAAATAAAATTGAAACCATATTATGTTAGTCCCGAAATGACCTAGTTTGTGTCGAGTGGACGTTAAACCCCATTTTCTCTCTCTCTCTACTGTTCTGCTCCTAAACCGGGATAATGAAGACAGACATACGCCATACAATGTGCGATGAGGGAAATTTTGCCTGGGCAGCGGCGCTACGGCCTACTCGTATATCTAATTCCAACTGCCAAGGGATATTTTACGTGCACCAATGTGTACACGGAACCTCAGCTTTCCGTCTAATCCGAACGACTAGACAGCTGTCCTTGTCAGGCCCTATGTTCTGCATGAACTTCCTCGACCTATGCAAGCAAGGATCACACCCGACCTCCAGGCTAGCGAGCCAGCGTCGTACCCATGGAATGAATGTTAGTAAATGTGTGTAAGAAGACTTTAATTCTGACGAAGCGAAAATCCTGAATTTGTCGCAAAGTATGCCAGATTAGAAAAAGGTAAATCAACGATGTTTTGATGCCTCATTCTCATTTTGAGGCTTCGATATGGTATTTGTCTTTCCATGCTTAATCAATTTCTAACTACCAATGGTTGTTTTACGTTCACTATCAACATGACATTGTGCACACCCGTGGTTTGGCCCGCTCAAATAAGTAAGCACCACTTTCTTTGTAGACTGTACCTCTGTCAATAAGACTGGTTATTAAAATTCAAGTAAAGTTCTTCACGACAAACGCCGGCAATCCAACCGGGAATATATTTAACCAATATATTTACAGATTCGTTAAAAGGAGAGTAATTAGGAGTAAAGTCTAGTCAATAAACGTGTGCTGTCATTTTGAAACTAACATAATTAATCAGCAACCAGGCCATAGTGTTAGACAGTCAGTGTTATTTCTCAGTTTTGATTCCATACACCCTATAATGCCGTTTTATGCGTAGACCGTTAGAATAAATTTTGTTTTTATATTTGTATAAATGTCAGAACGTCTTTGCAAACTCGGCGGCACTAGTCTTGATTGATATATTATGACATGCAGACGTAATGATAGAAAAAACATAGTCCATTTGATTTCCTCCAGAAGCAATCACTACAGTATTTGTGTAGTGTGACTTAAAGGGTGGAATCTTTTGATTTGGGTGTTGTATTGGGTTGTGTAGTTGCTTTTCAAACAGAAATGATGCCTAATATTTACCATTAAATCATAGTTTCGAAAGACAAAGCCGAAATCGACTAAATTACTAATATTAATTTCATTTTTCGCTAACTATCTCCTTATCTTGAAAGATAACAGGTTATATCTCAATGTTAACTTTATCGTAAGACCTCAAGTAGAGTATTTAAAGACGGCAGACTTTCATCCCCAATCTGTTTCACAGAGAATTACTTACGAATTAACTCTGTAACAGATGAGTGTCCACAACACGTGCATTGACTGCACACGGCGCCAGTCATTGGCTCAACGGCTCGTGCAATGTTTACTTAACACCTAACTGGTTCGGGCAAAATGATACATTTTACTCATTTTAATACCCATTTACACTAAATAGGAAATATTTTTTAACTTCAAATACTTCAAACGTCTTTATTTATTTTTCTTTTACCTCAAAAAAATGTTTGAGAATTTAATTTGTCGGAGTAAAAAAGTTAATATGCCGTACTTATTAAGCCTCGTCGATGTCATGCTTATCAGTGATTGTAGCGGCCAAGCGAATATTCACTGCGGGATCAGTTTGTTTCATCCCGTGAAACAAATCATAACATGCCATGAAATCGAAAATAAATTGTTTTACCAAGATCAAACAATACCTACAATATATATATAAAAAAAACTGTATTGCCAGATAATCCCGGGTTGTAGACTTCTGACAGTTGATATAGACAGTGTATAAACGTACCACATAGAACATATCCAATTAGATAAATACCCCCAAGGTACACATACAATTTAAAGAGATAATTGAAAAAAACCTGTTTTCTCGTGTTTTGTTGTAGATGAAATAAATAACTCTTCTGTTCTAAAAGAGGTTGATTTCTAGTAATAATGCAATTAGATTGATAATCTGTCATAACATGATAACTTGGTAATCTATATAATAGTGTAAATATCTTGACAGTGACACATACCTTAATTATGTACCTTTACCAGTGCCTGTGATTGTAGAAACTTGACATTTTCAGGGGATGTTCAGTGAGACTAGCCATGACCTTATTAATGTTGACTATTTAGACACGAATAACAAGACAATATGACGGGTTCTAACGAATAATGGTGGCTAAGTGGGCAAGGCGTTGGCAGGGTGTTCGATCCCTGCATTGGCCGAGAAAGTTCATCTCGATTTTCCGGCGTGGTTTCCCCTTGACAGTGATGCAGAAGGAGGACCTGACAAGGACAGCTGTCTAGTCGTTCGGATGGGACGAAACACCGAGGTCCCGTGTACACTTTGGCGTGAACGTAAAATATCCCTTGGCAGTTGGAATTCTATATAAGAGTAAGTCGTAGCGCCGCTGCCCGGGCCAAATTTCCCTCGTAGCACACTGTATGGCGTAGGCCCGTCTTCCATTAGCCCAGGTCAGGTGCAGAAGAGTAGGACGTTAAACCCCATTTCATTTCTAACGAACTGTGCTTCGTGTTTAACGCTGCAGTTCATAATAATTTTCGTTCGTATATTTTTGTTGTTGTTGCCAAGCCACTATTTTCTATAAACGACAATTTGTCTTCGACTTCAAATTTCATATCGAGGTTGGGTTCATCTTCATATTTCTTGCTGTATTATCGAAGTTAATGTTCGAGGCGAAAGCAGAGACGATGGGTTTCAGAAAAGATAACTGGGTCAAAATCGTAACTCAAGGTCGTGTTACAGAAATCTGAACCTCAGTTTTGGACATTAGACCTTGACTAAAGACCTTCCCCCGTTACCATTTTAGCCAAACTGTTAGGACGGTGGGTTTCAGAAAAGATAACTGGATCAAGGCCGTGTTACAGAAAACTGAACTCAAACTTCTCAAACATAGTTTTTGGACATTAGACCATGACTTGAGACCTTCAAGCCGTAACCATTTTAACCAAACTTTTAGAGCACGTGTTCAAAAGTAAGACAATGAACGATGTCACCATCCCTAACCAACCATGACCCCTACTTGGCGTTTATCCGGGTCATGGCTAGCTACATTTCTTGTTGTATTAATGTCGAAGTTAATGTTCGGTGGTGAAAACAGACATTGCGGTTCAGAAAAGATAATTGGGTCAAGGTCGTGTTACAGAAAACTAAACTCAATCGAACCTTATTACAAAAGTCGGTTAATCCGAGTCCGTATTTTGAGCATTGCGTAGACAGTGCGTAACTTATACATGTACAATGTATGAACAGTGGGCGCAAACACGATCTCACGCGTAATGGCTACCGGCGTGAGAATGGTGCATGTGCCAGGGTGGCATAAGCATGTATTAATATATAGCTTGCTCCTAGTATACATCACGCCGAGTATATGTGCTCCGAGTAAGATGAACAGGTTTCTTGGAACATATTTGAACGAAATACAAAGATTCAAATTATCAGTGAAATTTTTCTTTTCCACTGATATCAATTTAAATTCATGATAAGCCTTCGTTATTTGCTTTCCGTTTTCACACGAAAATGTTAATTGGATCTGTTTTCTCATGCTGTTATCGCCTCAGGCTACTGTGCGACACACAATACCGTCTTGTTACTTTCCTGGCAGGATTCATACTTTAATACAAGTATTGTGTCTCGATGATTGTAATTTTGTATCATATGAAGTAAAGCTGTTTATTCGAGATGGATAGGAATTATAATCCATTTGAATATCCGCCATTTTAAATTATCCAGTACTTTAGCTATGCCTTCATACTGATCGACAGTTTATTGGTGGTACTTTGAAAGTAATGAATCGTTGAACTTTATTTTTGGTACCTACTATGAAAAAAACGTGTTTGAAAATAATGCCATCTGAGTTTCTCAGGTTTTTATATAAATCTTTCTTTCCACGGTGACGAATAAACGACAGCAACGAGTATGGTGGCATCTTCCTTCTGTGTGGAATAACAGAACTGGTTATCTTTAGGGTTCAGCTGTGTTTTATCTGCCAGTTGTAATTTTACAAAAGACTACGTTTCAGAGGGGTTTATGTTTGCCCTTCAAAACACCAACCTTGACTTTTCTACTTAATGCTGCAATTTCATTTTTTTAAGTTATATTTTTAAAATTTATTAAAATAAAGCCTTAATATAGATGGTATCTATAAACAATCCTAACTTGTTAAAGAATAATCCTATTAATCCCATAATGCACTATTGCCAGTTGAGAAATTGGCAAAAATATCATTTTCAACTTTAAATTCAAACGTTTGAAGAGGTAATTGTGTTATCATTTCTTGTGTTAATGAGTTGTAAGAGTGGGAAATAATGCATATGATCGTATAATAGTGAGTTGACAACCTATTGAGCAAAAGACATAGAAATAATTACGTTTTGACTTTCTTTGAAAATATGAAATTATCGCCTTAACACCCAAGAGTTTAATAATCCTGTATGGCTTGTGAAACGAGCACATATTGGGTTATTGTACCTTATGAATAATTACATTTTCAACATTATCATTTAACCTTCAATAATCAATCTTCATGGACTGAAAGAAAAACGTTGATGGACCAGAAAGGGGTGTCCCCGATTCTTATTAAGTACAAGAAATAATGTAATGTAATTTCGATTCATTTCATCTGTTCTGTATGTGCCCTACTTATCAACGCTACGTCTGTAGAACACATGAAATGCATTTGATTGCAATATAAACACACGGAGGCAATTTCCTGTGATCTTGGAAGTTAAATGCTATATGAAAAATACGCTGCATTAGTTTAGGAGGGAATGAAAAAGGGGGTATCACATCCACAATGAAATAGTATACGGTGAAGTGGGGTGAATGTGCGCCATCGAACTTTTTCTGTAATTTTGGTCTCCCTTCACTTTGTGCTGTTTTTAGCATCCACGGGCGGCAGCAAATATTCCTAAAGTCAATATTGGCCTCACTCGCTATGTATTGTAACAATTTTCTGTAAGCGATCTAGATACATAAACTCGAACCAAATCAATATAATCAACATATACCGATATTATGCAATACATTGCTAATCAATAATATATTATTACGATCCTTAAATGTTAAATATAATTATAATACATAAACAACTTGGTTAGATTAGTTACTACTGATAGTATAAGAAATCAATTTTGTTCATTTATCATTAATGCTGAAGATTTGAAGGGGAACCCCCTTCTATATTCTTTCATGTTTTGCGGTTGAAAACAGCAGTTGATGTTCTCGGCAGTCACTGTCGATTTTTTTTGTATATGCTATATAATTATTCTCGCTAAAATGTATATTCTTATTCTATAACTACATGCAAATACAAGCAAAATATCATTGAATAAAAGCCATTGAAAAACCTATGGCTGTATTCAATGACTTGGATACGTGCTTCTTCATCCCAAACTTAAGCTGTCTGACGATGCATCGCTGCGTGCAGTATGGTGCTATTTTTATCCAGAATGAAATACGTCAAACTGTAATGTCGTCGCCACTATAGGCAACCACAATTTTTGTCAAAAGGAAAGAAAAAAGGGCGGAACCTACGATGAATTTTTACGTTATTGGTGCCGATTTTTTTTTTGATAATCTGGAAATTTTGAGATTTGCATGTAGTTATAGAATAAAAACTGAACTCAATGACCATTGAATACCCCTCGGGTTATTTAATGGTTCACTCGAATGTATCCGTGTCGCATCCCTACTTGCGCAGGGATACACTCTCTTGAACCATTAATAACCCCAGCGGTATTCAGTGCTCATTGAGTTCTATCGATTTCTCCAATAGGCTAACGGGGTGACAACACGTCAGAAAGGTTAACATAGCAACCACAGGAAACCACGGTATTTTTGGGATGTAAACAAGAACTGCTCTTCTCTTAACAAAAACTAGCAATAAAATGGCAAATATAAAAATAAAGGCTAAAAACTCACCCCTGTTAAAATAAACTTCGAAAGCGCAACTATTTCAATCAGAACGGGCATTAGGCGTACTGTTCTAATAGACCCCTATTTACTAATGTTTTTAAAAATCTTCGAACTGGAATGTGTAGCCGCCATCGTCGCGACGGTCGAAGAAGAAAGATCAGCTCGCGCTCTGGTAACCGATTTGCAGGTTGGGCATGGACCGATATATACTATTCAAAAAAAGTAGGGGATATTTGATTTTGGGGGCATAATACTAAAATATGCAAATGACTACGAAAAAAGTCACTATAAAACCTAACAGAAGAGACATTTCCAGTTACATGTGACGCCCAAACGCACCAATAGCTACCGCATGGAATGCAGGTGATGCTTGGGATCATCATGGGTGTCCAACCCAAGATTTGCACGACTCTTGACTTTGAATGTTACAGTCATTGTGGCATTGAATTCCAGGGTGGAAACATCAGTTTAATTGTTTTAGTCACAAGAAAACAAATTTTGATATGCGTCGGCTTACCTAAAATGAAAGGTTACGTGCCCTTGGCATGCTACAGATCGGCACAACACAGGCGGTTGTGGCGCGGACGATGAATGTTTCTCAGCCTGTCATAAGCAGGCTATGGTCCAGATACCGTGATACACAATCTGTACAGGACAGACCACGCTCATGTCGACAACTCAAGCCCAGGATCGATTTATCCGTACCTTGGCCTTGAGAAATCGTGTCATCACAGCAAATCAGATCAGCGCTCGTCTTCAAACAGACACTGGTGTGAGAGTGAGTGGCCAGACGATTCGGAATCGATTGCATAGGGGTCACCTTCGCGTCCTCGCGTGATCCCTTGTTTGAGAGATCATCACATTCAGGCAAGACGTCGTTGGTGTTGGGATCGTCAACACTGGGATAATCGACGCTGGAGCAATGTGATGTTTTCAGATGAGTCAAGGTTCACTGTTGATTTTTTGGACAGACGTAGGAGGGCGTGGCGTCGTCGAAACGAGCGCTTCCAAGACGTTAACGTCATCAGACATGATCGATTTGGGGGTGGCTCTGTTATGGTGTGGGGAGGCATCACTGTTGCTGGAAGAACGGCTTTACATGTTGTTGCAGGGCGTGTTACAGGCCACTACTACCGGGACAACATCTTGACAGTCCATGTTGTGCCGTTCGCACGACGTCATGGCCGCCGTTTCATCTTCCAGGATGACAACGCAAGATGTCACAGGGCCAGGATCGTTACAGGTTACCTCCAACAACAGAACATCACCACATTACCTTGGCCAGACATGCTTGGACAGAGGTTACGCCAACGTCAACAACGTCCTCCCAAGAACCTAACGTCCAAGAACTTGCTGCTGCGTTGCAACAGGAATGGGACAATCTGGACCAAAATGACCTTAGACGTCTCATTAGGAGTATGCCACGTCGGATCAATGCTTGTTTGGCAAACAGAGGAGGATTTACCCGTTACTGACTTTGTGATGCTGTGGTGGTAACTTTGCTCTTTGACCCCGGGTATTATTTTACCCTTATAATGGCCAGTCTGCCTTACTTAGTCTAACGATCATTTTGAATAAATCGATGAATGTGAACTTTATTTCATTTTGTCATTTGTTTCTTCGTCAGTTTCATTAGGTGACTTTAATAACACTTAAAAAAATCAAATATCCCCTACTTTTTTTCGAATAGTATATATGGGCATAACCCTACGCTGGATCATTCCATATCTGTTAATAATTGTAACCTATGTATCATTTACAGACAAAATATCATCAAAAAATGGGTGTAGCACCACCGAAAGGACAGGGGAGGAGAAGGGGGTCGTGCACCAACATCCATAGTTGCCGTCCTCAGGGTATAAGGAAAAAGTATACCAAGTTCCGAGTTAATCTATTCAGAATTGTGGCCTTCCGGCGCTAAAGGCAAAAATTGGGCGTGACCCATCCCCGACCCCCATAAAAAGCAACTGTTGGTGCCCTTGGGCCATAAGGAATACCTATGCCAAGTACCAAGTTGATCCATTTCACAATTGCGGTCGATAAACACAAACACTGGGCGTGACTCTGCCCTAGGGGTCGTACTTAGACTATAGAGAGGGAGAAATGGGGTTTAACGTCCACTCGACACAAACTAGGTCATTTTGGGACTAACATATGGTTTCAATTTATTTCAATAATTCGCTTGCGCGTAGGGGTCTTTAGCAGTGGGAGGAAACCGGAGTGCCCGGAGGAAACCCACGAGGTTGAGAAGGCGCCCCTATCTCCATGCCACATACGTTCACACCAGGGATCGAAACCACAGCCGCAAGTAAGAGGTGATCGGCCAGCTAGAGGTCAAAGCGCGGCACTGTAGACCACCCCAACCCCCCGTACTTGGGCTATAAAGAATACATATTCAAATTCAAAGACGACACATAAAGAATCGTGGTCTGTAGGCTACACACAGAGGAACATAGAAATAAAATGGCGTGGCTCTGCCCCTGGGAGTTGGGCAATCACAAAAAACAATGGGGGTCATCCCTTGCATGGAATAGCTATGCAAAGTTTCAGAAGGATCTGTTAAGGATTGTGGCCTGTGGGAGAAACAAAAGACACATAAACATTGGGCGTGGCATGTACCAGGACTTATTAAATGGATTAAAGTAAAATTTTTGTGAACCTTACGAGAAGGTTTAGAGTCTGTGCATAGTCTATACATCAGTAGCTTGTGTGTCCACCGCGAGGGTCAATAACAGCAGTACATGGAGTGGACCAGACGATTGATAAACGCCATTCCACCCCAAACCATTATGCTTGGACATCCCCAAGAGTCTCGTCCCATGACGAATTGGTCAGAATAACGTTGCAACTGATACGCAATACCGACTCACATCTGTAAACTGAACAGTTCTCAATTGCCTATAGTTATCGCAAGATCTGGTTTTGTTTGGCAAATTATAGACGTTCACTTCGATAGCGAGGATCGGTCCACGGTTAAGTCTACGGCAATGGATGTGGGCGCACTTTATCGGCACTGGTGGGTCTTCCGTATTTTCCTACTGTCTGACGTGCTGTATCAGATGCCTATGTGAAGGGAGTCTGCACGTGCTGTAGCAAAACATGGCGGTTTTATCGCCTTGTGGTAACCGGTGCGGAGACATGTGGATGGTCCGAACATTGACCTGGAAGTGATTAGCAACAGCCTGGGCAGTGTGGCCAGCCTCGGGTCTTCCAAGAGCCTGGTTTCTCTTAGCTGTCGTGAGTTGTGGCAGGCTGCTTGCATTGTAGTGTGCATTTTATAGGGCTGGTCCCGGTGAACAGCATGGGTTATATGAAAATCATAGAGAAGCAAGTCCGTTTGCGTATTTGAGAAGATTTCCTGGGTCCAATTCTGGGTCTGGGAAGGAGCCTTCTTGCCAGATAAGGTTCGAGATGAGGTCACAAATATACAATACAAACTCTTGGCAAGTTTTATGAAATGCCTCTATTCAGAGTAACATACCAACCCGACGTTTCTTTTTCTGCTTAGCATATTTAATACCTCTGTGGTGGTAATACAGTAAATAGAAAAGTTGATATTTGGGGGAATTTTATCATTTAGGTAATCTGATATCTTTTGTTTGTACTATTGAGAGAGTGCACAGCAGCCACGATGTCAACTCACACCTCCCCACCTCTCTCTGTGGGTGGGAGGTGAGGGGGCAGAATTGTTAGCACGTGCTCGTTGTATCATAAAGTCTATCACTGTGTCAATTGGTTCGGTTTTTACTTCCCAGTTGCACATGGCAAGGGTCGTCTGTCCAACCTCGTGGGTTTTCTCCGGTTTCCTCACACTACTAAAGACCCCTACGCCCAACCAAATTATTGAAATAAGATTGAAACGTGTTTGTCCGGGACCTAGTTTGTGTCGAGTGGACGTTGCCACCCCGTGAAAATTTGGCTGATGCGTTTTTAAAAGGCTCACAGCTTCTGACGACATGAGCTCTCCACGGCCAAACAATTTTAGGATCTCCGCGTGTGGACGTTTTACAGAGGATGGTAGATTACGATGTTCAGTATGTTTCGTTTTAAAAAATCATATTTAAGCTAAAACAGAAAAAAAAAACTTTAACAAAATATTCATGGATTTCACCAAAACATGCTAATGGGCGCCCACATCATAGTTGCCGCTAACGACAAACTAGGGTCTCTGCTTTACATATTATTATCACCAACTGTATACAGTTCAATTATACGATCTGTCATGTTCCTTAAGCAACGTTCGCGAGTTATACAACATCTCTCCGTTGCTTGAATACTCAACAATATCCCGAACTTTGCGCTAGTTGTTTTTACAAGTGACTAATTAGCATTGTCCAATCAGAGTTCGTGGCACCAAACATACTATAAACAAACAGGGTTTTTTAAATTGAGAAACTCGTGGGAAAACAGCAACCGTGGCATTGATCGATCTTTGAACTTTGCAACTCGATTGTCACATGTAGGCATTTTAGCTATAAAGCACGAGACTTGGTATTCACGACGACCGATGAATCTGATAGGTTCCCAAGCTGGGCTTGTGACAATAGAACTTAGTGGCGAAATATACAGGGTATTACGTGAAGGGCTTGATAAGATGAATGTAGTTAAGGCGAGATCAAGCCTTCTATTGAAGATGACGATCTGTAGGACTTCACGCTTACTCGCATAACGTTTTTCTGTTTTGACGGTTGTATAACCAGTCCATTTATGACTTTTAAGATTTCATGACTGTTACCATATTCCTGAAGCAATGGTCCGAGAAATCTCTCTCTGACCATTGCTGGAATAGCGCCTGTTTCTTGAACTTTTGCGGGAGTGTGTCTATTCTCCCCGTTCTATGAATATGGAAGGGTATCGCTGCCAATATTAAATGCTATGCTATAATGTCTTTTCCATTGATTATATGTAAAAAGTACAATGTACAAAGTCACAATACCGGTAATGATAAAGTCAAAATACCTCTAAAGCCAAAGTTAAATGTAAAACGACAAATGTAATGTGTCAAATGACAATGTTTTAATGCAAAATGCTGTTCTTTGACATTTCTACATTTTACATTTCTCTCATTACAAATCACATTTGCGCTCTGCCACATCTCATTTGTCATTCACGCTTTCTTTTTATCAATTTGCGCATAGCATCTTCTTAAATATGCAAATATAGTATGCCACGTGACTTATTAACACATATACGGAAACATCCGATCTTTCTTGAAATAAGAATATGAATTATTTCTCCCAGTTAACGTGCTGCCATTCTTCAGTTGACTTCATGCATTCATGGGTTCTTATTTAGCTAACAATTAAGTTGACCTCAGTTGTTTGTTCCGTACTAGGGGAAACCTTCTCGGCCAATACAGGTCGATCCGTAAGCCCAAGTGGTTTCATGGGCGTAGAATCTCTTATTATTATTCCACTTTCTAAATTTTTGTTTTCGTAAGATTATTTAAAATGAAGTAGGCCAATATACAGTACTACGGCAGTGCCACTATGGACATACTGATCATATATATTCATACATTTATAATATAATTATTGATACCGTATTATACATAATAACACAGGTAAGTAAAAAATTAATACATGTATAGGCCTAATAAGGAAATATTGCCGAGGTCTATATTATGACAATCACAACGGATGAAAAAATTCCCTGGCTTCTCCGTCCTTTCATTATCGGGTTCTTGTTTAGTGTTATTAATTATTTTTCAAAATTGCGATTAGTTTAAAGGAGCTAAATCGCTAGAATTTGATTTGGGACCTAGAAATTGACATAAGAGAGTCGCAACGCATATAATAATGTAACATGAATGTATATATACTGATTTAAATTCAATGGTTTCCGTTTTTACTCTTATTTCAAATCAGTTATGTTCGGCGAAATAAATCAGTAGTCTCAAACGAATGCAAATTTCTAGCGTCTGGTTATTCCAGTCTTCACACGCCGTTTGATTTGTTTCTAGCCTCTTTCCTCGAGTCTCTTGCTAGAACTTGGTTTAAAACGCTTTATGGTACACGATTCGTGTACCAATGGTAAAATGTTTATTGTGTCTAAAAATATTGGATATCAGAAATCCATCTTTTTCCGGTAAGATCACATCAATTGTTGATTTAAATTGACAAATAATTCGTGTTTTCAATGTTATGTTGAAGATTGTGGATGATATTGAGTTAGAGAATAGCTACTTTAAAGTAGCTAAGTCTCTAACTCAATATCGTCCAAAATCTTCGGCATTCAAAACACGAATTATTTGTCAATTTAAATCAACACTGATGTTATCATTTTACCAGGAAAAGATGGGCTTTTGATATCCAATATTTAAAACAAAATAAATATTTTACCATTGGTACACGAATCGTGTACCATAATGCGTTTCAGCCCCAGTTCTAGCAAGAGACTCGAGGAACGAGGCTAGAAACATTGGACCAAATCAAACGGCGTATGTAGACTGGAATAACCAGACACTCGAAATAGCCACTCGATTGAAACTTCTGGCGTATTTCGCCGAACATAACTAATTTGAAATTAGAGTACAAACGAAAACGATTGAATGTAAATCAATTTGTATACATTCATATTACATTATTATATGCGTTGCGACCCATTTGTGGCAATTTTTAGGTCTCAAATATTAGCGATTTAGCTCCTTTAAACTTTTCACAAACATCAATAAATGTTTACTAATTCGGGAAAGAAATTGGTCAGGATGCTCATATTTTTCGATTCAACAAAAAGTTATATTTTCCTTTTACCAGCACAAACATATATAAATAATTTAAAAAGAAAAACAACAAATGGCGCGTTAACTGAGTTATCTTTCCTTTGGAACAATTATTCATATTTTTATTTAAAGAAAGATCGGTCTTTTCCGTATTTATGTTAACAAGTCACGTGGTATACTATATTTGCATATTTAAGAAGATGCTATGCGCAAGTTGATAAAAAGAAAGCGTGAATGACAAATGAGATGTGGCAGAGCGCAGATGTGATTTTTAATGAGAGAAATGTAAAATGTAGAAATGTCAAAGAACAGCATTTTGCATTAAAACATTTGTCATTTGACACATTACATTTGTCGTTTTACATTTAACTTTGGCTTTAGAGGTATTTTGACTGTATCATTACCGGTATTGTGACTTTGTATATTGTACTTTTTACATATAATCAATGGAAAAGACATTTTAGCATACCCTTCCATAAATGAAAGCTATCACTTAAGTACAGCAATATGACAGTCCTTCGTTTAATCTGAGTCTTCCCTAAAACTTTGTACAGTGATTTAAGGTATTAAAAACGGTGAAAGTATGTTCGTTTCCAAAGAATATTGTTTACATTTCATTCGACTTGATAGCCTCGTTTGTCACACAATTAGTTTTACTGCAGTATTCTCCTATGCACCGTTTAATTAGGCATAATAAAAGCGTGAGCCATGACGTAACGTTATGTAAACATATTTTGTCCAATACTGGCACTCGTTTTAAATGTAAAGCTTTTGTATGGTAGTTAGTGATTGGTTGGTAGTCGGACTACTGACCAATCAAAATTTAAAACAATATCCACTCATAGTAGTAGTGAGATTACCTGTAATCAAACGAAACGCTGTGCGGAGTATGGACTGTTACAAGTCTTCGACTTTGTTCATGCTGGTCATTTGTCAAATAAGTACACATGCACCTTATTTAACCTCAGAGTTCACCCAGAATTCAATATGATGTTTAAATGGACAAAACGGCCAAAACGAAATACGGCCAAAACATATTTCGTCATAACGGCCAAAATTTGGTCATAACGTTCAAAATTTGGTCATAGCGACCCAAAAAAAAGATTTTGGTCAGAACTCCAAAAATGTATTTTTCGAGAGTTTTGTCCTCCAAATGGACCAGCTATGCGTTCCAATATGTTAAAAAAAAATTATACTTCAACTGTTTTGAGCAATGACGGCCATCTTGGATTCAATATGGCCGCCATTTTGGTCAAAAAGGGACTTGTTGGAAATGTTGTTGTCGCATGTGGTCCGTATGTCTTATACAAATGTATTGTTATTGATGTGTTCCCATTTGAATATTGTTCACAATAAGAAGCAAAATAAATAAGTTATGTTTAAAGGATCATTTTGTTATACGAAAAACTAAGTGATGCGTTTTCTATGGCGCTCAGTATATAACTTCTCCATGGCTAAGACATTCTAAATTTTAACTGGCCATCTAAATTGATATTGATAATAGCCATACTTCAAATGTGTGTGAAACGGGCATGAGTTTTCACATTTGGTACTTGTGTAGAATTGAAAATTAACAACATTGGTATTCTTTCAACTGCACGTGCTGACCATACACCATATTATACTAACACACACACACATTTTCCTAATATTATTATCACGCGATAGGTGTAAGACTTTTGTATAATCTTCGCTCTTTTAGTTAGTAGCATTATATTAAATAATATCTAATGCACTCAAAGAATGGGGGGACATATTTGTCTAGAAAAAAGAGTTATACTTTGTTAAGCATTAGCTGGTTTCGTGGGAATGAGAATATCATTTTTAACACGTGATCGGACAATTAAGATTGCATCATTTGGTTCAATTGACTAATCTCTATTATATCAGATAATAGAAGGTCCCAAAGCTACGAAACTATCATATTTGTGAGCATTCGTCAGGCAGCAGCTTGATTCCAGAAGGCAAAAGATGTAGCAATTTCTTTCAGCAGCGAGTCTGGTTTGTGACAATAACTTTATGAGGTTTGAGAGAATGACTTCACTGTAATTTACTATACTTGAATCTATGTATCCACCTATGACATATAAAACGTAAAAACGAACTGCTGCATTGTTATTCCTTGTCTGCTGAGAAGACAAAGGTCTTTACTATTTCGATAAGAAATAAAATGGGGTTTCACGTCCCACTCTTCTGCTCCGACTGGGCTAATGAAGACAGGAATATTTAGATACGAAAAAAATACACAACGTGAAAAGGAAGCAAAGACGACAAGTGAAATTATTAGATGTTCACAGAGATATGTAGTAAGAAAAGAATGCGTGGGTCATAAGTAGGGTGTGGCGACCAGGTTTAGGGTGTGCCTACTTTCCACGTCTGACCAAAGACCCGTGGTACTACATAGGGTATACAGTATTCAACAAACGATTCTATGACCGGACGACGTCTAATGATATTAAGATATCCGCAACCTTCTGTTCCGAAGATACCACCCATTATCGAAAGCCTTATTGATTTTAAATTTGGTGTGAAGCATTCCAGAGCCTTCTGTTCCAGAGATATTATGCTCGGAAAGACAAGATTGGAAATATTAGAGTTTTTGAAAGCATCCTTATCAAATTTGGTCTACATCCGTGTGTCTATATTGTTTTCTAGAAAATGTATTATGTGGGCGTATGTACAGACTTTGCTTGACTATCTTTTTGTGACTGATTACCTTTAACTGTGTGGAGAATTATTTTTGCTAGAAAAGGTGCCTGCCATTAACGCAGTTTGGTCTTTGTCCACATATACCATACAACCTACGCATCTCCATAAGTGTTTAATGTGTCCTACTTTCAGATTTTTCAACATAAACCCAGTCGGCCTACGAATGTATGTCAGTATTTATCTTATTTTTTTATGACACCACACCAAATGATATTGTTTATGATGACTAACAAGTCTTTGTTGGCCATTGGTATTCTTTCAACTGCACGTGCTGACCATACACCATATTATACTAACACACACACACATTTTCCTAATATTATTATCACGCGATAGGTGTAAGACTTTTGTATAATCTTCGCTCTTTTAGTTAGTAGCATTATATTAAATAATATCTAATGCACTCAAAGAATGGGGGGACATATTTGTCTAGAAAAAAGAGTTATACTTTGTTAAGCATTAGCTGGTTTCGTGGGAATGAGAATATCATTTTTAACACGTGATCGGACAATTAAGATTGCATCATTTGGTTCAATTGACTAATCTCTATTATATCAGATAATAGAAGGTCCCAAAGCTACGAAACTATCATATTTGTGAGCATTCGTCAGGCAGCAGCTTGATTCCAGAAGGCAAAAGATGTAGCAATTTCTTTCAGCAGCGAGTCTGGTTTGTGACAATAACTTTATGAGGTTTGAGAGAATGACTTCACTGTAATTTACTATACTTGAATCTATGTATCCACCTATGACATATAAAACGTAAAAACGAACTGCTGCATTGTTATTCCTTGTCTGCTGAGAAGACAAAGGTCTTTACTATTTCGATAAGAAATAAAATGGGGTTTCACGTCCCACTCTTCTGCTCCGACTGGGTTAATGAAGACAGGAATATTTAGATACGAAAAAAATACACAACGTGAAAAGGAAGCAAAGACGACAAGTGAAATTATTAGATGTTCACAGAGATATGTAGTAAGAAAAGAATGCGTGGGTCATAAGTAGGGTGTGGCGACCAGGTTTAGGGTGTGCCTACTTTCCACGTCTGACCAAAGACCCGTGGTACTACATAGGGTATACAGTATTCAACAAACGATTCTATGACCGGACGACGTCTAATGATATTAAGATATCCGCAACCTTCTGTTCCGAAGATACCACCCATTATCGAAAGCCTTATTGATTTTAAATTTGGTGTGAAGCATTCCAGAGCCTTCTGTTCCAGAGATATTATGCTCGGAAAGACAAGATTGGAAATATTAGAGTTTTTGAAAGCATCCTTATCAAATTTGGTCTACATCCGTGTGTCTATATTGTTTTCTAGAAAATGTATTATGTGGGCGTATGTACAGACTTTGCTTGACTATCTTTTTGTGACTGATTACCTTTAACTGTGTGGAGAATTATTTTTGCTAGAAAAGGTGCCTGCCATTAACGCAGTTTGGTCTTTGTCCACATATACCATACAACCTACGCATCTCCATAAGTGTTTAATGTGTCCTACTTTCAGATTTTTCAACATAAACCCAGTCGGCCTACGAATGTATGTCAGTATTTATCTTATTTTTTTATGACACCACACCAAATGATATTGTTTATGATGACTAACAAGTCTTTGTTGGCCAGTAGTGCCCCCAATGTATTGCAAAGTTACCGAAGAGGAAAGATATGTTATAGATATACATATTGTGCATATTCTAGTAAATTGTTTCGGTGTTTTTGTAATTTTACATATCCATAATGCTATGAAATTATTCAAATTTTGTAGATGATGTGTTCTCATATTATTTAAGATCGATTTTTTTATGATTTAATTAAGAACACAAAATAAATATAGCAACGTCAAATATTCTTCCGATTTGGACGCAGTCGGATTTAAAACAGGTCCATCAATCTTGTTGATTCCTAATTTAATTTGTTAGTGGTGTGTTACATATGGAGCAGCACAGATCGATGGCATTTTCAATTTGTCATACCTTCATAATTACCAAACGGAATTAAATCATTTTTGATCTGATATTCACATTAGAATTTTTAAATTTCCCAGTTTTTTGTTTGCATCTTAAACCACCCCAAGAGTCCCTAATGTCGGCCATAACACTATTATCATTCTTATTAGTCAGTTATTGATTTGTTTAGGTCAGAATAGAATCATTTATATTGAAGAGAGTACTTGCATAAAAGGTATTCCAAAACCTACCACACTTCTCTTCACACAGATTATAAACCCTTACCCTGATAAAAATGTCGGTGTAGGGGAATGGCTTTGATTTCAGATTTGTGTAAAAGATTAGAGATAATGGTCATGATACTAGAATTAAAGATATCTTGAAAATAACAATACCCATTAGTGTTTATGACACAATACTAACAATAATACGCATACAGAGAGCACAGGTATAATGAAGTATGACGTTTTATTAACGCAACACTTTTTGCAAGAATCTACGGTGGCTGATTTAGGACACGCAAATTTTTTTTTATCTCGAGGGCTCGAGATAGTTAAGTCGAGCGCTCAAGATAGTTAAGTCGAGCGCTCGAGATAATACAACCTAACACGTCTCTACCGATGTTTTAAGCTATATGATTTGTGCATTATATTCAATGATAAACTTGCAGAATAAAGATTCATTTGTTTATTTTTACCGTCCATCCAAAGCTGCAGTTACGGCGCAGACCCCCCCCCCCTCCCCCAAACGCACAGTCCACTTAGTATCTCGAGCGCTCGAGATAAAAAAAAAAAAAAAATTTGCGTGTCCTAAATCAGCCACCGTAAGTATCTGACCTATTTATTTGCGCCTAGTTACTCTCGGTCACCCCGAACATAACAGTCTGGGACCGTTGTCAATAATTCACGAAAAATCACATTGCCCATGCTTAACCGGGAGTTAGGTTTTTTTTACTTGGTTGATTATCCAGTATCTTTGGCCAAGTCAAGTAAGAGTTGTGCACCTTCCCGCAATAAATCTCATAGTTCTTGTCTTACTGAGAAACATGAATCATGACAACGCATTAGGATTAATTTGTTTGAAAAATAGATATGGCCCATGAAGAGGTAAAATTTACAATAAAAAAAAACAACAGTGGGTGTCAGATAAGAAACGCGCATAATTTGCAAGAGCAATCATGGACCATAATTCAAGAAGTTATTGTCTGAAATCAATCTAATTAAAATATAGATCTATATTTCGTTTCGTTTTTTTATACTTTCGATGGCCTACACCCATGTAGATATAACAAGTTATAGTGGGAGCTCACGTTCTATGACGTCAGGTATCAAGCACGGGACATTTGACCCGATAACGTCAGTCATTCGATTAACCAATTAGCGACCGCCATGCTTTTTAAAATCTACTTTTGTTTTGTTTTGATTTCAATCCGCTGGTGTTAGTATAGACGTCATTGGCTGGTAGTATCTACCCACAGTTCCACGCATGAAAAGGTCAAACGGTCGATTCGACAGACCATTTGATTGGTTGACCCCTTATTTCAGGCAGAACACGACTTAAATAACAAGTCTTCCAGATCCAAGAGTAGTGAAGACAAGTAAAAACGAAATTTTGAACTATAAAAAACGAAACGATTGTGTCTGAAATGTGTGAATATCGAAAAGGCGTGTGATCTTTCGGATGTAAAGATATATTTCAAGTTTCATCAAAATCGGATCGTGCTCTCTAGAGGGTCCACAACCTCCATACTTACTTGTATACAATTTGCTTGCAAGGGGCGGCCATTTTATCAGGAAGTTTTTAGTCCGATGTTCACGAAACTCGAACATAACCGTCATTAGGGTATAACGGTGATGCATTTAAACGTTGTTGAAATTGGATTTAAAAAAATGTGATCTCTAGAGGGTTCACAAGCTAAAAACGCGATTTTTCGTACAATTTTTCGTTTATACGCTGTGAAAGTTTTAGGTTCAAATGGAGACAATGAAATGATTGTGCCGTGTATTAAACGAGAAAACCACAGAAAGGGTAAGATGCATTTTATAAGAAAGTATATATGGAAGGTCAACGGGCACCTGTTTGGGGGAATTAGGTTGTTTGAAGTTACTCTGTATTGAAGGAGACGTGCGTTGCAAAGGCTATTTAGGTAGTCATATTACTCATTGAACAGGCAATCCTCCGTGGACGACCCTAGTTAATGATTCTTCATTTATACTCACGTAACATTCACATTACCAACCTCGGTGGGTGGGGGGCGTGCTGTATCATAAAGCTTGTCGTTGACTCAACTGGTGTGGTTTCAAATCCCCGGTTGTACGTGATAAGGAGTAGGGTCGCCTGTCCAATCTCGTGGATTTTCTCCGGGTCCTCCGTTTTCCTCCCACTGCTTAAGACCCCAACGCGCAAGCGAATTATTGAAATAAAATTAAACCATATGTTATTCTGGAAATGACATAGTTTGTGTTGAGTCGACGGTAAACCCCATTTCTCTCTCTCTCCAACCTCAGATGTCGTAGGCCTCCTGTTTGGTATAACATATTACGCTCCAAGATGAACTTAAACGCAGACGACATATTTTATATTCAACCGTCGGTCGAATTTATCACGGGACGGGCGGAAATGACGCTATGAAATAACCCAAACGATTTTAAATATATTTTGATATAAACCACAAGGTTACGATCCTTGAAAATAACAAAGATGTCAGTATTGAAAAATCCGTCCATGAATTTTCAATCCGAAGAAGGCCATTTTCCTTACATGAATAATAGTTTTAATAATTATAATATCTCACAGTTCACTCCGGCATTTAATACACCACGTAAGTGCATTTATATATATCTTACAAAACTATAACAATGATGTTGTTAGTTCTATGAACTGAGAGGCGGTAATAGATAGTCCCTATGTCCTACTTAGGCATCTAATTATCCACAATAACACATCAAAGATCTGATCTATAAATAATGTGAGAAGGTTCGAAATACCTATATATTTATAAAAAAAAAACTATAGAGAATAGCCTATGCGTTCAACTTGGGAACCAAAAATGGTTGAACTTAGAAATTTGAAAATAACATCAAAATAATTTTTTTTTCATAAGGAATTTTTAAAAGTGGTACAAATGACATAGCTGCATCAAATGTTTTAATGACTGTCGAAGAAAAAAGATAATATTGATCATTAGCCCACATCCAATAACATTCCATTTTACTTGTCAATCACATAAGTTGCAGGCCTAAACAACCTTAAAAGCATGAACGTTGACAGATAAATCCAGAAATTTACCTAATGGTAACGGGAGTAAAGACAATTCAAGATAAATGGATAATGTCATCAATGCAAATAATGTCAGGCTATGAGATTTTCTAATTTTATTCACGGTAAAAGTCTCGAAAATATGACGGGATCTTGTCAATCATTGCCATGTAGAAATGCGTTAATATTATCATATAGAAATTTTCAATGATGATGTTAACGTTATTAACCTCGAAGTGATAAAATATACATCCTTATCCACACGCACAGCTGCTTGGAATGTCTCGGAATCAGGTACTTTTTCAAATCCAAACCCATTTCACTTCTTCAGTTTGTGACCCGATGATATACAACAGCTAAAGTTAGAGATTATATCACGCCCAATATTTAAAGGAGTCTAGTTGACCGATATCTGGTTAATATTTGCATCTTCTCTCAAACAGTCGTAATTCAGATTATGTTACTTTTGCCAGACTTAATGATTTTTATTTACAAAATTAATTTATCTTGTTTGTTTTCGTGTTGATTCCATTTGAATTCATTCAATTAGCTGTGCAGTTCTTGTTTCGGGTCATCCAGTTTATTTGGTATCATTCATCTTTTAATAATAATTCAGCTACCATAGCTACTTATACCATTCCGAGATGTTAAATAGGTGTATCTGCGGACAACCCGGATGTTGTACATTTAGATCCACCAATTGCACCCCCCCCCTAAAATAGAGATAGGCTGGCACTGCCAGGCAGGATACGCCGACATTTTCGAGAGATGGATAGAGAACAAGCAATACCGAAAGTGATTGTAATATCATATGTGCAAATATCGAAATGAATTAAGATCTTTGAGTTATAAAGGTGCATTTCAGTAGGCTTCAAATTCGACTGGGGATCATGTTGCTAAGTGGGTAAGATGCTGGCTCAGTAACCTAGAGGTTGGGTGTTTGATCCCTGCATTGGGTGACAAAGTTCATCTAGATTTTCTGGCGTGGTTTCCCCTTGTTAGTGATGAAGGATGGATGGCCTGACAAGAACAGCTGTCAATTCTGGTTCGATTTTCACGAAATTCGACCTCAACCTTCATTACGATGTAACGGTGATATAATCAAATCAGACGGTTTTTTAAATGGGATAATAATTCTGACCCCAGAGGGACCACAAGCTAAAGAAAAGGGTCATTTTTCGTACAATCCTTGGCCATAATTCAGGACGTTACAATCCGATATGCACAAATATCGAAAGGAACTGAGATTAAGTTGTAAACATGTGTTTCAAGTTTCATCAAAATTGAATGAAGATTGTGACCTCTACAGGAAGTTACGATCCGATGGGCGCAAATATCGAAAGGAACCAAGATCTTCGGGTTATAAACATGCATGTCAAGTTTCATCAAAATCGGTTAAAAATTGTGACCTCTATAGGGTCCACAACCTTGATATAACATATTTTCACACTAATCGCGTACAAACGGGGGCCATTTTGTCTGTCAATTTGGGTCTGATTTTCACGACATTCATATTCAGCCTTCATTACCATGTAACGGTGATATAATCAAACGATTTTTTAAATCGGATAATAATTTTGACCTCCAGAGGGACCACAAGCTAAAAAGGGCAATTTTTCGGACAATCAGGGGCCATAATTCAGGAAGTTACGATCCGATGGGTGCAAATATCGAAAGGAACTAAGATCGTTGGGTTATAAACATACATGTCAAGTTTCATCAAAATCGGTTCAAAATTGTGACCTCTATAGGGTCCACAACCTTGATATAACACTATTCGTGTACAAACGGCGGCCATTTTGTTTGTCAATTTTGGTCTGATTTTCAGGAAATTTGAACTCAACCTTCATTACCATGTAACGATGATATAATCAAACGGTTTTTTTAAATCGGTTAATAATTTTGACCTCCAGAGGCACCAGAAGCTTAAAAGGGCGATTTTTCAGACAATCAGGGGACATAATTCAGGAAGTTACAATCCGATGGGCGCAAATATCGAAAGGAACCAAGATCTTTGGGTTATAAACATACATGTCAAGTTTCATCAAAATCGGTTCAAAATTGTGACCTCTATAGGGTCCACAACCTTGATATAACATATTTTCACACTATTCGCGTACAAACGGCGGCCATTTTGTTTGTCAATTTTGGTCCGATTTTCACGAAATTTGAACTCAACCTTCATTACCATGTAATGGTGATATAATCAAACGGTTTTTTAAATCGGATAATAATTTTGACCTCCAGTGGCACAACAAGCTAAACAGGGCGATTTTTCGGACAATCAGGGGCCATAATTCAGGAAGTTACGATCCGATGGGCGCAAATATCGAAAGGAACCAAGATTTTGGGGTTATAAACATGCATGTCAAGTCTTAATCACAATTGGTTCAAAATTGTGACCTCTATAGGGTCCACAAACTAAAAACATGATATTTCGTACAATCAGGGGCCATAATCCACGAAGTTCCGATCCGATACATGCCAATATCTAAAGGAACCGAGATCTTATGGGGATAAACCTATATTTCAAGTTTCGTCAAAATCGGATAAGAATTGTGACCTGTTAAGAGTCCACAAACAAATTGTGGACGGACGGACGTCCAGACGGACAGGGGCGAGGACATAATACGTCTACATGAAAATGTGGGCGTATAAAAAGAACATAGCTCACCCAGAAAATATCATGTTTAAACACGTTTTTTTTTTATTTGATTATTTCCTATTGTCACCAGAACTGGATCTATCTTTGGTATTCTTTATTTTCTATACTTCATTATCAAGAAGTAATCCATTCCCCTCAAGAGAGTTCCGTGTCCGTCTTTCAATAAATATATCTATCGTGTTTCATCGCAGAATTCAATCTGATGATGTTTTAAATGTTTTTTGATGTATATCTCTGTCGATTGTTGGGAGGTCGTCCATCAATCACTGTAACTTGTAATAACCGTTAGAATAGATCAGATAACCTTATTATCGTAACATATTGAAGAATACGTACAGCTGCACGTTAATGACAAATGGCATCGTACCCAGATTCAGTACGCATCACCGGAAACTAAATGTAGCTAAGATAACCACACAGCTTGACAGTGCACTCGACATAAGCTTATCAGATTTAAAAATGTGGATGTTTTCGGAAAAGGGCATAACTCGGGTACGAAATACCGCATATGCTTAATATCGATATGGTTCGTGCTTTTTGACCATAATGACTGGTTTGAAAACGATCTGTCAAAAACTGTAGTGTCAAAACTGTAGAGTATATAGTAGACCAGAGGGAGAAGGGGGAGTATTATCCGAAAGGTGGGCAAAAAGCGGGAGTTGACTTTTCAAGAATCATTTTTCCTCAGGAATCCGAAACTGGTTGGTGATCAGTTGGGTGAGGGAGCGTTCAGGAGTTATCGAGGTCAAAAGGTCACTAGAGGTCAAAGGGGGCTGGCTTATGAATTTAGCCACTTCTGATGCTGTCTGTTGCAGATTTTGTAGTTGGAACGCCGCTGAATCATTGAATAAGTGACGACGGATAATTTGTGAAACCCATTAATCAAATTATGACGTAATTGAAAAGGTCAAAAGGTTACCGAGGTCCAATTAACAAGAAATAAGGATGCACTGAGATTAGGGGCAAAACTAATGTTATTTTCAATATGCAGTACAATTCTGCATAGTCTGGCGAAGTAATTTCCTCCAAAATTAACGATTATGTTAAACGAGTGATATGTCACACAATAAGTATATAATCTATAAGTATATAATCGCGAACATTTTCGCAAACTGGAAGTATTATTCGTTACCACTTCCGGGTAACCGATTGTGGATTGTAATGGACATTATTCGATATTCACGTCCATGCGTGCACATGACTCCTCATCCGATTCATTATCGTCATCAACGTCATTAGTATCGACATTAATTTCGTCGAAAACGTGAGGCATTTCTCCATTGTCATCAATCAACATCTCGGGGAGAAACTCCCGTTCAAACCATGTAGTTAGTGTTGGTGACTCCAGTGCAAGCCTTGGCGAAGACTCACATCGCCTCATCCTCACCACATTGTTGGCTCGATAACACTGGAGCTTGAGGGACTTTGCACGGGGTGGAAGCAAGGTCAGGTCTTCTATGCGTCCTTTCTTATAATTTGCCCAGACCTTGCTTCCACTCCGTGCAAAGTCCCTCAAGTTCCAGTGTTGTCGAGCCAACAATGTGGTGAGGATGTGGCGATGTGCGTCTTCGCCAAGGCTTGCACTGGAGTCACCAACACTATACATGATTGGAACGAGAGTTTCTTCCCGAAATGTTGATTCATGACGATGGAGAAATCCCCCACGTTTTCGACGAAATTAATGTCGATACTAATGCCGATAATGAATCGGATGAGGAGTCATGTGCACGCATGGACGTGAATATCGAGTAATGTCCATCACAATCCACAATCGGTTACCCGGAAGTGGTAACGAATAATACTTCCAGTTTGTGAAAATGGTCGCGATTATATACTTATAGATTATATACTTATGGTGTAACATATCACTCGTTTAACATAATCGTTAATTTTGGGTGAAATTACTTCGCCAGACCATGCAGAATTGTACTGCATATTGAAAATAACATTAGTTTTGCCCCTAATCTCAGTGCATCCTTATTTCTTACTAATTTGACCTGGGTAACCTTTTGACCTTTCCAATTACATCATAATTTGATTAATTGGTTTCACAAATTATCCATTCGTGACTTATCCGATGATTCAGCTGCGTTCCAACAAGAAATCTGCAATAGACAGTATCAGAAGTGACTAAATTCATAAGCCAGCCTCTTTTGACCTCTGGTGACCTGTTGACCTCGATAACTCCCGAACGCTCCCTCACCTGACTGATCACCCATCATTTCCAGATTCCTGAGGAAAAATGCTTCTAGAAAAGTCAACTCCCGCTTTTTGCCCACCTTTCGGATAATATCCCCCTTCTCCCTCTGGTCTATAGTGTTCACAACCCTATTTTTGACGTACGGACGGTGCGTATACAATGAGTGTTAGTTTAACATCTCATCTACAGTACTTATAACTACCTAAAGCCAGTGTGTGATAGCTAAACATTTCGATAATACGCATCACTCCATAGTTAAATTGTTAGCCAACAACACCCACAACTACCTTTGGCTTAACGGGGTGATAGTTAAACATTTTGTCAACATCACAAAGCACTATCGTAGCTAAACTGGTGATAGTTATAAATATCACGAACAAGAAAAAAAACCACCCTCCTTTATCTATAGCTAAATTGTTGCACATGTCGCTTTTGGTATTTACATGTCATGGTTTTACCCTGTGCTGCTTTCAAAAAACCTGTTACCAAAATTGAGCAAAACAACCATTAACATAATGTTATGCCTTTAAAGGGGATAAAAATGAAACCACTAGTCTATGAATTTATATTCGGTGTTTACTTTTCCTTCTGTCATTGGCCAGGTGTTATCAAGTATAGTTTAATCATAATTCATAGCACGATTTTTGACACCAATGTTTAGATTATTAAACAGAAAATTGAATGAATGTGTAAATTGGCTTACGGGGTTTTTCAAGATCATTCAAGTAGGACGAATTCCTTACTGTTTTAGATATTTGCAGGATAGCATTATATGATGATAAGCACATAAATCAGCATTTGTGTCCATGTTTTGATGTTGGCAACCCCACAAGTAAAAATATGATTTTATATTTTAAAAATAACACATCAAAACTACATTTGAGCAAATACATCAGTTTGCTTACTATAAACCAAGCTCGGAATGCAATTATGTCGTTTTTCTCGAAATCGTAAACACTGGCCCTGCTTGATTTATCCATACCGGCGCATACCGGCTGACCACAGTTCGGCAGTTTCCCCGGCGAGGTTACTTGATTTAACCGGAAGTCGACAAAAGTTCGGCCGCGGCGTACGCCGAATGCACCGCTTTGTCGACTGCGGCGATCACCGGCGCAAGATGGTGAACATGTCAACGAGATAAAATTCACGTTAGATAGGAATGCCATTAAACACGAATATTAAAGCGTTAAAATTAAACTAAATACTTTGAAGTTGAATTAAGGCTTCGTAAAACCACATGTCATTTATTTTTTTTTCGGTAATACTACAAATAATAATTGTCTGTTTATTTTGCAGTCACATGCTTTCATGAATACTGTTTTTATACGCCCACGTTGCAATGTGGTCGTATATTGTCGTCGACCCCGTCCGTCCGTCTGTCCGGCGTCCACAATTGTTTGTGGGCGCTCTTGAGGCCAAAGTTATTATATCCGATTGACATTAAATTTATACACAGTGTTTAAGATGATGAGACAAAGAAGCGTGTGAATTTCAGCTATTTCCGTTAATTACTGCCAGTGGTATGGCCCTTGATCACTTCAAAAATTCTTCTTGACACTCTAGAGGTCAAAGTTAATATCCGATTGACTTTAAATTTATACAAAGTGTTAAAGGTCAAGAGTCGAAGAATTTCCGATAATAACTGCCAAAGTTATGGCCCTTGATCACTTTGTAAAATCTTGTGGTCAGGGGGCCAAATTTACCATCCGATTGAGGTATTGAGACGAACAAGTATATTGATTTTCAATGACTTTTGTTAACTGAACAGCTAAATCCATGATATTAAATGTTTCGTATACTAAACGTTAGCATGGGGCAGAACTTTATAAAAACCAAACAAGTTTTAAAGATACATTATGGGAGATTTTGACAAGGAGTTAGCCATTCTTGCTATAAAAGTTCAAAAATAGATGTTGAAACAAGAATATATTGAAAATTTCAGTCAAATAACTTTATCCTGAACAAAGTTGTTACCACTATAATTTTTTACTAGAAATGGTGGTTAAAATCATCGACACCCTTTTCCCACTATGGCCGATTGTTGATTGACAGGCGTTAACTCCACCTACATAGTCTCGATCATCAAGTAATGTTTAAACGGTATCTAGTGAAGCTTGTGTATAGCCTCGGTCGTCACTGTCTTTTATGAATAATTTCCGGAAGTATGATGACGTCAACGTCACGGAGAAACCCCACCCACGACGCCATAGTGATTAAATCAGTCGACGAAATCCTGTTTTAATCCGAGCCCAATCCAAGTCATCCGTGGGTCTACAGTGTTCATTTTGGGCTTGTTGTTTAAATAAAGATCTAATTGATAATTTCTATGACATCTGAGGCTCAAAGGAAGACCGACAAAAGTCAGGTTTTGCTCTCCCATAATGTATGTTTAATGAATTGTTACTTTTAATCAGATTTTAGTGTATTATAAATGTTTCATTACCGAAAAAATTAATATGCGACAACTCTTGTCGACTGCCTGGACGATTTAGCTGTTGTGGGCGTATCTTTCGTTGCCTGGCAACCTATCTTTATTAAAACATGTCATGTAACCTGTTTAATATTATCCGACGCTAAAATATTTATCAGCCGGGTCACTTGATTTGCTCTGATACGGTAACCTGACCGGCGTACGCCTTGTACAAACCGGCTCGCCTATCGGCGGACAAATCAAGCAGCCCCATTGACGAGGAATAATACAAGGTGTTATATAGATTAAACGACACAAAATGTATAGCTTGAGGCGATACAGTGCTCTGATAATTTATCTTCATATGGTTACCGACCATATTATGTAAAGGCATCGTTGTTATTGAACAAATTACCAATTCAAATTTATAATATTATCCCTGCTTTAACTACTTTTATAAGTAGACCAGAGGCGATGGCTCGCTAACATGGAGTTTGGGTGTTCAATCTCTGCCATTTACCCATAAAGTTCATCCAGATTTTCCGGCGGGCTGCCCCCTTGTCAGTGATGCACGTAAAAGATCCCTTGACAGTCTTCATTAGCCCAGCTCGGAACAGAACAGTAGGACGTTACATCTCATTTCATTTCGCTTTATAAAGGGATCTTTTAATAGGCCTGTCAGAACCCCACCCACCGCCTGTCAGTGATGCAGGACAATAATAATAATAGTATACTGAATTGCAGGATTAGGTTTAAGCCTTGAATCTTCTATTTCTGAATCTCATGAAACATTTCCCTTTTGGGTCTTTTTAATGGAATTCATTGATTTTTTTTAAAAAGAATTGCATCCTTTTACTTTAAAATACATAAAGAAACAAAGTGTATTTTTGTTTACTCCGGTAAAGTAATTGCCAGTCGCGTCATCTTCTCTTTTCTCTTGTTATATTACTTCAATGGAAGGGTCAAGATGGGACCTTTTCCCTGTTATGGTCTTTCTATTTTTTGTCAAGAAGCATTAGCGAAAATGAGTTTTACAACAGTTTGTCATAGTCAGAATATTGATTTTCTTTTTGTAGCGAGTCTTTGTTAATTTCCCCCCAAAACTGAACGCGAGAGTTCAAATTTCTAATTTGAATATAAGATATTACGTCATATTATTAGTTTAATTATGAAAAAGATTCCTTGTCATTTATATTAAATTTTTATTCTGGGGAATATTACCATTTGTTAGAACTATTCATCGCCACAGAGAAAAGGATTAAAGCAGGGTCTTTACTTCAAAATGAACTAATATAATATTTTTCTGGATTTACTTTTGCCGGGAATTGAATAGGGTCAAGGTTAGTTTTTGAAAGCCAACATAAAATGTATTTCTCAATTAGATTTAACACTGTGTTTGACAGGCTAGCACTCAATTTAAATATTGAGTTTGAAATATAACACACAAAAAAGAAACTTCATTAACAGAATAAAAAAAACCAAAAAACATTTTGATCTCTATTGCGAGCTTCTTACTGAAGTGATGCCTGTTTGTATGTTCATTGTTTGTTTTTTTTATTGATTTCACGTTGTCACCTTTTTGTGGCTTAAATGAAGTAATAATTAAATATTCCCTTTTAAAACAACCCAGCCCTATTCCTCTAACTGGGATTTTAATGCGCTTAAATATATAAACACGCCAGTCTTGACATTAAAATCGCACATCATTTGGGATGTTCGGCATGTACATAGATTGTATACTAAAATGGTAAGCAGATTAATTGTTTTGTTCCTGTGCGATTATTTACAGCAGAATAAAGCTTTCGTTAGAAAATATCCATTAATATGTCTAAATAAATACATCAAAGATATTGTTATTGGTATAAAGGGTACCCTCTTTCGTCCATTGAAATAGAAAAAAAGACAGTTGAACGCATTTCCGTTAATGTGAATACATCATTCCACATAGCAACCCACCTATTAGTTTAATCTATTACTGGGAGGTTTAGCTCATACTGTGATAAAAGCTTAGGTTAGATGAACAACAATAATTTGGACTTCTGTAAAACGTTAGAGATATTGGTCACGATACTAGAATTAAGGATTTGTTTTCAAACTATAATGCATACCAAGTAACTTCTAGCTACATCCATTAGTGATCAAAGTAATTCTAATAAAGCTTCATATCATACATACTCCCGACAAACGCCACAGCAAGTAAACGATACGCCTGCTCAACATTCAACCTAGGATTGGATAGGTCTAATGCATGTGCTTTTGATAATGTGGTCCCCATCAATTCAAGTGGTCGTGGTTTCAAGCAGAGTATGATCATCTGTCTACTTTCGTATATTTCCGTCCGATGAGCAGCCTGGAAGGCAATTGACAAATTGTAATCGCCTATATACTAACCAATCCACTATCAGTTGATATATAAATGTGCAGTCAACCAGTATAGTGAAAAAATCCACAGGATTAGACAATCAATCATGGCCTTAACTGTAATTGATCAATGTTCATCCCAATCGTCAACTTTGTAGATGCTGTTGCTGTCTTTGTATCACACCAAAAACCGATGGAATTTTAAAGCTGAACTCCGATTACAAAACTACAAAAATAAGTAAATAAAAACATTACCGTCGTACATAATCGCCACACTTGTTTTCAATTTGTAGAAGTATGGCGACTGTACGGCGTACGAAAACAGTGGCAGGCCACGCCCACATTCAGTGTGTCTCTTGTCAGCCACACTGTCCACATCCGGATAGCAACATTTCAAGTACCAATTACCTCCTGAGCGTGGGACGTGTTTTCACTACATTTCAACTACCAATTGCCTCCTGAGCGTGGGACGTGTTTTCACTATCAGTTTGATGAAAATATCATTGCTACACAATTATTATGTCTGATCAGGTACCTATTAGTTTACTAATTAGACGAAATAAGTCAACTGCGAAATACTTTTGCTCTAAAAACAAGGGAAAACTGCCTTACCCCATAGAATAACAATTCTACCAACACCAATCATTTTTTTCTTATTTCTTGAAAATTTTTGCACAACTGCGTGTAAACACCAGATAATTTGTAGTATTATAAAGTCTAGTATTATCGTTCCAAAATATATCCAAAGCGGCATAAAACCATTGTTTCACTTCAAGATATTCTTCATCTTGTCGTTATTTATGAGGATCAAGGGACATAAGTGGTTATGTTCCTTGGTGTTATGTCAACAACAAAAAGAATTGGTTGCAATGCCATGGTGTTCGTAGATTTGTAATTCTTTCGGGTAAGGCAGTTTCCTTTGTTTTTAGAGCAAAAGTATTTCGTGGTTGCCTTATTTCGTCTAATTAATAAACTAATATGTACCTGATCAGACATAATAATTGCGTAGCAATGATATTGTCATCAAACTGATACTGTAAACACGTCCCACATTAAGGAGGTAATTGGTAGTTGAAATGTTGCTAGCCGGATGTAGACGGTGTGGCTGACAAGAGACACACTGGATGTGGGCGTAGCCTGCCACTGTTTTTGTACGCCGTACAGTCGCCATACTTCATCTACAAAATGAAAACAAGTATGGCGATTATGTAGGGTGGTATTTTTTTTATTTAATTATTTCTGTAGTTTTGTAATCGGAGTTCAGCTTTAATTTGACCAGAGCCGGAGTCCTCAGACTTAAGTTACTCAACTTTCAATCACTGATGATGAGGAATGTCTTTGATCCAGAAACACAAAACTTTACAGTTTCTTTTTGGTGTATTTGATACATTCAAATAACAAAAGTTTTAAAAAGGACTATATTTTAGTTAAAATAAGGCAAACAGTTTTGAATAAATTCTTAACTGAAGCCTGAGAAAGCTTTGTGAACTCGGGGCCAGATCAAGTACGTACCCGATTATCACAACTATTAGATGTTGTCCCTTGTGCTATCCCTGTCATTATGACCCGTTCTCCCCATCCCTGTCTTTAGACTTGATGGTCTCCAATATGGTTTCTTTTTTGTTGTTAATGCTAATTTATAATATTTGCTTTTATGATGATGTATTAGCTTGAAAAAGCTGCTACGCAACTGAAATAAATTAATACCTGTTCTTCCATAATATTATGGGCTAGTCCATTTTTATACGCCCGCAATTTCATGAGGACGTATATTATCGTCGCCTTTGTCCGTCCATAATAATTGTTTGTGAACGCTCTACAGGTCACAATTTACATCCAATTTTGAGGAAACTTGAAATATAGGTTTATCACTCTAAGATCTCGGCTCCTTTCGATATTGGCATGTATGGGACTGTAACTTCATGGATAATGGGCCCTGATTGTACGACAAATCACGTTTTTATCTCGGATCCGTTCGATATTCGCGCATATCGGACAATGGCCAATGATTGTACAAAAAATCACGTTTTTAGCTTGTGGATCCTATAGAGGTCACACTTTTTTTTATCCCAACGTTTAAATGCATCACCGTTACACCCTAATGAAAATCGGACTGAAACTGCCTGATAAAATGGCCGCTCCTTGTAAGCAAATTGTGTACAAGTAAGTGTGTTGTATGAAAGTTGTTGACCCTCTAGAGGTCACAATTATTGTCCGATTTTGACGAAGCTTAATAAGATATCACTCCCTTTCGATATCTACGCATTTCAGACCATAACTTCTTGGATTATGACCAATGATTATATCACCATAACACCCTCAGATGGGGTTTGACGTCCCACTTGACACAAACTAGGTCATTTCGGGACTAACGTGGTTTATTTTCATTTCAATAATTCGCTTGCGCGTAGGGGTCTTTAGCATTCGGGGAAACCGGAGGGCCCGGAGAAAACCCACGAGGTTTAATAGGTGACCTCTGCTCCTTGTCACGTACAACTCGGAATTCGAAACCACGTCAGTTGACTCAATGGTACGCTACTGAACGTGCACGTGCTAACCATTCGGCCATCCAACCCCCCAAACATGTTTATAATCCAAAGATATTGGTTCCTATCGATATTCGCGCATATAGGATCGTAACTTCCTGTATTATGGACCTTAATTGAACAAAAGGTCACGTTTTTAGCTTGTGGTCCCTGTAGAGGTCACATTTTTATCCGATTTATAAAAAAAGTTTGAATATTTCACAGTTACTCACTAAGATCTTGGTTCCTTTTAATAATCACGAAGGCTACTGTACGTTACACAATAAGGTCCGGTAAATTTCCTTGCTGGATTCAAAATTTTAATTTCTCTTTAAGAAACGAAAGCGCCTTGATTATTTTATTGTTGTATCAAATAAACCATAGTTGTGAATGCCAGATGAACAGGAAGAATAAACGAGACAATTATAGATTCATATCTACATAAAACGATATATTCCTGTCATGTCGGAAGTCTATGTGGAAAACGGACGTTGTTGTCAAACATTGTGTCAGCAATGTCATCTGAGGATTAAAAATGACATTGTGTCAGCTCTCATTTCATATAAACGGGTTCATTTAATTTAAACATACACTATGCAAGAGCTAAATCTGATTATTGCAAGTCTTTATTTAGGCTTCAGATGCCATAGAAGTTATAAATTAGATCTTTATTTACACATCAAGCACAAAATCATCTCTGTAGACACACGGATGGCTTGGATTTACACGGGATTTCGTTGACTAATTTAATTTTTAAATGGCGTCGTGGGCGGAGTTTAACAGGTACGTTGACGTCATACTCCCAGATCGAGGCTAAATGATAGAGTGTACATAGCGAGGCCGCTCGGCCTCAACAAATGACATCTAAACTATTCAAAGTGCAATGAACTAAACACAGATGACTAATACAGACGGACAGGTCTTCTGTCTTATAATATTTTTATTTCCCCAATAGGCACGACGCCCCTGGTGTATATACCTATAGATTTATTATAGTAGTATGCCCTATATTCAATTGATTTAACGCATGCCCAAAATACAAGTTAGAATGGAAATTTACCATCTCACTCGTTTTATCCAATTGTTATAAAAATCCAAAAGGGTAAAACACAAATTCGGATATGATGACAGCAGACAAAAGACGTGAGATTTTGTAGGTGGAGTTAACGCCTGTCAATCAAACGATCGGCCATACTAAGAAACGGTGAAGATGGGATTCAATCCCATTTCTAGCCAAACATTACACTGGTAGTAACTATGTTCATAATAAAGTAATTTGAGTGAAATTTTCAATATATTCTTTCTTCATCATCTATTTTTGAACTGTTATAGCAAGAATGGCTAACTCCTTACAAAAAATCTCCCATAATGTATCTTTAAGAAGCCGGGTCATATGAACTATTATACGGGTTACGCCACTCTTCTTGCATGGACTGGCTTTTCATATAAACAACAAAACGACGTAGCCTTGCATTTGTAATACAGCTCGGTTTAATGTTCGCAATTTAGTTAGCAGTTTCGGCTATCAGGGCTGGTCCATATTTTAGGGTTAGACAGTTCCATAAAACCAGGCCCTGGCATACATATCATATCTTTCGTAAGAATAAAACTAAATTTTACGGTTATTCTGAGGAGCGAGCCTTGTATATCGTTATTTCAGTAATTCGTTTGCTGGCAGAGAACGTAAGGAATGGAACGATGTTATACAGGCGGTCCTACTACTTATCACGTGTATGCCCCGAATCGAACAAATGACTACGTTTCAATGATTTAAAAATACATTCGTTCATTAGTCATTCATTAGGATATCTCACGAGTCAACTAAAGATTTTATTTTCTAGAAAAGATAAAAGCTATCCAATACTGTGGTCAAAGCTCCGTTTTTTTTGTGCTAAAGGTTAGTGATATTGGTCACGATACTGGAATAATAATATATTCCCACGTAACTTCTAGCTACACCCATTAGTGATCAAACTAATATTCATATGCAATACACATTTACCCTGTCTACACCACAGCAAGTAAACGATACGTCCGTCCGAGGATGGATTGGGTTTAATGCACATGCTTTGGGTGATATGATATGTCAAACTGTGTTCTGTAAAACTTTATAACTCGATTATCATAGGTAGACAATTTAGCTGGAAAGTCTGAGAATTGGTTTTCGCGATGTTCGAGGAATCTGATAGGCTCCCAAGCAGGGTGAGTACAAAATTGAAATTAGTGTCGAAACATGCAGAATATTACGTGAACACGATCAGTTCTGAATTCAGAAATACGATTGGCATTCGGATCTTTAATAAGACCGTTAGGAATAGACTGCACACTCGCAATGTTCGTGTCCGTAGACCGGCTGTTTGTATACACTTGACCGTACATCACAGAACAAATGGACTTGAATTTATAAGATCGAATATAGATTGGGTCTCATTAAGAACCATTTTGTTCACTGACAAATCCAGGTTCTGCCTGGACTTTCATAACGGAAGAAGACTTGTCTGGAGATCGAAAAATGAATGTTTTGCGGACTGTGATGTGGTTGAACATCACCAGGTTGGAGGAGGACCAATCATGGGGTGGTTGCGGTTTGGGGGGGCATGAATCGAAAGTAGCATAACTCGGGTTACCCATAACTTAATTGCAGTCTCGGGATTACCCTAGTGTGGCGGCCAACCCTGAACAGACAAAGGGACATACGAACGATAGTCACAAATATTACTATAGATAGATAAGATATGTGTGCATATAATCTTTATAATTTGAAATAAAGATATGTATGCATGCATTTTATAAGCACATGTTGATTTGTGAATTTAATTGTTGGAGGTATGCCCGTGCTAGTTATTTATCCAACTGAGTTAATCCCCATGACCATTGCTTCAATCCTTATTAATATGAATCTTTATTTGATATTTACTGTGATATTTATTTTTATTTATGTATATAGGCAATTTCAAGCAATATCAAAAAGCCCTCCAGTCAACTCAGTAGTCACTGTTATGGATTTTGGAAGAAATTATACAATTGAATATCAAGATGAACCACAGTCTGTTTTTTATTCTCATAAGCAAGTCACAGTGCATCCTGTTGTTTGCTACTATAGATGTCTTGTGGACAGCTGTGAAGAAGTTGTAAAAGAAGATCTGGTTTATCTATCAGAGGATATAAAACATGATGTCCATATGGTAAATCATTTTGAGAATAAGACCATTGATCATCTTAAAGCTTCCAATGTGCCATTCGACAATATTCTCCAATACACAGATGGCTGTGCTGGACAGTACAAGAGTTACACAGCCTTTAGCTATATTAGTACTAATCAAATACCAGTTCAACGAAATTACTTTGGAAGTCGTCACGGAAAAGGTCCATGTGACCAGGTAATTGCTGTTGTAAAGTCAGCCATATCACGTGCTGTTAAATCAAGGCAAGTTATTGTAAACACAGCAGGAGACATCCACAGATTTCTGAATCAGAAATATGCTGAAAAAGAAGATGATCAGCATCAGCACCGCAACATTAAATTTTTTCTTGTACCATCTGATCTGGTATGTCACAACAAACAAATGAATGTTCAAACTATTCCAGGAACACAAAAGGTACATTCTGTGAAACAGTTCCCCGAAGATTCTGATTACATATTGACAAGAAACCTATCATGCTTTTGTGTCAACTGCCTTGAGAAAGACTTTGTTAACTGTATTAACAATGAATATGTTCAACCCTGGAAAAAAGCTAGGTTATAATTAGCTTCAACAAATAAATGTAAAGTTGAAAATGAAAAAAATGACTTGAGAGGAAAGACATTCAATACAAGTCCTGAAATACATTTGGAGAAAATTCATCTGGAGAAAAAGAATTTAATAAATGAACGGAAGTCCTTTTCCAGTGCACTTCTTCATCAGATGGCTCTCTGCAAAAACTATGAAGACCCCTGCAGTTTATGCACCTGTTATTTGAAAGAAATTAAAGCATATCCAATTGATATTGATCCTGTCGCAAACCTAGATATTTTGGAGATGAAAGGTGGGGTCATCGACAAGTTAGCATTAGAACTCATACCAGATGATTTTTTGGAAAATAGATTTCCAGTACGTATATTTGGGGATGGAAATTGCTTACCCCGATGTTCTAGTAAATTTATTTTTGGTAATGAAGAAAACCATGAAGAAATGCGATCTCGAATTGTTATGGAAATGGTATTGAACAAGGAAACACTTATTGATAGTATATTGTTAAGTCGTGGATTGTCTGTAAAGGAAGATCTTGTTAAGTCTTACGTAATGTATTCTGATGAATACAAATTTGGTAGAAGAATTTCAAAACAGGTCATTGAAGACACGTTCATCATGGAAACTATGTCTGTTAGAAAAGCAGGGTCCTTTATGGGCATATGGCAGCTGCATGCTTTGTCCAATATACTTGAGCGTTCTGTCATTTCGGTTTATCCCAAGTATGCTGGTTTCAATGTCAGAAAACATTTCAACAGGGAAATTTTACCAACCATTGAAGTTTCATCATCTTCAAAAGAACCCTGTTATATTTTCTGGACGAACACGGATGGCAAGGCTAAGAATGAAGCCTTATGGAGCCCAAACCATTTTGTCCTTCGCCTTCCAATTTTAACATGTGCTACCACACAATTACAAGTAGAAACAACACAGTTTGAAACAGAAGAAATAAAGGGTATGGATTTAGACATAGATTTATCATTGTATGGGGATCTAGGTATAGATCTGTTGGAACCAGAAACGAACATGGTGCCAGAGGAGGCAATAGACCTTAAAACAGAAAACAGGTACATTTTTTCTTCTAAGGCCTAAAAAGGACATTGAAATCTGGAGAGGTGTTTAAATGACACCCTAAGATCATAGGATTCCTTAAATTTAAATTAATGCTGATTAATAAAATTTACGAACTGTATTGAGTACAATTTAAAATTTCTTTTGTAAAATAGGGTGATCATTTAAGTTTGAAGCCTGTTGTAAGACTTTTTCACGAATTGTTTCAGTATTTATTTGTTATTTTACAGTTTGATGGAACCGGAAATTAACATAGCGTCAGAGAAGACAACAGACCTTCATACAGAAAACAGGTACATTTGTTTCTTCTATTTCTAAGGCCTGAAAAGGACATTGAAATCTGGAGAGGTGTTTAAACGACACCCTTAGATCATAGGATTCCTTAAATTTAAATTGACGCTGATTTATAAATTTACGAACTGTATTGAGTAGGCTACAATTAAAAATTTCTTTTGTAAAGTAGGGTGATCAATTTAGTTAGAAACCTGGTAAATGCATTGGTCCTTCAGTTTAATTTTTCCAGGGTTGGTAATGGTTAAATAGGCGACCTGCTTTGAATTGATGGCTGGATTTTGACCTCTTTATTTTTTAGCCTAAATTTAAGTTTTGGAATGCACGTTCTTTTAAAACATGGACAAGATGCTCTTCCTGCAGTTGTAAGACTTGTTCACAAATTGTTTCAGTATTTATTTGTTATTTTACAGTTTGTTGCATATTATTTTGGAGATAAACACCCCTGTATGCAAAACTTGAGGGTTTATTTTCATTCAGCCTCATGAGCAATTCATTTGACAATCAAGCATGAGTTATTGTTCCTGATATAGTTTCTTTTTTTTATTTTGCTTGAACAGTTTAAAGATTTCAAGAAACAAGTTATCCTACATAAGTGACAAGTGAAAATTCCTAATGATTCCTTCCAAGACCAAAAGTTATGTGAGGCTGCAAAAGGGATTTATAATTCAAAAAAGTAATTGAATGTCACTATTGGGAAAACGATAAATAGAAATAGTCCATACCTTACCTTGTTTTTATTCATTCTGTACTTAATAAAAACATGGTAATACACAGACTATCTATTTTTATCATTTTCTCTTATCTAGAAACAATTATTTTTTTTTTGAATTGTTAGATATCTTCCCACAGTCAGATATCTTCCCACAACTTATGGTCTTTGAAGTAATTATTAGCGAGTAGTAGAAGGATAACTTGTGTTTTCCTTTTGCGTTCGTCACTTACCTTTCTTGAAATCTTCATAACACATCCATCGTAGCAATAATCTCTTGTGTTAAAATTATATTCGGAAATGTCAAACCAGCTATATCATTAATGATGCTCAATCACACAAATATTGTCCTGTATGGTGGCATAAATCTATGAAACTAGTACCATTAGAGTACATGGTCTTCTACTCACACCAATTTCTAGGGTGTGTTCTAAAAACCTCAGGTTATTATTCTTCAACTAGTCAAATTGCTTGTCACATCGAATTCCTGAACCAATATCGTATTTACTTACTGTTACCATATTTTTTATCTTGATTCCACCAAAACAGTCGGCCGTAGTGTCACTGTTGAACGTTAAACTTCATTTTATTTATTTGTTTCGTTTGGGTAATACTTGTACAAAGAAGTTATAAATCAATATAAGTTAAAGGCATTTTAGGGGTTAGATTACAGAAAAGACTACATATTAAAACTTAGTAATAGATTAGAACCAAGAATCTTAACTAATTTACAGAGTCTGATTTCCAGCCAAAGCCTGGATGCAACTTTAACTAGAGTCATTAGTAATGATATTTTTTCATGTATCTAACTAATCATGCTTTTCTATCATTTCAGATCACGTCTACCAAACCATTGTCTGTTCTGTATTTTACAAAAATTCGAAACGACAAATGGACTGCTGATGAAGCAGAATATAATATTTTGGCTGATGATATATTGTCAATTGTTCCAAACCCGCAGATGCAAATGCAGGGGACTCGGATTACACACACTTTTTTGCCAAATAAATAAAAAATCATTACAAATACATTTAGTTTATGTTCTGTCAACGTGCAAGAAATGCCCCCAATATAGTTGTTAACGATGCATTATGTAAGAGCTAAATCTGCCTGTCGCAGGTATTTTTTCTGGCTTCAAATGTTTTATTTTTTATACATTTATCTACTTGACAAGCCCATAATCAACTCTTTAGGTCGTCTGGATGGCTTTTATTTTCACAGGATTAGAACACCTGAGACATGTAATTTAAATGTTAAAATGGATAAAACGAGACTTTGTTATCTTGGGGATCTGGTGCTTTGGCAATTGAGACTAAGCTCCTTGTCAAAATTTCTTACTTCACTCGGAATAAAATTTGACTGCAATTTTCAACATGTACTCATTTTGCATTTTTGATTTTTTTAACTACATGTTATATCTAAATCTTACACAATGCATCTTTAATCCTATCCAAAAACTTGGGGAATTATTTTTGACTTCTTAATCATCCCAGTTTCAACGAACAAAAAAGTCAAACTAACAAACTTCTTAGTTCAAGCGGTATTATCTTGTGATTAATAATTTACTCTTTAGTTTAATATTATTAATAGTAATAGCTTCCTGAAAGAAAAGTTTTGTATTTAGTGGGAATTGTGGATACTGAGTCAGACTTCCTCAATCCTGCCAGATGCCTATCTTTTGAGAATTTCTGTAGCACCTTTGAAGATTGATGTGAAGATTCTATAGAGAGTGAAATTGTGTCATATGTCCACTCCACACAAACTAGGTTATTTTGGGACTAATGTTCAATAATTTGCTTGCACATATGGGTAGGACGCTAGCTCGCCTTCAATTCCTGTATTGGCCAAGAAAGTTAATTGGGGTTTTCCGACATGGTTCCCCGTGTCCGTGGTGCAGGACAGAGGACATGAAAAGGACAGCTGTCTAGTCATTTGGATGGAATGAAAAACTTGTGTCCCATGTATAAATTGCGTGAAAATAGCACACTGTACTGTGTATGCCTGTCTTCATTAGCCCAGTATAGAAGCAGAACAGTAGAACGTTAAACTCCATTTTATTTTATAGTGACAAGGAGAATGGTTGCCTGTCTAGCCCTGTGGGTTTTCTCTGGTTTCCTCCCACAGGAAAAAAACACCTACCTAGACGCAATGGTGTGAACATTCCAAACAGAGAGAAATTTGGTTAAAAGTGCACTCAACACAAACTTGGTTATTTTGGGACTACCATTGTTTGAATCTCATTTCAATACTCATTTGTAGTTTTGGTCTTTAGCTGTCAGAGGGGACCTGGACAAAAACCCATGAAGCAAGGCAAATGACCATAGTCCTTGTCACGCATAAGTCTGGGCTCAAAACCATGTTACTGACCCAGTGACAGATCTTATGATCTAAAGCACATGCATTAGACCGCACTACCACCTGTGTGAACATTCTAGTGTAGTACAGTTTTTTTAAGCACAGTTTGTCCAAAATAGAGTGGTCATACAAAGAGAAGCTAAGATAATCTATAGAAACTTTACTGCAATTCATTACTATTATTATGTATAAATTGTCTTTCTATACAATGTCCCTGAACTAAGTACGAATATGATCATTAAACACCCACATTGCATTCAGGTCTTGCCCTGTTGATATGGTCAATAGTAACGTCCGTTACAAAAAGTCACGTCCGTTACATAGTAGGGTGTCACGTCCGTTACAAATATTTTGTACATTATGGAAAAAACAGTACAAATCAGTAAAATTTAATAATATAATAAAAATTTATCAAATATTACACAATATTAGCTGCGAATAACAATGAAATCAAGCCCAAGAAAAAGGGTAGAAGAGTAATCAGTTCGGAAATTTCCCAGTGCTTTGAAACCAGATGTCCAGGAAAGATTCTTGCCAATTTCTTGGGGTAACTGGGCACAAAGCCATATTTTTATATTCATGAATATAGATTTTGATATTATCACACTACAAATCAACTGATCATGAGCAGGTATTTATTAGCAAATTTAGAGCAAATATTAATTGGACATGTAACGTCTGTTACAAGCTCACATGGTCTTCAAAATGTGTATTTGCACAAATACAGAACAACAAGTTATCTTTTCCTTTACAAAATTTGAAAGATGAATTATTAATACAAGTTTTTGACCCCTCAAGAATTGGAAAAAATTGATTTAAATTTTGCTGTCTTTTCTTCTGAAGTTCTACACCTTATCGTGGCTTGGGTCATATATAGATATATATTGTGATTATTTATTTCTAGTTAATCTTGAGTAACATCACCATATGGTTGGCGCAATATAACATACATTATGCAAGAGCTAAAACTGCCCATGGCGTGTCTTTCTTTGGGCCTGAAATGCTATGTAAATTTTAAGACATTAATTAATTTATCCACACCACAATGAATTATCGATGGCATTGCTAGCCTGTGAGCTTTAGTAGATTCTGATCCGATTTAATTTTTAAATGGATAATCCAGACATTATTAATGATGATCGATGCTAAGCGTAAATTTCAATCGCTTAATTATCGGTTTGTAGTGGATCAATTTGGCTGAAATTCTCAGCAATTTGCCTTTACATTATCTAGATTTTAACTATAACAGTGAGAACTGCCAAGTCGTTATCTAATCTCCAATAATGTATCTTTAAAAATTTATCCATTCATTAATACGAATCATCGTTTTCTTCTCTTTTGATCCGTTCTCACCATGTTTTATGGTTTGTTGTTAATGCTAGTCTATATATATTTGCTTTTGACATATCATGTATTCCCTGGACAAGGTTTCAACGTCACTAAAATATATTAATAATTTTCCTTTCATATTGTGTGCTATAATTAATATAGACTTCATTACAATACATGGCGTCTTAGTAAGATCAGTCGATTTTTGTTTTTTAAAGCGATAATTTCATATTTTCAAAAAAAGTCAAAACATAATTATTTCTATCTATTGCTCAATAGGTTGTCAACTGACTATTATACGATCATAGGCATTATTCCCCACACTAATAAATCATTGACACGGGAAATAATAACACAATAACCTCCCTTGTTTTTCCATTTCCCCCATGGTATAGCTATATTAAAACGTTTGAATTTGAAGTTCAAAATGATATATTTGCCAGTTTCTCAACTGCCAATAGTGAATTATTGGATTAATAGGATTTTTCTTTAAGAAGGTAGGACTCTATAGATACCATATATTTTAAGGCTTTATTTTAATACATTTTAAAAATATAACTTAAAAATATGAAATTGCAGCTATAAATGAATGTAATGCATAGTTTCGAAGTATCATTCATATTTTTGTTTCCCATTCATATCAATTTAAATCCTTGAATACATTTTGCTATTTAATTTCCGTTTTAATACCCAACTGTTAATTGGGTCTGTTTTACCATGCTGGTTCTCCTTAGGCTACTGTATGACAGGCAATAAGGTCTGGTTACTTTCCTGACTGGATTCAAATTTAATTTCCGTTTCAGAAATTGCGCCTTGATTTTTTAAATTTTTTTATATCTGTGAATTCCACAGAGACTAGAAGGGTTATCCATTGGAATGTTGCTTCAAACTAAAACAAACTCCTCCATATTACAGTATCCAGTACTTCATATTGGTGGACAGATTGTTGTTAGTATATACGTACATATTGTATACATATCCGTCTTGAAATGGAGGTGACAAATAACTGTATAAACCAAGTTAATAATGAAACGCCTAATATAGATTTGTGCATGTGGAGAATCCGACAAATGACTACACTTCAACGATTTAAACATACACTCGTTGACTAGTCATTGGATGGTTGAAAATTCAAGGATATCTCACATGAGTCAACTGAAAGATTTTATTTTATTTAAGATGTAATCCTTTGTTAGGATAAAGTCACAGCTGCTTAAAGTGTTCAGCAGATTATTTTATACAATAGTAAATAATAAATTGAATGCGCAGGCATACACGGCCTTCACGGTAACAATGTTGATAAGCTATATAGCATAATCACACTCCCGTTGGAATTCCTTTAGTTGGTAATCAAATCAATATGGAATTGATGTAAAACGTCAAAATTCTGCTGCCTTTATGTTGATTTGACTTGGGTAAAATTGTATCTATGTTTTGCTTATGTAATGTATTTGTTGTATATTTCAAGAGTAAAACCAACAATGATAATAACTGGAACTGCCATAAGTATTAAAAAAGAATCTGAAGATGAAAAAAACATAATTATTAAAATGGATTTAAAACTCGCGAAATTAAAAGCCAAATTAGTGAGAAACATTTCACCCGGGCGAAAAAATAACTGGGACTGATATTGCAGTAATCCGATTGACATGCTGCTCCATAGTTTCAGAAAAATCGATCAAGCCGTTTAACTAGCTGCTGCCAGGCAGGTTACGCCCACATTTTCCAAGAGATGGATAGATAACAAATTAAATCAAAAGCGATTTTTCGCACAATCAGGAGCCATAATCCAGATAGTTATGGTCCGAAGTGCACAAATATGGGACGGGACTGAGACCTTTGGGACATAAACATATATTTTAAATTTCATCAAAATGGATAAAAATTGTGACCTCTATAGGGTCCAGATCCTTCGTATTACCTTGATGTTTACGAAATTCGAACTCAACCTTCAGCGATGTGTAACGGTGATATATTAAAAAATTGAATACAAATTGTGACTTCTAGCGGATCCACAGGTTAAAAATGTGATTTTTTGAACAATCTTGGGCCACAATCCATTATAATTACGACCTCTACAGGGTCCACAACCTTAAAATACCATATTTATTTTTACACTATTCGCGTATTAGCATATGCCTTTTTGTCCGGCAAATTTGGTCCGATTTTCACGAAATTTGAACTCGAACTTCATTATGGTATAATAACGGTGATATAATCAAACGTTGTAATAATTGTGACCTCCAGAGGGACCACAAGCTAAAAATAAGGGCGATTTTTCGTATATTCAGGGGCCATAATTCATGAAGTTACCATCCGATATGCTCAAATATCGACAGGAACCTAGATCTTCGAGTTATAAACATGCATTTTAAGTTTAATCAAAATCGGATTTAAATTGTGACTTCTACCGGGTACACAACCTTTATAAATTATATACCATATTTTTACGCTATTCGTGTACAAGCGGCGGCCATTTGGTCCGGCAATTTTGGTCCGATTTTCACAAAATTCTAACCCAGCCTTCATTTTGGTGTAACAGTGATGTAATCAAACGATTTTTTTAAATCGGATATTAATTGTGACAAGCTAAAAAGATAGGCTGGCACTGCCAGGCAGGATACGCCTACATTTTCGAGAGATGGATAGAGAACAAGCAATACCGAAAGTGATTTTTCCTACATCAAGTCTTGTATTTCATACTGTATTGGGAGCAGCCATTTTGTTGGTCAGTTCCAGTTCGATATTCATGAAATTCCAAGCCGACAATGATTATGGTGAGAAGGTACACAACCTAGAAATGTGACTTTTCGTCAAAATCGGATAAGACTTGTGACCTGTATAAAGTCCACAACCATGATATACCATATTTTTTACACTATTCGCGTACAAACGGCGACCATTTCGTCAATTTGGGTACGATTTTCACGAAATTCGAACTCAACCTTCCTTACAGTGCAACAGTAATATAATCAGTGTTTTTTTTAAATCGGATAATAATTGTTCGAGAGATAGAGAACAAGCAATACCGAAAGTGATTTTTCCTACAATCAAAGGCCATAATTCATTAAGTTACAATTTGATATGCACAAATATCAAAAAGAATAAAGATCTTTAGGTTATAAACATGCATTTCAGGTTTCATCAAAATCGAATTAAAATTGTGACCTCTACAGGGTCCACAACTTTGATATACCATATTTTTACACTATTCGCGTACAAACGGCGGCAATTATGGTCCGAGAACTCAACCTTCTGTAGGGTGTAACGGTGATAGAGTCAAACGTTTTTTTTTTTAAATCGGATAATAATTGTGACCTCCAGACGGACCATAGGCGATTTTTCGGACAATCAGGGGCCATAATTCAGGAAGTTACGATCCGATATGCGCAAATATCGAAAGGAACCAAGATCTTTGGGTTATAACCATGCATTTCAAGTTTCATCAAAATCGAATTAAAATTGTGACCTACACAGGGTCCCACAACCTTGATATACCATTTTTTAAAACAGTATTCGCGTACAAACGGCGGCCATTTTGTATGGCAATTTTGGTCCGATTTTTCCGAAATTCGAACTCAACCTTCTTTAGGGTGTAACGGTGATATAATCAAACGGTTTTTTTTAAATCGGATAATAATTGTGACCTCCAGAGGCACCACAAGCTAAAAAAGGTGATTTTACGGACAATCGGGGGCCATAATTCAGGAAATTACGTTCCAATAGGCGCAAATATCGATAGGAACCAAGATCTTTGGCTTATAAACATGCACGTCAAGTTTCATCAAAATCGGTTCAAAATTGTGACCTCTATAGGGTCCACAAGCTAAAAACGTGATTTTTCGTACAATCAGGGGCCATAATCCATGAGGTTTTGATCCGATACATGCCAATATCGAAAGCAGTCGAGAGCGTTTGGGGATAAACCTATATTTCAAGTTTCGTCAAAATCAGATAAGAATTGTGGACGGGCGGACGTCCGGACGGACAGGAGCGACGACATAATACGTCCACATGAAAATGTGGGCGTATAAAAAGGTGATGTTTCGTACAATCAGGGACCATTATTCAGGAAGTTACGATCCTATCTGCGCAAATATCGAATGGAACCAAGACCTTTGGCTTATAAACATGCATTTAAAGTTTCATCAAAATCGGTTGAACATTGGGACAACTAACGGGTTTACAAGCCGAAAACGTGATTTCTTTCGGACATTCGGAGGTCATAATCCATGAAGTTTCGATCCGATACATGCCAATATCGTAACCACAAAGTTACGACTCGAGTATGCATTGTTAACATTTTCGTTCGTAAAGTTCGGTGATTTCAGATTCGTAAATTGCTTTGGCGATATTTTTTTCCAGGGACGTAACCTGGAGTAACTGTACGAAACACGAAAATACTGTACTAGAAAAGTTAAATCTGTATGCTCTTACAAAAATCACTTGATTAACAAGAGGTACATTTCATAACATAATTGTATAAAGAATCTAGGTTTACTTCGCTAGGCGTCATTTTTGCGACCAGATTTTAAAATGGCCATCATTACTTCATTGAAATTGAACGCGTCAGGGGAACCTGCATAACCCATCAACAGATTCACTTATTGATATGTAATATCTTTGCAATATATGATACACGTTGTTAATTGAATCATATAATTTCCCAAAACAACAGGTTATGGTGAAAAGGGTAATGTTTTGGTATTTTTGCGAGGTTTATTTTATAGGTATTTTCAAATCATGTTCAAAGTAGTTTCAGTCAAATTATGTATTTGGTCTTTTAAGTTATTAATGTGGCACCAATAACTACGCCCAATAGTTCTGTACAGAAGTGGCCGCACACTCAACAAAAGTCTTGAGTCGACTGTCAATCAATTCGGAATGTCGTCAATGCAGGGTATCAACTATATGAAAGTTTAGCTAAAGGTGTCACAATCGGAACGAAATTTGGGGACGGGTTGTTTCTGAATTTGTCACTAAAGACGATTTTGAGATCATGCCACTTCTGTAACATCATATTGGGTTGACAGCCAAAATTTTACGAAAAATTAATTTTTTGATAAGATGGGGGGTATCACGCAAGATATGGCATGTAATGTACCACAGGGTTTTCATGGTCATTGAACTTCTAAAAACAATGATATTTTTTTGTAAAATTCGGGCCGCCATTTTGGAATTTGAAAATACTTTGTTTGCGTTAACAATGACAACCCTTTAAATTATATATTACAAGCCATGTCAAAATGACATGATCATTATCTAACAAGTCGATCATTCCAGACAAATTTTGGCTGCCATCTTAAATTTTCGCCATCTTGGATTTGGGAAATTCATATTAAAAGATTATTTTTTGTGAAGAATATTTCTCATAACTGGTAAAACGGTTTAGTTGGTCATATAGATAATTTGGCTTAAGTGGGTCTGGACATGATTTCTAGTAAACTTATAAACAAAAATCATTAGCTATTTCAAAGAAAAAACGGCGATCAATTCTATTTGGCACACTGGCACAGGCTAACTGAAAATTATGGTTAAATCTATTCATCAAATGGTAATGGAAATCTGTCAGTTACCTGAACTACATCAAACGCGAAATTCTGAACTCTATAGAACATTATTTATGCACTGTGAAATTATAAATAAATTACCAAATATTTTAATAACTTACAATATCTAATTTGTTTAAATCAGCGACTAGACGCTGTTCCGTGCAAGACACCGTCCTACATGCTGGACAAGGGGAAACCACGCCCGAAAATATTTATCTACGTCCGAGTCACGACAATAAGTCGCGAGCCACCATGGCTCCTTTAACAAAAAGGATATTTTAAAAGGTGTTTCATCATGATTTTCCATAATTGAATTATTTGTACCCTATTACCCTCCCAGAAACATTATTTATTGTTTAAAAAAAACGATTTTAGAAAGAATTTAAAGAAGAGACATCACTTAAATTGTCCATAAGTGAGAGGTAAGAAATACACGCGATCCTATCTTTAGCTTTTTTTATATTTTTCTCGAGTAAATTGAAATCACGCAATACACGTATGGATTCAGTTGATAAAGGAGTCATTTGTATCAACACTTCTGAGATTTCAGGTGTCAAATTTGGCTATTCATCAACGGACTTTGTTTAAAAAATCTATTTTACAATCTATTGATAATTTATAGAATAGAGGTACACACAGTCTCCGCTACCTATATTTTCTTGGTAGATTAAAGTTGAAAATCGACTCCAGTCTTGTGGACATTTGAACCACTTCCCAATCAACTTTCTGCAGATTAATTACTACAGTAAAACGATAAAATAAAAGGGCCATACATATACTCCGATCAAAACAGGGCACCACTTTCTTGCATCTGTTGATTGAGAGTGTCGACCTACAAACACAATAAAAAATATCAAAGCTAAGCAAATTACAACACAAAATAAACAAGCTAACAGTGAGGCTGGTGTAACCCACCGAAATCCCAAAATAAATAGATGACACATATTAATTAATTGCACATTTATTTTTTTCAAAAGTATCGAGCAATCAATACTGTAAGTTTCATCACACTATATCAAATAGAACCAAGGTTATCTTGTCCCAAGCAGAAAATTAACACCATCATGACATAATGAATCTGTATTTGGAGTTTCATCGCTCTTACTTCATTATAACCAATGCTTTCGTGCCCCAAAGCATCATCCAATCAGATTGCTTATCTCTGCTTACCGTAAGCAGACGATGCTCATCTTTGAACTCTCTATCAGTTAGAATCAAAGTTTTCTTGTCTCAAAGCATCGACTTATGAAACTGCTTACCTCTGCTTATTCCTAAGCAGAATATGCTCATCAGGGTATTGATTTACTGAAACTATATACCAAGTTTCATCAATCTCACATCTAATTAGAACTTAAACATACATTAAGCAAGAGCTCAATCTGCTTATTGTAGGTCTATCTTTAGGCTCGAAATGTTATATAAACTATTTATTAGACATTAATATACTTATCCAGACCAAAATAAACTCTTGATGTCAATGCTAGCCTCTGATATTTGTTGGATTAGGATCCGATTTGCTGCATAATTTTCCTTCTCGGTTTAATGATTAAATGGGTAATCGAGACTATGATCTTTATCGTACCGACTTTAGTAATGATGATCGAGGCTAGGCAGAACTTTCTACCTGCTTATTTCGCTGGTTATAGTGGATCAATTTGGCTGAAATTTTCAACAAATTGGCTTTACATTATCTAGTTTTTAACTGTCAAATCGTTATCTAATCTCCCATAATGTGTCTGTAAGTTATTGTGTCCCAAAGCATCAACCGATGGAATGGCTTATCTCTGCTTCCCCTTAGCAGAAAATGCTCATCTCCGAACTACTAAACACATACACCAAGTTTGAACGTTCTATCTCGGTAGAGTTATTGTGTCTCCAAAAAGTGTGACCGACAGATGGACGGACCCATTTTAACAGTCCACTGCTTTCTACGAAAGATGGGGGACAATAATAATTGAAAGAAAATAAAATGATAAATAAAATTTAAGAGCTCCCTTGCTTTGCCAAAACTGTAACAAGAAATATGATGTAACACACTTGTGCCAGTGTCTTTCACATGCTTGAAGTTGTCTATTAACCGCATGATTTGAGACGGCTTCACATTATACAGAAGAAAAACAATTATCGCGCTGATTAAGGATATGTACTAGCTAACTTAGAGAGTTCTATATAACCCCTCTTGAGAAATGGAGGCATTTGTGAAACATAATTTAATTGAAGCTATGTGGATCATAATTTAACTGATGTTTTATTGTTTAAAATGTTGGCATGATTCCTTAATTGAGTGGCGAAATGGAATGGGCTTTACACGACAATATTGGTTAGTGCCATTATCACATGTGATAGAACTGGTTTTAAAACACATTCCAAATATAATTGTAACACAGATCATTTTCATGATAGATGTCTAATGAAGATTTGAAGAAACGGAAGTGACGCAAACAATAGAAAACATAACATACAGGCACTGCAGTATCTAGCTTTAACACACATGCAGTCGAATTTCTGCTCACTGATAATAATTTCTTCAAAGACGAAACGTTTTTATGAGAATATCTAACAATTTATATAAATTGACTGTCACTAGATGGGAGACAATGAAAATTCTTTAGAAAAGTCTGTGCATTAACGGCGTTTGTAGGGTATAGAATACGGTAATATGAGTAATTGTACTAAAACTTACTCTACATCGACACATTTGCAAAAAAATGTAACATAAGTAGGCCTGAATGTAGAATCTTTAACCTGCACAGGCCACAACTCCGGGCAATAGTGCCCGGACAAAGTCATTAGTTACTGCCATTTAAGTTCTGAAAGAAAGTAAAAATGGAACAATAAAATAGGACCTAAAAAATAAAATGTCAAGTCTCACAACTATAATTTCGGTAACAAAAGAACTACGCTAAGGGATCGTTGATTAACTTGTGTTTAAAGTTCTAGTATTCTACCATTTATTAGGCTAATACACATACAAAGTAAATGATTGCATTACTTATGAACACAACTATATTCTATCAAAACAAATGAAATCAAAATACAAAGCCGGTAGCAGAACAACGATTATACATACAACGAATCAATAATTGCATAAAACTTGTCAAGTCTGTGGATATCAGGGCCCAACACTGCGATTGGTCTCTGATATTTAGAATTTGATCTTGGAAAGGTGAGATTTTCAACTGTCTAATGACAATATAAATAGCCTAATATGGTCACTGACGATACCGGTAATGATCTCCGTCAATATTCATAATTAAGTAGCCTATATGAATCATGAACATTCTATGTTGGCAAGTAAATTCTTGCCATAAACACATTATTATATCCACCAACAAGATTGACAATATGTTACTTACTTTAATAAGATACGTTCAATACGATCTATCAAGCCACAGTAATTCTCACGTCGAAATGAAAACTTACGTTGTTAACTGCGCATGTACGGCGGGAAATTGAAGACCAATACGACATTGCTGAAGACTTTTAAATCAAGACTACCACCACATGAAATAAACAGTCTGCAAATCGAGTGTAGTAACAGCTAGGGGGGTAACTCCGAATAATAACGGGCGGCCACTGTCCTAAGTTGTGAAATTTAATGTTCATTTGTGTCCGAGCTTAAGTCGTCCTTACATTACAAAATACCGTTAAAACTGCACCCTCAAACTAAAAAAAGTATAAAATGTACCTATGAAAAATCCTACGAGTATATTTCAGTGAGAGCGGACGGACGGACCCATTTTAATAGTGCCCCACTTTCTTCGAAAAGCGGGGGACAAAAATCGTAAACTATTGTTAACACCTAGCCCGAAAGGAAGACGGAATCTGAACTTCCAAATGAATATGGCGAAATAAGTTTAAGACAAAAGTTCATAAAACAACGAATTTTAATATACATTAGTTTCTATAGAGATGAATGTATGCCAGTTAATTTCAATAACGGCAATGACAAAATTAAATTTTATATTAAGTTATAAATAAAATGAACCTACAATGTACAGCCTACCCCACTCTTTAACTCAGAGCCCTTTTTCTTTAAGTCACCCCATCCCAACCGCGAGAAACTCATACTAGACGAAATAAGGCCAAAGTAGTTCTCAGTTCAGATACTGCTATTTTCTCTTTCTTGTTTTGGGGGTACTGGATTCTTCTTTCTGAGAGATTTCACAGGTATGAACATCCAAATCGACGACCAATTAATAAAAATGGGACCTCGCCAGTAAGTCTCACCAGAATTCCCCAAGGGGTAAGTGCACCACATGTTATTCTACCAGACTAAAACATCTTTACGCACACGTTGTTATCTGTTGTAGTATCTGATTTGTAACCATGTAAATTATAAGCACAAAACATGATAATTATTGTTGCCGATATCGTCTCCGTGGAAACGGACTGTAGTTAATATAGGGCAAGGCGAACTTTCATAATGGATGAACAACTTTCATGAACGTCAACACATCAAGTATTCATGGAATTCTCGCAGACACTTCAAGAGGCTAAAACACGCATGGACGTCAACCTCGTTATTTACACATGAAAGAGAGAGAGAAATGGGGTTTAACGTCCACTCGACACAAACTAGGTCATTTCGGAACTAACCTAAATGGTTTTAATTTTATTTCAATAATTGACGTCATGACAGGTTGATATTTCATATCGACCATAGAAATATATATATCAACCGCTAATGGCGTCATCCCAGGTCGATATATTCGGCTTATATCAACCACTGATGACGTAGATGACCGAAATAATACAAAGAACACAGAATTATATTTTTATTCTTTTGACAATTTAAAATTGTTATGGTACAGTTTGCAGCATTGAGGACCGATATAGACGGCGTACTTTACTACTTATCGGCATATTAGAATCGGTTATCCATACTACATGTCTAAGATTTCTTTCAGAATGTTCTTTCCTTCCACATTTCGTTATTACTCCACACACTCCCTGTAAAGTATATTTGGGTACATTCCACTTAAAATAGTCGACCAAATCCTTCTCTGAACAACCCGAAAACCTTCGATCACGTTCACTCTTGGAAAAAATTGCTTTTTGATCCAAATTTTCTTCAGGCTTTGGATTGATCTGCATCATATTTGCATTCACATATATTCGAACGGCATTATGGTGATTCAAAAGGATTGGTTATTTGTATGACTGCATATTACTATCCATTTTGTTTTTGTTTTCAATTCAATTACTCCAAAATGGCGACATATAAACAAAAAAACGCAGGTGATTACTTTGGTAATTTTGGCGGAAACTATCGAGCAATTATCCAATCATTGTTGCCTTTTAATAGAAGACCCCATTAAATTTGAGGGTGAATGGCGTTATATATGTCGCCCTCGTGTTGTCTACCATATCAATCTCGGGTAGGTTAATATCATATACACATAATCTAGATCAATTATCCATCTTCAGTGAAATTCTAAATACCATTCACCCAAAAATACAATTTACCGTTGAAACAAGTGACAAGAAAATATTATTTTCTACATCTTCAAGAAGATAAAAAAAAAATGCCTGTAAAATATTACCCATGATCGCATTATAGTGAGTTGACAACCTTTTGAGCAAAAGACATAGAAATAATTATGTTTTTGCTTTCTTAGAAAGTATAAATTTCCGCTTTAATGAAAGTATGAACTGTAAAGTAACTCATGTATTATATGTCATGAAATGTAGTGGCTGTGCCGAACTGCATATCGGTTGCACTACAAGTTACAGAACAGAGTAACGGTTCATAAACAACATATCCGGGAACCAAATTTAAGGAAGGTCCCTTAAAGTGAGCACCTTGATGTCTGGAGTAACGATGAGTTCAAGATATACTCTGTCTTCCGTATTCAGACCCCATGAAAATGCTCTTTCAGAAATTATCCACGAACCACTATATTCGATTCCACTTACTTACTTGAAAGAAATTACTTAAAACGGCAATTTCATATTTTTATACGTCCACATTCATAATGTGAACGTATTATGCCGTCGCCCCTGTCTGTGTGTGTGTGTGTGTGTGTCTGTGGTTCGCCTACAGGGCGCAATTCTTCATGGATTTTCTTCAAACTTGGTATACTTATTCCTTATACCCCAAGGAAGATCCCTATTGTTTTGGGGGCATGCCCGACCCCCAGGGGCCGAGCCACGCCCATTTCTAGTATTTATTTGTCGTCTACAGGCCACATTTCTTAACTTATAATCTTGAAACTTTGCGTACACATTCTTTGTACCCTAAGAAACATCCCTATCGTTTGGGGTGCATGCCCAACCCCCAGGGGCAGAGCCACGCCCATTTTCTTTTCTTGTGTCTTTGTGTCGCCTACAGGGCGCAATTCTTACTGGATTTTCTTCAAACTTGGTATACTTATTCCTTATACCCCAAGGAAGATCCCTATTGTTTTTGGTGCATGCCCGACCCCCAGGGGCATAGCCACGCCCATTTCTAGTATTTTTTTGTTTGTCGTCTACAGGCCACATTTCTTAACTTATAATCTTGAAACTTTGCATACACATTCTTTGTACCCTAAGGAACATCCCTATCGTTTGGGGTGCATGCCCAACCCCCAGGGGCAGAGCCACGCCCATTTTCTTTTCTTGTGTCTTTGTGTCGCCTACAGGGCGCAATTCTTACTGGATTTTCTTCAAACTTGGTATACTTACTCTTTATACCCTAAGGATGATCCCTATCGTTTGGGGTGCATGCCCAACCCCCAGGGGCAGAGCCACGCCCATTTTCTTTTTGTGTGTCTGTGTGTCGCCTACAGGCCGCAATTCTAACTGGATTTTCTTAAAACTTTGTATACTTACTCTTTACACCCTAAGAATGATCCCTATTGTTTGTTGGTGCATGCCCGACCCCCAATGGCAGAGCCACGCCCATTCCTTGTATTTATTTGTTTGTCGTCTACAAGCCACATTTGTTAACGTATCATCTTGAAACTTTGAATGCTTATTCTTTGTACCCTAAGGAACATTCCTATCATTTGGGGTGCATGCTCAACCCCCAGGGGCAGAACCACGCCCATTTTCTTTTTGTGTGTCGCCTACAGGGCGCAATTCTTAATTGGTCATCTTGAAACTTAAGATACTTATTCCTTATACCCTAAGGATGATCCCTTTTGTTTTGGGTGCATGCCCGACCCCCGTGGGACAGCAACACCCATTTCTTGTATTTGTTTGTCTGTCGTCTACAGGCTGCATTTCTTAATGTATCATCTTGAAACTTTGAACGCTTATTCTTGGTACCTTAAGGAAGATCCCTATTGTTTTTGGTGCATGCCCGACCCCCAGGGACAGTGCCACGCCCATTTTCTTTTTGTCTGTCTGTGTGTCACCTACAGGCCACAATTCTTAATCGATCGTCTTGAAAACTTTTTTTATACTTATTCCTTATACCCTAAGGCTGACCACTATTATTTTTGGTGCATGCCGAACCCCCTGGGACAGAGCCACGCCCAATGCTTTTGTGTCGTGTGTTCGCCTACAGGATGCAATTCTTAACAGATCCTTTTAAAACTTTACATACCTATTCCTTATACCCTAAAGATGACCCGTATTGTTTTTGGTGATTTCCTAACCCCCAGGGGCAGAGCCATGCCCATTTTTACTTCGTGTCTGTGTGTGTTGTCTACAGGCCACGATTCTTAATGGATCGTCTTTAAACTTGGGATATGTATTCCGTATAGCCTAAGGACGTCAACTGCATGTCCCGACTCACACAGGCAAGACACGCCCAATTTTTGTGTTTGTCGTTTACAGGCCGCAATTCTGAATGAAGCAGCTTGGTACTTGGCTTATGTATTCCTTATAGCCTGAGGGCGTCCACTATTGATTTTGATGAATGTCCCGACCCCCAGGGGCAGGGTCACGCCCACTTTTTGCCTTTAGCGTTAGGAAGGCACAATTCTGAATGGATTATGTTGGTATACTTATTCCTTATACTCTAAGGATGGCAACTATTGATGTTGAGGCACGACCCTCAACGCTAAACAAACCAAACGCCTAGCCTTCTTGACAAAGTACAATATCAATCAAAGCAGGAATGTGGACGTATATTGTAGCGTTAGCGTTATGTTTTACTTATATTTTAAAAACATATTAAAATAAAGCCTTAAAATAGATGGTATCTCTAAACAGGCCTACATTATTAAAGAATAATCCTATAATTCACTGTTGCCAGTTGAGAAATTGGCAAAAATATCATTTTCAACTTCAAATTCAAACGTTTGAAGATCGCCATTGCATGGAGGGGAATGGGAAAACAAGGGAGGTAATTGTGTTATTATTTTCTGTGTCAGCGATTTTTACGCCTGAGAAATATTGCCCATAATCGTGTAATAGTGAGTTGACAACCTTTTGAGCAAAAGACATGGAAATAAATATGTTTTGACTCTCTTAGAAAATATGAAATTATCACTTTAAATCTGAATGTTTGGATTCAAATCGCACTGATCCTGCATACACTGAATACAGGGATGTATCCATTCTTCTTGACATTGCCCACCGTTTGGACATTGCGACTGAGTCTGACGTGTCTAACACCACCAATAGTTCAAACGGAAATTTACTAATAAAGGCATTGATGCTGTCGTCTTAAGCCAAATATTACACCATAAGCAAGTCATAGCACACATCCCTCCTTACTTCAAAACTGTTACTGTTCCTACGATTTCTTATACGTATACTAAACCCATATTTAATTACAGAAACGCATTATCTAACATCAATGCAAAAGAATTATATAATAACCCTCTATCCTGTTCTTGCTCTACGTCGTCCCTCATTTACCAACCAGCTGGACATGTAGTCACTGGTGAATTGAACATAGTCCAGAATAATAAGTTACGTGAGAATTTGTCTAAATCACCCAAAATACTGGGAACCGCAAACATTTTCACGGGATCAAAATTTCAAACTTATTATGAAGGCCGTAGAGGAAAACGCTAGATCATGGGCCAAGAGGGATCTCAGATTGGACTAAGTCTATCAGTCGTTTGTTAGTTGACACTAGGCCAAAATCTGTTTTCAATGATGTCAATGTTGTTTACAAATTTAATACCCCGGTAGTTGTTTTTGTCTTTGGTAAGTCGAAAACCAAAGTGTGCCGAAATTGTGGACTTTCCTTTGCTGTCAGAAACAATTTTACGTGAATTTCCGGTTGCCGTAGGATAAAGTGATTCGTTAGTTTAATGAATGGTTTTTTTGCATATGAAGAAAAAGAAAAAATTTGAAATACCGGTAATCTATAATAGCTTAGATAGATGCAAGACAAGATCACTTGAATGCATGGCCAAAATAAAAACAGGATGTCTATCCATTTGAAATTTGAATATATTCCGATGAATAGGATATTAATTATTATTTTATTATAGCATATGGCACATTTTATGACAATTGGACCGATAAAATGAGTGGCCACAATTTACATGACTTGGCTTCCTGCCATCATGGTGCCAATTTCTTCACGTGCAGTTTGCTTGTAAAACAAACTTTTTATGATTTGCCACGTTGATTGACTTGTAATATCAACCAATGAAAGTAAAAATATTGCTATCTTATCTCATCATCTACCGCAAAAATCTCTTCCGCTGTCATTTTATTGTTTATGAAAACATTTACTAAATTTTACTTCGTAAGTCGTGGTTGTCGTAAATTTGACCGAGATTTGTTTTATTTACGCATTACGACAATATAATGCTATAACGAGTGACTATGGTCTAAAATAAGAAAATAAATAAGAATTCTAAATACGAACGTCGCGTTAAAACCATTCTAAATAAGATTTACGACAACCGGCAAAAATAAAACGAAAGTAGAAAAATATCGATACCGAAAAAACGTATCGATACAGTGTATCGCGGGAAGGTCGTATTGCAATATATCGATATTGCAATTATTTTTGACATCCCTATGTAGAATCCATAATCCTGATGACCTCGAAATTAAAAACAACACTGGCAGTGACAATTACGCTTCCTACTTGGATGTGCGACACGATTTTGACAATTGCCATAAACTAAGTATTAAATTGTACGATAAACGTGATGACTTTGACTTTCCGATTGTTAACTTTCCATTTATTAGTACATGTAGTAACATTCCAATATCACCAGCTTATGGAGTGTTTGTGTTTCAGCTAATTCGTTACGCGAGAGCTTGTTCCTTTTATTCTGATTTTTTAAGTAGATCGAGACATCTGTCATCTAAGCATTTGTTAACTAAACTTATTAAAACCTTTAAAAAGTTTTATAGCCGTCATATTGACTTGATTGGTAAATATAACATGTCTCTCTCGGCTATTACGCTAGATATATTTAATTGAGGTGTACACCAATCTCTCTGATAATGTCGGTCTACCACTCGGCAATTCTCAACAGATTCCGGTTCTGGAACCTACATCTAATCTCGGCTGTATGACAGTAAGTGATATGTACCTACGCCCATACATTTGCGATGCGGCTACCGGTTTACTTTAACAGGGAAACTTGACACCGTGGTCGCAACCAAACACAAATTGGCGACCTATTCGGCCAGCGACCTATTCGACCGATCCAGCTGGTAACCTGTTCGTTGGAAACCTATTCAGAATAAAGACAACAGTCACCCAAAATTACTTTTCCGATTATATATAGCTGGGTGCTCAGAATTATGTATGCTGGTCCGAATATTGACTCGGAATATTACTGTTCTTTCACTTTCAAACATTGAAAAAATGGCGACGTTTAGGATGAGAGAGCGCCAAGTGTTAATAATAATATTTAGAAAACTTATTCAATTACCTTTCAGAATATATGTGGCGAAATTACACTTCTATTCTAAACGAATGGATATAAAATAATATATTCTACCTTCATTTGATAGACGTAACGTTGGATTTTATTTGTTGATAAAACTACATGAGTTTGGGCGACTGCTGTCTTTATTCTGAATAGGTTGCCAACGAACAAGTTGCCAGCTGAATAGGTCGCTAGCCGAATAGTCCGCTAATTTGTGTTCGGTATGGGCGCAACCATGTTTAATCCGGGACCTTTAAAGTAGCTCCAGTATGGCGGAATTCGTCATACAGCCGGGCTGAGCGGAGTCTAGATTTCAGAATCTGTCGAGGTATGCCGAGTGGTCTGTCTACTACATCGTTAACACTGTTCATCACGTGCATTTTGCATGCCGATAGTTCATTGGCCAATCACTCTTATTTTACTTACATTTCGTCTAATAATTTGGCACACTGATCAGCAGTGAATATTCGCTTCGCCGCTACAATCACTGATAAGGATGACATCGACGCGACTTAATGAGTTGCCGGTATTAACTTTTTTCTTCCGACAAATAAATTCTAAAACATTTTTTTTGAAGTATAAGAAAAATAAATAAAGACGTTTGAAGTATCTGTATTTCCTATGTAGTGTAAATGGACATTTAAAATGAGTAAAAGGCATCATCATTTACGTGTTAATGTGAGCCAATGACTGACGCCGCGTGAATTCAATGCACGTGTTGAAAAAAGTCATCTGTGACAGAGATAATTCGTAAGTAATTCTCAGTGAAACAGATTGATAATTTGGATGCGGGTGTGGCGGCAGGCAGGGTAAGCTTACTCTTCCGGACACCTGTTACCACTATTTGTCGTGTATTTTGTACACGGTGAACAGTCCATATGCTGATTACACTATTTTGCCTCAACCGTTTTTTTAGGACTTTGAATTTTGTCTAATGGCTTGGATTGTTCGTACTTAGTTTTATTTTATTGAGGGAACAACATTTTATTGACAAATTTAAACCCAAATTGAACATTTCAAAATAATTACAATATTATGCTTTCATATATCTACCTCATTATTATTATATTGTTGTATGTTATTTCCGGTGTTGTTTCCCCTGGTCAGTGATGCAGGACGGAGGGCCTGGGTCGGAGGGGACGAAAACCAGAGGTCCCGTGTAGGCCTACATATAAATGATCCCTCGACAGTTGAAATTCGATGTAAGAGTAGGAGGTAGTGCCGCTGTCCGGGCACAATTTCCCTCAGCACATGGTATGGTGTTTGCCCATCTTCATTAGCCAAGTTCGGAGCAGAACAGTAGGACGTTAAACTCTATTCTATTTCGTTTTGTATGGTTATTCTTCCATGACGTCAAGCCATTGTTAATGTATGTCTTGACAAGCTCAGGCGAAACATGTACATAAATAATCAACAGTACTCTCTGTAGTAGGGTGACCTGTGTAATCTGCAGAAAGTTGGTCTCGACACAGCTTATGCGCACGCTTGAGTGGCTGGATCTCGAGACTATGAATAGCCAGCGGTGGAGTCTATGAGATTTTAAATAGCCATGTACGTAGAATTCTCTACAAATCTATCAACAATAACACCCGTAAAAAATCTATTATTGACGATTTTGAATAGCAGTAAAATTTAGATTCTTAATTATTACAGATGCGTTGGAAATAACGTTCGTTTAATTTTTAAATTACTCTTCCATTAACTTTACCGTTAGAAGCTGAATCGTTTGCTTTAGTACAAATAATATCTCTGAAAAACTTTCGTCAGCAAGAACATGATACTAGCAGTAGTTTCATTTTACTTTTGTTGAGTTGCCTAACGTGCGTATGTCTAAATTCAATTTCTTGTTCCAGCTTTCTGTTATGTTTCGTAAACAAGTAGTCTTGATTATCCCGACCTGTAAAACAGACGTAGAATGGTCGGAAGACTGGATAAGCGAGACTAATTTCAAAACAAGGGCACTCGGAGCCAGTTTTCAGTCTATTATTATTTATAGAATAGATGGTCATATCTTATTAAGTACAACATGATCGTATTTTTAGTGACTATAAATGTGTGAAGCTGATTTAAGGCTTGGTATATATATATATATATAAATATTGTAGCGTAATTGTCGAGATATTTATTTATGGTGGGTCACCTTATCTACAGGCATTTTCAACCTTTATTTTGTTCTATATATATATATATATATATACAATGACATTATTTATGAATAGTCCCAAGACGGACGAAAAGTACTTAAAAATGTTAAAATATTATTAAAACAGTGTTGAAATCAGTTTGTGTCGGCATACCTTTTATCTTTTTATCATTTACCGTGAAACAAAGTAGAGTAGTGCAACTTTGCGGTTGTCCTAATAATTTTGGATATATATATATATATATATATATATATAATTGAAATTAAAGATGGCAAAATAAAACTACATTTTTATGCTAACGTTTTCACCGCGATAGCGGCTCATCAGGCGTTTTATTAAACAATAATTGAATTAACAATAGTCTATGACGTCAGGGTGTCATAGTTACATGATAAAATTATTGTACAGGCAAGGGTAGTTAGTTAGTCTACAGACTAAAAATATTTAATCCCACCACAATCTTTATTTCATATAACTTATATATTCTCTTATTTAGAATTAAGTTTTGGGTGGTACTTCTCAATAAAATAGCTTTCTTTTGCCTCCAAGAGGTCGTTGTTTTTGCTATTAAGTTTATATAAAGGAAAAACACTAAATTTACCCCCACCACATACTTCAAGGTGCTCACTGAGCGGGATCATCCTATATTTTGGTTGAAGTATGTGCTGTCGATGAAGGTTCATTCTAAGCCTAAGCATCATTTGGGTCTTTCCTATATACTTCCCCTTATGCTTGTTGAAAGATTTATTCGGGTTCACCAAACAATGTCTAGAAAACGACGTAAATGAACAAAATATTCCCGAAATACTTTTAAAGATAGTGGGTATCATCAGTAACATTAAAAACAATGATGATACAAGCCGCCACAAACAGGAAACCGAAACGAAGGTTGAAATAAGCCAAGTGCATACCTTGAAGTCCAAGATAAACAAAATATGGAACGCACAAAAATCGAATCACAGACGATGGTACAACAAATACTATCATACGGAACAATATACAAAAGTATATGAAGAATGGGTAATCAGGGAAAACCCACTAATACCGGTTAAATTTCGGTTAAAACCTGTCTGTCCCCGGACAGAACGGTGAAGTCATTAATATACGACTTGACCTAGCTATCAATAAATTCAAGGCTCAAATTGAAACCATGAAGATCAATGCCGCGAGTTTTAAAGCTAAATGGCAACACATCGATCAACACATGCATGAAGTATTTTGCGAACATGCATTAAATAAAGAAATTTTGGAGGAAATTGAACAGATATGGAAATCTGAATGCTTACTCCATCAAAGTGAAGCCGAATCAACCTGGTCCAAACGAAAAGAATGGCTTGACAATTATTCAGATAAATACGGATCTGATTATTTCAAAGTGATCGACGAAGAGCCGGAACACAACGAGAAACCGAAAACAACACGCGATGTTCCGGATTTTAAGCCCAACCCAAGCGACAAAATGAAAAGGGTTCAAAAAAAGAAACAGCCGTCAAAACGACGTGTTAACACCGAACGGCCAAAGCCAAAAGCACGAACGTATCGTAAAAACGATGCATGGCAAGAAGTGGAACCCCGCCGTAAAAGGCCACAAAAAACAAATTACAGTACCGGGAATTCTTCACAAGCTTTCCGCGATACAGAAAAAACGTATGACAATCGGGTCAATTTTTTAGGCCAAGGCCGACAGAAAACCCGAAGTCGATACAAGAACCAAAGAATGTAGATCCTGTTATCATAAACCTAAGCAGCGTGAAACTCACCTTGGATCATATTCGTTTATTTAAAAGGGGCTTAAAATTTACGCCAACACCCCGAAGTGATAACTGTATTTTACGATCTGAAATTTCCCAATTTTGCAGGAAGTTAAGACTCCAATATCATTTTCACAAAGATGAGGATGACCTGAATGAAACTGTCACTGAATCGGAGTGTCTCGTAAAAAATAAATCAAACTTTACACCGAGATTAGGAAAAGATGCACACCTAGATAACTTCATTACTTCCATTGCATCTCACAAAATTCAACCAAGACCCTACAAACAAAATTTAAGTAAGGGGGAGCTAAAGGTTTTAAATGAGATGAAGAGCAATCCAAATATAATTGTCAAACAAGCTGACAAAGGAGGGGCTATAGTAATGATGGACAGCTCATTCTACGAACAGAACATTGTAGAAATGCTGAATGACACTGAATACTACCAGCCATCGAGCATCGAAGAAAACAATGCTGCAAAGAAAAAGGTAGTGAAATTCATCACCAAAAACGCCAAGCCTCTACATAAAGGAGAAGAGGAATATTTAGAGGATTTTGAACCTACCACGGCTTACTTCTATGGTCTACCAAAAGTACACAAAAGTAAGCTGATAGAAGAAGCTGTCAAACACTCAAAGGATGAAGTTATTGAAGTACTTAGTCCAGAAGATTTAAAATTTCGACCAATCGTAGGGGGGCCCAACAGCAGTACCCAGCGACTCAGCAAATTTATAGACATCATCTTGAAACCATTATGTTCTCGCGTTAAAAGCTTTCTTCGCGATGATATTGACTTTCTACACCAACTACCTGCACAGGTAGAACCTGGTAGTACAATTATCAGCTTTGATGTAGTTAATTTATATAACAATATACGCAAAGATCTGGGACTAAAAGCTGTCGAATATTGGTTAAATAACCATGCAGACCTCATACCAGACCGGTTTTCAAATTCATTTATCCTCGGTGCATTAGATCTTGTGATATCAAATAACATATTTTTCTTCAATGGCCTATACTATACACAAATCAAGGGAGTCGCTATGGGTACGAAAGTTGGCCCTACCTATGCTACTTTAACTTTAGGTTATCTCGAGGAAATATGGTATGAGAGGGTGACAACAACGTTTGGCAATGAATTCGGTGATTTAATTAAGACATCATGGAAACGGTTTTTAGATGATTGTTCTGTGATACTCAGGGTATCCCAAGAAATCATCTCAGAGCTTCATAAAATGTTAAATAATTTAGATGATAGCATACAGTTTACAATTGAGCAGAGTCAAACCACATTAAATTTTCTGGATGTGACAGTTAAGCTTCACGCGAATGGCTCTATTGAAACTGATGTGTATTATAAAAAAACCGATACACATCAATATCTAAATTTTAACTCTTGTCACCCATCTCATACGAAACGAAACATCCCTTATAACCTGGCTAGACGAATTTGTACAATTGTGTCCAATCCAGGTGTCAAAGTTCAGAGATTACAGGAACTAAAAGGTTTCTTATTAAAACAAAACTATCCAGGTAAATTAATAGACGATGCTAACAAGAGAGCATTGAGTCTGGATCAAAGCGTCTTAAGACTACCTAAAGTTCCTGTAAACTCTGATAAAAGGAACGTTGCTTTAGTTACTACATTCAATCCGTCCCAGGAAAATGGGAAATCTATCATTGAAAATTATATCCATATTCTTAAAAGTAGCCAAACAATGCATAAAATATTGAGAAAAACGAATATAATCAACAGTCTTAAGCAACCTTCCAATCTAGCTAGGATTATAACATCTTCTAAATATGATTCAGTCGCTTCAATTCCATTAGTTTCGAAATGCGGTAGTTCAAAGTGTAAAACCTGTGACATTATCATTGAGGGATCATCCATAACAATTAATGATGATAATACATTTTATGTCAAACAGGCAATGAATTGCCAATCGAACTATGTAATTTACCTTATAACGTGTCCGGGATGCAAGGGGAAGTATATAGGAAAGACCCAAATGATGCTTAGGCTTAGAATGAACCTTCATCGACAGCACATACTTCAACCAAAATATAGGATGATCCCGCTCAGTGAGCACCTTGAAGTATGTGGTGGGGGTAAATTTAGTGTTTTTCCTTTATATAAACTTAATAGCAAAAACAACGACCTCTTGGAGGCAAAAGAAAGCTATTTTATTGAGAAGTACCACCCAAAACTTAATTCTAAATAAGAGAATAAAAAAGTTATATGAAATAAAGATTGTGGTGGGATTAAATATTTTTAGTCTGTAGACTAACTAACTACCCTTGCCTGTACAATAATTTTATCATGTAACTATGACACCCTGACGTCATAGACTATTGTTAATTCAATTATTGTTTAATAAAACGCCTGATGAGCCGCTATCGCGGTGAAAACGTTAGCATAAAAATGTAGTTTTATTTTGCCATCTTTAATTTCAATTATATATTACCAAAGAGCAGCTTTAATTAACTATTCTACTATATATATATATATATATATATATGCAAGTCCAGGTAAAAAATTCTCCACTTTACTTCATTCCGACATATAATCATATAAGCTTGCTGTCTACCTTCTGTGGGCGTCTTCAGTATAAATAGTGTATACACGATATTGAAATACCATATATTTATATTCCAGTGAAAAACATCTATCCAGACAAGAAAATAACATAAAACATAAATCCAGATAATGAGTATTGTAAGCTTTCGAGTCCGCCGGTCTCTTTAACAGAGACACGAACAAAACAGGTGTTGCTATTAGTGGAGCAGATAAAAGCAATGTTTGGGAAGAATCGTGCAAATGATGATACAAGATGGTGGCTATTTTTCAAGATGGCCACCAAAACGGCTACCCGAAGTTGATGTTTTGCTTAGAAATATTTGTAGTTGTCCGATTTGCGTAAGCTAAGTGTCGATTACTGTGTTCTTAAGCCTGCTGAACTACACTTTCCTGTTCAAAATGCACTTTGAGACATATTTCCACAGAAAAGGCACTCTGAGACATATTATATGAAAAGTTGAAAATAACTACTAGGTATTGAATAGTGTACAACATTTAGTTATAGACATTGTTGTATTAACTAAATGTTGATTATCTGAAGAGCTTAATAAAATAAGCGAAAGTACTAGTAATCGACAAATAATGTAGTTCTTTTTTCAAAAACTTTTACATTTTTGTGTATATTATATTATATATATATTATATATATGTATTTATTTATACATAATATACATATTTATTTTAATTTCCATAACAAATTTACATTAAAAACACGATTATCTGTTTTTCTTCATACTCCATGACATATTTTTCTCACTTTGCATGATTATTCACGAGTTTCATACTTTTGCATTTCTTTGCAATGTAAGGGGTGTAGTTAAGAAGGTAGCATATTTGTTTCAGCAGTCAGGCACATCCATTGGATCGACTACAGACACTGGTCCTCACCACCTCATCTATGGCTCCAAGCTTTGGCTGGCGGGCTAAACTCTGTGTGCAATGGAACATATTTGCCCGAAAATTCCAAGTGCACATTGATGATAGCCTTGAACTTCTCAGGAGTGATTGTCGGACACTACCAAGGCACATTGGTGGCATCACTGCTGTTAAACCCAGCAGTGGGAGGAAACCGGAGTGCCCAAACCCACGAGGTTGAGAGGGCGCCCCTATCTCCATGCCACATACGCTCACACCAGGGATCGAAACCACAGCCGCAAGCTAGAGGTGACCGGCCAGCCAGACGTCGAAGCGCGGCACTCTAGACCACTAGGCCATCCCAACCCCCCTCGAAAAAGTGAATTTAATAGTAGTAATCATATGTTGGCAACATTTACAAAGTGGACTATTGCACTTAGAAGTAGAAAAAGTTATATTACTAGAAGCTTGAAACTTAGCTTTAGTGAGTAATTTTTTAAGGCTAGGGGACTGACGTTTACTATTTACTAATTCAATGCCTTGAAATTGATTTTTATACGCCCACATTTTCATGTGGACGTAGTATGTCGTCGCCCCTGTCCGTCCAGACGTCCACAATTTGTTTGTGGACTCTCTACAGGTCACAATTCTTATCTGATTTTGACGAAACTTGAAATATAGGTTTATCCCCATACGATCTCGGCTGCTTTCGATATTGGCATGTATCGGATCAAAACTTCATGGATTATATGGCCCTTGATTGTACGAAAAATCACGTTTTTAGCTAGTGGACCCTACAGAGGTCACAATTTTGAACCGATTTTGATGAAACTTGACATGCATGTTTATAACCCAACGATCTTGGTTCCTTTCGATATTTGTGCCTATCGGAACGTAATTTCCTGAATTATGGCCCCTGATTGTCCGAAAAATCACCTTTTTTCGTTTGCGGTCCCTCTGGAGGTCACAATTATTATCCGATTTAAAAAACCGTTCGATTATATCACCGTTACCCCCTAAGGAAGGTTGAGTTCTAATTTCGAGAAAATCGGACCAATATTGCCATACAAAATGGCCGCCTTTTGTACGCGAAGACTGTTAAAAAATGGTATATCACGGTTGTGGACCCAGTAGAGGTCACAATTTTAATTCGATTTTGATGAAACTTGAAATTCATGGTTATAACCCAAAGATCTTGGTTCCTTTTGATATTTGCACATATCGAATCGTAACTTCCTGAATTATGGCCCCTGATTATACGCAAAATCACTTTTTTTAGCTTGTGGTTCCTCTGGAGGTCACAATTATTATCCGATTTAAAAAAAAACCGTTTGATTATATTACCGTTACACCGCAAGGAAGTTTGTTTTCGAATTTCGGGAAAATCGGACCAAAATTGGCAGACAAAATGGCCGCCGTTTGTACGCGAATACTGTTAAAAAATGGTATATCATGGTTGTGGACCCTGTAGAGGTCACAATTTTAATTCGATTTTGATGTAACTTGAAATGCATGGTTATAACCCAAAGGTCTTGGTTCCTTTCGATATTTGCGCATATCGGATCGTAACTTCCTTAATTATGGCCCCTGATTGTACGCAAAATTGCCTTTTTTTTAGCTTGTCCCTCTGGAGGTCACAATTATTTTCCGATTTAAAAAAAACGTTTGATTATATCACCGTTACACCTTAAGGAAGGTTTGAGTTCGACTTTCGGGAAAATCGGACCAAAATTGACAGACAAAATGGCCGCCGTTTGTACGCGAATACTGTTAAAAAATGGTATATCATGGTTGTGGACCCTGTATAGGTCACAATTTTAATTCGATTTTGATGAAACTTGAAATGCATGGTTATAACCCAAAGATCTTGGTTCATTTCGTTATTTGCGCATATCGGATCGTAACTGCCTGAATTATGGCCCCTGATTGTCCGAAAAGTCGCCCATGGTCCCTCTGGAGGTCACAATTATTATCCGATTTTAAAAAAAACGTTTGATTCTATCACCGTTACACCCTACAGAAGGTTGAGTTCGAATTTCGAGAAAATCGGACCATAATGTAAAAATATGGTATATCATGGTTGTGGAATCTCTACAGGTCACAATTCCTATCCGATTTTGACGAAAAGTCACATTTCTAGGTTGTGTACCGTCGACACCATAATCATTGTCGGCTTCGAATTTCATGAATATCAGACTGGAACTGACCAACAAAATGGCTGCTCCCAATACAGTATGAAATACAGGACTTAATGATGTAGGAAAAATCACTTTCGGTATTGCTTGTTCTCTATCCATCTCTCGAAAATGTGGGCGTATCCTGCCTGGCAGTGCCAGCCTATCTTTAAGATTATCATTAGAAAGGAGAACATTCTTAGTATCATAATTATGTTGAAAAACATTTATTATGTCGAGGATTATATGTCGAAATAACGGTTATGTAAGTAGATATGTTCCTTTCTTTTGGCGTTCTTAATGCTTCAGTAGTTAGACCCCTAGCTTTTTCAATACCAATATTAATAACTCCAAGTGGATAATCCCTTTGTCAATAAATTGGATCTCAATTCATTGCATCGTCGAATTCTGAGATCTTTGTCTAAAATAATGGTATATTATTTTTAACATTAGGGGGGTGACATGACTTATAAGATAAATAATTTTTAGTATCTGTTTCTTTGGAGTAAATATCTGTAACAATTCGATTATTAAATCTCTTATATACTTGTACTAGATAATGGAAAAAATAAAATGGAGATTTCAGTCAAATTACTTTATTCTGAGAAAAGTTATGAGTAAAGTTTTGACAAAATAAGCGCTAAAGGTCATTGCCAAGCACCATTGCTACGATAATAAACAAAGTCTTGATTATCTATTTAGCTGCAATTCGATGGTCAATAGAGTTGATTATGGGGCTGGTCATGTGGATGAATATCCAAATAACTATTTATTTGACACTTTAAGCTAGAAAAGGGACCAGGAATAGACAGATATAGATAATATACCAAAATATGACTGTCCACCTTGTTGACAAATACCAGGAAAATTGTTTGACTTGTCGTATCATCTGCCGACAATTGCATTCGATCATTTTGGCAATGAAGTGCTGTTCTGATATAGGATTCATGTGTTGTTTTTTTTAAAAGAATAATTTTTGTTTGTTTTTCGTTTCAGGGGATGAAGTACACATAGCAGTAATTCCATTACGAAATGTTGTCAGTGGTTGTGATAATAAAGTTAACATAGGTAATATAAAAGCAACACATCTCAGAAAGTATATGGCCACAAATTGTCAAGTAGGTGTACACTTTGATCCACTACTTCATATTAATAAAGCTTCAGAAAAGTTATTAACACAGAGGTTGTGGAGTTCCAGGTACATTTTCAGATTGAACGAAAAATGTATGTAAAAGAATCCTTGACAGGTGGAGTTCGTAAATAGAGAGTAGGCCGTTTTGATATATGCAAGTCTTCATTAGCCTAGCTGGTGCAAGGGCAGGTTTTATGTATCTTCTATGTAAATGTTGCGATCATATTATGCCAAATAATAATATTTTTGTTATATGTTTACGTTTAGTGTCAACGACAATATGAATTGTGACAAAAAAACTCATATATGTCTTGACTTGCAATGGCTGCTTAAATTTCTACATAGGCGAGACATCGAAGCATCTACGGGATAGAGTACGCAACCATCGACGGGATTGTAATATTGAAAATGGGTCTTTATTTGTAAATAGACATATATATTAATGCGACAACATCTACAAGTAAAATTCCAAAATTTCCCTTTTTATAAAATGAAAGTCGATGACACCACGTAAAGGAAATTAATGGCAAACCATTTTAATAAAGATACATTATGGGAGATTAAATAACGAGTTGGCAGTTCTCACTACAATAGTTAAAAACTAGCTAATGTAAAGGCAATTTGCTGAAAATTTCAGTCAAATTGATCCATTATTAACTTAGAACTAAACGAATGAAAGTTTCGCTTAGCCTCGGTCATCATTACTAAAGTCGGTAAGACAAAACCAGTAGTCTCGGTTATCCATTTGTATTGGTAAATCACGAAGGAAAATATTTCAGCGAATCGAACTACAATCCAACAAACATAACGCTACAATATACGTCCACATTCCTGCTTTGATTGATATGGTACTTTGTCAAGAAGGCTAGGCGTGCCTCAACATCAATAGTTGCCGTCCTTAGAGTTTAAGGAATAAGTATACATTGTGCCTTCCTAGCGCTAAAGGCAAAAAGTGGGCTTGGCTCTGCCCCTGGGGGTCGTGACATTCACCAAAATCAATAGTGGACGCCCTCAGGCTATAAGGAATATATATGCCAAGTACCTAGCTGATTCATTCAGAATTGCGGCCTGTAAACGACAAACACAAAAATTGGGCGTGTCTTGCCTGTGGGAGTCGGGACATGCAGTTGACGTCCTTAGGCTATAAGGAATACATATCCCAAGTTTAAAGACGATCGATTAAGAATTGTGGCCTGTAGGTGACACACAGACATACAAAAAGAAAATGGGCGTGGCACTGTCCCTGGGGGTCGGGCATGCACCAAAAACAATAGGGATCTTCCTTAAGGTACCAAGAATAAGCATTCAAAGTTTCAAGGTGATACATTAAGAAATGCAGCCTGTAGACGACAGACAAACAAATACAAGAAATGGGTGTTGCTGTCCCACGGGGGTCGGGCATGCACCCAAAACAAAAGCGATCATCCTTAGGGTATAAGGAATAAGTATTTTAATTTCAAGATGACCAATTAAGAATTGCGCCCTGTAGGCGACACACAAAAAGAAAATGGGCGTGGTTCTGCTCCTGGGGGTTGAGCATGCACCCCAAATGATAGGAATGTTCCTTAGGGTACAAAGAATAAGCATTCAAAGTTTCAAGATGATACGTTAAGAAATGTGGCTTGTAGACGACAAACAAATAAATACAAGGAATGGGCGTGGCTCTGCCATTGGGGGTCGGGCATGCACCAAAAAACAATAGGGATCATTCTTAGAGTGTAAAGAGTAAGTATACAAAGTTTTAAGTAAATCCAGTTAGAATTGCGGCCTGTAGGCGACACACAGACACACAAAAAGAAAATGGGCGTGGCTCTGCCCCTGGGGGGTTGGGCATGCACCCCAAACGATAGGGATCATCCTTAGAGTATAAAGAGTAAGTATACCAAGTTTGAAGAAAATCCAGTGAGAATTGTGCCCTGTCGGCGACACAAAGACACAAGAAAAGAAAATGGGCGTGGCTCTGCCCTTGTGGGTTGGGCATGCACCCCAAACGATAGGGAAGTTTCTTAGGGTATGCAAAGTTTCAAGATTAAAAGTTAAGAAATGTGGCCTGTAGACGACAAACAAACAAATACTAGAAGTGGGCGTGGCTCGGCCCCTGGGAGTCGGGCATGCCCCCAAAACAATAGGGATCTTCCTTGGGGTATAAGGAATAAGTATACCAAGTTTGAAGAAAATCCATGAAGAATTGCACCCTGTAGGCGAACCACACACACACACACCCAGGGGCGACGGCATAATACGTTCACATTATGAATGTGGACGTATAAAAATAATATGCTAGCCTCGACATCGAAAGTTGATAAGCCTTGGTCATCATTACTTAAGTCGACAAGACAACGCCAGTATTGCCGGTTATCCATTTAATCGGTAAACCACGAAGGAAGTTATTGCAGCAAATCGAACTACAATCCAACAAAAAATATCTCATGCTAGCCTCGACATCGAGAGTTGCTTGGGGTCTGGATAAGTAAATGTCTAATTAATAGTTTTTATAACATTCCAGTGCTAAAGAAAGACCTGCAATAGGCAAATTTTGCTCTTGCATAATGTATGTTTAAATCGCACAATTGGATAACTGAATATTAATAATGTTATTTCATGTATCTGGAATAATTTGATATTTTTTCATGTTTCATAACTACGCTCTGGCGTAACGTTATTGTCTTTTTTTCAACGTAATACAATAAACGCCCGAAAAGCCACTATAGCTGTTAAAACGTTAGCATAAAAATGTAGTTTTATTTTGCAATCTTTAATTTCAATTATATATTACCAAAAAGCAGCTTGAATTAACTATTCGACTATATATATACGTAATCCTTCATAAATAATAATAGCCTCAGTACAAACAGGCAAGAGGGTGTTGTGTACGGGGTAGGATAGTTAATCTTTTTAGATAACCCATCTCTTTTAGCTTACAAATTTATCTTGTGCAGTTATTTCTAAATACGTAACAGTTAAGTGTTTGCAGTGCGCAATAGTCGACGACTAAGTCATTTCTGAACTAACTTTATTTTATATTTCACACATTGGCATATAATAGAATGTGTGACCATTAGAACACACCATTTAAATATAGTTCTACTATAAATACGACAACATTATTTGTTTACATTTGTCTGCAGCCAGATGTGAGAGTTAAGCATTTTTTAAATTAAGCATACAGCCACCCGTAGAGATTAAGAGGTCAAGGGCTTTAATAATCTTTAATCTTAACCGGCATATTCTAGTTTATCATGATTAACACGCATGGCTACCCGTAGAGATAAGTGATCAATCTCTTGTAATCTTAACCGATGTGGTCTCGTTCATAACCAAATGGCAAGTGGAATATGAAAGCATAATAGTATACGTTTGATAAATGTCTGAATAAAATTAGACATTTATATCACCCATTCTCTTTATTTATCTGGGGACAAATCCCTAGTCAATAGGGCCATTTAGGAATCTAAGTTTAAATTCAATCGAATGGTCAATCTTTAATTTAATTCATATTTATTTAAATTCTCGATTTGTGACTTGAAGATTTAGTAGTGTCATCGCCCTTTTTAAATTGAGGTTTTGCTGGTCATTCGATTGTTTTGACCCTTTGTCAAATCACAGGAATCTGACCATTTATCCGAATATATGCATACACGGTATACACAGGAATACTTTCATTGGATTTTATTAGTTGATAAAAAATAGATGAGTTTGAGCGACTGTTGTCTTTGTTCTGAATAGGTTGCCAGCTAGATCGGTTGAATAGGTCGCTAGTCGAATAGGTGCCAATTTGTGTTTTGTGTGACGTCAACGCATGGAGTTGAGAACAAAATTTAGGGTGCCCCACCCCAAATGAATATCTCCAAATATCTTGACAATTACACCACAATACTAATATATTTACCAAGCCTTAAATCTGTTTCACACATTTATAGTCACTAAATAAACGACCATGATGTTGTACTTAATAAGCTATGACCATTTAACCGTACATAAATAATACTGAAAAATGGTTTGGAGTGGCGTCCATAACATCCAGACACTTTTGAGTAAAAGATAGGTTACGTGCCCTTGTTTTGAAATTAGTCTCGCTTCACCAGTCTGCTGATCATTCTACGTCTAATTGACAGGTCGGGATAATCAAGACTACTTTTTTTACGAAACATGGAACAAGAAATTGAATTTAGAAACACACACATCAGACAACTCAACAATATTTTGAAGAACCTTGTAAAAGTAAAATGAAACTACTGCTAGTATCATATTCTTGCTTTACGGACGTGAGTCAGAGATATTATTTGTACTAATATGCAGCTTCTAATGGTACAGTTAATTATAAGGCAATTTAAAAAATAACACGAGCGTAATTTCTCAAGATGCCGTAATAACCAAAATGTTAAATATTATTGCTATTCAGAATCGTCAACAATAGATTTTTTACGACTGTAGTAGTTTTTGGTGTTTTGAACATTTCCGCATGCTGTTGCTATTTATAGCCTCAACGAGTGTGCGAGACTGTCGGAAATCAGTAGTTAGTCATTCAACTAAAGCAAGCACGACCAACGTGTCAAGAACAACTTTTCAGTAGGCACGTGGGGCACCCTAAGGTCAAAATGAAAATGGACGAAAATAATGTAAATATTGGAAACAAGTGGCTATGATATCTTTTTGTGGGAGAATTTATGCAAATCAAAACGACTGGAATGAAGAAAAAACATATCTGAGTGAATTGACAGAGGTTTGATTGCCTGGCATTACGAATTGTTAAAAAAAAACGAGCCAATGTGAGAGCAGGTAATATCGAGTCTTCAAAAAGGCATTGCATTCCTGTTCTCTTTTTTTTTATTAAATATTGTCTGGTACGACATGGTATATGCACATATATACGGATAGAAGGTGAGATTCCTGTGGTCAATTAAACATATCTACCATATTTTTTCTTAGAATTTCAACCTGAAGGTGTTTAAAATGGGTTTTCTATGAACATCTATCAATAGTTAAATAAGAATACATTACGTTCGCCACATATTATGTTAGAACAATCAACGAGAATAATGGAAATGTGACACAATTGGGGGTTGGTATCGGGTCATCTAGAAGGATGAATACGTTGTATGTATTTAAATGTCAGTGATAATTTGCTTTCGTCTAAAGAAGGTGACAATGATTCATCTTTTTGGTATTTCACATTTGACATAATATCGTATACAACCCACGAATTGTCTTAAGCTGATCAATGTAACACTATGGCTACTGTTATGCAGTCGCTGTTTTGGGCAAGTGTTTGCCACAATTTGCTCCATCTGTGGCAGAAAGCGTTTTACCCAACGTCTAAGAGACGAGAATTGACACTAAAGTTAATGGGGAAATAATTTGTGATCTGTGGCCTAATGAGTCTGTCTTAAAAGCTTACCATGATTTCTTGTATAGGACTCAATGATATCACGCACAGAATGAGCTACCATGGCCCTGAACCTGTGTAATTAACGATATGATTGGTTAAATTAAGCCAAATGATGCAATCGGAAATTTCCTATCAGCTGTTATACATCATATTCTTATTCCCACGGAACCAGCTAATGGTTACCAAATTAAAACTGTTTTTTATGTAACCATCTGCCACTCATCGCTAACTTGGTTTTAAGTACAACAATTTGAATCTACTAACTTGCCAGAGCTATTAATTAATGAAATATAACGCCATCATTTTTCTCTATTCAATGTCTATAAATTTAAAAACAATGTCGCAACGACGACTGCCTTCAGATTTGTCAAGCTACACAACCCAGCCTGCCTACGGAAATATGACTTGATTTATCCCGTTTTAAATGCCAGGACAAAAGAATGTACTCATTTGTGAAACACATTACCATCAACGAACGAAAGTAACATATTATATCACTATATCTAAGTTAAAAGTTCTCTTTACTGTTATAACTATGCTGACACATTGTATCAGATGTTTCGTAAAGAATAAGAATATATCGAATCGTGAATAAAACACGCCATGTAGTGTTCTGAGAGAGAAATTTGCACGGACAGCGGCACTAGCAGAGGCCTTTTATAGCTGAGGCGCCAGCCTCCTCACGAAAAAAATCAAAGAGGTTGAAAAAATAAAACGTGTGAAAAAATGCTAAAACCGATTAGAAAAATGAAAATGTACCCTAGAAATGTACAAGTAATTTGCTTCGCATTCAGGCTTCAGACGAGTATCGAATTAGGCCCGGCCCTCAGATTAAACCGGCCTCGAAGGGCCTGGAGGATATGTCAGAATGCACCAAAATGTTTTCTATTTTGCAAAATTTCTCGACCTCCGGAAAAAAAGGGCCCTCAAAATAGTATAGCCTCCGCCATGATAAACCTTAAAACGCCCCTGGGCACTAGTTTTACTCTTGTGTTGACTTCCAACTGTTACGGGGTATTTTACGTGCATGCCAACGTGTACACGGAATCTTAGTTTTTCGAGCATCCGAACGATTAGAGATTGTCCTTGTCAGGCCACCCGACCTGCACCAATAATGTTTTGAGATAATACCCCAATAAATAGTCAAGGGACGAAATCAGATAATAAGATGAAACATGATTTAAAAGATAATTATAATGATAAAACAATTAATGACAGTATCAATTAGTGTTTGTAACACTTGGTGCGATAAAATATAATATTGTTATAAGAAGCAAAGAAAATGAATAATACTTGGGAGGTGAGATCTGGGTCCATTCTAAGTTGCTGATTTCATATCCTTTATCCTTATGTTTATGCTAATATTGACACATCTGTTTTATTATAAACTTCTGCAATGGTTATCTTGTGAAATCATGAATATAATGCTCTAAAACAAATATACACCAATTTCTAAAGTGTTATCGCTAAATATTTGAAAATTGTATTGCTTACTAACCAGCTAGAATCCTAGACGGACAATATGTTTTGTAATAAGAAGGTGCTATATATTTATCCTATGATTGTGATACCCCTGGCATTTGTAATTTAGCATCCAATCTCTTAGTTATTTAAAAAAAAAACAGGAAACGGGGGTGATTTTTGAAATTGACTTATTCTCGCCGTGTAAGATATCTTTTTGAAACTCAAGTCATTAGTATTTCTAATGTCTCATTATACCGTTTAATAAATCATGATAGAAACCTAAAAACTTAATTCTCATTAAATTTAGAATTATGAGCGTATGGGGACTCTTTGATTAAGCGGCCGGCGGGATATAACTGAAATTTCTCATGAAAAGTATTTTATTCAATCGACGAGGTAGGCTACTGTTAGAACAAGTTACAAAAAATGCTACTTAAAAGAACAAAAAGTGATTTTTCGGCTTTCACAATAGAGATACATTTCAGGGCAAGCTTGTTGTAACCAATTGCATTGATATTAACGAAAAGTCTAGGGGGAAGACAAGGGTAGATCCCAACGTAAATGGGAGTCAGATGGACCTGGAAAGATTCGTTGGAGTTGAGGTTCGTGGTGTCCTTTCACCACAAGATATTAAACTTATAAAAAAAAAAATCCAAAATTTCTTCTCAGACGCCCTATATGCCTGTGCGGTACCACATTCCACAAGATTCTCGACTTAGAATAATTTAGATACAGCGTTTTGTGCCTGTGGTGTTTTTACCGCAAGAGTTCCACAAGATATTGAACTTAGAATTTTTTTTTCTTCAAAATTTCTTCCCAGAGCCCCTGTTGTGTTTTTTTACCACAAGATATTTGACTTAGAAAAAAAAATAATTAGACTTACCACAAGAGTTCCACAGGATATTGGACTTTTTTTTCCACAAGATTCTCGACTTTTTTTTCCAAAATTTCTTCTCAGACCCCCTATTTGCCTGTGTGGTACCACATTCCACAGGATTTTCGACTTAGAATAATATCCATACAGTATTTTGGGTATGTGGTGTTTTTTACCACAAGAGTTCCACAAGATATTGGACTTTTCAAAAATTTCTTGTCAGACCCCCTATATGGCGGTGTGGTACGACATTCCACAAGATTTTCGACTTACAATAATTTTGATACAGTATTTTGGGTCTGTGGTGTTTTTTACCACAAGAGTTGAACAGGACATTGGACTTGGAAAATTTGTTTTCCCAAAATTTCTTCTCAGACCCCCTATATGCCTGTGTGGTACCACATTCCACAAAATTCTCGACTTAAAATAATTTTGATACAGTATTTTGGGTCTGTGGTGTTTTTTACCACAAGAGTTCCACAGGATATTGGACTTGGAAAAAAAGACCCCCTTTTTGCCTGTGTGGTACCACATTCCACAAGATTTTCGACTTAGAATAATACTCATACTGTATTTTGGGTCTGTGGTGTTTTTTACCACAAGAGTTCCACAAGATACTGGACTTGGAAAAAAAAAAAATTCAAAATTTCTTCTTAGACCCCCTATTTGCCTATGTGGTACCACATTCCACAGGATTTTCGACTTAGAATAATATTCATATAGTATTTTGGGTCTGTGGTGTTTTTTACCACAAGAGTTCCACAAACTTAAAAAAAATCATTTTTTTCCCCAAAATTTCTTCTCAGACACCCTATATGCCTGTGTGGTACCACAATCCACAAAATGTCCAACTTAGAATAATTTTGATAGTATTTTGGGTTTGTGGTGGGTTATTTTACCACAAGAGCCTACGGGTCGCCTACCAATTTGAACACTCCTAAGAAATCATTATTGTAGGCGAAATATTCAGGGGGGGGGGGCGGTTTAACTAAGCCCCCCCCCCCCCTCCCTTCCCTCCCCTAGCCCTCCGTGGCTACGGGCCCGGCGTGATGACAGGTATCAACTGTACCGTAAACAATAAGCATAGTCTGAATCGTGTACTAAACACCCCCGCACCAACGGATAGCTTAACACATGACACATATATTATGGAATGCTGAAAAAACTAGACGAAGTGGGCCGCACAACTTGGGTGACTAATGTCAGATTTCTATTATTTTCTCTTGGATTCGCGTTCGTCTTCCAAAACGAAAGTATTGGAAATGTACAACGTTTCATGGTGTCCTTTAAACAACGCTTAAAGGACTTCAACATCCAAGAATGGTCGAGTAAACTGGCATTGAAAGACGTGGTAATTTTAAGTTTGAGTTATGCCAAGAGACATATCTAACATGTCAATTGAAAGTGTCGTGTCGGCCTAATATTACCCGACTTAGATTAAATCTTTTGTCACTATCTGTAAACTTATACAGAAGACACCTAAATAACTCACCACGTTGTCCACTATGCAAAGTTGGAAATGAAGATTCATATCATTTTCTATTTGTCTGTGAATGTCTGAATGAAGTTAGAACGAAATTTATTCCAAAAAGATACGAAAAGTATTATGATGTCAGAAATATGATTGATATATGTACATCTAGTGATAAAACATTTCTATTGTCCATCCCTTTGTTCATAAACCATGCTTTACTACTAAGGCAAAATATACTACTAGCTCCTCCACGGGCATCTGGATTCAGATAGTTATTGTATATATACAGCTAACAATATAGTTATGTATTGTACTATGGGTCTGTGACCTTTTCTACTGAATAAAGATTATTATTATTATATTATGGAATACAAATTACTTAAAAAGGTTATTTCTGGCGACGCTTCGACGGGAGCTCGCTTGGTTTGACAACGCAAAAATGAGCTTATGGCTTTATTCTAAGATCCGGGACCATGTGCAGATGATAGAATGATTCAAGAAAATTTAAAATTTATATTTACAAATCTACTACCCAATACCACCAAATACTACCCAATATTAGAACATAATGATGCCAAATGTACATATTACTTGAACGAATTATTTCACAAATAGTGAGTTAAATCGTGCAAAATGTACTTAAAATGCGATTACCGATGCCTAACTGTTCCATTTCCTCCCTATAAGCCAATAATAACTCAATACTATCATAATACTCATCAAATACTACCCAGTATTATCAAATAACAACCGAATATCGTCGCACATTTCTATTAATTACTGCAACGAATATTAGATAATTTATTGCAGAAAATTGAAATATCAACGTAGTTATCTCCTTTTACAACCGATAAGTAGATTTTCAGATGGTCTCAGACTAGTAATTATTTGCCCATTGACTTCAATGTTAAATGGCTGTAACATCTCAGGCTTATTGCTCAATATTCCGTTGGTTCCAATCTTTATCGGCACAATGGGGACCAGATTTGGCAATCTCCTCATCATAAATTTGTAGGGGGTTGACCGTTTACATTTTTTGCTACGGGGATTTGAAGTTGACTGGGGTGAAATTCTCACTTCCGACTCAATGATTGCTCTGCAGAAAGACACGTTACAACCCTACCCCTCCGCTGTAATATCATCAGTGTTACACAAAACTGCTATGAAATTGTAAATTTGGCCCCTTTTCTCCAATTCTAGGTCAAACAGTGAACCCAAAAATGCAGGAAGAGAGGAGAAAAAATTAAGGGAAAATTGTCGATTTATAACTCGCACTACATTCATCATGAATTAAGGGGAAATAATTACTAGTCTTAGTCCAGATCGCTACTCAGATTAATCGTCTTCTTTTGCTTTGCACCTGGTTTCCAAGACGACGAAATAAAAAGTATATTGTCGTGTATATTTTAATAATTATAATATCATTAAATCAAAAATCGGTGACTACTGTAGGGGAGGCTTGGGAGAGTTGGGCCACTTTTTACATTTTGACGTATTGTGTTCTCTCTATTCATGGCAGAGTGCTGGTTCCTGAGGTTATGACAAGTACAAACCATCATATACACTATATGTCAGCTGATTCCGACTGAAGGCACGCGTGTGGGTAGGGAAGGTGATTTATAAAAGGTGTCATCCCGGCTCAACCCTCCCTGGGCGTGGTGAGAGTTGGGCCATATCCCGGGAGACTTGGGCCATAGCTGAGGACAGTTGGGCCACTGAATGGGAGACTTGGGACAGATATATAACAACAAACCCAGTGAAGGAAAATGTGAACAATTTAATTCAAAACTGATAAAAAACAATATTAAGTATTTAGAACAGCATAGGCTCAATAAAGAGACGAAATTCATAAAAGGCTCAATAGAGGGACGAGTGGAAATCCCATCGTGTAAAGTCACACGGAAATGTCAATTTTCCTGGTCGATGGGCTGTGCCACCAAGCTGTATAGGGTCAGGTAGCTTCTTAACTATATCAGTTTTAGGGAATGCCCCTTCATCTTTATTATTGATCATAAATGTGGGCATGGTCTGATTACGGTTAAATTCTCGTTGCAAGAAAACACCTTCACACTCGTCTCCATCGATAATATCAACACGTGCAATATAATGCACAATGCGTGATTTGGCAGACACAAACTTTACAACAGCAAAATCACCTTCAACGACCTCATAATCTGGCTCATCAGCATCGCTTTCACTACTTTCCATGAATGGCACATCTTCAGTGTCGCTCTCTGATGAAGATGATGGAGTAGGAGATTTCCTTGCTCGGGTTTTGAATAAGGACTTTTTAGCCCCTTGTTTGACTGGTGGATTTACCTTTCGTTTTTTAGCGTGCCTTGCAGCTAGTGCGTCTGCTATGCTGTTACGCACTGGAGTATCAGTTAGTATCTTTGTATCCCCTCTCTTGCGACCTCTGTTGGTAGCCTTTCGTGGACCAGCTCTTGGAAGTGGAACAATATCAGCAGGTGATACATAATGGTTACTTGGCCCTGGCTGAGTCAACGCTGGCGCTGCTGTAGAACTGGCTTCTGGCTTTCGGACTGGTGTTGCAATTGAACTTGGCTCTGGCTCCCGAGACTGAGCCGAGGAAGCAATAGAACTTGATTCTGGCTGCCGAACTGGTGATTCAGTAGAACTGAGCTCTGGCTCAAAGGCCGTGGTTGCAAAGGAACTTGATTCTGGCTCACAGGCTGGTGTTGCAGTAGAACTGAGCCCTGGCTGCAGGGCTCGTGTTGCAGAAAAACTAGGTTCTGGCTGGGGCATCGGTGTTGGTGTAGTTCCTGATTCTGACTGGGGAGTTGGTAGTTGTTCAGTAGGAATTGGATCATTTTTTTCCAACTCCTGTGGAAGATCTCGATCGGTAACTGCAGCGGGGGAAAATTCTGTTTCGTCGAACAAATCCCGGTTGTAAGGAAAGATGCCGGTACTCTGAAACCCTGATAAAATGTTTTTCGCGGTGAGGCCATGCAATTGAGCATGGGCAACAAATTCGGGTATTTCATAAATTGTAATTGTTTTACCAGGATTTGATCTCATCCAGTTTTCCATAGCTCGAACATATGCCGTCTTAAAGGGTTTAAAACAACACACATCGAGAGGCTGAAGCCTATGACTCGTATGCGGTGGCATTGTCAGTAAGACTACTCCATTTTGCTTAGCCAAGTCAATGGCAGCAAGAGAAATATGGGCCTCGTGGTTATCTAAGATAAGAAGAACCTTCTTTTCCTGGCTGCATCGTGTTTGTCGAATGAAATGATTCAGGTAGTCAAGAAACAATTCCTCATTGACCCAACCACTGGAATTCGCACCCCCTATACACCCTGGCGGCCCACTTTTGGTGAAGTGCTCACGGACGTTTTTTCGCGGGAATATCAGCATTGGGGGAACGACACTACCAGCTGCACTGATCCCATACACGGCAGTGACAAGTTGTCCCCTTTCAGCAGATGTGATTGACCCTACTTGCTTCACTCCTTTACCAGCTACAACATTTTCAGGTGCCGACACCGTTGTGCATCCTGTCTCATCAACGTTATAGATATCTTGACATTCAAACTTGTGCTGGTCCATAACAGTTCCGAGGTTGTCAAAAAATTTGCCCACAGTATACCGGTTGAAGGCACTAGCCCTAGCAAGCGATGTTGCCTCTGGTGTTCTGATTGCCAGGTGGTTTCTTTCTTTAAATGATATCCAAAAGTGTTCGCCAGTCATTCCATTTTCTTTCCAGGAATTTGGCACAATCAGACTGTTTTTTAAAGCATATTCTACAATCAGGGCACGACATTTGTTTCTAGTCATACCGTGAAATTGTTCAGCCAACGTCTTAATGTGTGCTGCCAGGTCAGTTTCCATCTCTTGAGTAAAAATCATATTTTTCAGTTGACAGTTCCTATAGCCAAACACATCATTTTTGTCATCATTTTGTTCATTTTCGCCATCATGCTTATTTATGTATCTCGTAAGAGTCATTCTTGATATATCAAAGTCCTTGGCTGCTGCACGGATGCTAAATCCTCCCCTTACTTGCTCCATTGCTCTTCGTAGAACATCTTCTGGGGCACCTCGATTTGATTTTCTTTGATATTTTCGTGGCATCTGGAAAAATTAAAAGAAATATCTCAAAAGACATAACAATTATCGACAAATCTGACAGTAATTCTGCAGCCTACTAATCCTTAATTAGATCAAATATTTAATATATAAATGAATTAATCATATCTATATTCACTTTACCTCAGACACATGCATGCAATGGCCTATCCCCCTAGTCAAAGTAATAGACCCGAGAGCATAGAATATTCGATAAATGTAAGTGATGGGAGAGTCGGGACACCATGTGGGGAGAGTTGGGCCATGGTCCAACCCTCCCACCCCCGAGTGGCCCAACTCTCCCCATACCCGCCATTTGTTATTTCAGCCTAAATTTTAGCACATGCAGTGACCGCATGGATTTCGAAAATACCTTGATAGGAAGTGGCTGTCACAGCTATTTTGCAGAACACATAAGAACAGTGTACTATATAAAACTGTAAAAATATGAAAATACTTACCTTACAGTCCAGTGTTTACTATTTTGTGCATAAAATGTTTTTCTGCAAAAAACTTGGTCAGCAAGTTGAAACTTCTCAAGTCCCTTACATCAATAAAAAGACAATGCCTGATGCTTCCAATAGATGGCAGACCCTGTCCACAGAAACTTGCAACTGACATGCAAGTAGGGGTGGCCCAACTCTCCCTGTGGCCCAACTCTCCCAAGCCTCCCCTATTATTATATAAGATGACCATCAGTCTATAAATTACTGGCTGTACGTGACAAGGATATCCAATCTCGTGGGTTTTGTCCGGGTCCTCCCACTGCTAAAGACCCCTACGCGCAAGCGAATTATTGAAATGAAATTAAACCATATGTTAGTTCCGAAATGACCTAGTTTGTGTCGAGTGTACGTTAAACCCCGTTTCTCTTGCTATATATATATCAATTACTTTTTCAACCCCTACATGGATGACTTCGGATACTGTTTTCATTAAATTAACATTGTACTACACTGTATAAAATAAGTGTTGTACTTTGGGACTTCTGTCAATGGTTTTACAACTTTATTACTAAGCCGAATTAACTTTGAAGGTTTCACTCACCTAAACTGGGTTAATGAAAACGGGCGTACGCCATACAGTGTGCTATGGGGGAAATTTTGCCCGGACAGCGGCACCACGGTCTACTCTTATATCGAATCCCAACTGCCAAGGGATCTTTTGCGTGCACGCCGATGTGTACACGAGACTTCGGTTTTCGTCCTATACGTACGACTAGACAGCTGTCCTTGTTAGGCCCTCCGTCCTGATGTGTAAAAACTTAATTTAACTGAGCTATCAGCAACTAGCGAAAACCTCGAAACGGTGAGCAGGGCGACATGAGTACATCTAAAACTAGCGTCTGCTTGACAAGAGTTCAAATGTGGTCAGGCCACCCAAAAGGTACAGGGTTTTCAAAGACCATTATTATTATGGCCGACCACGTGAATAGCATGCAGATTCGGTCGGCCGTTACGATACAGAACCACGGTTTTATCGGGGTTTGCCTATCCCTAATCGCAGGCGACATACGGTTGCAGCTGATACCGGTTTCTAATATTCTGCAACCGAGCATATTTCGCGTGCATTGGCATTCTCACTTTCTGGTTTTGCCTATCTCTAATCGCAGGCGACATACGGTTGAAGCTGATACTGGTTTCTGAAACCGTGAATATTTCCCGTGCATTGGCGTTCTCCCTTTCTCAACTATCTGCGGTGTTCACACAACCCTAATATCATATAACCGTATGGTGCTGTATTATAAATTAAAAGTTGGAAAAATAATATTCCAGCTTTTATCAATTTCTGCTTAACGTCAAAATTAACCAGTAGGTTCAAGTAGTGCGTTATATTGTCATTATCTGCAATTCTCAAGCTCGCCGGGTAGATAACTATTTAGAATTATATATTAAAATGATTTTATCTACGTGCGCGATTAAAGTACCCGGTTCCTGTTGTTTTTCTTAACGGGATCTTGCATGAGTGTAGAAGTAAATCAGCAAGTAACGGGGAATAAAGACTATTACAAGCTGAAATAGTTCACAATCGAATGCTGGAGTTCAACAATCAATTTTCGTTAAGACATATACCGATAGGCTATAGGTGTACAGTGTACACCGATGCCGTATGAAGCCTTACATCGAATATTTGAACATTTTAATCCAAATTATAGACAAAGTTGTGACAACAGCCATTAATAAAAAGACCAGGGAAAGAAATCAGACATTTTGGACGAGTGTAAATTAACGAAGGTAACCAGACCTTGGCTGGACAATATTCCACGCTATTTTAATAAGGGTTATTCATGATTACTATTGTCTGGACTGATATTAAAGTCGGCATACTGACAGAACGTGTTGGTGGGGTCAATGTTACTGAATGGGGTGGTTACACAACGACTTGGTCCGAATATTATTTAATAATGTCAGGTGTGCCCGCTGCGAATGCCTGATCTGATTTTTAATATCCATGCACCGGGAAGCAAATGTACGTAATTGGCAACGAATCGACTCTAACGCCAGAAAAGCAGCAACCGCTAAGAGAACGTCATCGGCGCTCCCTAAAGTCCCCATCACACCAAACTAGTTCTCGCTACTTTCTGGAAAATGTTGTCAAACGGGCTCAAATTGTGTGCGATCGGAGTAAGCTTTTAACTTTCAACGCTTTGTATCGCGATTTCTGTGTTTTTTCTAGCACAATTATTCTTTGTTATCATATCATGTTGTTGTGGTTTCATGGTTATTTGAGTCAATATCCTTGTGCTTGTAAGTTCTTAGTGATAAATATACTTGTCTAATATATAAATTCCCCCTAATCAATTGGGTGTGGTTCTATGTTCTTAAATATGTTTGTTTATTTTAAACTCTTCCATTTATTATCATTTTAAGAGTGGCTTAACATTGTATACTATCAAAAAAAGTAGGGGATATTTGATTTTTAAGTGTTATTAAAGTCACCTAATGAAACTGACGAAGAAACAAATGACAAAATGAAATGAAGTTCACATTCATCGATTTATTCCAAATGATCGTTAGACTAAGTATGGCACAGACTGACCATTATAAGGGTAAAATGATACCCGGGGTCAAACAGCAAAGTTACCACAGCATCACAACAAAGTCAGTAACGGGTAAATCCTCCTCTGTTTGCCAAACAAGCATTGATCCGACGTGGCATACTCCTAATGAGACGTCTAAGGTCATTTTGGTCCAGATTGTCCCATTCCTGTTGCAACGCAACAGCAAGTTCTTGGACATTGGCAGGACGTTGTTGACGTTGACGTAACCTCTGGTCAAGCATGTCCCAGACATGCTCGATGGGGGAGAGGTCGGGACTCAGTGCTGGCCAAGGTAATGTGGTGATGTTCTGTTGTTGGAGGTAACCTGTAACGATCCTGGCCCTGTGACATCTTGCGTTGTAATCCTGGAAGATGAAACGGCGGCCATGACGTCGTGCGAACGGCACAACATGGACTGTCAAGATGTTGTCCCGGTAGTACTGGCCTGTAACACGCCCTGCAACAACATGTAAAGCCGTTCTTCCAGCAACAGTGATGCCTCCCCACACCATAACAGTACCACCCCCAAATCGATCATGTCTGATGACGTTAACGTCTTGGAAGCGCTCGTTTCGACGACGCCACACCCTCCTACGTCTGTCCAAAAAATCAACAGTGAACCTCGACTCATCTGAAAACATCACATTGCTCCAGCGTCGATTATCCCAGTGTTGACGATCCCTACACCAACGACGTCTTGCCTGAATGTGATGATCTCTCAAACAAGGGATCACGCGAGGACGTCGGGCGCGAAGGTGACCCCTATGCAGTCGATTCCGAATCGTCTGGCCACTCACTCTCACACCAGTCTATGTTTGAAGACGAGCGCTGATCTGATTTGCTGTGATGACACGATTTCTCAAGGCCAAGGTACGGATAAATCGATCCTGGGCTTGAGTTGTCGACCTGAGCGTGGTCTGTCCTGTACAGATTGTGTATCACGATATCTGGACCATAGCCTGCTTATGACAGACTGAGAAACATTCATCGTCCGCGCCACAACGGCCTGTGTTGTGCCGATTTGTAGCATGCCAAGGGCACGTAACCTTTAATTTTGGGTAAGCCGACGCATATCAAAATTTGTTTTCTGGTCACTAAAACAATTAAACTGATGTTTCCACCCTGGAATTCAATGCCACAATGACTGTAACATTCAAAGTCAGAGTCGTGCAAATCTTGGGTTGGACCCCCATGATGATCCCAAGCATCACCTGCATTCCATGCGGTAGCTATTGGTGCGTTTGGGCGTCACATGTAACTGGAAATGTTTCTTCTGTTAGATTCTATAGTGACTTTTTTCGTAGTCATTTGCATATTTTAGTATTATGCCCCCACAATCAAATATCCCCTACTTTTTTTGAATAGTATATAATATATATAAAGACCCCCAAGATTACTAATGTCATTGTGCTTGATAACGGTAAGAGAATACTTATCGAAACGTCGTAGGTGTGTATATAAACCAGTGATTGTCGTCCCGTATAACTGAGTCAGTTATGTTATATTTCCAATCGCTAAATGCCACTAAAGGTGTAATTATTCCATAGTTAATCGTTTTATATTATTAGGGGATTAAGGAATAGGGCGTTAATGAGTACACACCGACTGTGTATATGGTGATTACAAAATTAACATTTCTATTGTGTATTTGGGCACTGTGACGTCAATGGTGTTTGGAGGGATTAAGAGTGTTTTCGATAATAGGCAAAGTCGTTTTTACGGGAGGTCTATATTTGCTGCTTTGAGTGAAGAAGGCTCAATTCATCTTAATCAGGCTGCCGTGAAGTGTATATAGTAACCACTGGCTATAAGTACAGAAACTTGTGTGGTCGTTGTTATGTGCTCTTTAAATAAAGAGTAAATATATATCTATTATTATTTCGGTGTCTTGTACAATAAATCACAACACCGTGGAATTCAGTTTTATCTATTTACAATCTATTATAGCGAATATTCTCCAAAACTGTAATATTTTCGTAAAACGCTTGTTCAATAAATCCATCAAATGATATATCAATAAACCAGCTACGATAGAAATTTTCCCGGTCTGTCTAAAACATTCCGGATAGTCCATCATGTCCAACCAGGAGGTAATCCATCCTGTCTCTCAAGGATTTGTTTTCTGTCAATATATACCGAGACGAGTATATATATCTAAACAGCACACGACAATTCCAATATGTCGTCTATCTGTTTTAATTACCAAATGGTATTATAGTGTCATTATTTTGTTAAATGTATAAAACAAAAACACGGGAAGCTGATAGCACACGTTAAATACATTCAAATATTTTATTTATTTACATGTAATACCATCTGTAATATGTTCCTTTGTGGTGTGAAGTAGGGCTTCAATATTTTCGATGAGTAAATTCGTATCTGAGAAAGAGAAAGAAATGGGGTTCAGTTTTGTTTCAATAATTCACATGCGCGTAGGGTCTTTAGCGGTGGGAGGAAACCGGAGGACCCGGGGAAAACCCACGACGTTAAACAGGCGACCCTACTCCTTGCCAAGTGCAACTGGGGAATCGAAACCACGCTAGTTGTCTCAATGACAGACCTTATTGTACAGCGAACATACTTGAGGATTGGCTTGTACAATAAGATGGGCCATTTTAAGGTTAAGATTTCACTAATTCGTCAAGAATGAATACGCGTTTATCTATTTTCGCTAATTTCTCGTACGGAATTGTTTTGCATTCGGTTACCTAATTTGTTACGACTAAAATCAATTGTTTCTCTTTCTTTACTATTGTCAATACAGAACATGGTCAGACTGGATGGGGTGGTCGTGGTTTGGAGTTTACTATAACATTAACCACGTCCCTGTGGTGAACGAGGGGTTTACTGTATGCGTTTTTAGATTTTCAAGTCGAGTTCCCCGGTTTTTCTTTACACCGCCTAAAATCCCAACTTTGAAATCACGGTAAAGGTAGTAGAATTAAAACAGATAAGAACTGCATAAGCTCAATGAATAAGAATATTAAAAAGTGAAACACGAAGGCGATAAATTGGGATGTCCTGTAAGACTGTGTTTTTAATCTGTAAAAATAGAATCACAATTTTAATACGCACATTTGGAATGAACCTACTTTAGCGAGAACCGAAATAAAGAAAGAGAAAATGTTGAACAGAATAAAACATTTCCATTAACGTAACTAAATGAATCCACCTAGATATTTCTATTAAGATGAAAGCTATCTCACTTCGTGCCATCTACACGGACTACTAACCCATACCGTGATAAAAGCTTAATTTAGAAGAATAACAATGCGCGTAAAAGGTTAGAAGATATATTAATTTGAGACTTCGTTCTACACCCATTAGTGTTTATAACCCATACTGTGAAAACACAATTTTAATATTTTTAAATTGTAAGATTAAGTCGGTTTTAAAAGAAATGAAATGTACTTTTCTGGACAAATCTGGTTGTCGAAAACGGGCATATGTCACATTGGTTTAAACAGTATTTATTTAACATATAATGACATATTAACAACACATACTAATTATATGGATTCGGAAACAAGCTATGAAGCTTATATTAATCCGTCTTCAAAATAATAAAACAAAACATGGCATGTCTAAATTGCATGGAAATTATAATACATTGCGTGAAAATAAGTACATGTATAATATTGTGTCATTACTGTCACCGTGGCATTAGAATGTATATCGTGTGTCAACATCATAATCCTCGGGGCAGGGACAGGGAAGGGGCGGGTTTCGGTCAAGAATTGATGAAATACTGTGGAAATTGTAGGGGAGATTATTGCTGGTACGGATACGTTCTTCCTTGTACAGACATTAGAGACTTTTGGCAAGCGTAAATTTCTGGTCCGTATCGCGTATCCGTATCGATTTTGTGTGTGACGTCAACAATGTTTGTGTATTTCTCATACGTGATACTGCACAAGAATACGGCAGTACGTATAAAACAGCTTTCATACGGAAAAGGTCCGTATAACATCGTCTTTTTTTTTTTACCGTACTTTTTACTACTTTTAGACGTTGAAATGTTGTGTCATAGTGTTTTTATGAATCTACGTGTACCCTAGAACACGAAGGTGTATATTTGATCAGATTTTAACCATGATAAAGACAGGAATTTAATGATTACTTTTGATGAGATTTTCGCAGAATTTTCATATTTTCCCGTCTGACTGTCTGTCAATCTGCATGCTGGTTGATCTACGTGCTAAATTTAGGGAGCTGGGGCCTTGCAAATCTGCATTTAAACGGGGTATATTAGTACTTTCTGAAATGATACATTAGTGAAACGCAAAAAAGATTCGACACTAAATTTCTTTTTAATTTTTAAATAGCTCAGCCACTGTGGAGCGACTTTCTTCCACTCAGGAATTTTTAGGCACTTGACTAGTACTGGTGTTGGTCTTGGTAGATAACTGCCACCATGCTGTATTAGAACTAAGCTCAGCTCAGCTACCCATATGTATACGACGCGAAAGTCTGCCAAAACTCTAAAACTACATTGACGCAACGTATCACGTGGCGATACGGATACGTGATACGGATGCGGAAAATTCCACTTGCCAAAAGTCTCTATTTTAATTTTACTTATCGGTATATCGATGATGTTCTATCACTGAATAATCCTAAATTTAGTGATTATGTAGAATTTATATATCCTGATGAGCTTGAAATTAAATATACTACTGACAGTGACAATTACGCTACCTACTTGGATCTGCTTCTCAGCCATAGACTGAGTGTTAAATTGTATGATAAACGTGATGACTTTGACTTTCCGATTGTTAATTTTCCATTTATTAGTAGCAACATTCCTGTATCACCAGCTTATGGAGTGTTTGCGTCTCAGCTAAATCGTTACGCGAGAGCTTGTTCTTTTTATTCTGATTTTTTAAGTAGATCGAGACATTTGTCAACTAAGCTTCAACTACAAGGATACTTGCGCACTATACTTATAAAATCCTTTAAAAAGTTTTATGGCCGTCATATTGACTTGATTGGTAAATATAACATGTCTCTCTCAGCTATTATTCTAGATATATTTAAATGACGCGTATCCTATTTACTATCTCTCTGATTATGTCTACTACATCGTTAACACTGTTCATCACGTGCATTTTGCATACCGATAGTCCATTGACCAATCACGCTTTTTTACCGACATTTTGCCTAGTAGTTTGGATGCAGCTATGGCGCGCCAGGCAGGGTAAGCTTACTCTTCCGGACACCCGTTACCACTGTTTGCTGTGTATTTTGTACACGATGAACAACCCATTTGCTAATTACACTAGTTTGCCTGTAAAGTTTTTGTCTAATGGTTTGGATTGTTCGTACTTGGTTTTATTTTATTGGAAAGATGCTGTTTAAATATTTTAAGTGAAAATGAATATTGAACATTGTCAGGTAGATCATTCTAATCGCGAACTGTTATGGACAGAGGAAGATTTGTAGGTTTCCATGTAACAACGAACAGGGTCAGTATTCAAAGGATATCGTAAGTCTAAGATAGTCACTTAACTACTAGCTTTCACCTAAATATACGTAACTTCATGTGAGTTAAGGGCAAGTGGAATTGAATATGAGCCCAGGGTGGCCAGCTGTATCTATTATGTCGGTATTGTTAAAATTCACATGAAACGAAGATGTTTTTTACGTGAAAAGGTCATATGCTTTCTGTTTTATTTGGGTTGAAGTTGACTCTCCAATCAAGTGACAGGATGGATATCTTAAAAGGGATCATCATTAAGACTGGATTGGCATAAAACGGGGTCCTCAAAAATGTCATACAAGGAAGTATCGTACGCAAAAAGTCTGATATGGGAGTTTGTTCTAGATGACGTCGTATATATAAATGAGAAACAATACTGGGTCTAGGACAGAACCCTGGGGAACACCTGCTTCCACTGTTTTAATTTTAGATGTTTCGTTTTAAATAACTACAACTGGTTGTCTGTTTGAGAGATAATGCTTTATTCAGAGTAAAAATGTGTCCCTAGTTCGTTTGTGCCAGACTCGGTCAAACGCGCGACTTACATTACAGAATACAGCTTTAATATTTCGTGTCCTTCATCCATAGCCTTAGCAATATAATCATTGATTTCAATTAATTGATATATGGTAGAATCATTTTGTTTAAATGTCGACAGAAAAGGAGAAATAGTTTCATTTTCCAGTAAAAAATTATGTAAGTATTTATGAAGACATTTTTCAAAAACTTTGCCAAGACAACTAAGAAGTGAAATTCGCATATAATTGCACACGTCGTGTATGTCTCCATTCTTATAAACGAGAACAACATTGGCAAGCTTCCAAATATCTGGAAAGTTACAGAATTGGAATAATATATTAAACATAATAGATAGGGGTTTAGATAAGGATTTAAGACATGATTTGGGTATACGATTGTTCATATGATCGGGACTTGTTAATATTTAAGGATAATAAAAGAGGGTTTTCTATTTGGCTCTAGTTAGGGAGAAACGCATTAAGAGCATTAGCTTTCTCGCGATTTGCAAACAATCTATTATTGTTTAGTATGTCCAGATTTCCACTATTACGATCATTTAATTTATTAGAACTAATCTTATCGTCAATTTTATTAAAATATTCCATCTTACATTTCCCGATTTCACTCACAACCTGGTTACGAAATTGTCTGAATTCGACCATGTAGATGGGGTATTATCCTTTTTAGCTTTCCTGTGAATAGGAGTACGTTTTCTTACTAGACAACGGATATAGGCATTCATCTATGGGGTATCATGACTTCTGATAGTAACATTTTTTGAGGGGATATGGCTTTTTATTCCACCAATAATAATTTCAGAGAGGAGAGTGGCAATAGTGGTAGGCTGGATTGGGTTCTGCAAATAGTAATCCCAATCAGTGTTCCCAAATTATTCATCAAGAGGGTTTAAACTCTGTATATCGTTATTCCAAATTGGACGAGTGAATGTTTCTTTCAGTGGTTTGGATATTTTTACAATAATTAAGATCGGGCAGTGGTCGCTTTTTCCTGCTTCCAAGACTTCACAAGATTGAATAAAATCACAATTTACAAAACACAAGTCAAGGATTGTACTAGAGTATTCTGTAATTCGCGTAGTACCAGCTCAACCAAGTTAAAGAGATGAGATATATCGTTTAGTTTCCTAGTATGTGGGGAAAGGTGGTTACAGTTAAAAAGTCTCCTAGAATGAGGAATGACTAGTTGTTGTCCATAGCTTGTGGGATGCTTTTTTCAAGTTCATTCTAATATTCTACATTTAATGGTGGTTTCCTATAGAAGGTGCCAACTAGAAAGGATTTGTTTAGGGTCTGATTTCTATCCAAACTGCTTCAAGGCCGTTTACTTCAAGATACCTATGGTGTTTGTGCACCAAATCTGTTAACGAGAATGGGTTCATGAAAAAAAGACTTAACCGTAATATGTCAGTTCATCCACGTTTCAGACAAAGTAATTATACCAACGTCGGGAAAATCGATGGACAGTAGGTTATTTCATTTTAGATATACTTCAAAAGTACACGTACATAGTCTTTCATTCACATAGTATAATATAAACTTTCATTCATAATTATGTGTTGAACTAATTGATAATGAATAGCTAATATGAGATTTGAAATCCTTCATTATGTTTTGGACAGTATATTTACAGGTGACATAATTCCAGACCGGGCTTTTATAAGTCTCCATCTAAGGTCCGTGCTTGTGATAACCTCGAATTTGTGGTACACTATTGAACAGGGTCGATTGCTTAAACAACACTCGCCAATCTTATTCAGTATCGTTTCAATATACATATCGCTCTTATCATTGTAGTCGGTGATTTCTATACATGATATAATTCGATTTATAAAACCATGCACATAAATTTAAAAAACATTCTTAAAGACAAAGGGTTTTTTGAGGGATCTACGCTGGGGAATAGCTGTATGTTATAAATGGAACTTAATATTGCTTTATTGGCAATCCTCCTTCCTCTTTTAAGGAAATATTTAATTATTTCTAATGCATTTTGTGACTTAAAATTTATAATCTTATGATATTTTTAAGCCAATGTTTAAATGAAGGAGCGCACGTTATGCTTTTTGTTTTCCATTTATCTAGTAATTATGAGTTATTGGGTGTTAGTTATTAAAAGATACTATTACACTTTATTCAACCAGTACAGCGTGTCAGTTGACTTTACATCTGTTAGATCTTGATCTTTGTTTTGAAGATACGATTTCTTTATGGCTTAATGATTCTTGGAGTTTCATTTAATTACGTTCCCTTCTGATCAGTATAACATCTCCGGATTGAGTTTCCATCCATCCATAGACCAATTCCCAATAATTTTCTTATCTTTATATAAGTTTCGACATTTTGAGTCAATGAGGGTACGTTTTTTTTAATTAAGATCATCATTTATATATATTGAATGATTATGTATTAAAAATCGTTCAATAATCATATTTATATTTTTTTGTACCTTTGTCATTTTTTTCATAAGAAATATCAATAAATGGCCATTTTCCATTTATTCACTGTGTTGTTGTATTATACGTGCTTTGTTCAAATTGAGCAAGTTACTGTGTTGGCATAAATAAATGGAGGGAGATTTGGGTCCGACTTGGAGTCTTTCATTTTCCTACGATTCTTCATTAGAAATCGCTCAACGGAGTACCCCATGAATCTTGCAATAATTTGTCGTGGTCTATTGGTGTTATCGTAATCTTTGGAATTCCCCACCCTATGACTGCAATTAGTATCATTTATTGACATGTCTATACCCAGGTAAGCTCGGATGTCAGCAACTATTTGATCTGTTGATTCAGAGTTCATTTCAGTTATGCCATTAATTCTGACCGTTTCTCTTCTGCTATATTGTTCACTTTCGTCTAGCTTATATAGAATGTCGTCTATGATAAAATCTCGATCTTTCAGCTCAGATTGAGGTAGCATTATGCAGACAACACTATTTGCCAGTTTGTGCAGGACAGTTTCATCTTCTATGATCGTTAACAGACCCATAAAATTTTTCTCATCTTCTTTCGATGTTGGGGGATTGGGATGGTCTAGTGGTCTAGAGTGCCGCGCTTCGACCTCTAGCTGGCCGGTCACCTCTGGCTTGCGGCTGTGGTTTCAATCCCTGGTGTGAGCGTAATTGGCATGGAGATAGGGGCGCCTTCTCAATCTCGTGGGTTTCCTCCGGGCACTCCGGTTTCCTCCCACTGCTAAAGACCCCTACGCGCATGTTAGTCCCAAAATGACCTAGTTTGTGTCGAGTGGACGTTAAACCCCAATTCTCTCTCTCGATGGCTGGGCGGACTCCTCTGCGCTCATATCTGGATCTAATACTCGTACATGCGTTTCTGTTCTTGAAAACTTGAGTCAGAATACAATCTTCTTTTATTTAAATTTGTTGGTGACATGCGCCATCAAACAAACTTGATCGGTCGATTTCACGTTGATGAAGGACACGAAACAGACCTTTTCAAATGTTCGTAAAATTATCTACCAGGAAAGCTGATTTACTTTGTGAAATTAACAGGTGGTAAACAAAACAAGAAAAGCAGTGCAATAATATCAAGAAATAATATATGTCGTAAAATTCAAAATATCACATCACAGAATCCATATACACTGTACATCTAATACTTGATCAGTCGAAAAACATTGATCTATAAGAACTTAGAGATCTACAAAGCTAAGTGGAGCTGAAACACGACTTGTCAGTTGACGCCATCTTGGGCATGGTTTATGCCAAGTTATTTGGAATGAACGAAATTTTACCCGGACAGAGGCGTTTCTGGCCGCTCTTCATTGGATTCCAACAACGAATCTCGGTTCTGCGTCCAATAAGAACCACTAGACTCCTTGTCTGGCCTTGCACCCTGCAACATCGCCCGTCTTCAAAAGCCTAGTTTGAGCAGAACATCATCATTGATAAGGGAAAATCTGACTGAAAATACCGAGGAACTTTCGCAAACACCGCAGCAGAAACACTGGGACTGAACTCGAAATGTTGGTATAATGTTGATTGAACTGGCCGTTTTCAAAATATTCCTAGAAGATAAGACAAAATCATATGACCACTGCTTGTCTAGGTCATAGAAAAATAGAACGTAACGAATATTTGATGTTGGTTGGCGTGACGAGGGTTTAAACTGAATGTTGAATTCGCCACAAATCACCATTTTAATCTGTTATAAATTCCAAACAGCAGCATTTGTGGGTCATAAAAAAGCAAAGTAATATCAGAGCTTGATGTATTTTTCTGAATGTACGTTGAACGAGTGAAATAAATATAGCATTGCAACTGTTTTAGTTCATATAGATGATACTATGTTATGTAAATCTGTTTTTCCTTTATTGCAATGCAAAATGATGTCATGATTCCCACAGCTGGAATATTTCCTTTTTATCGTGTATAATAACCGACACGTGTAGTAGGTTGACAAATTAGAAAATAGATGAAACTTGACCCATGTCTGGAATATAAGGAAGCTGTATAAGAAAAGAAGTGGTTCCTGAAATAAGTTTAGGAATTATAGCTTCATGATAGAAACAGTACATATGATAGATCATTTACGGAGCATTTCATCTCTTCTGAGAATATAATTGGTTTAGAATTCTCATTACTTGTCGTGATTTAGTTATCGTCATACATATACAAATTACAACAAACGATATATTATTTTATTATAATACATGCGATTTATATCACATATCATACACTAACTATGATTGAATCCCTAGTGGCGAATGCAATAAGCACAGCTAATTATGTTACAGAAATCGTATTCCCGTTGATAGGCCTACGAAGACCTGGTGTGGTTATCCAACCCAATACAAAAATACTAATAGTTGGTGCAGGGGGGGCTGTACCACACATCATTTACAAAAAAAACCCCAGCAACTATATGGACAAGACACTGTACACAGAAATTACAAACACACGAACAATTCAAATAAAGTGAATGTATCCGGGGGGGGGGGGTAGGCGTCCACTGTGCTATACAGTTCCGGGCCTGTAGTGACTTCGGTCAAATTTGAAAACAAGTAGGAATATAACCCAGAGAAACCATTCGCCATACATGTTGGACATTTAGAGTAGGCTATGTCCTACCGGCTAACACTTCCGTTTCCGCCTCCACCCCGTGCCCCGTGTTTCACCATTGTCACTTTGTAATTGTATGCTGGTTTGTCGTTTCATACATAAAGTTTGCCTAACCTGGAGTTGGTGTTGGTATTATTGTTTGATAGGTCCTTATCCCATTACTGGGCATGTTCCTTAAGCAACGTCCGCGAGTTTTACAAACATCTAACCGTTGCTTCAATACTCATCAATTCCCGAAATTTTATGCCCGTTGTGTTTACACGTGATTAATTAGCATTGTCCAATCAGAGGTCGTGGCACACAACACATTGTAAATAAACATGGCGGCCTCTATAGAAAAAGAAACAGACAAGTATACAGCCGTTGAAAGTTTTTTTTTCAATTGAGAAACTCACGGACCCCCCCCCCCAAAAAAAAAACCCCAAAAAAACAATTGAAGAAGTTTTGGGAACTAAAGATGTGTTTATTTGCACGAAAACCGGCAGTGGCAAGTCTCTTTGCTATGAATGTGTTCCGATAATTCTCCGATATTTTTAACGAAGGAATCCGATAGGCTCCCAAGCTGTGCTTGTGACCCAATCAAACTTAGTGCCGAAATTTGCGGGGTATTACATGAAGGGCTTGATAAGATGTATGTAGTTAAGGCGAGATCAAGCCTTCTATTGAAGATGATTACTGGGGTGATGGCAGAGTTTTCAACTTTACAATTCCGAAGAATCACTGGTAATTAACCTACTCAATAAACGAATTAAGTGAAGGGGCCTTTGACCAAGAACACGTGTTACACAACGACTGTCAAGAGAGACTTTCGACTCCAGATTTGAACTAACACGTTACTTTATATTCATATGGTATACCAGTATGGCCACCTCACATCGGGCCCCAAAACAATGGTGTTTGTCAAAGAATGAAACGGTGAATTCTTTCAAACATTGGAGGCAGAACTTACTATGTTCACTGTCACTAGATGCAAATTTCGCCCAGTTTTTAGATTCTGGGAGGACATAGGGTAAGAAGTCAGGAAATTCACCACTACGATGTTACACTAATGATAGTGAAGGTGTTCCTGAGGGGCAGAGACGTACAGCGGATAAAAAAGTAACCATTTTTGAGCTTTTACTTGGTCATCGCTCGCAGCATCTGGTAACTCATTCGCCTTCATTATGGGTTTCGGTCTACCGGGGTTCATTTTATCGACTTCAGTGACACCCGCTTAGAAGCAGATGACCTTTATCAACGTCTCACCGCATTTGTAAAGGACAATCTTTCAAAACACGGTGGTAGCATTACCGACAACGTTGCTATAGTGGAGGAAGATGAAGAGATTTCCCCATCCCTGGACAATTTTGTTGTTATGGCTTTGTAATATTCATAATGACCTTCCGAAACTTGTAAAGCAACGGTATGGAACTGCGCGACGGACCAGGACTATTGCGTCTATTAAACCAGAAATATCTCATGCCTTGGAATCACTATTACCAGAAATAAATTCGGTTGATGAGACACGGGCCATGCGGACCAGTATACCAACCAAACCAAGATTCCTGGCTTCTAGTAGTAATGTAAGTACTACCGGATTTAGATCTCCGTCAAGTCGGCCAAGCAATTGTGTCCCATTCGTCACCTGTCGAATCGACGAGACTTTAGGCACTTCTTGAGTGAATGCAAGTATTTACCCACTCAAGAATTTCCAACATTTTGGATGATGACGACGTCTACCTTGGGGATGAGGATTAATCCCTTACATCACCTGTGCCAATAGAAGCAGCCACATTACGCGTTAACGTTCGCCAGTCACCTTATTAAAACGCCCTCTATGATCACCATGTCGCCCACATTACCATAGATAGTGGGGCGCCACTGGTAACATGATCAAGTTATCTACAGTTAGACGATTTGAACAACCGGCTCATAGTCTGCACACCACCTCACCTATGAATGTTGTTGGCGAGGTGAGGTGCATTGAATCAAGTTGGACATTTAGAATAGGCTATGTCCTGTAGCCTAGAACAACCGGCCAACACTTACGTTTAGGTCTTCGTCCGACCCCCGTATTTCACCATTGTCACTTTGTAATTGTCAATAGGGTGGCCCGTGCACTTCAAATTTCTCTGCAGAAAGTTGGTCTCGACGCGGCGAATGTGCACACTTATCTCAACTGATGTCTCGCAAACTCCGCGGTATGATGATAATCAGCCGTGGAGTCTATGATACTATAAATAGCCACCGCACGTGCAATTCTCTACAAATCTTTCAACTTTTACAGCCGTAATTAACTTTCGTTAGCCAGAACATGATACTAGCAGTAGTTTCATTTTACTTTTACAAGGTTCTTAAAACAATTGCTGATCTGCCTAATGTGCGCATTTCTAAATCCATTTTTTTTTTCCAGCTTTCTGTTATGTTTCGTAAAAAAAGTAGTCTTGATTATCCCGACCTGTCAATCAGACGTAGAATGAATGGTCTGACAGACAATCGTCTGTTGACTGATCTTATTCCTTGAGAGCATTAACTTCGTGAATTATGAAATGGTACTGCCGAGGTGTTTTAACTCAGCCACGATGACTCACAAAATAGAACAGAAATTGTTAACTTGATAAATTCGAAGAGGTATAAGCAAACCGACACTGCTTATACAAAGCGAAATACACCATAATAATATTGTATGTACCGCCACACTTAGTAACCCAATCTAACAAGCCAACAGTGAGGCTGATGTCCCCCGCCGAAATCCCAAAATAAATAGAAGACACATATTAATTAATCGCACATTTATTTTTTTCAAACATATCGAGCAATCAAACTGTACACGAAATGTCATCCAACAGTGTTTTATAAAAAAAAAATGCTAAAACCGACGAGAAAAATGAAAATGTACCCTAGGTAGGGGGACCCTAAAGGCAGACAAAAGGGCCCCTCTGGCCAAGGGAAAGGGCCCTCGTGTCCAAGTCAATCGTTTCTATACACTGTTACTGTCGAATCCATTACTAAATGAGAATGCAGTCATTGTATTGGCATAAAAATCATCAATCAAGATGAACCTAAGTTATCTTGTGCCAAAGTATCAACCAATCAAACTGCTTATCTCTGCTTACCCTAAGCGGAAAATGCTCATCTTCGAACTCCATCAAGGCATTGACCTAATAAGCATATACTCCAAGTTTGAACATTTTAACTCAATTAGAAGGAGAGTTATTGTGTTGCAAAGTCTCGACTGCTCTCGACCAATCAAATTGCGTATCGCTCTGCTTACCTTGAGCAGAAAATGCTCATTATCGAACTTAGTCAAGGTATTACTATAATGAAACTATACACCAAGTTTCATCACTCTCACTTAGTTAGAACTAAAGTTATCGTGTCCCAAAGCATCAACCAATCAAATTGCTTATCTCTGCTTACCCTCAGTGGAAAATGCTCATCTTCGAACTCCATCAAGGCATTGACCTTATAAGCATATACACCAAGTTTGAACATTTTAACTCAATTAGAAGAAGAGTTATTGTATTCCAAAGTCTCGACCAATCAAATTGCGTATCGCTCTGCTTACCCTGAGCAGAAAATGCTCATTATCAAACTTAGTCAAGGTATTTTATGTAATGAAACTATACACCAAGATTCATCACTCTCACTTAATTAGAACTAAAGTTACTGTGTCCCAAAGCATCAACCAATCAAATTGCTTATTTCTGCTTACCCTAAGCAGAAAATGCTCATCTTCGAACTCCATCAAGGCATTGACCTAATAAGCATATACACCAAGTTTGAACATTTGAACTCAATTAGAAGGAGAGTTATTGTGTTCCAAAGTCTGGACCAATCAAATTGCGTATCGCTCTGCTTACCCTAAGCAGAAAATGCTCATTATCGAACTTAGTCAAGGTATTACTATAATAAAACTATACACCAAGTTTCATCACTCTCACTTAATTAGAACTAAAGTTATCGTGTCCCAAAACATCAACCAATCAAATTGCTTATCTCTGCTTACCCTAAGCAGAAAATGCTCATCTTCGAACTCCATCAAGGCATTGACCTAATAAGCATATACACCAAGTTTGAACATTTTAACTCGATTAGAAGGAGAGTTATTGTGTTCCCAAGTCTCGACTACTCTCGACCAATCAAATTGCGTATCGCTCTGCTTACCTTGAGCAGAAAGTGCTCATTATCGAACTTAGTCAAGGTATTACTGTAATGAAACTATACACCAAGTTTCATCACTCTCACTTAATTAGAACTAAAGTTATCGTGTCCCAAAGCATCAACCAATCAAATTGCTTATCTCTGCTTATCCTAAGCAGAAAATGCTCATCTTCAAATCTCCATCAAGGCATTGATTGACCTAATAAGCATATAGACCAAGTTTGAACATTTTAACTCAATTAGAAGGAGAGTTATTGTGTTCCAAAGTCTCGACCAATCAAATTGCTCTGCTTACCCTGAGCAGAAAATGCTCATTATCGAACTTAGTCAAGGTATTACTGTAATGAAACTATACACCAAGTTTCATCACTCTCACTTAATTAGAACTAAAGTTATCGTGTCCCAAAGCATCAACCAATCAAATTGCTTATCTCTGCTTACCCTAAGCGGAAAATGCTCATCTTCGAACTCCATCAAGGCATTGACCTAATAAACACATACACCAAGTTTGAACATTCTAGCTCAATTAGGAAGAGAGTTATTGTGTCCCCAAAAGTGTGACGGACAGACAGACAGACGGACGGACGAACCCATTTTAATAGTCCCCCAACTTTCTTCGAAAGGCGGGGGACAATAAACACAGTACAATAGGTAATGTCTTTTGATGAGCCCTTAATATAAATTTTGTGTTTTTAGTTTTATCATTGTCACTACCACGCTCAGAGACTTTTCTTTGAAATTGCAATTTTTCTGTTGATATCATGGTATCGTAATATACTTAAGGACTGTATACCGTCTTCGCTATATAACAAATACCACAGTAGTGCGTATGCTCTTCTTCTCACAGCCAACATATGGAGATTGGTTTTTGGGCGTGGAACTCCTGTTCAGTATTAATGTCAAATCCATTGTCCTGGATCTAGAAGTGGCAGCTTGATCTTGTGTGCTGATTGGAGTAGTCAGTAAGGCCCATATTCTTGAACGTGGATTAGTGTTAATCGGAGATTTAATCTCTGATTAACTTGGTGATGGTATTCTCGAAGACTGTCAAATTTTGATCTCAGATTAAAATAATCCAGGATTACCTAAATCGTAGAATTAATCTGCATTTGGGAATATCGACTAAAATCATATTTTCCAACGCTGACTAGCTCATAAACTCCGACTAAATTAAATCTAGGATTAATTTAATCTTGGTAGTCTAAAAAGTGGTATTCTCGAATGTTAATTAAAATTTAATCAAGGGCTAAACCATGCCGAAATTTAGTCAGTTCAGGGGGGTAGTTTAAAGCCTGATTAAGCCTGGAAAATGCTACATTTGAATCATTGTTCTTGTCGGGTATGTATATTAAAAATATTTTTCAATAAAAAATCCAGAGAAATTGTCGATTTTTGTTTTATTTATAACAAAAAACAAAAGTATATTAATATCAGATACTTCAGGTAAACTGGCTTTTTTATCAAATATTTTATAATTTACAACACGAAACAGGACTTTTATCATGGCTTAAATATATCCTGTCAACTTTTACAAAAAAAAAATAAACGGAGAGACAGATATTTCAACAAACGGTCGCCATGCAAGAAATGGACAAGTAGGAGTCATAATCCAGGAACTTTGGGCCCGATACGTGCTAGTATCGGAAGGAACCCAGATGTTTGGGTTATAATCATAAGGTTTATCAAAATCGGATAAAAAATGTGACATCTAGAGAGTCTTGGTATACGTTTACACCATTTACCCACGAGGAGCAACCATTTGTCGGTCAGTTTCGGTCCAACTGTCACAATATTCGAACTCAATCGTCATTACTGGGCAACGCTGATAAATTAAAATCTTTTTAAATCGGATACAAAATGTGACCTCCAGAGGATCCTCAAGCTAAAAGGAGACCTTTCTTACATTCAGGTGTCATAATCCAGGAAGTAACAGACCGATATGTTCTAATATCGAAAGGAACCGAGATATTTAAGTTATGAAAATATATTTAAGCTTTCATCAAAATCGGGATGAAAATTGTGACTTCTAGAAGGTCAAAAAGCTAATTGCCTAAAAGCTAAATGTGACCTCTACTTTCCGATTCATCCCAATATCAAAAGGAACTGGGATCTTTGGGAAATAAACCTATATTTCAAGTTCCATCAAAATCGGAAAAAATTGACTTGTAGAGTGTACACAAACAAATTGTGGACGGATGGTCAGGGGAGACGACAATATACAATATAGAGATAGGTTGCCAGGCAACAAAACATACGTCCACAGCAGCTAAATCTTCCGGGCAGTCTTGTTTAGAGAGAGAGAAATGGGGTTAAACGTCCACTAAACACAAACTAGGTCATTTTTGGACTAACATATGGTTTCAATTTTATTTCAATAATTCGCTTGCGCGTAGGGGTCTTTAGCAGTGAGAGAAAACCGGAGTGCCCGGAGGAAACCCACGAGGTTGAGAAGGCGCCCCTATCTCCATATCACATACGCTCACACCAGGGATTGAAACCACAGCCGCAAGCCAGAGGTGACCGGCCAGCTAGAGGTCGTAGCGCGGCACTCTAGACCACTAGGCCATCCCAACCCCCAGTCTTGTTTAGAGTAACAACTCATAAAATAATTATCAGAAAATCATTAGAATTTGTTTGGTTTTTTATAAAGTTCTGCCACATGCTAACGTTTATTTAATATGATGCATTTAGCTGTTCAGTTATCAAATTTCGTCCCAAGACCTTAATCTCTGTCTACCATTTTAAAGTCAATCGGACAATTTCTCAACTGGCAATGCTGAATTATATGATTAATAGGCTTATTCTTTAACGAGGTAGGACTGTTTATAGATACAATCTATTTTACGGCTTTATTTTAATATATACTATTCAAAAAAAGTAGGGGATATTTGATTTTGGGGGCATAATACTAAAATATGCAAATGACTACGAAAAAAGTCACTATAGAACCTAACAGAAGAAACATTTCCAGTTACATGTGACGCCCAAACGCACCAATAGCTACCGCATGGAATGCAATTGATGCTTGGGATCATCATGGGTGTCCAACCCAAGATTTGCACGACTCTGACTTTGAATGTTACAGTCATTGTGGCATTGAATTCCAGGGTGGAAACATTAGTTTAATTGTTTTAGTGACCAGAAAACAAATTTTGATATGCGTCGGCTTACCCAAAATGAAAGGTTACGTGCCCTTGGCATGCAACAGATCGGCACAACACAGGCGGTTGTGGCGCGGACGATGAATGTTTCTCAGTCTGTCATAAGCAGGCTATGGTCCAGATACCGTGATACACAATCTGTACAGGACAGACCACGCTCAGGTCGACAACTCAAGCCCAGGATCGATTTATCCTTACCTTGGCCTTGAGAAATCGTGTCATCACAGCAAATCAGATCAGCGCTCGTCTTCAAACAGACACTGGTGTGAGAGTGAGTGGCCAGACGATTCGGAATCGACTGCATATGGGTCACCTTCGCACCCGACGTCCTCGCGTGATCCCTTGTTTGAGAGATCATCACATTCAGGCAAGACGTCGTTGGTGTAGGGATCGTCAACACTGGGATAATCGACGCTGGAGCAATGTGATGTTTTCAGATGAGTCAAGGTTCACTGTTGATTTTTTGGACAGACGTAGAAGGGTGTGGCGTCGTCGAAACGAGCGCTTCCAAGACGTTAACGTCATCAGACATGATCGATTTGGGGGTGGTTCTGTTATGGTGTGGGGAGGCATCACTGTTGTTGGAAGAACGGCTTTACATGTTGTTGCAGGGCGTGTTACAGGCCAGTACTACCGGGACAACATCTTGGCAGTCCATGTTGTGCCGTTCGCACGACGTCATGTCCGCCGTTTCATCTTCCAGGATGACAACGCAAGATGTCACAGGGCCAGGATCGTTACAGGTTACCTCCAACAACAGAACATCACCACATTACCTTGGCCAGCACTGAGTCCCGACCTCTCCCCCATCAAGCATGTCTGGGACATTCTTGGACAGAGGTTACGTCAACGTCAACAACGTCCTGCCAATGTCCAAGAACTTGCTGCTGCGTTGCAACAGGAATGGGACAATCTGGACCAAAATGACCATAGACGTCTCATTAGGAGTATGCCACGTCGGATCAATGCTTGTTTGGCAAACAGAGGAGGATTTACCCGTTACTGACTTTGTTGTGATGCTGTGGTAACTTTGCTGTTTGACCCCGGGTATCGATGAATGTGAACTTCATTTCATTTTGTCATTTGTTTTTTCGTCAGTTTCATTAGGTGACTTTAATAACACTTAAAAATCAAATATCCCCTACTTTTTTTGAATAGTATATTTTAAAAATATAACTTAAAAATATGAAATTCGAACTTTAATAGAAAAAACAATTCTTCCTATTTATGAATCTAGCAGGATTATCTCCACCAGGATTCGATATCTTAATGTGGGCCCCATCTATGGCCTCTACAACATTTGGAAACTTGTCAATTTAAAAAAAGCCTTTACTTTAATTGCCTTATACTGTTTGGATCATATAGAAAATTCATATAATTCGATCTAAGTTCAGCTAATACAACTGTAGTTCCTTTTGAAACTGCCTTTGACACTTTCTTAATAACCTTACTCGCTTTAGGGTGACAGAATATTTAAATCACGAACATTAATCTGAAAAGTGCGAGAAGCAAAATATCTCTGCTTTTCTTTTCTACTTCCTGTTAAGGGCCCTTAACATCATTGACAAAAACTCATAATCGTTGATTAACTTATCTTTGATTAGAGATAGTCTCTCACTTATGGACGCAGATCACCAAAAAACTTCCTACATTGGTTACCCACGAATGTAGTTCTGAGCTAAAAATAGCCTAATTTTCCCTTATTTTTTTTCTCCCTTTTTCAGGCGTTTTTGGGGTTTTATTTAGATGTGGAATTGTTGGGATGGTTTTGAATTTTGAATATTATGCCAGTTTGGGTGGAAAAAGAGGATATTTGTGCGGAAGAATAACATGGGTAAAAGGGCTTGAAAGACGTCTCACATGAACCGGAAGTAAAGAATTGACCCCAGTCGACTCGTGAAAAAATAATAAAACTGTAACATAATTCATTGTGTTGTTGATAGAAAGCTTGGAATTAAACCCCTCAGTGTTTATTGCCTGGTAGCATCCCACTCGTGCACCTTTTAAGAAGTTGGTTGTAAAAGTAGATACGTTAAACGAAGACCATATTAAAATTTCATCCACTTAACAATAAAATAGAATAATTAACTACACGCTAGCTTTTCTATTATATTATGGCAAGTCCATTACACCTCCTCAGTGTCTGTGATACCGGACTTCGATCCGGACGTCACATCCTGGAAAACAAATTTAAATCCCTTGATAATTTAATTAATAAACCTATATATTCAACCGATGTTTCCGGTGAATAAACTTGTGAGTAAGTATTATTTATTGATTCTCAGTTCGTCAATGATAAATAAACTTGGACCGGGTGAAGGGGACTACCGGAGCAGACACAATCATGGCTGGTGTTTACCTGCAGACTGCTATAGCGCTTGCAATTATCTACAGGAATCTATATATTATGATCAGAGTACATGTACTATTATATTAGTCTTCCCCCACAAAATTATTTTATTTAATTGAGTATGGATTGTTTAGGATCAATATAAATGTATTTGTTTATCACTAGTATAAGATTAAACGTCACGTTACTCAGTGGTTATATTTTATTGTATTTTCTGGACTAGGAAATTGGCATCGATATCATTTCATAATTCCGACATGGCTACGATGATTTCATACTCGATGCTTGTTCCTGATAGTATGACCGTGCTTCTTATATGGGTTGATTACATTTTGTTTAATTAAAAGACAAGGATGAGCTCTACCAATTTCACGTAACGTGTGATGGAACCGGTTAACACCTTCTAAATACAATTTTAACATAAAATAGTTGCTGCTATTAGCCCGTAACACTGATTTGAAGAATCAGGAATCGACGCAAATAAAGGAAAGCAGCTATTGTCATCGACTAAGTAGAAAGTGGTAACAGCAACACATACAATTTCCAGCTAACTGATAATTCCTTAGAAGACGAAGAGTTTTAATTAAATAACTACTAACACCATGAGAACCATATAACAGTAACGTTTTTAAGTTACTAGACTATTATCTGCGCCACACCGATTCCAAATCGCAATACAGCCCGACAGATAAAAAAAACATTTTATGCACATTATGCTTGTTCAGTAATGCGTAGGTCTACTTACTGATTAATATTTTGCTACTAAAGGTATAAATATTTGATTTCTTATAAAAGAAGACGGAAATATTGGTAGATTGAATTATAAATTCATTTTCATTCTTCATAAACTAATTTTAAATATTGTAGCAGAAAGTATTACATTTTGAATTTCCTTTATTAAAGCATATTCCTAAAGCAATGGCCCGAGAAATCCCTCTCGAGAAATCCGTTCAATCAAAGCTATCACTTGAGTATAACCACATGACAGGCCTTCGTTAATCTGGGTCTTCCCTAAAACTTTGGACAGTGAATTAAGGTATCAAAAAAGGTGAAAGTATGTTCGTTTCCAAAAAGTATTGTTTACATTTTAATCGATTTGATAGCCTCGCTTGTCACACAGTTAGTTTTACTGCAGTATTCTGCTATGCGCGGGTTAATTGGGCATAATAAAATAGTAAGCCATGACGTAACGTTATGTAAACATATTTGGTCCAATATTGGCACTCGTTTTAAATGTAAAGCTTTTGTAGGGCAGCTAGTCATTTAAATTTAAAACAACAATATCCACTCATTACAGCAGTGAGTAGTGGGATTACCTCTAATCAAACGAAACACTGCGCGGAGTATGTTATTAAAGATGTTTCTTATTATTCAGTGGGTGCGGAAATTCAAGCAAATTTTAGTACATCGGATGAGTGTAATACAGTACATGCATATACATTTATAAATTAACACCATTTTGATAAATTCGACGGAATTTCGATTTTGTTCGAATCTGACTAGTATAGGTTTGTCTTACCAGGGGCCTCAAATATACTTTTAAGTATCTTCTTTCATGATTTTGTTCCCCCCTTTTATTTTCAACTATCTTAATGTTCTGTCAAAGGTGAAGTCAATTTAATTTAATTTAATATTTTTTTCCATGACTGATTACGGAAGCCGTATATTTTCGTATTCTAATTCATTTTATAATATTATATTACATATCAACAATTTTCAATTCTGTACAGCCAAATTATATCACTCATACGGTTTCATTGCCAAGGGGTGTTCCATAATTATATAACTAACTCCATTATGTGGGATATTAGTGTTCCACCGACCATATTCGTCATTTTTTTATGTTGGAAACGGTGCTTTGATTCTCGATAATTAGGCTTATTTGTGTACAATATACAATTATGTAAATTTTTTCTCGGGATTTTAAAGCTAAATACGATACAAAACCGAGTTCGGTCGTGCTGAAAAGTGGGACAATTAAGCTCATTTCATCCCATTGTCTGATTGTATTATTAACGGGACTACGTGGATTTTACAACTGATAAGTCCAGGATGAAGCCTGTTTGAGATTTTGAGTGAAATTAAGTTCACAGAAAAATAAGAAACGCAGCGTAAAACCCAGTCCTGTACGACCTCATATTTCCCAAACAAATACTATGAAACATGGCAACCATTAATATTGCCAATATATACTGAGTACTGAGGTCTTACAAGTCTATTTACACTGTTACAAAACGGTGCAATTTAAAAACTGTAAGCAGTATTACGAAGTGTAAACTTTACACCAATGTTGTTTAAATGTAGTACTTTCACAAGAATACCCAACAAATGTAACCGATACTGAATAGGTGTTATTGTTGGGTGAAATGAGTTACACCCCTACGAGTGCTACACCACATTAACAAAAAATGTGGTAACTAACATCGGGGAATAAATTCTAAAACAGTGTTAATTTCACATCCTTATGGACTGCAAACGTATAATCGATATTTAGAACTTCTGAACACCAGACTGGGTGTAATTTTAGCCATCATGGGGGGCTTTGGATGACCTACACAGTTACACGCAGGTCTAATTATAATATTATTAGGGTATTTATTCCTCCTAATAAGGTGCCAATTGTACCCGGTATTTTACGTTACAGAAGTTTTTGTGTACTCCAATTGTTTTTGTAAAACATGGCCTTAATTGCATTAGTAACACAGGTATAACTTATCTTATGGTATTTACTTATAACGAATATAAGTCTTCCACAATATTATAATCTGTGTTTTAATCTTAATTCTTATTTCATAACGCCTCAAGTATTTTAGCGTGTTTACACTTAAAAAGTGTACACGTTCCAAAATATTATCACGTATTCTTAATTCAGATGAGATGCATACATGCATAAACCATATTATTCAACTGTGTTGTAAAGATACGTGTAATACTTTCCTCTAGATAGATTTATATCGATACAGATTGTCTAATTTTCCAACAGCAGTTAAATTTCAACCAATCTGGGGGATATTTGTCAATTTAATTTCGTTATAAAAATGATGCAAAGTAGCCGACGGTCTATATTTATAGTCTGAGTCGAACTAAGCGCCCTATATTAATTATCGTAGAGGCCTATAACCAAATTCAAGTTTTCTGAACATAAAAAGTCGTTTACTTGAAACAATTATCTAAACCAACACTGTTCAATTGTGTTTTCACTATGTTTTACAGCTGCTTTTGGTGTAATAATTAATGTGAAAGTGTAATTTATAAAACATTCTTAATCTACACCACGGGTGTAAAAATTACACTGAGTGCAACACTCACCCGAATGTAGTGTTTGAGGTTATACTACTGGAAGTTGCAACTACTTGCCACTAAGTTTGTGTAATGTTATATGTAATGTGTAACACTCCTCCGAATATGGTGTAATCAGTTTACACCACGAAAGATTAGGAGTTCCCTTAATTTAGGTGGTGTAACCTACCTTATTATTTTTAACAGTGTAGGTTGGACTCTGAGACGGCATACAGAAATGAACATTTGACAATAAAGATATAAGAAATCCCAATAGACAATGATACAATGAGTGTGTAAATGATATGTAAATAATATTCATATTGTTTACATGTTTTACATTTATTTTGGTCTATTTTATTGGCTCTTGTCTCCCTAGTCATATCACATTAGTCTTGTATATAGTAAAGGTAATTGTATTTCCCTGGTATGATAAAGAAGTCTGGCACCTCGGTGCTTCGTCCCATTGGGAGCACGTGAACAAAAATTTATATGAATACCAATTTGTACACGGGACTCCGGCGTTTCGTCCCATTCGGAGCACGAGACAGCTGTCCTTGTCAGGCCCTCCATCCTGTGCCAATGGCAAAAGGAAACCATTGCGGAAATACCGAAGAACTTTCTCGACAAACACTAAGCGGTAACCCAAGACCCTCGAGCTAGCATCTTACTCACTGGGCAACTGCGGCTCCCTTCAGTTATCGGGGGTTGGTGACCAAGCTGGGACACGCGCACCACACTGCTTATACTGTGAGCCGATAGTGAAATTTAGTTGATAGTGAATAAGTGGCATCTATTTGGTCTAAAGCAGGATCATCATTGAATTCCCCCCTGTATGGGATCCAGCTACCTTGGAAATGTGTTTTTTGTAGAAATAATGGATATGCTATCGAGGTCATTGAAATGGAATTGGGTTTAATGGTCTGCACCGACTGTGCTAATGATGACGGACATTATGTCGTACAGTGTGCTATGTGGGAAAGGTTTCACGGACAATGGCACTACTACCTTCTCTTGTTTACGTGGACACCAATGTGTACACAAGTAACGTAATTGAGGGGCAGTCTACTACACCGTGAAATGTGTATGCGAAATAGCCCTTCTCAGAATCGGTTCCTTTTAGTCGAATTTTATATAGTGGACTGGCAGAGCTACAGAACCAAAGTGGACGCTCAGGGTTAAAAGTTGCACCACAACCCGATACATTATTATAATCTGCTGGCAAGAGGTTTGGAATAAAGACAACATCAAGCTATTTGGGCAAAATAAATTGACCAGTGTAGAAGTCGTGTTTACGGACGTTTATGATATACCCAAACATTTATAGAAACAAATAAGGGGCTTCTTCAAATCTATCCTGACGTGTATTCGTTGGAAAGACATGATTATTAGGTAAATCTTTTTTAAAGTGTGTGTAACTCATTTTTACTATCATTGGAGGTATAAACTGAAATTTTGTACAGAAATTGAGCAAAGATTGTTTTGTTTTGTTTTTTTTTATCGCCATATCAACCAATTCTTTGTTTTAATAACCAGATACGGTGTCATTATAAATTGCACTTTATAATAATAATTAATGAATAATCAATGAATAAATCTGGTTGTTATGAATCTTGTCAGAACCCTGTATTCTAGTTACAAGCTAACATTAAGCAAGCATAACGGCGAACACTCCACAGAATGTAATGGCCAAAGAATTGGCTGATATTAATTCTGGAATATTTGCCTTAATATATGCTGTAGCTTCTATTGTATATGGGAAACACCAGTGAGTCTAGATTCCCCATCTAGACAATACCTAAGTATAATTGTAAATTATAATATACCGTACTATGTTACAATTGATTATTGTAAATGTATATGATTATAGATTTTGTAACAATTAATTATTGTAAATGGTGATAGGTGGTCTTTAGTAGTAATAGTGAACAATGGCAATGATTTTAACACCCGAGAATGATCTCAATGAGTCAAGGGGAGTAACTCTACTATTAAAACGGATGCAAGCCATCATCAGGACACAGATCGCCACCGATTTCCCTATTCTCCTCTCTGAGGGGGGTGGGTTGGTTTATGACCGAATGGTTAGCGTGCACGCGCTGTATCATACGGCCTGCCATTGAGTCAACTGGTGTGGTTTCAAATCCCCGGTTGTACGTGGCAAGGAGTAGGGTAGCCTGTCCAACCTCGTGGATTTTCTCCGGGTCCTCCGGTTTCCTCCCACTGCTTAAGACCCCTATGCGCAAGCGAATTATTGAAATGAAATTAAACCATATGTTAGTCCCGAAATGACCTAGTTTGTGTCAAGTGGACGTTAAAGCCCATTTCTCTCTCTCTCTCTCTCTTTCTCTCCTCTCTTAGCCCAACTCTAACTTTTCCCCAAATTTTCGTTGGGTAGAACGCTTTTTATCACAGATGGAGCAACATGTGACAACCTCTTGTCCAAAAGCATTTATGAGTTTCATCATGAAACGCTTGAGGTACACAAACTGGAAGTAGACCCGTGCAATTCGCCGTCCTATATTTCAACCTAACTAACCTCGCTCCCAAATCATGAATAGTCACTAAAACCTGACCGAAAAAGTATACTCTACCCCTTTTCTTCAATTCTAAACCAAAGAGCAAACAAAGAACGCCATGCAAGTTTGGTTTCATTTCGAAAGTTACAATCTTATTTTATACAAGCTTATTCGAATTACAGATTAGGAGCACCCTAGTATTTTCAGTTCTTGATGCGTCGATACATCTTAATCCGGCCCTGTACCCGCCTACAAGTATAGCCGGTTTGGTATACAGAGAAGTATTTTAATACGACAATCATATGGGAAACTCATATATAAAATCCATAATGAAGTTCGCCCACACACATTTCCAAGCGGTCTTTATCAAACAAACAGGTGATTAACGAAGCACCCCAATCTTCTAAATGCATGGATTATAGCCATCTGGTTGTTGATTAACACGCACTTTTAGATTAGAGCTAACGCGTGCCTCCTTGACTTTGACCGTCTTCATAAGGCCAGTTGGTACAAAAAAGGCGAAGTTTAAACCCGTTTTATTTCGTGTCCTTGGTCTTAAAATCGTTTATTCTTCAACATGAAGTCAAAAAATAGGTCGAAAAATGGTTCAATACTTTGTTATTGGGGTTCGTAATTTGGGTCTCATAATCGCCTGACAACTGACCTAACCAATCTGAATGTTGAAACGTTTGGTGGACGTTTAAAGGGGGTGACTATTAATTCTTAATTAGGACAACAAACTAGACAATCAGGGCCTATTGTCTACATCCCAAATTAAGGTTTTGAAGTTGACAATTTCATTGTTGAAGTATTAAAGTATGCATGTGTGTTTCGTTTTATGGCTTGAGCTCATTCTCTAAAATAAAGATCATTGACATGAAAGAGATAATGGAACCATAGTTTGTACATCCGATAAGACTTCTGGTAGATATGACTGATACCTGCCCTTAACAACACATACCTTGTAAGTCAGACTTAGTTAAAGAACATCGCAATCTTGGCTCCACTTTTTTCGAAACTGTCCGACAAAATGGCCGCTTCTTGTATTATCACCCAACGATCTCGGTTTCTTTCGAGATTCATATTATACATATCGGATCGTCATTTCCCGTGGTATGGCCCTCATTATACAAAAATCCCCTTTGTTTAGCTCGTTCTGTCCATCTTTTACAAAATGCGGGCGTATCGTGCACGGCAACCGCTTGTCGATCGATGAATACAAAACCCGCCATGCATAACAACTTTGATAGGCAAACCAATCAAATTGGAAAATAAATATCAAAATTCCTATGTATTTTCAAAATGTATTTTTTAATAGTCATCAAATTATCATTTTTATAAAATTTATCTTCACCTTTTTCTAAAATATTTTTTTGGCCAACCATATAGATGCCGATACAAACCAACAATGATATCAGCAGAATTTCAAGTGAGACATCGTTAAGACCTGTGCTAGTATGACATGTAAATATTTAAATTGTAACCTAAATCAACATTATTTATATAAAACCAGGCCGCCTCGTGCAATAGTAAAAAAAAAGTCCTATGTATATAAATGATTTGGGCGATGACGAGAAAATAACACATATTCAATGACACTCACTGGCCTGGGACACATTGAACAGGTAAGAATTCTTATTATAGACTATTACAACGAGTGTAATGTATTATGGGAAAGACATATCGATACGTCTAATGCTGTTAATCTAATTACGTTCCAGTGTTGTATATTTTGTTTCGGTTTTCTGTGTTTTGTTTTTTTTTCTAAAAATACAATATACGGCTTTTAATTTATTATGAGTGCATCGCAAATTGGGAACCCCAGTGTGAAATACATTCGACTAACAGTGTAACAATCAGTTATTATCCGTGCAGTTCATTACAATAGGTAAATTGTAAGACAAGCAAATAAACTGTTACAAAAACGTAAAAATTCTAGTCGCTACATACGCTTCATTTGCAGCGGACACCAAGTTATTCGTGTCACATGTCAGAGGTCAATGAATGGGAAAATTATTTGTATTAATTGTGACAGTATTTGTTCTTTAATCAGGTGCTTGGATGACAACACTGGTGTGACTTCAAATATAATATTTTTATTCTGCTTCTTACAATAGGTACAAACATCATAATGTAAACGACCGTAGAACTAACTTATATGGAGGGAGTCGAATGTCTTAGCTTGGCTTAGCACGAGTGTGCTAACTCCAGAAGCTCTCGTCTCGTCTCGTCTCGTGCCAAGGCGCCCATGGCCTTCGCTTAGTCCTGGCCGGACCTAACTCCTAGCCCTGACTGGACCTCACTCCCAGCCCTGACTGGACCTCACTGAAGATTCGTTTCTGTTCTGAGTTTATAAACGTATTCAAGACAAAGGAACTCATTAGACACCTGTCTAATGTATCAAGCATCATATCAGGTTTAACATTCAATATAGTTTATCAGACTAAGAAAGTTAGATAAGACATGCCAACAACAAGTTACACAATGACATAAGGAACGCTACCAAGATCTCCAGCCGAGTGTTGATAGCAACAGGTTTATGTTACAATCACTAACACGTATTTTAATATGGCAGGACGCCTCTATGACATATGTCATTGTGTTATATAATTTCTTACATAATAATTTGTATTTTTCAGTAAAATCAAGATGTTTCGATTCGTCGTTTTGTTGGTTGTCATTACTGGGGCAACAGCTTTGAAGGAGTAAGATTATTGTGTTATTATTATTTAACCAACCAATACATTTAACAATATAATATATGCCTTAATTGTGGTTTAAATATACTTATTACATATAAATATATATACATGTTTTAAAGTTATTGGTATACTCTATATGTACTTGTTTTACAGCTATTGGTATGCCCTATATGGATGTCATCCACCCAGTTCACTCAGAGCTCGGGCTGAGTTAGCAGGATTTGATAATGACAGAGATTTTAATGGCGCAGTGACAAATGAAGATGTTGACAAAGATCTTATTGCCTATGATTATAATGGTGCGTAGATTGAAAGAAATGGTAATACAGCGTCGTGAATTAATAACGACCATGATGTAACACAAGACTAAGTCCCCTTATAAGATAGGCAGGGTGGAGATAATAACATGTGAACAACCATCAGCATAAATCAATATTGCCTTACAATAACGAAGAAGAATCAGGTGTTCATGATACGTAACATACCTAGGGTTGTTGCCAAAGCAAATCAAACCAACCTTATGATAGCCTTCAGTGCAGTGAGATGCCCTTACATCTGTCTTGTCTTAATTGTGTTGTTTAAACTATAGCCCACAATTTCAAAACATGTTAGACAGCATGTAACATTTAACCTTTTATTTTCTTAGACTTAAGACCGATCGTGAAAAATTCAGTGCTTGATAACTAGATGATGTAAAGGGTACTCAATCAAGTATGATTTATATGGGTTGATCTGTCCTCTTGTTTCAATAAGTCATCGAACAAGGTGTATACGATTAATTGTCTTCCATTAACAAATCAATATAAATCCAAATAAATATCGATTAATTGTATGTCTAAAGGTGATGCGATTCAATCACATGAATAAGTTTAGAGTTATTGATTCTAGTTAATCTTGCATTTGTATCTTTAGAGGTGAAACGATCCGATCACATGAATGGGTTAGGGTTATTAATGCTTGTTAACTTGGGATTTATGCAATCTTTAAAGGGGATACGACTCGAATATACGAATGGGAAACTGTTTTTCACTGGAGATGTCGATATGGGTGGAGTGAAGATTATGGTGCATATGTGCACAATCTTTTCGATGGGAATAATGATGGTGTCTGGACAGCAGCGGATTTTGGACGTCCATTTGGTAAGTTATTGTATTATTTTGGACGTACCGTCTGAAGTCTGTCTGTGTAGAACTAATACACTTCACTGTCGTTGGTCTCTTGTCGTTCTTATAATTCGTTATCCGTATCCAAAACAGACCCATTTCAAATATTACATATAGTGTCATCTAAGTAAACTTAATGCAACCTTATATATTAAACTTGCATTACGTGTCTTTCTTTAGGCCTGAAATGTTATCTAAATTATTAATTAACTTATCCAGACCATAATACACCCTCGATGCCAAGGCTAGCCTTCGGTGTAAGCTGGATTAGATTCAAATATGCCGCTGAACGGCCATTGTAAATAAATCACAACATTGGATAATCGAGACTACTCTGTTTATATTAATGATTTGAGTAATGATGACCGAGGCTATTCAGAAATTTCACGCTCTCCGTTCTCGGCCTATAGTGGATCAATTTGACTGAAATTTTCAGCAAACTACATTTACACTATATAGTTTTTAACTATTATAGTGAGAACTGCCATCTCTTTATCTTATCTCCCATAATGTAACTTTAAGATAAGTGTCACTTGATCATGAGTCAAACTCTACACAGTGCCATTTTCACTACATCCCGGTTATATTTGACAAAGGTAGTTCAAATTTATAAACATTTATAGATTCATACACATGAGGCTCTAATTATTTTTTGATACTTGTACCGTGTAAAGCGATTTTTTCTACCAAAATTTATGTTTTTAGGATTTGGTACAGCATATGCATTTATAAGAATTTAAAAAAAAACTGAGAGGGGCTTTACAAATGTTAAGACTGTTCCCCCAATTCAGCTATCATGTAGATAATTGTATTTATTTTCTTATTTCAGATATGACTGGTGATGTTTTCAGGAAAATGCAAATTGATGTAAGTATTCCTCTTTTGTTTATTAGCTAAAATTATTGCATCCTCCAAAGGCATGGTTATATTATGTGAATCTAAGTGTTACCCGACAACTCGACATAACGTCCTACTGTTCTTCTCCGACTGAGCTAATGAAGGCTGGTTTACACTAAACATTGTGCTATTGGGGACAGTTTGCGTAAAAATGTTTTGTAAGGTTAAAATGTCGGGTTGTCCAGAGTGTTGGGTCAAAATGTTGTGAGGTCGGTTTTCGCCTTACTCAGGGCGACACCACGACATCACGACATGAAACCAATCAGCCACCATACTACGATGCCATAGACACAGACACCAAGAGACTGCGACAACAAATTGTTTTACTGCATCGTTTTATAAAATTCAACAAATCTAAGAAGAATATAAATTCTAGTGCAGAAATTATTTGGGAGTTCGTCATTCATGTATTGATCGCTTTCATTCACGACCCGACATATTATTGGACTGGTGACCAAAATGTTTTAGTCAGTGAGTGTCTACACTTCCAGATATCGTGGGAATCCGATTTCACTGTCAGTCATTAACCCATTGACTATTAACAATGGTTTTTGACTCAACGTTACTGTTACTTTTATAAAGTATTTCGATCCTATGTGTTTTTTATTACAGCGATTCAGAAAATATTGTGCAGATAGGAACAACAAACCCCAAGATTGTTGGAGATTAAAATCCGAACCAAACCTAGACAATTTCGGAAACTTTTCACTTCCAATGGATTATTATTATTAAAGTGAATCTTTGATCTTTAAATTCTGAAATAAAATTCATATTTTATAATTAAAGAAATTGTTTTGATTTTATCAGGGTTTGAGATGTGGGGGGGGGGGGTAAGAAACTCTAAAACTTTGAGATAACTGGCAATATGTCACTTATTTGGTTTGCGTTTGTGGGAACTCTTCGATTAATCGTCGGAAAATGGAATGTGGCAAAGGATAATCCAATGATTTACACTGGCTTCGATAATGGACAGCCAGCAACAGCAAATAGAAGCTGAAAATGGATTCTTCAACTAGGCTTTTTCGACTTGGGGTAACTTGCTTCAGATTGATATATCAATTAGTTTGAATATGTTTAAGTCCAAAAACATTAAATCACGGAAAAAAATGAAATGGGGTTTAACGCCCTACTCCTCTGCACCTAACCTGGGCTAATGGAAGACGGGCATACGCAATACAGTGTGCTATGAGGGAAATTTTGCCCAGGCAGCGGCGCTACGGCCTACTCTTATATCGAATTCCAACTGCCAAGGGATCTTTTATATGCACGCCTATGTGTACGGGACCTCAATTTTTCGTCCCATCTGAACGACTAGACAACTGTCCTTGTCAGGCCCTCCGTTCTCCCTCACTGACAATGAGAAACCACGCCGGGAAATCAAGATGAACTTCCTCGGCCAATGCAGGCATCGAACACCCAAACTCAAGGCTAAAGAGCCAGCGCCTTACCCACTTAGCCACGTGATCCCCCATTAAATTACGAAGTTTGTATGCGTTGAAAAGGCAATACTTTCGTCCATATAATTTGAAAATATCCGTTTGTGAAATTGTCCTCAACCCACGCCCGCACCCGCTCCCCATTTGATAACTAATACTTTTAATTTACACCCTTTAACAAATCTAACACCCAGTAACTGGACTTATCTTCACACTCTGATACTGAAAGTTTCAACACCATATCTGGATTCAAAAACAATAGTTTTATATGTTCTCTACGGATGTATTCACATCGGAATACAAATTTCATACATTGTTAACAGTGAAAAGGCTGCAAATATAAAGAAATCATTTTGTATATTATATCTTTTAGCCGAGGAAGACGGCCGTTGGTTTTAAACTATTTCCACAAGTTACTTGAGTTATTAAACCTTATTTCTGAAACCGTGTTGACACATTTATCAAGCCATGTTTCTGGAAATTTAGTAGATCCTTAAGCTTCAATTTAAGAAAAAGGACTATGCTTCTTGATATTGAATAATTTCTGACCATCCATTCAAAACAACCACCCTTCCTGTAACTAAACCATTTTAATACTGTAGAGGTCGCAGTTAATATTTAACCTTCTAACAAAAATCAAATTTTAGAACAAATGACAAAATATTTTACAACCAGGACGATGTAAATGATAGTGAGTGTGTGTTTTTGTGAAATGAAATGGGGTTTAACGTCCATGCTGTTCTGCTCCTAACCTGGGCTAATGACGACGGATATGATTTTTATATCGGTAACATTATTGCTATTGTGAATATAATTCATTATACTGGGTACCTTAGCAATATTCAAGGAAGGGTTAGTAATCATTAGCCAAGATTAGGAGCAGAACGTTAGGACATTAAACCCCACTCCATTTCACTTCGGAGGATTTCTGTCTGCGGCATTGAGTCAGCGAAACTGTTTTGGGGTCAATCAAAGTTATAATCTCCCTGTGGCTAGATTTAGGCAAACAAGATTACATTATACAGATAGTAGGCTACCTGGATACCCAATAATGGTCCTGAATAGGATAATATTCCTTTAAATGGCGTATGACTCTATTTTTGCAAATGATTCATCAGATTTCCCAACTGGTTCAAGTGGGAATTTGTTTGAGTCAATGTTTATTATAATTTATCACCGAATAACACATGTACATTTGACAGTAGATATCGCTGGTGTAATAAATTACATAATCTACTGCGATATCTCCTCAGGGGATATCGCTTTACATGAATTTAATTGGTCAATCAAAAAGGAACTACTTTCTTTTATTTTAAAGAAACCACTTATTTTACATAAACAGTGACTTTTTTTTGGTTAAAAAGAAACTTTTTTTTATTTAATTGACCTTGAAGGAAATACTGGGTCAATATATAGGACTTTGCAATAGCTAACTTGCTGTCAAAAAACTGATGTATCACTACGATGTTATGTAATTAGATTCAGTAAAAGTGAAATCTATACCAAAGAATTATATTTATTTATTTGTGCGTGTAAGAAAGATTGGGTGATAAATAAAATCTCCAACTCGTGTTTTTTGATATCAAAAAATATCAACACTCGTTGATAAAGTAAAAAATACTCGGCAGAGCCTCGGTTTTTTTCACTTCAACTTGTGTTGATATTTTTTGATATCAAAAAACACTCGCAGGAGATTCTCTATCTAGTGACCTAACTGTATCTTGAAAGTTTATAAAAGCTATTCATGTATTGTGATATTTATACCAATGATTCAGGCGATTGTTAGAAAATATAATATATTCAAGGTTATATGTCAATTATATACACAGAACTTCCACTGGTCTAGATCCCCGGAAACGGGAAGGAACTATTGCTTTAAAATATTGAAACTTTATTAAAAAATACTATATCTGAGAAATAAATCTTTTTTGTGGTATCGTTTGTGGCTTTAAATATAAAGAGGTATTTGGGTCATAATATATAGTGATGTAAGTTGTTTGGGAACAACCTCTTACGCGAATCATGTTATTTTATATAGTTTATTTTAAAGTTAAAACTATCTAATGTTACAAAGGTATTATTTGAATAAAAATTGAGTTGTCTGCGATTTCAATGTCACTGAAACAGGCATTTAACACCACGACCAACAACAACAAACATTTGTTAAATGCTCCTTAGTGCTACAAGGAGAACTTTCGATTTTACTGAATTGACTTTGCAGTTTACATCGGATAATGTTCAATGGCGATGTTACGTTATTTGATTTTACAGATAGCCCACAAAGGGATCATACCCAAATATAGGCATTTTAAGACGACTTATGATTCATAAATATTACAGTCTATAGTTGTTCTCAAGCAAGTTGAATATAGGGTTATTTACATTTTGGTACTATGCAAAAGTAATGGCATAGCTTGCCAGATTACTGCACAGCCCCATCTTGAGACGGTGTATTTACTGGATGTTATCCACTGACCTGATGCCACACATAAGTACAACGAGAATTATGAAACTCTCGACATCATTTCACATTACATACGAGCTGTATATTTTATGATGTATCAGATGTTTGTTGTTTTTTTTTAGTATAATTAAATATGTTCCGTTTTGGGGTTTTGTTGGGCGTCATCACAGGAACTACTGCCCTCTACGAGTAAGATTTTGCTTTTAAATTTAAGTTCATAAAACAAACAAAAAAGAAGTAGAATAATATTGTTTTTTAACATTTTACTTCAAACATCACAAAACATGCCTTGATGAAGCACAACTAATCTTGACACACCTTGTTTATCACAGGGACAGTTTTATTCAATTATAACACGCCAGAACAGTGTTTTAGAGTTAGGAAGGGATATTGAAATGGGGTCCGTGTCGATATCTTTTAAAAGCTGTGCACGCCCATCAACCAATTACAGTAGATGTGCCTTTTTCTATTTAGGAATTTCTTGGATTTATGTTTTGTGTTTCAACGGAAACAAAGTTGACTTAGTTTTTGATGTTAATTTTGGTTTCGGGAGCATAATCATAAACCGTTCAAAATATCTTTTTAAAACTATGTACACACATATACCTATGGCCAAATGGTTAGCACGTGCGCGCTGTATCATAAAACCTATTTATGAAAGTCTGAGATTGATATTTTTGTATTTCCATTGAAACAAATTTGAATAAGTATTTGGTGTACAATTTTGTTTCCGTAGCATATCTCATGAAACATTCAAGATATTTTCATGAAACTTTGTATAAATAATAATTTATTATAATAGGTGCGCCTTTTGCTAATTAGAATTTTCTCGGATTTGATAATTTTTGTGTTACCGTTGGAACAAATTTCTCTGAATGATTTTTGAATTTTTATTACACATTTGTCTTAGTTTTTGGTATATAATCATTATTCTAGAGCATATTCCAGAAACTGTTCGAGATACCTTTATAACACTTTCAAATTGATCTACCCGTTATTTCTGTTGTCCGTCCTATCGCCCCGATTTGATTTCCGGGGCATATTTGATTATCTTATCATCAACATCAAAACTATTATAGTATTTTATTTTTGGATGTATAAGCTTATTGTGTAACATATAACAGTTGATTGCGGTAGGCAAAGGTTGTTGTGCAAACCTTACAGGCTGTAGCGAATCGTGTCTTGCTATACCAGAGCATGAATCTTCTGAATAGTCCTACTGATATTCCAAGAAGTTGTTTTTCATCATTCATTCCAAACAAGTGCAAGGGGTGCGGGATGGTGGTGACAACTGACAAGTCATATGTCTATACTTATTTTACAGCTATTTGTATGCTCTAAATGGATGTCACCACCCAGTTCATTCAGAGCTCGAGCTGAATTAATAGCTTTTGACAATGACAAAAACTTTGATGGTATAGTAACACGTAAAGATTTGGATATCACTCTCGTTAACTATGATACAGACGGTGCGTAGATTGAAAGATAACCCAGTTTATCATATATGCGTAAGAAGTTACCGTATTGAAATAAGTTATTATAGTTTGCATTTACTTGGGATATGTCGTGAATTCCTCCCCGCGTGTTATGAATGGTGTCGCATGTTTCGTTATATACATGACCAGTTGAGTGTAACGGGTGAATTATCTAATCCTTTTATTGAGTAATGACTTGCACTCTTCACTAAAGGTTTAACCTAGATGATGACGCATTCATTATAATGACGTGTATCTCTGAATATAGCTGGTGTAAAATGTGTAGATAAGAGAGTCACTAAACCCTCACACCCATGTACGTCAATGTCAACCCTACAAGTCATCCACGATCTGGCCACCCTGGAGTTTCTCATCCTTTTCCACATCCCACCGCTAGAGACCTCAACGCACAAAAACATTATCAAAGTGAAATATACCACGGCAATATACCATTGACAACTGGAATTTGAAATTAGAATAGATCGTGTGACTTACCAAACATTTCCTTGCACCATCTTGTATAGCCTATTTACGTATTCATATTAGCGGTAGGTGCAGCAAAGTGGGGCATTGATTTCTTACAATAATTTAAAATTCGTGTTATTAGTATCCTATATATGTTGATATAATAAGGCGCCCATGATCAAGAATCGGTCCACAAAAACGGACATGGCATATGTTAAACTTCCATGCAATCGAATTGAATTAATCCCATATCCATAGAAATATAGATAATATTCATGTCATAATCGTCGAGGTTTTGTTGTGTAGATACGTTTAAAGATGCATTAGCGTTTTTGGTGATCCTGGACAAACGAATTCGATCATCTTGAAATTAGATAAACACCTATAGCGTTTAATTTATGAGTCGAGCATGTGGTGCTTGGGTATTCGATAATTATAGGAGTTTAAAGGTACTATGGTGTTGAATTGATCAGACTCATCCCGTGAATGGGTTACGTTTAAAATAATAAGTAAATCCCACTGTTGATGTTATTTGTATATGTGATGCGACTCATAGCATCTATGAGTTATGGTTACAGTTAGAATATGAGTTAAGCTTTTTGCTATTAAATCTAGATAACCTTGTAGAAATACTATAATTAAACTATACTTAAAGACGATACAGCTTGATTACGTGAATGAGTTAAGGTTATAATAGTTCTTGAAATAACGTTATCGTTAAAGATGATGCGATTGGTTAGCGTTAAATATAGTAATTAACGCTGGCTTAACGTATAATGACGCGAACATATTTATGCGAAACTGTTTTTCACTGGAGATGGCGATATGACTTTCATGAAAATTTTGTTCGATATTTCTACCAACTTCTGGATGTCAACAAAGATGGCGTGTAGACAAACGTGGATTATGCAAGTCCATTTTGTAAGTTATTGTTAACGCAAAGTTACATTATAAAACCTGTAACTGTATGAAACACTTATCATCGTCTTGCTAATTCTCTTGCATATTAAACAGTTGTGTCTGTGTCAAAAAACAACAACCATCAACCTTAAAGGACAATATTGGTGTCAGCCATCCTTACATGTGATTAAACACATTCCAAATATAATTATAACACAGAAATCATTGCCACACCCCAAAAGTGACACACACGAGGTATCCTTCTATATTGCCACAGATCACTAATGATTTGGCTTTGGTTTCGTGGGTGAGTTGTGTCCTGTATAACTGACTGAAGTAAGGAGCGATAGCAGACATCCGGTCGAATTTCATTTTACTGATAATTATGTTGAAGATGAAAAGTGTTCTGTGAGAGGAGAGCATGAGCAAAATAGAAAAGGACCGTGCATTCCCTAGTTTTATTCATTCTCTATTTAATAAAAACATGGTATTGCACGGATTTTTTCTAATTTGTTCGCTTTCTTTTATCTAGTGACAGCCAATTCTTTTATCAGATATCCTCCCACAGTCACATATAACACTTTTTCATCTTTAACGGAATTATCAGTAAAATGAAATTCGACCGAGTGTCTGTTATCGCTCGTTACTTCAGTCAGTTATAATTATAGTCCTCTCACAGTCACATACATTCTAGAACTATTTTATTCCCTGAATCGGCTATAAACGGTTGTTAATCATAATATCCGATAGTGAAAATGGCAGAGTGTTAAAATAAACCCAGAAAATAATATTTGTTGGGAACATTTCAAAATAAGATTCACGGCGAGATATACTTGTACAGTATTTCTTTAGTAATTTCTGTTATGACTGGTGATAAGTTTAGAAAAAGACAAATTGATGTAAGTATTTTAACTGTTGTCGGCTTATTTAGCTAAAGGATTTTCCAAATCCAGGTGTGTGTGTGTATGTTTGTATGGGGGGGGGGGGGGGTTAGTGGATTTAACACTCTTAGTCAAAATGTGATATTCTTGGTTGTAACCGTTTGGCGAATGATCAGATAATAGTGGAAATGACCGAGGGGAATAAACGTGGATTTAACACTTTTAGTAGGGGGGGGGGGTGTTAATCACAATTTTGAGTAAACCCCTGTTCAAAATATGGAGAATGCAGTACAAAAAAATAAAAAAATTGAAATTTTGTTCCCGTAGCCAGTTTACCTCCTGTACATGCCCTCTGAAAATTTACCCCCCTAATTTAACCCTATTTGCAGATTTTTTTCAATTTTGAGTTTGAATTACATCAAATAGTGGCTTACCCTGCAACTATATAATGGTTTTTGAAGGTGCCGAGTCCAAACATGACCTCAGAAATAATCTATGAAAATCCAATATGGCCGAAATCCAATATGGCGGCTAAAATCGACCATTTTCTATCATAGACAACCAATACAACGCAATAATATGTTTGTAATATGTCTTTGTGTAGGTTTTCGAGGGTGCTGATTAAGAATATATGGTCAGAAATAGAACAGGAACATCCAATGCGGTGGTAATACCATATGGATCTACACCTGATGCATTAATTTGACCAACGGTAATGCCAGGTCTGATGAAATGTTTTACTCATGTATTTCCAGACTGCGACTAAATAACGTAGGAAGCCGACCACAACACGCTCCACAGCACAGAAGCAGCTAGCATCTAGGCTGTACATTGAAAAACCCAGTTTTCCGAATGGTGTTCTTCCTACAAAAACTGTTATAGTGAAAAATATGATGTATCTGATCCGACCTAATCGCGATAGGCAGAGGTCAAAGGACAATGCTGCATTAATTCTAGCAGAACTGTGTCAGGAACACTGGATTTTTTTGTAATAACCACATAAGAATAAAATGCTAAAACCCTTTTTAGAGTTCACAAATTTGATACAAACTAGGAAATGACGTCGAAATCAGAAATACAATGAAGAAGTTGAAGAATTCAACAAAGCAGCAAACAATATCTTCGATATTTTCTGTGAGGAAGAAGCTACAAGAAAATAATGTGTATCTTCGTTTAAGCTTTTTCGTGTGTGAATTTGATTGTTGATTCTCATAATCAGAAAGGTCACTGAAACCAGCTGTTTGTTCAGATCTCGCTTTATCTGGTTCTAATTTCTCGCTCATTCTTTCTATTGCTGCCAATCCATTCTTCTCCGCTGCATGGTTTTATTACGCTTTCTGTCAACGAAATGTTCACAACACTCCAGTTCGTTGATCATTCAAAAAGTACCATTCCTCTTCCATCATTTTTACTTGATTAGCATTTTCTATTCGTTTTCTCGTAGCTTCGTCCTCTCAGAAAATAACGAAGGTATTGTTTGCGGCTTGGTTGAATTCTTCAACCCTTTATTGTATTTCTCATTTTGATGTCCTTTTCTACAGTTTGTATCAAATTTGTGAACCCTGAATAGAGTTTTAGTATTTTATTCTTGATGTGGTTAGTTCTTATCGTATATACATTACAAAAGATCCAGTGTTCCTGACACAGTTCTTTACTCTTGCCCAGCACGATTAGGTCGGATCAGATACATCATATTTTTCACTATAACAGTTTTTGTAGGAAGAACACCATTCGGAAAACTGGGTTTTTCAATGTACAGCCTAGATGCTAGCTGCTTCTGTGCTGTGGAGCGTGTTGTGGTCGGCTTCCTAGGTTATTTAGTCGGAGTCTGGAAATACACGAGTAAAACATTTCATCAGACCTGGCATAACCGTTGGTCAGATGTATCAGTTATAGATCCATATGGTATTACCTCCGCATTGGATGTTCCTGTTCTATTTCTGACCATATATTAATTCTTAATCAGCACCCTCGAAAGCCTAGAAAAACATATATTACAAACATATTATTGCGTTGTATTGGTTATCTATGACAGAAAATGGTCGATTTTAGCCGCCATATTGCATTTCGGCCATATTGGATTTTCATAGATTATTTCTGAGGTTATGTTTGGACTCGGCACCGTCAAAAACCATTAAAAAGTTGCAGGATAGGCCACTATTTGATGTAATTCAAGCTCAAAATTGAAAAAATCTGAAAATAGGTTTAAATTCGGGGGGTAAATTTTCAGAGGGCATGTACAGGGGGGTTAATATGGTCGGAAACAACATTTCTTTTTTTATTATTGTTTTTTACTATATTCTCCATATTTTAAGCAGGGGTTTATGTTGAAAAGCATAAAAATTGAAAATAACAAGCCCCCTACTTTTAGTCAAAATGTGATATTCTTGGTTGTAACTGTTAAGCAAATGATCAGATAATAGTGGAAATGACCGAGGGGAATTCTTTGCCAGTACATCAAACTTTGGAATTTAAATTTACTAATGTACACGTTTATATATATTTTTATGGGTTGGTGTATACCTGATTAATTAACCAAATTTAAAGCTTACATATATTTACGTATAGTTTTCAGTGCTGTTTAAAACATTTAGGTTATAATATAAACGTTTACATATTTATAAATGTTTTCTGTACTGTTGTTAAACTTTATTTTTATTGCAGCTGTTCAGACGATACTGCGAAGAAAGGAACTACAGACCATCAGATTGTTGGAAATTGAAAGTTGAACCAAACCTCGACAGATTCAGTAATTTTTCCCTTCCAGTGGATTATTATTTTTTAAAGTAAATGTTTGCTATCGCAATAACAATAAAGATATTTTATCAGTGAAGAAGGTTGGACGGGGGTTAAAAACTGTGGACGGGGGTTAAAAACTGTGTCTATAACTTAAAGATAAGGTCGTGTAACCCTATGAAAAACAGTCACTTGACCCAAGGCATCTTTTGTATGTTTTCGTACGTGTATTAAGTTTCCAAATTAACATTAACATGTATGAATAGCTCTTAATGCTTACTTGCTTTTCCATGTTTGCTCATTTTTAAATAATGAGTGAGTGTTTATATTATATGTGTTTGAATTTAGATCGTGACTATGCACATTAGTATTCTTTTTTTAAAGAAGTTATTATAAAGTGTTTCCGAAATAGAATGTATTATTTGTGCCGAGTGGATAGTAACAACTCTCCCACCCCACCCTCTCTCTCCCTCGTTATTCACCTGTCATGCCCTAATTCCTTCTTGGGTCGATTATTGCAAAAGCCTTCTAGTGCAACACAAAATGCAAAGCCCTAGATCACCTAGATCCAGAAACATGGCTCCAATGTCTAGAAGATCTTGATTTGACAATTTTTGAAACAGATTTCAAAGTGTTTTGGTTCTGTTATGCAATATCTTTTTCGACTTTCGACGCTCAAATGAAATGAAATGGGGTTTAACGTCCTACTCTTCTGCACCTGACCTGGGCTAATGGAAGACGGGCATACAGTGTGCTATGAGGGAAATTTTGCCCGGGCAGCGGCGCTTCGACGCTCAAAGGAAAAGTTCGCGGCTAATACCACCTAAATATAAATTAGGATAGCTTTCGCTTTATTCTTTATATTTTACGCTGACATTTATTGCTTTAAATCTTCCTAGCGCTAAAACGGAAAACGTGACCTTTGGACCTCCGGAGTCATGAAGATAAAAGGTGAATTTTTACCAACTTTACATTTTTATTGATAGGGTGAGTACTTTTGATCACTTTAGGCACTTTTTCGTGATACAGGAATGGCTGCGCATTCAGTTTCAGTGCAAATGAACATATCTGACCCCGAATATCTCGAAAACGCCCCAACGGCGGACTGATTACGCAAAATCTTACTATACAAAAGATGTGTTTGGTTTAGTGCCCATTTGATTTACCCCCTCCCCCAAGCACTGAGCCTCTAGGCTAACGTCAATGTGCAAAATAATATAACTGAGAGCAAAACACATTTTTGTGGAGTTTTGGCTCATTTGGAATGTTTTGCCGAATCCCGGATAACAAACCAACACGTTGTTAGGGATTCCGCAATAACATAGGTGACTGCGGTGGAGGACTGCCCCGTGCACGCCAAGACAACGTGGGAAATGGTCGGATGGAAGGTAGGTCGAATCATGAATCCCGCGATAACGTGCCAACTTCGCGTTTCCTAAAGGGTGTTGTGAATATTGTGTTTAGTAAATCAACCATTTCAGGTGTTGTGACAATTTTTTTCTCTTTACCTTGGCCTTCAAAGAACCTCGTTGAAAGTGGAAAGTTTTTGAAACTATCGAGGTTGCTTCAGTAATCTGCAGGAGTGGTTTTCTATCCTTATAGCCTTTTTCTAAATACCTGTAAATAGATAAAAGTAGATAAACAAATCTTAAAGACCCAACATCCAGAATTAACGTTAAATATATGGTTTAATGATGGACATGTAAAATAAACAAGATAGCTTTGTCATCAACATCACATGTCTTAGCAGGAAGATGTATAGCAAATAGCATCGGGCATTGCAATTATGCCATCTGGTGATACATAAATTTGTTTAAATTACGAAATACAAGTACATTTTCTTCTACAATTACACGGTCAAAGTATGAAAAGACTGAAAATGAATGATATGCTCAGTTTTAGATGTATCAATGGAACTTGCGAAACAAAACTTCATAACGTTTCATAAATATAGTTAAGGGCTGAAATTTTGTATGTCCAGTTCTATGATTCTTCTCTGGAATAATTGCATACCAAAAAAATAAATCGAAAATATTTCACAGAAACATAAAGAATATTGAACTGGGAGTTTTAGATTGCAAACTACACAAATGCTATGAATTTTGAGATTTTGGAGGGCATATTGGAGTTTGGAATCTTCCATTAAATCTCTTACTGGGAGTCTTTTCTCTTTATTGCATGCAATGATGAGCGGTCAGAATGTGGCCGCATTCACACTTCTTAAATATAAACCAGTGAAGTGAGAATGCTACCACATTCTGACCGTTAATCATGTCGTTATTGCGTTCAATAAATCTGTGAATAGGCCGTTTTAATCCTTTTGGCTCCGAGCCGAGAAATTATCTACCAAATTATATTTCGATTTGTTTTTCGCCATAAAAATTGATTTAGCTCTGATTAAGCACTACGACATAACGATCAGTGGCGACCGAGAGCAGTGAATATATAGTTTTTTTTGTTTAGTTTGTAAACAATATTCAAATTTATGAAAAGGGATCAGGAAACAGGTATAGCCTATATCACCCCATCCTCGTACAAAGAATATAAAATATATAAATAATAGACAGATCTCCTATGTACATATTATAATAAAATAATGGTGAAAATCATATAAATTAAATATGTTATATACACATCATTTATAACAAGTGAAAAATGAGCTGTTGAATTGTAATTGTTCTAGTATATACAATCAGATATGGAAGCCTCTCGTGACATCGAAGTATTTATGAACTATTTTAAAGATGTTATTAGATGTAGCCTGATTATCTATGCCCATTAAAATGGTTTAATTGATTGCTGGTGTGATGTGATGGTAAAAAATTTATTGTATTACTTTGTGCGTCTGAATACAGTAGGCATCAGCGGAGAAAAAGTTCAGAAACTTCAAAGCGATGACCGCAGCTGCAAGATGGATCCACGGAGATATGTTGTAAAAATTAATGCCCGTTTAGGTCGCTAAAAGAAAGCCTCAGTCTTCTTTGTATAATCTAGTTCTTTCTTTTGCCCTGTAGAAATGAATTTGGAATAATGAGATCGTTTAGTTTTAGATTTTGTTTGAAAGCAGTGAGAGACAGAGAAATTTTTATATTACGTTTTTCCCATTCTTTCATTGACGGGAGTCCGAAAGAGTTCGAAAACATTAGTGTTCTACGATGGTATTTTGAGAGATGGTCATTTTTTCGAAGATGATAATTGTTGGGTCGGTATAATATTAAGTCATTTGGGTAAGCAGGTGTCGGGTCATTAATGATTTTATAAATAAATGCCAATTTGCGACGTTTCCATCTTTCTTGTAGCGTAATAAACCCTTTTTCGTTATATAAGAGTTTATGGCTGGTACTTTTTACAGCCTCACATACAGTTCTAAGTACATCTAATTGTAAGATTTCTCGTTTGTTAGTATGATCATCAGTGCAGCTATCCCAGATAACATCAAAATGGCGTAACATAAAGGAAATGTATAGAGTGCAGGGATTTTCGATTAAGCCTATATTTGAGTCACCATAAAGAGTTAATTAGTTTGCTCCTTTTTTTTTATTGATAATTGAATCTACGTGAGCGTGCCATTCGCAGTTGGACTGAAGGATTAAACCGAGATGTTTATGTTTGTTGACTTATTTCAAACGAATTTGATTAAATCTAAGCGCTGGAATGTATAAGTTAGAATTTATAGCTGTTGCAATTCTGCGTGTTATGAATTGTATCACATGTTTTATTATTATTATACATGTCCAGATGAGTGTAACAGAAGAACTGTCTAACCCTTACAAAACCTTTAACTAAATAATGACTCAAACTTTTCAATACCGATTTAAATTAATGACAGGCTTTTCCAAATATAGATGGTTAAAATGTCTAGTCATTAGTCTCAAGGTTGAAAAGAAACCGTTGAACAAAAACCCCACCAACAAAAATACACAGATCATAAAGAGACAGCTTCAGATTAATAATAGTATTAGTAGTCAAGGAAAACCCCACCCATTCAGATCATCCCGACCATATATTCTTAGTAAAATTATATATACTTTAAATGGGATTGAGTATATTTGTGAATTATTCAATGTAAGCTTAACCCAATATTGAGAAATTACTGTAAAAACTAATTATTTTGATAGTTTAGGATATTTTCCTTTTATTAACTAATTAAAATGGATATTTTTGTCTTGCAAAGTTAATTTAGTATGCTTCAAAAACATTTTACGCACTTCTTAGATGAACAATAATGCACAGATAAAATTTAAATTCATAGGTAAAAAGTTTTCTAAATTGTTTTTATAAAATTGGCCGAAACGTCGCAGGCCGAAATGATCACTAGCCGAATAATCGTAGGCCAAAACGTCCACTGGCCAAAATGTGAGTCAACTCCCGATCTTAACACCGCCAGGTTTGTCCCCCCACACCCGCTTCCTACAACGCACCTCTAAAGACCTCAGTGGACAAAAAAATTATTCCAACAAAATATACCTCGACATATTTGTTGGGATGGTGCGAAACAACGAGGTTTCATGTATAGAAACGCCGCTATCCGGGCAAGATTTCTCTTATATCACACAGCATAGCGCATGTCTGTTTTCGTTAACTTGGTTGGTGGAGATTATGCTGAGTAATATCTTTTTTTTTCATTTTTTGTATAAATGAAGAGTACGACTGATGACTAACCGTGGTTTAGGTCAATATTAACATATGGTTAGAGTATACATCACGCTACACGACATATCTATTCATTCAAACAAAGTCTACACCAAATAAGAACTATTCGCTGTATTTTATAAAAGGTAAGATATTTCAACTTATAAGATTAATTTGATTTAAGAGTTTAATTACAAAGTGTTTTAGGCGATAAATAAATGTGCATTTGGCGGAAGATGTACCTTCTATGTTTATTGTTTAAGATTGTTTAATAGTCTTGTTTTCATCTGCAATCTTAGCAAAACACACTGAAAAATGACCGTATACAAATTTAATGAAATCGCCAATTGTCATTTTGATTGTATTATAAACCTATAACGGAAAACCTCTTTGATCTTTCGGGTAAATTTATACCCGGAATAACTTGCTGACTGAAAGTCGCGGGCGACGTCGAATTTATAAAGGGGAGGGGTTATTCTTCTGAAAGTTTTTCTTTAAACCTGTAACGGGATATTTTTCCAGAGTAAGGTTTTACTAACTGAAATTCTGAGATACTCTCGTAGTACGTACATGTAAACATAGACGGTTTATAAGCGAGATAAAGTCCTCGAATACGATTATGCTGGGGTGGAAAGAAGACAAAAACTTACAAAAGAAAGACTTCCACCTATCGTCATCGGTTTTTCTTTTTCCATGGTTAATGTCCTTAGTCCGAATTTGACCCCAGTAATAGCCGCTAAAGTTCCTCAGAATTTCCGATGTGGTTTCTCCTTGTCGGAGGCCCTGGCAAGAAACCCTGTCTAGCCGTTCCGATCGGCGAAATAACCGAGGTTCCGTGAATTCAACACCTTGACATGCACGTAAAAGAAACCTTACACAGCTGGAATTCAATGGGTTATGTCTTTTCTTCATTAACCCGGTTAGAACCGAAAGGTAGGACTAATAAATCCCGTTACAAGCATTCATTTTTAATCTGGAGTCACAAAAATCTTTAAATCTTTCAAATGCATTAGTTGCTGGATTTAGAATAAGTATTTATCATTTATATAGCTTCTTTGTGGCATGCAGTTTAATTAATTCCTGCGTGATTTAATGATATAGCTGGTGAAGAAGTAAACACTAAGCCTAAATTTGGAAGTAGTCCCTATAGTTGCAATATGAAATTGGCGCTAGATTAGACTAGATGCCTTTGTTGCAGATTTTAACTTCTACAATGGAGCTTCTACTGAAATCAAAATTAAACTACCGTAGTCTTACATCTAGGTAATGTCATTTGTTGAGTACTAAACCTGGTGGTTATATCTAGTTTAGATCATAAAACTATTTGTATTCACATGCAAACAGAAGGTATATTATTTCAATTACAGCAGATCATCACGATGAATCGTGTAATATCATTGGTGGCATGTCTGGTGATGATGGCGTCACTTGGTAATGGGTCAAATTGCGAGTAAGCCTTTTTTAAAACTTAGAAATAGCCTTAATAACTTATTTATGAAAAGATGTTAAAAGTCATGCCTGGGCGTGATCGTCTGAATTTCACGTATAGTTGTCAGATTGATAGAAATGAAATGAAATGGCGCTTAACGCCTCTACTGTTCTGATCCAATACTGGGCAAATGAAGACGAGCATAAGCAAAACAATGTGCTATGAGGGAAATTGTGCACGCCAATGTATACACGGGACCCCGTTTTTTTGTCCCATCCCGAAGATTAGACACACGCGACCTCCATGCTAGCAAGTCAGCCTCTTAGTCACCGCGTTTCTTCAAAATTGATAGACATGTATTTACAAGATGCAAATCCTCGCTTGGATTAAAGGAGGTATGGCTCTATTTTTGCAACCTTAAAATAGACAAAAATGGTTCTAAAAGCACATATTAATGTACTATGAATTTATGTAAACTAATTATATTCAATTTTGTTTGAAAAAAATATATTGTAATTTCTAATCATTTATGTTCGGTGGAATACGCGAACAGTGCGCCTGATTAGTAGTGCATTCTACACATTTTATAAATATTATTTTGCTGTTTGTGAATCGGCTTTTACTAATTATTTCCTCATTGTGATGTGTTTTTATTTATTCATGACAAAATGGCACTCGAAACTATAGGGTACATACGACTTGTGTGCTGATTATAAATTGTTAATTGTGTTCAAAATATTGTAGTATAACATAATTATTTAGAATACTGAAATTGTGGATCTGAAAACAAGCCATAGCTTATATAATTTCATCTCCATGTAAATTATACACTTCATTAACATTGCTAAAATGTGAAAATTTCAAAGGTAAAATCTTAGAGTTTTACGAATAAATAAATAAGAACATAAATAAATAAATCATCTTCAGGGTCAATAAAACCCTCACGTGTTAGCCACATTGGAATGGACAGTTCTCGTACTTAACCGATGCTTTAATAAATCCAGTAGAACTATATGTGCTATAGATCATTTTCGTTTCATTAATGAAAACAGTGTGCTTTGCTTATATTAATTGACAGTTTTAGGGCGTTTGGCGGAAGCTATCTGGACGTCAATGCTGTTTTAGCTGATATTGATGTAAATAACGATGGTAAAGTTACCCTGACTGAAGACAGAAACAGCGTCCTTCTCGGCGACTCATCCAGTAAGACCAAAGTTTTTTTTCTTAATCAAGAGTTACACGCGTTTGTCTTTTTGTATGCTTATTTTTTGACTCCAAGTTTCTAATTAACTAGGAAATATTACCTTGACCGCGCGCTTAAAGATATGTTGTATACTGGTCAAAGGGTTTGCTGAGCACATTCCTGATCTTAAAATTTTATCAAATGCTGCCGTGCGATTTGTTGGGATCGCGTTGTCCCTATTGACTATATGGTCTGCCAGGTGCAGATACGTTCGGATATGTCTCGATGTGACCTAAATATTTGATAAAACCTGGTAGGATTACAAGGACCACTACACGATTACAACCACAATTCCAAACGTAGTACGACGAATCGTGATAGCAGGAACCCAGCATAAGATAATGAGAACAAACGTTTATTTTCCTTCTTCTGCTGTTTGTTCGGATGGTTTCAATTCCTTGATGTGCTATATTTTTGTTTCCAATTTTTAGAGGATGGTAAAACATCGAGAGCAGAATTTGTCAACAGAATGGTCCGTGATTTCTGTTATCCAAAGATGTTGGCCAGTTATGGTTTCGATATGCTGGACAGAAATAACGATAGCTTCCTTACAGGTGACGATGTAATAGCATCCCGATTTGGAGGTAAGACCTCGACATGCGCCCAGGAAAACAAAAATAAATGCAGGTTTCAGTTTCATTCCCATCGAATTTACGCGTTCAATTTAAAGAATTCCTACCCAAATGCAAATTGGTACAAAAATGATTTAAATGAATCGATCCCAAGCCAGAGTTCACGTTTTTAGAATCGAATCAAACGATCAGATTTCTATCGTTCGTCGGACATATCGCTCATAATTCGGGTTATTGTAATTTGTTTATTTTCTGTATAATTTTGGGTGCTGTGCCTCCCCCCCCCTTCTGTAGCTAAATTTACTCGCACAAAGTTTCTAATGAGAAAATATTTGTCAACGAATACAGGCCATATCAAGATATATGATTTGTTCAATATTTTTACTATTTACTATAACCTTTAATAATCGGACGATCAACGAGTACGATGTTTATATTTGCAGCATCTGGAGAGCTCGATCGTTCAGTTTTGGCAGTGGGTTTACGACGTTTGGATACCCGTGTAAGAGAATTAGACAGAGCATATAAGGTACGGTAACTTTACAGTTAGTGGCTCGGAGGTACGCTCCCCATCACCCGTTTACCCCTCGACAGTGGTATAGAACCGGCGAGGGGGGGGGGGCTGGAAATGAACAGCGTCTAGCCGTTCACCTGGAACAAAATAAAAACAAGGTCACGTGTACACGGTCGCGTGCCCTAAAAGGAACCAATGACTGTTGGAATGCGACGAAGAGTAGGTAGGTCGACGCTGTCCGATTACTTATGACGGCCTTTATTATCCCTAATGATGCAGATAAGTGGAAGGTCAACCCCAATTTCATTTCCTACAAAAGGAATCAGATAAAGTACGATGAAACATACAGGACAATGAGATATGTTACGGTCGTCAAAGAAAGGTATGCAAATTAAATGTCCATAAATGCAAAATGACCAATCGGTGCTAAAATACGTCGAATTTACCAGAAAACGATTTACAGTAACTGTTGTTAACCAGCCAAAGTAGAAAATGGAAGCATTACCCTTGCAATTTTTTTTAGTTCAGCGCTATAATTTAAATTGAAAACAAAACTGTTTTGTCTTTCAGACACTATTTGCGATGGTGCAACAAAGATATGACGTACCAGGCAGTTAGTTGGTGATTACCCAGTCAATGTTTTGTGATTTAAATAAATCGAATTGTAAACAAGACCTATTCACAATTAATTGAGAGTATATACAGCCGTCACACTTGTCTGTCGACCCATTTCATTTGTTCTGCTTTTCATTTTTTCATATTTGAAAGAAACCCATTTGGATTGTCCAGGTAGTCAAACGGCGGAAGACTCAAAAATTGTTAAACCGACTCCCCGAATGGGTTCAAATCGAGAAAATAAATGGCCACAGATCACTAATTATTTCCCCATTGGCTTTAATGTTAATTTTCGTCTCTTAGACCGGCTGTAACTTTTCCCCAAATATTCGTTGGGTAGAACGCTTTCTGTCACAGATGGAGCAACATGTGGCAAACTCTTGTCCAAAAGCATGTATGAGGTTCACCATGAAAAACTTGAGATACACAAGTAGAGAAAACTAAACAGGCAATTTTCGGCCCTCCCTTTCAACGTAACCAACCTCACAACTCGTGTATCCTTCCGCCTTAAAATCATGAATATTCACAAAAACCTGGCAGAAAATATATATTCTAACCCTTTTCTTCGATTCTATACCATAAAGTCAACAAAAATCGCCATGCAAAATGGGGGGAAAGGGAGAGAAAGACTAAAAATAACTTTCGCCCTTGTTTCGAGATCTGTGTCCTATATAGGGGTGAAACTTCAGGTATCACCAAAAGGCCTTTTTATATGCTTCCCATATGTTCTGGCAACACATCGGTGAAAGAAATTCAAAATCAATGAATAACTGCAAAAATGATGGCCCTTTAAGTATACATGCTGCTTTATGTACAGTGGTGCTCAAATTTAAGAATCTTTCTTATTAAAGGCAGTATTTGAGTTTTGTGAAAAAATAAGACAAGTTACAAACAAATTACACAGGAAACACTCATAATTTGGAATTTTTTTTCAAAAATATATTTTTGTACTGCCATGTCATGAAAAATGTACAAAATTTACATGTAGCATCTTACAAAAAAACAATAATTTTCCACTTTTATGAATTATGGTTGAAAATAGGCCTTGATGAAAGAAAAAAATGCCATATTTGGTCCATGAGCACCCTTCTCTAACAAAAGGGTCACATAATACACAATTTTCACAAATTTGGAAACAGTTCAATGTTTTCAACATCTCAAAACTCAGAGGCATCATACAAATCTTTATTGCAATTCTTGTGCTTAATCAAGATGTCTGGACCATTACATCAATTACCTGAAAAAATGAAGTCAAAAGGGCAGTTATGACAGAGTTGACAACATAAAAGAGGCCTGAAAAGGAGCAAAAATAACATTTTACTGTTCTATAAGTAACATAAATGCAACAAACACCACAAATCCTAGATTTTGATAAGAACTTTCGCCCTTGTTTCGTGGTTGACGGCCCATGAATATTTAGTGATCTGTATCCAGATATTTGCTTTGAATAAGGAGAGTTATTCCCCTTGTGCTTTAATCATGGGGGTGCTCGATTATCCGTCTTGAACGTACCGAATTGACAGGATTGCAATCAAATGATACAGAATTCAGCCCTGTCACAGTTCTGCCAGTCCCGACAGTTTGGGTGGTTTGAGTAGAATCCTGACGTATTTTAAGTAACAAATATATTTCAGCTGTAATGATTGCTTGGGATATTTTGTTTATGCCATCACCCTATAGACACTATTTTTGGAATTGAAAGAATTTAATTCCGGAACGTTCAAGCGAGTATCCCCATAGTCTGAAGTAACATAACTTCTTAGTTTCCCAATGATCATTCCTCTATCAAACCTTAACAAGATAAGTGGTTATGGTAGCAAACCAATGAAATACAGTTTTACACGATGTAGAAAAGTAGGAATTTAAACCCCATTTCAATTCATTCATAACACCTTAAATTCCCCTAACGATTTCGTACCAAACTATTATCCTCTTTCAACTTGAGTATGTGAAGGGGGCACGTGCTTGGGTGCTAACTTGCAAGTCTCCGTTACAAATTCTGCTATGGATATTTCAACAAAGTAAATAATATAACCAACAAAGTCTACTACAAGTACAACATAAGCCTTCAAGTTGAATAACCTTTAGAGAAATTGTATGATTCGTGTTTTGATAAACCAAAAAATAAAGTTATCATAAATTTTATAATAACAGTATCATAAAAAAGGGTAATTTTTACAGTTGTTAATGTGGGAAGTGATTTAAAATTAAATCATTTGCCAGATTAAAGCCGCATATCGAAAGTGGGACCTATTGCTAATGGAGATTAAAGGGTAAGCCGATAATCCGCGACATTAATCCCAAAACCCGTCCCCCAAAATATCGTTTCATCGTTCGTTAATGATACCTAACTCTTTCCCTACTTCACATAATTTACTGGGTGGATAATACAGAATAACTCGCTTTAAACCGATATATAATATGTAACTGCACTGAAATGGATATCTTCATTTTACCCGTTTTGTAAGCTCCGATTTGTAGACCCTGTGTGGCGTGGCGAGTTTCCTCCAGTTTTGAGATTTATCCTGGGCACTTGAATGCGTCCAAAAACTGCTTACATAACAAAACTATATCTACTTTTGGCGGAATCGATAGGCCGATAGGCTCTAATTTACTTATTAGTTCATCAAAGTATTAGATCTATATAGGTATGATGGATAATTAACTAATAGTAAGACAATTGTGATAATGAAAGACGATAATGTGTTCGGTAGGCTTAATGTGACCTACAAAAGTTGTTACGCGATCATCGGAAACCATTTCTTGATTGGCTTGAAACTTGTTAGTTTAGTATAGTTTGGGCTTCTTCCATCTCACGTTTTGGATTTTCAGAGATCCCCCCCACCCACAACTCTAAATCAGACTTATATAAAATAAAGGACACTAGTCAGGAATAATATTTGTAATTTCTTGTGGTCAAATATGCATGCAAATTTCTCATGGATTCTTGAAGTTATGATGTTTTTACGTGTAATGTAAATCCTGGTAACCGTATATTTTAGAAACCCAGTTGACCGTAAGAAGACCTAATGGGAAATTGTACACGAAGTTGATAACGACGCGAGCTTTCTCCTGTGCATGCGCTGTGTAAGGAATTCCCTCACTGGGGGCAAATTAAACACATTGGATTAAAATATGTTACATCTATGTTTCAAAAACACGATTCAGTTTTGACACATGTTGAAGTATTAGTATCATAAACTACGTCAAACCAATCAAATTTACTAACGTAAAGCAATTTAAAAATATGTTATTAGCGGATATTGGCTATTTTGCAAATCGATTTAATACCCACGGGGTGAAAAGGTAACGTTGGTTATACAATATGCCATTTTTTGTGGGTGAGTCATTCAGCTAATCGTCATGATTTCGGTTTATGTATTGTGTGACTTTAGTCCATTCCGGAGTCTGTAACATTGGCTCTTCGGTATATTTTCATTGACTGTGGTTCGAAGCTATTTGCACCCCCCCCCATCCATGACGCCTAGGGACAGATTTCTTTTCCAGTTCGTCATGGGACATCGTCACTAATGCATGAATGGTCGTCCGTACTAGTCAGTTTTCGTTCGCTTCAAAATAGTGTGATATCGCGCAGACAAGGCATCCTTGTTTGTATTCATCTTTATATCCAACAGCTCAAATAAGACAATGCTATCCTTTGTTATAGCATTGTCGTAGTAGTGGTGTAAATGGTCCATAAACCATGTTTCCCAAACGCATTTCATTCAATCACTTTTGAAAAAAACTGAATAAATCATGTTTTAAGATGCCCGTGTTCATGCGAGAACGAACAAAATAAATATTGATCATTTCGATAATTATTAATGTAATTGGGTCTTTAACACATTACTCCCCATTTCATTTACATCCGTTTTTAATATTTTTAAAATAAATTATATTAGAAAATAGCATTTAACAGAACAGAACAACCACTGCAATAATGTCTAAATGCCAGCACTGGGGTTGATTTAGTGTATTCATATCTGACATATCAGTGTGAAATCTCAAATACTATCGAAATAGCTTTTTATGAGTTGTATTATTAGTCCCTTGCAGCTAAACTCCAACTTGTTTTTGAAGGATATAAGCGATAAATTATTCCAGGTTATTGCTACTCGCCTGCAGTCTAATGTATGCACACCTAAAGTATTATACTATTATTGTCTGATTTTATCATGGACGTTATAAAAAAAACAGCAAACAGTGAGACTCTTTTCCCACACCTCAATCCAAACTAAATAGACGATACTTGTTAATAACTTGCACCTTTATTGTTTTATAAATCACCTAACAATCCAATAGTCTCTGAATAATCTGTTAAATATCGAAATTTGTTAAGGTATTGTTATTGATATTGTTTATTAAGGATTTAGGTCAAAGACCAATAGATCCAAATCATAATACAATAAAGTGGTCAGGTAAGACAGTGGTGTGGTATGAATTGGTAATAATACATATATGCATGTAACTATAACAATATAATAAATTCAACAGACTTGGTGTATAGAGACCTTACAAGTGAGGTGGTCAATAAATAGCATTTAGGGCTGGGTTTTTAATAATTCGTTTCTTAATACCCATATCTTATCTATATAAATAGATAATTGTAACACAATAAAATCCATTCTCTTCGTTAATATAATCACTTAAATATTGAACTCGTAGTTTATGATATGCCTTACACAATGAATATATGAAACAAATCTTCGATTATATTGGGTGTACAAAACATCCAATTTAGCCTTAATTTTGTGACATTTCTCTTGCGTTGCTGAGGGATTTGAACAGACAAGTATTTTTCTCGACTTAAATTCAATTTATAATTCTTATAGACTTCAAGGCTTTCAGAATTACTAATTCTCTCAGACCAGTCTTGCCTATTAATATTCGACAGTCTTAGGTTTAGAGATACAATAAATAACTTTAAATTACCAACAGACTGAGAATACCATATATAGGCGAAACCTAGAGAACCTAATTCTTATTTTGGTTGCCCAGGTGTCCCTACCTAATTCATCAAGTTTACATAGCATGAGATAAAACTGTTTGGGATATCTGTTATGGGACATACCAGTTAACTTTGTCCAATACTTTATACAGGATATCATGTATGAAACAGACAAGTCATGGCGGCGACATTCGCCTAAGACTCTGGGTGTAGTGGAGCTCTTATGGATTGGTAGTATATATTTGCCAAATTTAGAGTGGACACGTTCAATGTCACTGCGGAACACGAATCCCCAAATCTGTGAGCCATAAAGTAGTATTGGTTTGATAATTGCGTCAACACTTTTGAATGAGAGTTCAATGGATGGATTTGTTTTCTGGAATAAACATTTGATAGGAATTAATGCCTTTTCAGCCTACAAGACAACCTTAATGAGAACAGTATGCCTAAGTAGTTATAATACGTGACACACTCTAACAGTTGCCCCCCAGGAAAAACTTTTCATTATTTCTTAATGCTCCCCCATTCTTTAATACAACAACCTTGTGGTGTTCACAGATAAATTAAATTCGGTACAAAACTTATCCAAAATATTGATTTTTCTCTGCAAATTACCATCTGAGTCACCCAAAATACCAAGGCCATCTTAAGGAACATGAGGATGTCATGAATGTCTGGAGTGGTAAAAATGCCTCTTAAATCCCTATTTTCCATAATATTAACCTACTGGTTTATATTGAAACAAAACAATATAGGACTAAGAGTACATCCCTGTCTTACTCCAGACATACATTCAAAAAAGGGAGTGAGTCGGTTCCCAATTTTGACACATGATAAGACTGAACTATACATGTACTTAAGTGCAATAAACATTTTCCGACCAACACCATTTTGTAAGAGTAGGGACAACAGTTTAGACCGATTAATTTGTCAAATACCTTGGAAAAATCGACAAACAATGTATAGAAAAGCCCCCTAGGTTTAGACAGATATTTCCGTGCGAGACCAAACAATGTGAAGATATAGTCCACAGTTGAATGACCTTTTCTGTAGCGAGCTTGGGCCTCTTTGTATTTGTTTTCCGATTCACACCACTTTTGAAGCCTGCAATTGAGAACATCAATATACAATTTACCGATACAATCAAGCAATGAGATTCCTCTGTAATTGTTTGTATCGTTTTTGATCCATTTTTATGTAGTGGTGATAATTGCCTTAAGAGCACGAGTCGGGAAACATCCCTCATCAAAGACTTTCTTGAATAATAAAGTAATAGCCGGAATGAGGATATCGATGCCAACTTTATAAAAATCAATACCGATTCCATCCGGACCGGGTGGGGTTCCTGGCTTCATGTTCTTGACACATTGCTTGACTTCCGACTCAGAAATTGGTTTGTTAATTAAGAATACAGTTATCCACTACATTTGTTTGACTTTAAGAATTTGAAATAAATTTAGATTCACATTCTTGTGTCCCGGAACATGGATTCAAAACTGATTCGAAATGTTCAACCCAACTTCCCGGAGTAATTACGTCAGAGATCTGTGATTTGGGTCGGAAAATTTTAACAGAATTCATCTGGGTCATGAAGGTTTCTTTGAAGCGTGTCACAAAGTGTGTTCATACTCTATTTTCTTACTTCTACAAAGATTTTTAAGCTCATTTTTACATGTATTATAAGCACTTAAGTGCGATTTACAGTTGCAATTTTTGAATTTATTTAATAAATCAAACTTATGTTTCTTACTAGTTTTACAGCTTTCAAACCAAGGTGGTTGTTTGAGACGTGATGTGATGTACCTTTAACTTCAGGCCTAGGCCTAAATAGCCATGCGTGACCCACAAAGTGTGATGAATTCTGTAAAGCAAGAAAGAATTAATATTTCGAGAAAGTATGTCTGTAAATTGTCTATAGAATTGATCATATCCAAATGAAACATTAGCAACGAATTCGTCTCTGAACGCTTCCTGCCATTTTAATTTTGAATATGAATCTAAAATTACATCATGCGAAACATTCGGATTATGGAGTCTATAACTAGCAATATCAAATTCTACGGGGTTATGATCTGATTCAGTTCTGGGTCTGATTATGAAATGACAAAAAAGAGCAAACAAACATGATGAGTTCTTTAAATGACATCTAGAAGCACGGATCACTATTCATAATAAAACACAACACAAGGTATACTATTCAAAAAAAGTAGGGGATATTTGATTTTGGGGGCATAATACTAAAATATGCAAATGACTACGAAAAAAGTCACTATAGAACCTAACAGAAGAAACATTTCCAGTTACATGTGACGCCCAAACGCACCAATAGCTACCGCATGGAATGCAGGTGATGCTTGGGATCATCATGGGGGTCCAACCCAAGATTTGCACGACTCTGACTTTGAATGTTACAGTCATTGTGGCATTGAATTCCAGGGTGGAAACATCAGTTTAATTGTTTTAGAGACCAGAAAACAAATGTTGATATGCGTCGGCTTACCCAAAATGAAAGGTTACGTGCCCTTGACTTGCTACAGATCGGCACAACACAGGCGGTTGTGGCGCGGACGATGAATGTTTCTCAGTCTGTCATAAGCAGGCTATGGTCCAGATACCGTGATACACAATCTGTACAGGACAGACCACGCTCAGGTCGACAACTCAAGCCCAGGATCGATTTATCCGTACCTTGGCCTTGAGAAATCGAGTCATCACAGCAAATCAGATCAGCGCTCGTCTTCAAACAGACACTGGTGTGAGAGTGAGTGGCCAGACGATTCGGAATCGACTGCATAGGGGTCACCTTCGCGCCCGACGTCCTCGCGTGATCCCTTGTTTGAGAGATCATCACATTCAGGCAAGACGTCGTTGGTGTAGGGATCGTCAACACTGGGATAATCGACGCTGGAGCAATGTGATGTTTTCAGATGAGTCAAGGTTCACTGTTGATTTTTTGGACAGACGTAGGAGGGTGTGGCGTCGTCGAAACGGGCGCTTCCAAGACGTTAACGTCATCATACATGATCGATTTGGGGGTGGTTCTGTTATGGTGTGGGGAGGCATCACTGTTGCTGGAAGAACGGCTTTACATGTTGTTGCAGGGCGTGTTACAGGCCAGTACTACCGGGACAACATCTTGGCAGTCCATGTTGTGCCGTTCGCACGACGTCATGGCCGCCGTTTCATCTTCCAGGATGACAACGCAAGATGTCACAGGGCCAGGATCGTTACAGGTTACCTCCAACAACAGAACATCACCACATTATCTTGGCTAGCACTGAGTCCCGACCTCTTCCCCATCGAGCATGTCTGGGACATGCTTGGACAGAGGTTACGTCAACGTCAACAACGTCCTGCCAATGTCCAAGAACTTGCTGCTGCGTTGCAACAGGAATGGGACAATCTGGACCAAAATGACCTTAGACGTCTCATTAGGAGTATGCCACGTCGGATCAATGCTTGTTTGGCAAACAGAGGAGGATTTACCCGTTACTGACTTTGTTGTGATGCTGTGGTAACTTTGCTGTTTGACCCCGCGTATCATTTTACCCTTATAATGGTCAGTCTGTGCCTTACTTAGTCTAACGATCATTTGGAATAAATCGATAAATGTGAACTTCATTTCATTTTGTCATTTGTTTCTTCGTCAGTTTCATTAGGTGACTTTAATAACACTTAAAAATCAAATATCCCCTACTTTTTTTGAATAGTATATATATATACTTCTCTATAATTTAATAACGATGTTTCGTAACACATACAGGTCACGTTTTCAAGTTAATGAGGCTATGACCAAATCCACCACGAATGCGCCGCTATATTTTACGGCCTCTGTGTTAAATCTGTTAACCCATGAAAGCCGTGCTATAAATTAATTTCTATCTGATCTGTTTCACCTTGAATGAATAATCGCAGGACACATGAAATTTTTCACTACGCATATTTTTGGCAGCTTGTATATTACGATTTTACGACAATCTAAAACAATGTGGTAGTTGATGGTATCAAACACGACCAACATTTCGAGAACAACCAGCAGTCCAAGATTGTCATTACCGACATTATTATTTCGACAGTCTAGAGAGAGAGAGAGAGAGATAGCGCAAAATGGGGTTTAACGCCCACTCGACACAAATTTGGTCATTTCGGGACTAACATATGGTTTATTTTATTTCAATAATTTGTTTTGGCGTAGGGGTATTTAGCAGCGGGAGGAAACTAAAGGACCCAGAGAAAACACACGAGGTTGTACAGACGACCCTACTCCTTGTCACGTACAACAAGGGGATTCGAAACAACGCCAGTTGACTCAATGGCAGGCTTTATGGTACAGCGCACACGTGCTAACCATTCGGCTATCCACACACACACACACACCCCATTCGGCGTTCTAGCTCCATGTGATTGGCGATAACATACTTTGTGTTTCGTTTTTGAAAAGCGACATATTGTGTTGTTACCCAAAGTCAATGACTTTATTTTAATATTTACAAATCTATAATGCCAATAAAAACATATCTCTACTCTGGATATGAACGATTATGTGTTGTATTTTCTCTTCCACTTGTAAAATGAGAGAGAGAGAGAAATGGGGCTTAACGTCCACTCGACACAAATTAGGTCATTTCGGACTAACATATGGTTTGATTTTATTTCAATGATTCGATTGCGGGTAGGATTCTTTAGCGTTGGGAGGAAACCGGAGGATCCGGAGAAAACCCACGAGATTGGACAGGGGACCCTATCCCTTGTCACGTACAAGCGACCATTCGAAACCACACCAGTTGACTCAATGAAAGACTTCATGATACAGCACGTACGTGCTAACCATTCGACCATCCAGCCCCCTCGTAAAATGAAATGAAACGGGGTTTAGCATCCTTCATGCGGTCTAATCTTCATCATGTAAATGTACTTAATGAACAGAAATCTAGAACAAATTCAACTAAAAGGTTTTTATGTTATACACCGAATGCCGATGTGATCGCGCTCCACAAGAGATAATAGAAATGAAATGAAATGAACTGGGTTTAACGTCCTACTGTTCTGCTCCTAAACTGGGATAATGAAGACGGACATACACCATACAGTGTACGGCCTACTACAATATCGAATTCCAACTGCCAAGGGATCTTTTACGTGCACGCTCATCACTTGCTGACATCTGATCAAGCGATTTATTTTCTCCTCGTTTTCTTTCATAAGACAAAAGCAGCTTGTTATATTTTATACAAGGCTTGTGTGAAATGTTCACGAAATCCTAATGTAGCTCACAAGATTTATCTCAGACAGTATGATGGTTTAATAAAATGTCTCACCAAGAGTTCAATAGAGCAAATTGATAGAAATTTACTTGAGTCCATCCGTTAGGGTATTAAATGGCCTCAAATTCTCAATTCAGATTTTAGCTAAAGATTACATCTTCATGGCTGAAATAAGCTAATCTTAATATAATTATTTGAATAAAATGAAATGGGTTTAACTTCCTTTTCTTCTCCGAATAGGGAAAAACAACACATTAGAAGTACTATTTATTAGGTGTGTTTTTATCGTATAGCTTAACTTTAATTGATAGTTGCAGGCCGACATATACGTTAATAACAAACTTACTTTGTCTGCATATCAGTATATACTGATACATGTTAATAAAATTTCGTTTTAGTCCGGGCTATAGCCCAGCGGAGTCATTTTCAATTCATATGTGTGAAGTGCTACATTACATGCGTTGTATTAATCTCTTATTAAATATGCATTGTGTAAGGTTTAGATTTTTAAAAAAAAAACCCAGATGGCCGTTCCTGCAATAATAGTTTCAAAGTGGATGATAAAAATGAATATACCGAAAATTTTAAATTTATTTGTGTTCAAGGTGATGAACCGTTGGAGTTTAACCAGATTTAGTCAAAATAGTCTCTATTGTCAAGTACCATTGCTACTCTGATTGTCAATGTTTCGGTTATCCATTTTAATGTTAAATTATTAAATGACGTGAATGTTCTATAGTCAATGTCTCGGTTATCCATTTTTTTGTTAAATTACTAAATGACGTGGATCTTCTAGTCCATCTGATATCTAATATGCCATGAGGGTTGATTATCAGCTTCTCATGTTAATAAATGTGTAAATAATAATTTATACAGCATCTGAAGCCACAAAAAAAGACCCGCAATGTCGGATATAACTTTTATAAAATACATTTAATATGGGAATTCAAAACAGTTAAATATTTTCCTGCAGAATAAAAACTGATATCAGACGTGACAAGCAGACGAATATTGCCTCGCAAAAATATTTAGTTAAACGATAATGCCGTTATCCTAACGGTAGGACCTGTCATATCTCGAGAAAATATGTTGTATATGTCGAATTCCTTTAATAACGCGACCAAACGCAAATAAATCTTGATTTTTTTCTTTTCTTTTCTTTTTGTAAGCTATAGTTTCAAACTTTTGTTCATATAAACTCATATCTTGATCAAAAGACTTTTATTGTATATTTATTACTGATATGTGAGATAACATCATGGTATATATTAACACCTTAAACGTGATTGTGTCTGTCTTCTAGTCAGTCTCAACCAGATCTTATGACAAGCAATATGGCCAAACTTGAAATAGCAGTTGCTTTAATATTTACTTACATTCAGTTTATAATTTTAACTCAAGCAATGGATTATGGAGAAGGTAAGGAATTTATAAAATATGAGAAATGTTAGATATTTGACAAACAGCCCAGTTGCTTACTTGTCTTTTTATCTTTTTGTTACCGTCGAGAGAGAGAGAGGGAGAAGGGGTGGGGGTAACGTCCACTCGATACAAATTGGTTATTTCAATAAAGAACACTGTTGATTTGTTGCACTAACGATATATAACGTTTTCTATTTGTGGATAATATAACCCGTAAGGGTCGATGGTGCCCAACTATTTTGGATAATAAAAGGGGAACTAATTGATTAATCGTCCGGCTAGCACAAGAAAGCCGATTGACCTACCTTTATACCTCAATAAGTTTATATTGGTCATATCATAGGTGGACTGAAAAATAGTTTATGAGTACGGCAGACTCATGACTTTACGTCTTGTCGCGACCCCTCGAAGAACAAACGTTTGTCGTGAAAACATGGCATTTTTCAAAAGTTTCTGAGTAGAGCGATCCTGGCTGGGGTCGCGACCTAGATGCTGGGAACCCAGGAGATATACATTATAGAAAGCGCAATTTTAACAGATTTCCAACACTGGTGCGGGGGTTCTGGGTTCCTGCGGAGTTGGATCCACCGCATTGTCAATTAAAGGGGCCTTTGGACCCCAGTCCGCCCTGGGTCATCTCCAAAATATGTTAGAACCACAGTGGAAATGAAATAGAAGGCACTATATAGTTCAATTTATTTCACAAAAACTGACACAATAGAATTAGTACGAGACGACCGTATTGTTGTATATATATAATTGAAATTAAAGATGGCAAAATAAAACTACATTTTTATGCTAACGTTTTCACCGCGATAGCGGCTCATCAGGCGTTTATTAAACAATAATTCAATATATTATATTAAATGAACTGGTTTATATTTCAGTTCCAAACAACAGGACAAAACGACATGCCGTAATAGGTGTTAGAAACCGTGAACTGTAAGATCATATTTATATTTTTATTTTTCATTTTCTGTATCAATATATGGATAGAATTGGATTATTGTGATCTTTTTGTGTGAATCATACACCTTGTTTACGGGAAATTAGTCTATTAAATCAGACAAATTGGTACATTACAATGACAAAGGAAGATACGTCATACGGGAACCGATTGTTTCCCTGTCAATCCCACGCCCTTCAGTGTGTACATGTTGCCGACGTGGTTTCCCCCTTGTCAGTGGTGCAGGAAGGAGGGTCTGCCAGAACGGCCGTCTAGTCGTTTGGATGGTGTGCACGTAAAAGATCCTTAACAGTTGAAATTCGATATATCCGAGTAAAATTTCCCCAATAGCACACTGAATGGCGTATACCCGTCTTCATTAGCCCGGTCGGAATAAAACAATAGGACGTTAAACCCCATTTCATTTTATTTCGCTTGTACATGTACAAACTTACTGCGTTAAACATTATAACATATAATGAAATGTGGTTTAACGCTCCTACTAGTATGTCACGAGTGAAATTTGGTCGGAACAGTTGCGTTCCTTCGTCGAATTTCAACTGCGAGGTGTTCATTTTGGTGTATACCAACGTGTACGCGGGGAAGCTAGGTATTTTCGTCCGGTCCGTTAATCAGACATTGTTCATTGTCAGTGAAAGACCTATTTACTGTTCCTAGTAAGGAGGAAAATTCTCACGCACCTCTGGTTAGTAATAAGCCAGTGTCATGTCGCCGTGGCCACCCCTTGACTAAAGAAAAACGATGTATAAAATTCACTAGACAAAAATAAAAAAGACTAATATGATATGTTGTTGATATTAAATATAAAGTAAAAATCTTTTAGAATAATCAAACAAAAAATACATCATTTGACTATGCTTTGGGGTACTATGCTTTCTGAACTAAAGACTGGTTTATTAACAGTGTATAAACGCTTTAAAAACAACACATCCTAGTTTCTTATTTATATCACACTAAATCTTTATATAAAATTGCCTGCAGATTTATTACCAAAGAACGTGTTCATTAAAAAGCAATCAATATTATAAAATATTTTACAACTAACGATCATGATCAGTCTCGTCTGAATTCCAGAAGCTCTTTTTGTTAGGTAATTTTGCATAAACATAAACTATCTCGTCTTAAAGACAATCTAATTAAAATACAGATCTATATTTCGTTTCGTTTTATATACTTTCGATGGTCTACACTACATAAAGATCTGACAGGTTGTTTGGGAGGTCGCGTCCGAGGTCAATCGCTTGACCCTATGACGTCAGATATTTGATTAACCAATCAACATTGATGTGTCTAGTTGATTACTCACAGTTCCGTACCCCTCACACCAAAAGCTCACTGTAACAAACCGTGTCATTGGCTAATCGCTCACATCATCCAGAATAACTCAATGATAGCAACTATTCCAGATCCTGGTGTAGTAAAGACAAGTAAAACGAAATTTTGGACTTTAAAATGATTTACTTAACAAAAATCATTGATACTACTCATTGTGTCTTCTTTTCAATGAATGACAAGATTTTTCAAAGAATGATTTTACTATGGTCAGACCATTTCAAATTTCGAAGGATATAGTCGAATTTAAAAGCATGGTGAATCGAAATTGGGTTTAACGCTTTACTTTTCTGGACCGATTGGGCTAATGAAGGAATAGTTTATAAGCAAAGTAAAATAAACGCAAATTAATTGACCTTATGGAATTATTTACTTTAGATATTTTAATTTGCACTTTGTTCTTTTTACATTATTATATTCAATCTATTTTCGTAATTTTTATATATTCATTCGATTGTAGTATGTTTAGTTTTGTACAAAAGAGGCGATGAATAAGACAAAATTCTAACTCCATTATGGTAAGAAATGGCGCTGCTTTAACAATGCATTTTACAATACCCACCCTGATTTACAAAGTGGCTAATAGCATCCATTTACAATCTCACCCTCTTAACAACTGAATAAATAAATATAAAAGAGATTGTCAACAAACAGGTTTCGAAATAGTATAGAATTATTTTAGCACATTTTCTCACTAAAAGAAATATCGTATTGTTGATATTATTCAAGTAATCCAATAATATAAAGACTTGTTGATACCTTCCAAATAACAAATTTTACCTTATTAACCCGGATGTCCCATGCTCGATTCCGGTGCTCGAGGGAATATTCCCTGAAAATAATCAGTTAGAAAGACTGATATCTATCAAATCAAATCGAAATGCAAGTGATTAAAGTAATGTGAAAGAAATCGACTTACGATCTGAGTTCAGTACCGAAATTTAGTATTAACTCTTGAATGATTTTGTCAAATTCTTCCATCAAATTTTATGTTTTGAGTAATCGTGTATTTAAGATTAACGTCTTATAGAAATGTTAGAAATTATAATAGATGAGTGTATTTTGTTTAGTCAATATCTACAAATACGCTGTCCAAGATTACAGCTGTACAGACAACCAGATGGTAAGTGCAACAACCCTACAGCGCCTTATTGGGGATCAGCCGGGTCAGCTTTAAGAAGAATTGTTCCTAATCATTATGATGATGGTAAGTAACAGCATTATTAATACAGTACAGGAGAAAGACTCGTGGTTCACACGTAAACAAGACCTCGCTACGACATATGCAACTACGCTCTCAAAACGTACACATTTTCATTCTTTTCACAGTACCGGACGACTTAACGGATAAAATTATTTAGTCGAGTAGACATGTGGAAGACTTAAATATCACCTTGCATATTGCTTTATGCTGCATTTGTGATAAAACCATGGATCTAAACTCAGGCTGTGAACTTACATTACATAACTGTTTTTTGTTTTTGTTTCAGGTATAAATCGACCTAGAATTCGAGGTGTTGATGGCAACCTGTTACCAAGTCCGCGTGAAGTCAGTAATAAAGTTGTAGAGTCGGAAGTCAAAGAATCAAAACGTACGATCTTCACCAACTTATTCCAAGTTTATGGACAGTTCCTGGATCATGATATTGATTTTTCTCCAAACGCCATGGGTAAGAAATTGTTTAAACCTCTATGTCATGTTTTCCAGGTATCTGAAATGATTTATATCCCATTTAACTATAGATTAGATTCTATATTTCTATATTTTACTGTTTAGATACTAATGGTGATAAATTCAAGTGTTGTACAGACAAGTTAAATATGAAAGGTGGCCAACATCCCGATGTAGCTAACAAGTATGTAAAACAGTGGTTCAAAATCATTCTTATCTTTTCGGAACGCAATGGAGAGTAACGTTTTAACAAAACAATAATATTATTTAGTCATCATACTGTTAATTTTTCGTCGCCTTTAGAAGTAAGAGCTATTAAAAGATACTTGTCCGGCTATCGCCCTTTTGTGCCACCATTTTGACTTCAGAGTGTGTAGGTAATTTTGGGTACACGCCTGGGCCTGTTTCTCGAAATCTTATAAAATCCAAATTTTAGTAGATACTTCAATTTTGATTGGCTAAGCCCTAAATTCAATCTAATATTATCCTAGCAAATTACTCAAATTTGGATTTTATCTTAGCTAAAATTTCGTGAAACAGGCCCCAGAACACAACTATAACATTTAATTTCATCAGCTGTACTTTTTTATACTGTCAGATAGAACAGACCCACCTCCCCACCCCAACCCACACAACCCCTTCACACCCACACACTCACACCTGAGTCTGCAACAGAATTTGGGTAGGATGTTCAAACTTAGCGTTGATATACTTTCCATTTATCCCTTTACATTTACCTAACCGACAAAGATGAGATGAATGACTTGTAGCATATTTTATTGATTTAAAATTTCAGTGGGCCATGTTTTCCAATAGAGATTCCGGTTAACGATCCGTTTTTTAAGCCGCGAAGATGTTTAAATTTTGTCAGATCAGTGGAAGTTGAAGATTCAAGATTAAAATGGAAATCGCGTAAGTATTCCCGCCATTCAATTTAAAAAGTCGTAGTGAAATCATCAGGTCGAAATAAACCGTACTGGTTGTATGATTTGCAACACACTGTGGACATATCAACTTGTAAAATTAGATAGCTTTCAAGAAAACAGTGGTTTGCATAGAACCAAAAAGGACTCTTTCTATTTATGTTTAGATTATAACACGTCACCGCATTTCCTTGTCAATGTAATGTTTACATCTGAGTATTTAATTCCAGCTGCACGTGAGCAGAAGAACACCCTAACATCGTTTGTTGATGGTAGTCATATTTATGGTAATGACAAAGATCGACTTCGTGATCTAAGATCATTTAGCAATGGTAAATATATTTTTTACACTCTTCTTCAACACAATCGTATTTGTCTGAACCTAAACAGAAAGAAATTCAACGAATTTAACAACTTGTCAACACAACGATTCGATCATTTTGAGACTAATTTTGTTACGTGGTAAAATATGCAATTCTCGGGAGAGGCACTGGGAGGAGCATCCTCTTTAATCAGCAGGTGATGCTTATTCTACACATCAGAATGATTTTTACTCAACACTTTTTTGACAAATAATGGGAACTTTAAAAAATACCTTTTGTACTTCGCCGTCACCAGAAGGGACGAGTCTTGAAAAAATCCTTGAAAGTTCTGACCTAAAAATGGGTCTACCCCAAGTTACTGTTTTCTATGTTGTCTCGTGTGCAGTGCTAGGGCCGGGTTGTCTTTCCAATCATTTAGAATGGGTATGCATGTATTTCACTTTTCTTCCATACAATTCTGCATAAAATACCCAAAACGGTCACATTGCCCATTGAATCATTTCGACACAGGGCAGGAAACGAGTGGGATTTAAAATCTCGTCAAACAAACACATATGAGACGTCAGTACTGGATGTACTGTTATACATCTGCAGTGTTGATTATGAACAATTTTTATAAATCAAATGTTTATTCATTTTGCTATTTCAGATTATTTATTTGCCTTATTAGATATTTATTTATTTGATCAGATATTTATTCATTTTTGCTATATCTGATATTTATTTATTTGTAGGGTTTTTAAAATTCAGTATGTTAATTATGATCACTTTAAACGAGATTACATATGACTCTGAGTTGTTATGTACCTAAACTGTTTATATTATGAACAACTTTGGTGAATCATATGTTTATTTATTTCTGGCTAGATCAGACGTTTTGGGTTTTTTTTATTTGTTTTTGTTTTGTTTTGCTGTACCAGATATTTAATTATTTTGCTATATCGAATGTTTGTTTATTTTGCTATATTTTGCTATATCAGATATTTATTTTGCTATATCAGATACTTATTTGCTATATCAGATATTTATTTTGCTGTACCAGTTGTATATTTATTTTTGATATATCAGATACATATTTATTTGTAGGGTATTTAAAAGTCAGTAAATATAATATGTTACCAGAAGACAAGACCATCCAGTGTCGTAAACGTCATAATGGAGATTACTGTTTTAAAGCTGGTGAGCTTCTCACATTGTATCGCTTCTACTTGCTAGTTTCATTCCATGGCTGTTTATGGCAAATCGTAGAGTCGTCTGGTTAACCGTCCACTGTTTTTCTTTTAATTCAAACTTGATTTCTAATTAGTTTATTTTTAACAAAAATTAATAAATGTATAATGAAAATAAGCATAGGACTATTCCAATATTGTTGAAAGTTAGTAATTTCCACCAAATTCTGCCCTCCTTAGATAACGAATGAATATATTCATACTTTGTAGTCTGTATGCTTCTGTTAACATGTCCATAATGTTTTTCTTTTTATTGACACTTTGTAAAGTGGCCCTGAACACATTATATGAAAGGGCCCGCTATAGATAATAATAATAATAAAAATAATAATAATAATAATGTGCTTTGAGGGAGGGGTTAAACGAAGGCATGGTCTGTTTCCCTATTCAAAGTCAAATATTTTCAAAATAAAAGTATTGTTTTTAAAATAATATAAATGGCCAACTTCATTTTATTGGCAAAAATAGTCTAATATTTCAATTGCAGGTGACCCTAGATCTAACGAACATCCAGGCTTGTCAGCCTTTCACGTCATATTTTTAAGACTCCACAATCGAATTGCATGGAAACTGAATAGATTAAACTCCTGGAATGACGACGAAAGGTTGTTTCAGGAAACTAGAAAGATCGTTGAAGCCATTTTACAACACATCACCTATAATGAATGGCTACCCTTAGTTGTTGGACCAAAGTGCGTACTTTAAGATTGCATTCTATATATAACATGTGACGGGTTTTATAATGGTTTTCAAAGTATTTATTATTTTAATGATTTTTTATATTATTATTTTAATGATTTTTTATATTATTATTTTAAAATGTTTTATTATTATTATCTAATTTGTTTTATTATTATTTTTATATGTTTTATTATTATTATTTTAAAATGTTTTATTATTATTATTTAATATGTTTTATTATTATTATTTGATATGTTTTATTATTATTTTAATATGTTTTATTATTATTTTAATATGTTTTATTATTATTATTTAATATGTTTTATTGTTTTTATTTAATATGTTTTATTATTATTTTAATATATTTTATTATTATTTTAATATGTTTTATTATTATTTCAATATTATTTCAATATTTTTTCTTTTATTATTTTAATCATTTTTTTTTATTTTAATAAATTTTTCTGTTACTTTTATTATTTAAGTTTTTATTTGTTATTTTTTTTTTAGTAATTTAATGATTCTTTATCATTAAAACATACAACTTTTATTATTATAATATTGTAACAACTTTATCATTTTTTTTTATTTTTTCATTCATTTTGTTAATATTTTAATAATTTTTTATCATCATAACTTTTATCATTATAAAATTATAACAACTTTTACCATTATAACAATTTTGACAGTTTAACAGTTTTATAAAGTATTGCATGTTTTACTTTTTTCCAGTTGGTTGGTAGGACGGGATCGGGACGTGTTTGTGGGGGATGTGGAGGGGACAAAGCGGGGTCATAACATTTATGTTACTTAAACGTATAGTTTACTGAAATAAAACAGAATGACGTGTAATATTAGATGAAGAGCACAAGAGAAGAACGATCTACGCCACTTTTTCAATGAACCCCAGTTAATGGCGCCATCTGGTAGCGAATTGTATAAGCTTTCTGTGGAACAATCAATTTCGGGTAAAAACGATCGGAATCACATCGAACCAACGCTCTTCTGAAATGACCTCCCGGACAAATACGTCCATCGTACATTTATTTGACCTTAATTTGGCTGAAAAGTGGAGGTCAGTTGTTGTACTGGTATTATGATTCGTATTAAACATCATTTTGAAGTTGTAATTAAACCCACTCGTTGTTCTGTTCGCGTCAAGCATTCTCGTTCAAAAATTCATTTTGCCTTTTATGCGAAAAGACAAAAATGTGACTTAGATCGTTCTTCCCCTGGACTCTTCAGATGTACTGATATTATAACAAAAGCTTTTGTCTTCCAGGAAAGGATGGGATCTTGATGGTCATCGTCCAATGCCCCCTCCCTCACCGTCCCCACCATACACACACACATAACTTAACATACATATGACAATTGCTCTTGATATGGGGACACAAGCCTCGTCTGGTAACGTGAGAGAGAGAGAGAAATGGGGTTTAACGTCCACTCGACACAAACTAGGTCATTTTGGGACTGACATATGGTTTCAATCTTTATTTCAACAATTCGCTTGCGCGTAGAGGTCTTTAGCAGTGGGAGGAAACCGGAGTGCCCGGAGGAAACCCACGAGGTTGAGAAGGCGCCCCTATCTCCATGCCACATACGCTCACACCAGGGCTCGAAACCACAGCCGCAAGCCAGAGGTGACCGGCCAGCTAGAGGTCGAAGCGCGGCACTCTAGACCACTAGGCCATCCCAACCCCCCGTCTGGTAACGTGTATGCTTTAAACCATAAGGTCTGTCAGTAAGTCAAAAGCCTGATAAAGTCTAGGGTTGTCTGTCCAACCGTTTGCTTTTATTTTCAGATTTAAATCACATATTCACGCTGCGTATAAATACGACTCCAAATTGGATCCAAGTATAATAAATGCTTTTTCTACAGCTGCATTTAGATATGGCCATTCTTCCATACCCAATGAATGGACGTATAAGGGGGAAAAGGAGAAGATACCACTGGTTGAAATGTTCCACAGTCCATATTTTATTTATAAAGATCAAGGTTAGTATTGGTGCGTTATCATAAAATCAAGGTTTCTAACGTTCCCATTTGGAGTCGGTTTTCGAATATACATTATGGGGGCGGAGGGGTGGGGGAGTAAGAAACTCCTCTGTGTGATGTGCATGACTTTGACATGCCCTGTTTTTAGCTCAGGGCCTAAACATGAGCACTTTTCAGTAGTTTCCACAAAGCTTTACCATGGCAATGTGACTGAATTTTTACACAACAACTATTTTCAGGAAAGGGTTTAGATGCCATAATTGAAGGTATGTTATTTGACTCGAGTCAAGATACCGACCGTATTTTTAGTGATGGTGTAAAAAATAAATTATTTGAAACACTGAAGATTCCTGGTATGGATTTAGCTGCTATCAATATACAACGGGGTCGGGATCATGGTCTGGCACCGTACAATAAATACAGAAAATATTGTGGTCTGAAACCTATAGTATTTGATGGCAGTACGTCACAGGTTAAAGCTCTTGCTTCAGTTTATAGGTAGGTGGTGTATTCAAGTATTATCATTTATGAAGAGCCGTGCTTTAATTTTTATTAAATCAAACCCGTCCCTCATTTGAAAAATCAGGGAACAAACCTCAAAGACGTAATCTAGATATCAATAAGAACAGACCTGTCATATTTGAGTAACAAGGTCTTCATGTTGTGTAGACAAGAAAATATTATATTCATTACGAATTTCCCATTTAAAACTATGAAGTGACTTCTGTCTCACTGATTGGTATCATGTCGTGATGTTGTGGTGTCGGCCTTCATAAGGCGACAACCCGTCGTATATAGAAGACCAAACAGATCTTTATTCAATATTTCGGGTTAAAGATAATAAGTTGCTGTGCTTCCTATGTTGTCTAAAAGATATTCATATTTTTTTTACATCTTATTTTCAGCAATGCGAATGATGTGGACTTGTTTATAGGTGGAGTAACAGAAGATACGGTGGCAGGCGGCCATGTTGGACCAACTTTCGCCTGTATTATTGCAGAACAATTCCGTAATATAAAATATGGTGATCGTTTCTGGTTTGAGAATATCAAACGACAATTTCCATACCGTTACAATCGAGAGCCTTTCACTGACCGTAAGATTAAACATATTTCTCAAATAATTGTTGATTAATGTATATTAAAATGTAATTGCGCATTTATTTTCTTTTAAAATTTATTGTAAATAAGTTGAAAATAGACTATCGATCGTCACTTTCTTTTTAATTTCCTTTCATTTACATTTTTGACTTGTATTATCCATTGACTGGCGCCAATATAAAGAAAGACAATCTTTGATAAACCTTAACACTGGAGTATGAAGTTAGTTCTGATACAATTAAACCATGTTAGTTCCAAAGTGACCTAGTTTGTGTCGAGGAATAACAGTGCAATAATGGGTAATGCCTTGCAGTATTTACAACGATATGTGCAATTGAAATTAAATCGATATAAATGCTGCTTGCGATACAATTGAATAAGCCCATCACCATTTTTGTCATCAACGAAAATTTAAATCTGAATCCATGCTGGAGCATTATCTAGAGTTGGTATTTTGATTTTTATTTTAAGTAAATGTTAAATAATCAATCTCAGTACCGCGCGGATTGAGCCGTAAGAAATTTTATATTTTTAGCGACACATGCGACTGGCGCATGGCGACTTTGAAATCTAATCATACCGCCCTGTGTTCACAAATAGCGTTCTTGGCTAAACGAGGTTCACGGTGACTGAGTGGGTAAGACGCAGACTCACCACTCGGGACTTTGATTCCCTGCACTATCAGTGAAGGTTCATCGCGATTTTCCGACGTGTAATTAAATTTGAATAGTATAACTTTGTTTGAAATATTTAAAAAATCTCTCAACGATTTATACAATACAAATATTGAAAGTTACAACCTGTACGTCTGACGAATCGGTTTCAAATTTTACATGGCATTTAATGTAAAAAGGTATAACAGTATGGTCAGTTCACATCAAATCGAAAGATATTTGTGTTCGAGCCGGCAAAAATACTTTAAAATTTTTACATTATCTGCTACAGACCAACATACAATTTTATTGTTCCATTTGCAGGCCAGATGAATGAAATCAAACGAATGAGTATGGCCAGAATCTTATGTGATACCACTGATATTCGTTATGTTCCCAAGAGCGCTTTTTTACATACCGAAAACGGGTAAGATAAGTATATTCTAATAAGAACTAAGCTACCTTTCATACTGTAAGTCGTACTATTGGACAAAAGAAATGATAACCACCAACCAGAATCTTTACAATCGTGTAAAATCATCACTCTGTACAATAGGCTTATTGGTAATCTCTGTATGTATACGTAAATCGACATGTTTACCGAAATATTGAAGAAGTATTTAAAGTAGCTAAGTCTCTAACTCAATATTATCCAAAATCTTCGACAATGAAAACACGAATTATTTGTCAATTTTAATCAACATTGATGTCGGGTCTTACCAGGAAAAGATGGGCTTCTGATATCCAATATTAAAAACAGAATAAAAAATTTACCATTGGTAGACGAATCGTGTACCATAATGCGTTTCAGGCCCATTTTTAACAAGGGGCTTGAAGAACGAAGCTAGACGGTGACGCATATTCTTATCTGGAGAGCATACGCAATAATATAGACTGGAATAACCAGACGCTAGAGATTGTCATGCGATTGATACTTCAGGCGTATTTCGCCGAACATAACTGATTTGAAATTAGGGTAAAGACGAAATAATTGAATGTAAATCAGTTTATACACATTCATATTTCATTATTCTATGCGTTGTGACCAATTTGTGTCAATTTATAGGTCCCAAATAGTAGCGATTTGGCTCATTTAAGCTCTGTCTAATACAAGCAGATAACGTTAAACAGGGCTTCTTTAACATACATTATGCAAGAGTTAAATCAGGTAATTCTTGAAATCTTATATGTTATCTAAATTATTAATTAGACAATAATTAACTTATCTAGCCTATAATCAAAGCTCGGTGTCTTCACTAGCCTGTGATATTTACTGGATATTGGATTAGAGTCCGATCTGCTGCTACTGGTTAAAGACTATGGTTTTTATCGTACCGACTTTCGTGAAGGTGATCGAGGCCAGGCCCACAATTCAATCGCTAAATTCTTGGATTAGTTTGTCTGAAATTTTCAGCAAATTCCATTTACATTATCTAGGTTTTAACTATTATAGTTAGAACTGTCAGCTCTTTATCTCATCTCCCATGCTGTATCGTTACGTATTTATTCCTTTTATGTTTATGTATTTTACAGTCAATCAACGAGAGAGGTTTCGTGTAACGATTTTTACAGTCTTCCGGCATTAGACATCAGACAGTGGTACCAGCGGCGGTCAATGTTAGGTTAAAATTATCACAGAATGCAAGCAATAAATATTAAGTACCAGGGGCATTTTCAGTTTAATAATACCACATAATTTGCTTTTTTCAGTTATCGTTATTAATTATTATTACAGCATATTTTTTAGTGTGCACTTTCATATAACATAATGGGTATATTATAAATTGACAATAAAAAAAACTACAAGATTATGCTACTGAAATGTTTTAATAGCAGGACGCTCCAATCAGCCTCCAAACAGTTTCACTGTGTAATGAAAACACGGTTAACGATCACTGTTGTTTTCTAAATGATTTCAAGCATTATTAATTTCATCTTGAAAAATGGAATTAAATGACTTGCATGTGGACGTTAAGGAAATGTGTTCTTTGTTTACGGTTACAAATGGGTTACTTTGTCATTGCCTCTTGATTGATAAAAAAAATATATATTTTTATTTTTTTTTCTGGACTGCTGCGTTAAATTGATTGTCAAGTGTTTTAATTAATTATGATGATTAAACATTTTTGATTATACTTTATATTTGTTCTTGTTAAACTGAATGTGTTTTTAATTAAGCTGGAAATAACATTGACCTTTGAACTTTACATCTGTAGATCTCAAAATTAATGGTCAATTCTTAACTGGTGTTATTTCCCGTTATCTGAATTATATGACCAAATCCAATGTGCAAGTTTCTAAACAGTGATCTGGTTGGTGTCCTTTAGCCAACCAAAGATCGAAGCACTAGTAAACAATACATCCACATAACAGAAAAGGGAAACAGATAACTTTGCCCGTCCTCACAAAATATGTATTTTGTGAGGACACCAAAACTTTGTTATTGCATCAACAAAGAAGTCTTGTTCATTAGATCCACTGCCTACAAGTCTTCTGATACAGGTCTTGTATAATAATATCTGGATATATAGTTTTCTCGGTTTTTTTTTCTAAAATAAGTAATTGAATAGATAGTGATATTCATCGCCCACTGTATTTACTTGTCATGACAACTACTTTGTTCAGCATTTACATTCATCCACCTCCCGATATATAATTAAGTCCACATTTCAGGAAGGTGCTGATATTAAATCTAGAAAAAAAACATCGAAAACGATTACTGACCCGTATGAAATTAAAATTACATTTCTATACTTTTTGATAAGTGTATTACTTAATGACACTTTCACAGAAAAGTATTTATCGTGTGGGTATTTCCTATAAACGTATGTCAAATTTGGTATATATGGAAATTATAACACCCAATCTTACTAGAAAAATACTGGATTACCCGAAAAACGACCATGGGGCAAGCACTGGGTAAAACTGTCACTGTATCACTAACTGTCATCCGACTGTTATCTGCTAGCTTATTGTGTGCCAGCTTAAGTAAGGGAGCGGTTGTTATTTCTTGATCAAATGGTTAGGCAGGTTTGGGAACATTGAGGTGAGACAACCTACAAAAGACTACAATTAAACGGCGGAAAAAGAATGACAGAAATGGTTAACAATTATTTACCTAGGACTCAATATATATGCTAAATGTACAGTAAGTAATGCAAAATACATTCTGAAATGAAATGAGGTTTAACGTCCTACTCTTCTGCATCTACCCTTGGCTAATGGACGGCGGGCATACACCATACAGTGTGCTACGGGGGACATTTGGCCCGGACAGCGCCGCTACGGCCTACTCTTATATCAAATCCAACTGCCAAGTTGTCTTTTACCTGTACGCCAATGTGTAGACGGGACCTCGGTTTTTCGATCCATCCGAACGACTAGGCAGCTGTCCTTGTCAGACCCTCCTTTCTGCATCACTGACAAGGGGAAACCACGCCGGAAAATCGGGATGAACTTTCTTGGCCAATGAAGGGATCGAACACCCGATCTCCAGGCTAGCGAGTCAGCGCCTTACCCACTTAGCCACGTGCCCCCCACCCAATGAAGCTAAGTTGATAGACATTGCGTCTAACAACAGCTAACCTATAGCTATAGGTATTTCTGGCGAATGCAAATTTTTGAGAGGGAATTGAAGGAAATTTTTGATAGATTAGTTACTTTGAATATGTTTTCAGTCCAAATATATCATCAAATCACAAAGTTTGTACCCGGTAATGTATCGTTAATGTTCATGTTTCCAATAACCATTTATTAAATAATTCTTTAGAGTACATCATATGGCATGTTTCACAATACCGAAGTTGCAATGATATATATTTTTCATATGATGAATGTGTGATCCTAATCCTGTTCGATGTATCAGTCACATTGACGGTGATCTACTCAGTATTAATAGATCATATTCATCTAATCAAAGACAGGGTGTTATTGTAGACACGGCGTGCGATTTCATTTCTGACATTCAGTTGTTCTCTTATTAAACCTATTGATGATGGGAATAAATGAAAACTTGAATTAAAATGTCTGGGTTTAATAATTTCGTTAAAATGGCGATAAAACTATACCTACCCATAGGATTAAAATACTAAGACACTAAAAGAAATGGAACAATTGTCGGGTCTGCACTGTAATTAAATGCTCATGTTATTTTGATATTTGAACTTCTCCGCAAAAGCCCAATCCTGTTATTGAAAAGTGTTTGCTGACATCATCATTCGTATTCAAAATAAGCCGTGATGACGTCATGGGATTGATTTATGAAAATATCTGAATAGATAGTCTGACTCGCGGGATCATATTTCTATCTGTAATAAATTTATCAGGTGAAAATTCAATATTATGGGGCTCGAAAGGTACTCTTGGTTGCTGTTTTAAATTTATGCAAATCGGGCCCTTTTCCCCAGATGAAAAATTAGAGAACTTTGGATATGTTGTAGCGGGTGGTCCCACGAACACAGCGGCACCAAGAAACCTTCAGTGTCAATTTGTTCAAGGTTGTCCTACATTTTACCAATCTGATTAAGATACAAATCTATATTTCGTTTCGTTTTGTGATACTTTCGACGGCCTTCGCTACATAAAATGAATTGAAATGAAATGAAATGGGGTTTAACGTCCTACTGCTCTGCTGCTAACCTGGGCGAATGAAGACAGCCATACGCCATTCAGTGTGCTATGAGGGAAATTTTGCCCGGGCAGCGGGTCTACGGGTTACTCTTATATCTAATTCCATCTGCCAAGGGATCTTTTACGTGTATGTCAATGTGTACCCGGGACCTCGGTTCATCGTCCCATCCGATCGACTAGACAGCTGTCCTTTCATGCCCTCCGTCCTGCATCCCTGGCAAGGGGGGGGGGGGTCATACTGAAACACTACATAAAGATCTAACAAGCTGTAGTGTGAGTTCGCGTCGTGGGTCAAACGAGAGGCTTCTGACCTTATGACGTCTACCATTCGCTGCTGGTGGGCGTTTGTTTCATTGTCTGGCAATATAATAATATGTGTGTCGTGGTAATGGTTGGACTTTCGATTTTAGAATTCTGCTTTGAATTGCATTTACCAGATAATGAGGAATACTTGACTGCGAAGATTTCAACTGATCCAGAAGGATTTATACTTTCTCCTTCAACATATACTTTCATATGGCTAGCACAGTTCATAGATTTAGTTTATAATATTTTTGGCAGGTTGGAACTAATTCAACTCAGGAGAAAATATCCAGATTTTCCAATGTCTAGTGTCGTCTTAATTTGAGACTATGTTAATCATCAATATATTGTTTAAACAATAAATCCGTAAAGTCGCTTCAATGATAATGAGTTACTTTTAAATTCATAAACTATCCCCGCTATATTATTAATTAACGTATTATATTGAACACAAAGCCATGTTTGTTTTATCAGCATGTTTAATCCTTTAGTTGTTCAAGCTAATTACCATTTTGTAACAACTCGAACAAATTACGTCTGGTGTTGACAGTTGAAATTCATTGTTCTTTGAAATTCCGCAAATCCCTTTGTTCTGTGTGTGAAATCGGCCAACCGTTTTAATTTTTCACACAAAGATTAAAGTAGCCAATAAAAAGAAAATATACTAATCGGTCTTAAAGAAGACACTTTTTAATTTATTCGGTAAGAAATTAATACTCAGATTTAACTATATGTATCCGTTACTGCAACGACTAAAGTATCTGCCAGGTGGTATGCGATATCACTATTTGTGGGAGCGAACTTCAACCCGATGCTAGTAATTCTAGGCAAATGTTTAAAATCTATGAGGACCTTCTTTGGTGTTTGTCTCCAGTGCTCAACAACTAACGAGTTCTGGAAATATTTGAAAACGCCCAGCAGTTTAAGGGATATAATTCTAATAGCAACAGTTAGGGAACTTTGTCACAGCTGATAATTCAATAAAACCAACAAGATAAATTCGTAATAACCATCATAATGATCGTAGTGCAACTGATTGAATATTGAAAGAATCGACTACCGATTGAAATTCAGCACTGTAGTTTAGTAGTGTGTACTGTTGTACTGTTGCACTTTTGTCAAATTCTTTTGCGTAATAGTGAATTTAAGAGTAAAATCGAAAAATGTTGGAAATTATAAAAGATATGTGCCTTCTGTTTAGTCAACTGTACAGCCTGTGTTCATATCCACATCTATCATGTCCTACTTTTGAGCGATTCCGACAACCAGATGGTAAGTGCAACAACCCTACAGCACCTTATTGGGGATCAGCCAAAACAGATTTGAGAAGAATTGTTCGTAATTATTACGATGATGGTAAGTACAATTTTATTCGAAAAATTTTGTCTAAAAAGAATAATAACTAATACAAATTTGGTGATTAATAACTCAACAAACCTTTTTCGGCTGTTTGTCTACTATGTTCCCAGACAATACATGACAAGCTATGTTAAATACAAAGGAAATATTTATTGTAAAGCATACCTCTTGTCGAATTGTGTACATCATTTGTCAAGGATTAAAATTCGTTAAAAGAAAAATTCAAGATAATTCACAAATTGATTTTGTCTAAATTTCAATCAAATATTTTCTGAAAATACGTATCCCTAAATTGATTAAGCATGAACAAAAGTGAAAATAGTCTTCTTCAAAGCTTTGTTTCAAATTTGCCAATTAATAAAACTAAAGAGGACCTGGATAGAGATTCAAACAATGTTGTTTTTTGGGACTAGTAATGACTCACCCCTCTCAACCTAATGCACACATGTGTGTTTCTTTCTTATCGAGTTTACTGTTAAATAACTGGCCACTTTTGGCAGTTGGGTTGAAACATAGGCGACTTACATTCCATGTTACATATTGTTTTTGATATTCCAAGTTGCATTTTTAATAAAACCAAGTTAATGTAGACCACGAGGCTAGACAAGGACACTAAACTTACATTACATAACTATTTTTGGTTCAGGTATAAAGCGACCTAGAATTCGGGGTGTTGATGGCAACCTGTTACCAAGTGCACGTGAAGTCAGTAATAAAGTTGTAGAGCTGGAAGTCAAAGAATCAGAAGACACGATCTACACCAACTTATTCCAAGTTTATGGACAATTCCTGGATCACGATATTGATTTTTCTCCAAACGTCATGGGTAAGAATTTGTTTGAAGCGGGAATTTCATATTTTCTAAGAAGGTCAACACATATTTATTTCTATGTCTTTTGTTCAATAGGTTGTCAAATCACTATTATACAATCATAGGCATTATTTTCCACACTTAAACATCTTTCACATCGGAAATAATAACAAAAATACCTTCCTTGTTTTCCCATTCCCCCATGCAATAGCTATCTTCAAACGTTTGAATTTGAAGTTGAAAATGATATTTTTGCCAATTTCTCAACTGGCAGTAGTGAATTATAGGATTAATAGGATTATTCTTAAACAAGGTAGGACTGTTTATGCACACCATCTATTTTAAGGCTTTATTTTAATACATTTTAAAGATATAACTTAAAAATATGAAATTGCAGATTTAAACCCCTATGTAATGTTTTCCATGTATCTGAAATGATTTATATCTCATTTAACTATAGATTAGAATGTATATTTCTATATTTTACCGTTTAGATACTTATGGTAATAAATTCAAGTGTTGTACAAACAAGTTAAATATGGAAGGTGGCCAACATCCCGATGTCACTAACAAGTATGTAAAACAACGATTCAAAATCATCCTTATATTTTTCTTCGCCTTTCAATGTATACAAATGGAGAGCGGGGGTATTCAAGATGGCGTATCAATACGCCTTTTGATCTGTCCAGGCTTTCAAACGTAAATTATGATGTATAGTACACAGATAGTCAGAAACAGTGGTAACAAATTTGATTGATTGATGCAAAGATGCAAGCAGTTTCATTGTATGTATCCCTTTACATTATACCAGACAAATATGGCATGAATAACTTCCAGCATATATTATTGATTTAAAATTTCAGTGGACCATGTTTTCCAATAGAGATTCCGGTTAATGACCCGTTTTATAAACCGCGAAGATGTTTAAATTTTGTCAGATCAATAGAAGTTGAAGATTCCAGATTAAAATGCCGATCTCGTAAGTATCCCCACATTCTCCACCCTGGCCAAAATCCAAGGCTGTTTAATAATTTTATTGTCATAAAGTAAGGACTTTGGGCTACTGTGAAAAGATGAGCTAATAGGTTTGAATATATCGAACAACGAATAAAGCGCGTGCCTTCTCAGTGTAATGTTTACGACTGTGTGTTTAATTCCAGCTGCACGTGAGCAGATGAACACCCTAACATCGTTTGTTGATGGTAGTCATATTTATGGTAATGACAAGGATCGACTTCGTGATCTACGATCATTTAGTAATGGTAAATATATTTTTTACACCCTTCTTCCACACAATCGTATTTGTCTGAAATTAAACAGAAAGAAATTCAACGAATTTAACAACTTGTCAACACAACGATTCGATCATTTTGAGACTAATTTTGTTACGTGGTAAAATATGCAATGCTAGGGAGAGGCACTGGGAGGAGCATCCTCTTTAATCAGCAGGTGATGCTTATTCTACACATCAGAATGATTTTTACTCAACACTTTTTTGACAAATAATGGGAACTTTAAAAAATACCTTTTGTACTTCGCGGTCACCAGAAGGGACGAGTCTTGATAAAATCCTTGAAAGTTCTAAACTAAAAATGGGTCTACCCCAAGTTACTGTTTTCTATGTGCAATGCTAGGGCAGGTTTGTCTTTCCGATCTACGGACCTCATCATACTGAAGGTTCCTGCAATGCCAAGACTTACTATGAGTATTAGGGCTGAAGTAGGATGTTGATGGGAGTAAGCATTCGGTATCTTTTGAAAAAATACTATTTGTAACAGACATTGGGTAAATACCAGTCTATAATCAAAATTAGATCCATACTTCGGTCTAATGGCAGTTAGTAAAAGTATTGCTTGCTAAAACTATCATACAGTTAATTAGGCGAAATCTTTTGAAGGTATTATTTATCGGGAATTTATACAGCATGGCTATGTTTGACTAGGATTACAGACGTCTGTTACTTTGTGTTCAATCTTGTCAGTTGCATCAGAATAAAGACCAGGTTTAAGTAACGTCCTGTATAACAATACTAGAGGCTACAATTGGCCATAAAATTATTGTTAGTATAGATAATTAACTGTTTAATATACATCAGCAAACACATACATGTATGTAAGATTTTAATCTAACTGTGTTGATATACATCAGGTATGTTAATCATGAACTGACTCTGAGTTGTTATGCACCTAAAATGTTTATATTATGAACAGCTTTGGTTAGTCATACGTTTATTTATTTCTGGCTAGATCAGATGGTTTTTTGATTTTGCTATATCAGATATTTATTGTTTTTGCTATATCGGATGTTTGTTAATTTTGCTATATTTTGCTATATCGGATGTTAATTTTGTAACATCAGATATTAATTTATTTTGCAATAACAAGTGTATATTTATTTTTGCTATATCAGATACATATTTATTTGTAGGGTTTTTAAGAGTCAGTAAACATAACATGTTACCAGAAGACAAGGCCATCCAGTGTCATAAACGTCATAATGAAGATTATTGTTTTAAAGCTGGTGAGATTTGTTTTGAGCTTGTTAGACGGAGTACAAATAGACTCGCCCGAATCTTAATAAAAAAAAATAACAGATGCGAATTTATCAAGGAATACTTGAAAGTACTAAAATTATTTGAAAGTTAGCACAACGTTGGCCATATATACTGTTATAACAATTACTGGTCAACTTTCTTTATTTTACGACTTTGTTCCCCTGAGGGAGGAAATTACATTTATTGTACGGGTAGCTTATTTCTATAGACTACAATATTATAATGAACAAAAAATCTAATATTTCAATTGCAGGCGACACTAGATCTAACGAACATCCAGGCCTGTCAGCCTTTCACGTCATATTTCTAAGAATCCACAATCGCATAGCGAGGCAACTAAAAAATTTGAACGGTATGAACCATATGTGGAATGATGAAAAGTTGTTTCAGGAAACAAGAAAGATCGTAGAAGCAATTTTACAACAAATCACCTACAATGAATGGCTGCCTTTAGTTGTTGGACCAGAGGCTACACGTAAATACAGGTGCTTACTTTTACAACGTTTTCAAAAAAAGATTTAACGATTTTACAAAAGCTGTGTAAACAAGAAAACATTTAATGATGTTTTATAAATTTAATAATTTATATAATTTAATGATAGTTATAATTTTAATGATTATTATAATTGAAATGATTGTTATAATTTCTACGGAAGCGTAATAGGGCCACATATTTTTTTTTATTCTATTTTCAATTTTTCAAGTTAGTAACTTGAATTTTCAAGTTAGTAACTTGAATTTTCAAGTTAGTAACTTGAATTTTCAAGTTACTAACTTGAATTTTCAAGATACTAACTTGAATTTTCAAGTTACTAACTTGAATTTTCAAGTTACTAACTTGAATTTTCAAGATACTAACTTGAATTTTCAAGATACTAACTTGAATTTTCAAGATACTAACTTGAATTTTCAAGTTACTAACTTGAATTTTCAAGTTACTAACTTGAATTTTCAAGATACTAACTTGAATTTTCAAGTTACTAACTTGAATTTTCAAGTTACTAACTTGAATTTTCAAGATACTAACTTGAATTTTCAAGATACTAACTTGAATTTTCAAGTTAGTAACTTGAATTTTCAAGTTAACTAACTTGAATTTTCAAGTTAACTAACTTGAATTTTCAAGTTAACTAACTTGAATTTTCAAGTTAACTAACTTGAATTTTCAAGTTACTGTTATATTATAAAAAGGCGTTTTGATCTAATGATATAGTATGTCATGCAATGCTTTAGTCAATGGACGGCACGGTTATAGACCTCAATGACAAGGTCCGGGAGTAGCCTTTTCGATCACGCAGGTTTCCCCCCTGCAGCGAAATTACTCCTCGCGCATTATGGTGTCGACGTACCATAAAACACCATTTATTCATTCATTCATTCATTCATTTTAACAGTATTGAGCCCTATGGAAAACCTTTTTGAAGTACAAAAAAAAAAATTAAATGACAAATCAAACGTCCCAGTTCTAAAAATAGTCTTTAGTGACATAATACACGACATTCCCCGCCCCCACCCCCGCCACATGGATATCTGCCCCCCTCCTTTTTAGGACTTTTACTCCCAGGACATTTCCTGCTGAAGACATCTTAACTCCTAGGACATCGCCCCCCGAACTTTTACTCACCAGACATCTGCCCCTGGGACATTTACCCCCCCCCCCCCGGGCCATCTACCCCCAGAGTTTTACCCCCTCCCCCCGACAATTTTCCTCTGGAACATCTGCGCCCTAGGACAAGTCTGCCCCCTCCCCGCCACCCACCCTTTAGAGAGAGAGAGAGAAATGGGGTTTAACGTCCACTGGACACACACTAGGTCATTTCGGGACTAACATATGGTTTTAATTTTATTTCGATAATTCGCTTGCGCGTAGGGGTTTTTAGCAGTGGGAGGAAATCGGAGTGCCCAGAGGAAACCCACGAGGTTGAGAAAGCGCCCCTATCTCCCTCCATGCCACATACGCTCACACCAGGGATCAAAACCACAGCCGCAAGCCAGAGGTGACCGGCCAGCTAGAGGTCGAAGCGCGGCACTCTAGACCACCCTTTAGAACCCAGGACGTGTAAAATAATGCACTGTAAAAAATTATACTTATTTTACATTGTTTCTGGGATTGCCTCGTAACACCCTTTAGAATCCTGGACCTTACGAGGTACTCCATGAAACAATGTAAAATAAATATAAATTTTTTACAGTGCATTATTTTACAGGTCAATAGTACAGAGTTAGATAGTAGAATGCGTCCATAGAAGCCGACTCTTGGGGAGAGGTTCGGGTGGCCGATAAGCTACGCCTTGGTTTGCCATCAATGATGTCGAGGGTTCGAGTCCCATTCTCTGCTATCTTAGTGACAAGGTGCAAGAGCAGCCTATCCGATCACTCAGGGGTACTCCCAGAACATAAGCAGATTATCGGCGATAACACGTAGATTGACATGATTTAGGGATCGAAACCACAGCCGCAAGCCAGAGGTGACCGGCCAGCTAGAGGTCGAAGCGCGGCACTCTAGACCACTAGGACATCCCACCCCCACCCCACCCTTTAGAACCCAGCACGTGTAAAATAATGCACTGTAAAAAAATGATACTTATTTTACATTGTTTCTTGGAGTACCTCGTAACATCCTTTAAAATCCTGGACGTTACGAGGTACTCCAAGAAACAATGTAAAATAAATATAAATTTTTTAACAGTGCATTATTTTACAGGTCAGTAGTACAGAGTTAGAAAGTAGAATGCGTCCATCGCCCTATTCCTAGCATGTCGTAGAAGCCGACTCTTGGGGAGAAGGTCGGGTGGCCGATAAGCTACGCCTTGGTCTGCCATCAATGATGTCGAGGGTTCGAGTCCCATTCTCTACTATCTTACTGACAAGGTGCAGGAGCAGTCTATCCGATCACTTAGGGTTACTCCCAGAACATAAGCAGATTATCGGCGATAACACGTAGATTGACAAGATTTACGGTGTCGACGTGCTATAAACAACTTTCATTTATTTAGGTCAATACTGCCAGTTTATGAAGAGAAGACATGTTTTTTTTTATCAGAGCTGAGTATAAACGCAATGCGCTTTCCGCCTCAGTTAATTCTACGGAAGCGTAATAGGGTCATTAATTAATTATCTTCTAAATTTTAAAGCCTGTAAGTCAATAACCTGAAAATTCCGGGTAGTAAAATGGCATACAAGAAAGATAATACGCCCACACAGCAACCTTGACACACATATAGGCTACCAGAAATATAACGGATATGTAACGGATAAAAGCCTGGACCAAATATACATCACAGTCGGTTATAACTTCATTAATACTTCGGGGGGGGGGGACGTTACACGATGCTCTAAGGAGGGGGAATGTCCAGGGGGTGAAAGTCCCAGGGTAGATGTCGTTGTGTCTCGGTCTATAACCGTGCCGTCCATTGCCTAAAGCAAAACCCTTATTTTATAATATAACAGTAACTTGAAAATCAGTCACTAAGATAGCAGAGAATGGGACTCGAACCCTCGACACCATTGATGGCAGACCAAGGCGTAGCTTGTCGGCCACCCGACCCACTCCGCAAGAGTCGGCGTCTACGACACGCTAGGAATGGGGCGATGGACGCGTTCTACTTTCTAACTCTGTACTATTGACCTGTAAAATAATGCACTGTAAAATATTTACATTTATTTTACATTGTTTCTTGGAGTACCTCGGGTTCTAAAGGGTGTTACGAGGTACTCCAATAAACAATGCAAAATAAGTATATTTTTTTTACAGTGCATTATTTTACACGTCCAGGGTTCTAAATGTGGGGGTTGGGATGGCCTAGTAGTCTAGAGTGCCGCGCTTCGACCTCTAGATGGCCTCTCAGCTCTGGCTCGCGGCTGTGGTTTCGATCCCTAAATAATTGTAATCTACGTGTTATCGCCGATAATCTGCTTATGTTCTGGGAGTACCCCTAAGTGATCGGATAGGCTGCTCCTGCACCTTGTCACTAAGACAGCAGAGAATGGGACTCGAACCGTCGACATTATTGATGGCAGATCAAGGCGTAGCCACCCGAACCTCTCCCCAAGAGTCGGCTACTACGACACGCTAGGAATAGGGCGATGGACGCATTCTACTATCTAACTCTGTACTATTGACCTGTAAAATAATGCACTGTAAAAAAATTATATTTATTTTACATTGTTTCTTGGAGTACCTCGTAACGTCCAGGGTTCTAAAGGGTGTTACGAGGTACTCAAAGAAACAATGTAAAATAAGTATAATTATTTTACAGTGCATTATTTTACACGTCCAGAGTTCTAAAGGATGGGGGTTGGGATGGCCTAGTGGTCTAGAGTGCCGCGCTTCGACCTCTAGCTGGCCGGTCACCTCTGGCTTGCGGCTGTGGTTTTGATCCCTGGTGTGAGCGTATGTGGCATGGAGGGAGATAGGGGCGCCTTCTCAACCTCGTGGGTTTCCTCCGGGCACCTCCGGTTTCCTCCCACTGCTAAAGACCCCTACGCGCAAGCGAATTATCGAAATAAAATTAAAACCATATGTTAGTCCCGAAATGACTTAATGTGTGTCCAGTGGACGTTAAACCCCATTTCTCTCTCTCTCTCTAAAGGGTGGGTGGCGGGGAGGGGGCAGACATGTCCTAGGGCGCAGATGTTCCAGAGGAAAAATGTCGGGGGAGGGGGTAAAACTCTGGGGGTAGATGTCCTAGGGGGTGGGGGTAAATGTCCCAGGGGCAGATGTCTGGTGAGTAAAAGTCCGGGGGGAGATGTCCTAGGAGTTAAGATGTCTTCAGCAGGAAATGTCCTGGGAGTAAAAGTCCTAAAAAGGAGGGGGTTATCCGGGGGCAGATATCCATGTGGCGGGGTGGGGGGGAGAATGTCGTGTATTATGTCACTAAAGACTATTTTTAGAACTGGGAAATGGGACGTTTGATTTGTCATTTAATTTTTTTTTTGTACTTCAAAAATGTTTTCTATAGGGCTCAATACTGTTAAAATGAATGAATGAATAAATGGTGTTTTATGGTACGTCGACACCATAATTCGCGGGGAGTAATTTCGCTGCAGGGGGGAAACCTGCGTGATCGAATAGGCTACTCCCGGACCTTGTCATTGAGGTCTATAACCGTGCCGTCCATTGACTAAAGCATTGCATGACATACTATATCATTCGATCAAAACGCCCTTTTAATAACATAACAGTAACTTGAAAATTCAAGTTAGTTAACTTGAAAATTCAAGTTACTAACTTGAAAATTCAAGTTAGTATCTTGAAAATTCAAGTTAGTATCTTGAAAATTCAAGTTACTAACTTGAAAATTCAAGTTAGTAACTTGAAAATTCAAGTTAGTAACTTGAAAATTCAAGTTAGTAACTTGAAAATTCAAGTTAGTATCTTGAAAATTCAAGTTAGTAACTTGAAAATTCAAGTTACTATCTTGAAAATTCAAGTTAGTATCTTGAAAATTCAAGTTAGTAACTTGAAAATTCAAGTTAGTAACTTGAAAATTCAAGTTAGTAACTTGAAAATTCAAGTTAGTAACTTGAAAATTCAAGTTAGTAACTTGAAAATTCAAGTTAGTAACTTGAAAATTCAAGTTAGTAACTTGAAAATTCAAGTTAGTAACTTGAAAATTCAAGTTAGTATCTTGAAAATTCAAGTTAGTATCTTGAAAATTCAAGTTAGTAACTTGAAAATTCAAGTTAGTAACTTGAAAATTCAAGTTAGTAACTTGAAAATTCAAGTTAATAACTTGAAAAATTGAAAATATAATAAAAAAAAAATAATATGTGGCCCTATTACGCTTCCGTAAATTTCAATGATTATTGTAGTTTTAATAATTCTCATGGTTTTAACTATTTAGTGACAGAACGTGTGAAGATAATTACGATTAGATGTAGTTTACTGGTTCTGTGATAACAAATTAGTTGAAATGTTATTTTGATGCCTATATCATGAAATTCCAATTCAACAGAAGAGCATGTCGGAATTATAAAACTTAAAGTCGTATTGCTAGATGATTTTATATTAATGTTAATTGAGACAGGTCATAACAGGCAGTCATGAGTTGAATGCTATGGAAGATGATGGCACCACGGGATATGGATCTTCGAAATTGGAATCAAATCGTATTTTACGAAACTATAGATAAATTGTTGTGTTTTTGGTTTCAGATTAAAATCCGATTATCATACTGTGCATGAATACAACCCCAATGTTGATCCAAGAATCATCAATGCTTTTTCGACAGCTGCACTGAGATATGGCCATTCTTCGATTCCCAATGAATGGACGTATAAAGGAAAAAAGGAGAAGACACCACTAGTTGAAATGTTCAATAGCCCATTCTTTATTTATAAAGATGAAGGTTAGTATTGATGGGTGATCATACAAAGAAATCTTACCACATTAATTTGAATAAAAAATTATATGTGTTCTATTTTGTTTTTATTTTAAATAAAAGGAGTTGGTCAAGTTTCATGGATTAGGAATCATAAGATCAAGGTTTCTAACGTCACCACTAACGTCGGTTTTGAAATGCATTATGGGGGGGGGGTGAAGAAACTCAACTATGCCCTGTACATAGAGTTTAAACATGAGCAGTTTTCAGTAGTTTCCCAGGGATATGCGACTGAATTGTTTACGCAATAATTATTTTCAGGAAAAGGTTTAGATGCCATAATTGAAGGTATGTTAATTGACTCGAGTCAAGACACCGACCATATTTTTAGTGATGGTATAAAGAATAAATTATTTGAAACACTGAACATTCCTGGTATGGATTTAGCTGCTATAAATATACAACGAGGTCGGGATCATGGTCTGGCACCGTACAATAAATACAGAGAATATTGTGGTCTGAAACCTATAGTATTTGATGACAGTACGCCACAAGTTAAAGCTCTTGCTTCCGTTTATAGGTAGGTGATATATATCTAGATTTTTATGCAGCAACATTTAAGTGTGGGTGTATTGCTATATGATGTCACCAATGCCGGCTAGTTCATCGGACCGTCTCTGCGTCAACAATTAGCTCCTTGACACCGTGGAGACTTCAGTTTTAACGGAGTTTCTTCAAATTTGGTTTCCCCAGCTTTGCGACCTTCCGTTCCCGAGTTACAACCCTTCCCTTTGTCCAAAAATCATCTTTAACATGTGAAGCAGTGGGGTCATGAGAGGACGAAACCTATCAGCTCTATGTCCTTTGCGACCTTCCATTAATGCTATTTTAGCGACAGCCTTTGATGTATAAAGCATTGGGGTCATTTAGAGGATACACTGTCGATATTCAGCGTGCCGTGACCGCCTGTTCCGGAGTTACTCGCCCCTTCTCTGAAATCCTTGTCAATAGATTTCTTTCAAATTTGTGGTCATAAGGGACTGAACACTATCAATATTCGGCTTTCCCGTGGTCTATCGTTTCGGTCGGTTTAAAGAAAAGTAAATCGCTATGCTTTAACTTTAATAAACGAGATTCATATTTTTTTCAGGAATGCAGATGATGTGGACTTGTTTATTGGCGGAGTAACAGAAGTTACAGTGACCGGCGGTCATGTTGGACCAACTTTCGCCTGTATTATTGGCGAACAATTTCATAACATAAAATATGGCGATCGTTTCTGGTTTGAGAATATCAGGCCCTCAAACCCTTTTTACTCTGTCAACCCAGCAAGTTTTACCGTCGGTAAGATAAAAAAAAATATTGTCAAATATAACATAAATTTATATTATTACAATTACCAGATGTAACAGTGTGGCCTATTCGCAAGTTATTTTTTCCAGTCCCAGTTGTGTAGTACAACGATGTTCAAATAGACTAAAGTGATCAAAAATAAAATCGGATCTTATTAAATCCAAACTGCGAATGTATTATGTAAAGACAGAATTCTAAATTTGTTGTATATTGTACTGTATATATCGGTAATTGTTATATAATAAGCCTAGCCGAGACATAAAATTGTTTGATATTGTATTTTTTATCACATACTTTTGACAGATAAAATATTCAAGTTTGCATGAAAAAATATGAACATTTCTTTATATACAAATTATCACCCATTTTGGCGGTAAAAAAACGGAAATCCATTTTGAGCCCTGTGTCCAACGAACTACTCCAAAGGGACAACATTTCTTTGATATTATTTGCCGCTTACCAATATTAGACGTCATTATTTTTATTGTTCCATTTACAGGTCAGGTGAATGCAATCAGACGAATGAGTATGGGCAGAATTCTATGCGATTCTACTGATATTACATATGTTCCCATCAAATCGTTTTTACATCCAATAAATGGGTAAGATAAAATATGCACTACTGTTTATTATTATTTTTAATCGAACTGAGCTTCCCTCTATACTCTATACTGTAAGTCGTACTATTGGACAAAAGAAATGATAACCACCATTCAAAACCTTTACAGACATGTAAATCCTCACTCTGTACTATACCCGAACTAAAGGCGTATTGGAAATCTCTGTATAAAGATGTATCTAATCTAGGTATATAACATTTTATGTTTGTATTTTACAGTCGATCAACGAGAAAGGTTTCGTGTAGAGATTATTACAGTCTTCCGGCATTAGACATCAGACAGTGGTACCAGCCATCGCCAATGTTAGGTTAAAATTATCACGGAATGCTAGTAATAAATATTAGGTACCAGGGGCATTTTCGGTTCAACAATACCACAGTGTTACATCATCGGTATCTCATATTCTTTTCGGTTTCAAGCTTTACAAATATTGCACACATTTATGACCATTATGTGTAGGATATACAATTGCTTAACAATGTGCCAAACTTTCGGTATTCGTTGTCAGTAAAAGAAGACTATTGATTCTACAAACAAATTTGAAACACATGATACCACTAATAATTTAATTACTTCTGGTGTAAAGTAACCACAAATTGACAATGCTCAATAGTGAAAACAGTTATCATTTGCATGAAAAGTGCTATTTGAATGTAAATATGTTATAAAATCTAATTGAATGTAAATATATATGTTATATTACTATTTTTAATTGTAACTTTTGAAATATGTCGCTGCTTTTACTATTTGAAAATATTACAATTTTATTGGAATGTTGCCATTTTCTTGGAAGTTTATTGGAACGTTGCAATTTTATTGGAACGTTGCAATTTTCTGGGAATGTTGCAATTTTATTGGAAAATTGCTGTTTTATTTGAATTTCATCTAAATCATGATGTTATTTTGATAATAATACTGATGTGAAAACTGCTAAGTTTATTTATTATTATATAAGATTTTAAAGTATAAATTAGAATATTTGAACAGTTTTTGTTTTATGTTAGTATTCACTGCACACTGGTTAAGGAAATGTGCTCTTTGTCGTTTTCGTTCTTGGCAGCGTATATTTCTTATTGTCATTATCATTATTTGTTTGGAAATCGTCCATCAGCAAAACTGGTAAAATGTTGATCTTTTAAACTGTAACTCCGCATTATGCAACAGTCAATCTGCCTATTGCAGATCTTTCTTTGGGCGTGAAGTGTTATCTAAATTATTGATTAGATCTTAATCAACTCTCAATGTCATCGCTAGCCTGTGATATTTACTGGATTAGGATCGGTTTTGCTGCTCATAAGGCTTGTCATTGAGTCAACTGGCGTTGTTTCGAATCTCCGGTTGAGAGAGAAAGAAAGAGAGAAATAGGGTTTAACGTTCACTTGACACAAACTAGGGGACTAACGTATGGTTTAATTTTATTTCAATAATTCGCTTGCGCGTAGGAGTATTTAGCAGTGGGGGGAAACTTGAGTACCCGAACCCTACTCCTTGCCACGTGCAACCAGGGATTCAATGGCAGGCCATATGATACAGCGCGCAAGCTAACCGCGTGGTTTCCCCTTGTCAGTGATGCAGAAGGAGGGCCTGACAAAGACAGCTGCCTAGTCGTTCGGATGGGACGAAAACCCGAGGTCTCGTGTACACATTGGCGTGCACGTAAAAGATCCCTTGGCAGTTGGAATTCGATATAAGAGTAGGCCGTAGCGCCGCTGCCCGGGCAAAATTTCACTCATAGCACACTGTATGGCGTATGCCCGCCTTCCATTAGCCCAGGTCAGGTGCAGAAGAGTAGGACGTTAAACCCCATATCATTTCATTTTTTTTCTGATTTATACTGACTGATCTTTTCTCTTTTTTTTTTTTTTTCTGCATTGGCCGAGAAAGTTCATCTCGATTTTCCGGCGTGGTTTCCCCTTGTCAGTGATGCAGAACGGAAGCCTGACAAGGATAGCTGCCTAGTCGTTCGGATGGGACGAAAAACCGAGGTCCCGTGTACACATTGGAGTGCACGTAAAAGATCCCTTGGCAGTTGGAATTCGATATAAGAGTAGACCGTAGTGCCGCTGCCCGGGCAAAATTTCCCTCATAGCACACTGTATGGCGTATGCCGTCTTCCATTAGCCCAGGTTAGGTGCATAAGAGTAGGACGTTAAACCCCATTTCATTTCATTTTCTCTTTTTTTATTTTATCGATCCGTCACCCTAGAACAACTAATACCATTACCACTTCAACGATAAAGCGACATACATGTAATGTCATGATATTATTTGGTCCGAAATGTGGTATTGTCGCGTTAACATATTATATTGTCACTCTGCCACGTGTCGCACCGATGAGTATTTTTTTAGGTCGAGGGCGCCATTATTGGAATGAATGCACCCATATAAATTAGACACTACGTTGTAGAACTGTCACTGGGTTAGGTCTTGGCCCACATTGGTGATCAGACCATACCCTGTTCAACTTTATAAACAAACAATATTTAATTTACTTTTTATTTCACAAACCTGTACAAAACCCTTGAACCTTTATAAAAGATATTTATATTTAAAATTTCAGCTCTTTGACATGTAGAACTCAGTCTTATATGTCTTCACTTTTGTTGATATTATGAACCAAACAATAGATCTTTTCCAGCGGCCAAATACACTCAAATGGATAATTAATAGCAAGATAAAATCAATTCAGTAACCATTTACACACAGATGGTAATTAATAGCAAGACAAAGTCTAACCAATGGCCAATTACACTCGCGTGGGTAATCAATGGGAAGACAAAAATGTCTGAGAGTTAATTAAAATGTAAAACAAAAGTAAACTGGCAAAGATAAGTAGTTTTTCTTCTTTCTTCTATAATAAAACTAGAGCAGAGAAGTCTTTCAACTTAGCTACAAATTATTTCTATTTTGTCCTACCGTAAATAAAATTTACTAGAAGCTGTTGGATAACTGTTCGATTTTCATAGAAATATATACAACCACGTGCATCAAATCACCTAGGAATATTATACATCCATTATTTAGTATAAAAATTAAACTAAAATTATTTCATCTTATTTCCATTTTCAAGATAAACCCTTTAATTTGTCCATTATTTATTTCTTCTGTAAATCTGTCCAGTGGGATAAATCCATATATGGCAAACTATTACATGGTAATTTCTGGTTCCTGTAAGTAGAAATTGTTATTTACAACTTATAGTACATTTAAATTCAAATAATAGTTAAATATACATACACGCTTTTAGTATACCGGTCTTACTGAAACGTACATTTTAAATTGTTGTTGTGTGGTGGGGAGGGGAGCGCATAAAGATCATTCTTTGTAATTTTCTGCCCAAATTAGATTTAGAGAGTTGGGTGTCTCGTTAACATTGACGCTGCTATTTCTGAGTTAGAAAGTGAACATAGTTGTTTGATAATGTACTTAGGACTATCGACAGATTGGGGGAGATCCATACAAGTGTAAGGGGTGGGTAGCTAGGCCTGCATTTTCCAAAAGAAACACTTTATATCAGTTTCTAATTTTCTATTTCCCAAATCAATTTGGCCTTTTGTTTCCAGAACAATTTTTATTTCATTACCTGTAGTATTTTGAGTTTGTCAATACGCTGAGAGTTTTGAATAAGTATACAATATACTAAGTTTGAGAAAACTGGGTGAAATAAACAATTTTATAACACTGATTATTTTATCTACTTACGATCCGCTTGTCTGGAGAAAAGCATTAGCTTGCATATAACCTACACCTGTGACGTCACACATCACTCTAGATAGTGTTACATTTTTAATCTGCTGTAACTGATCTGAAGAAGAAAATGGTAATTATAGTGAGAACATAATAGAATTAGTCATCAACTTGTAGTCGATAGACACCGGTCGGTCTTTACATATTAGACATAATGGACCATACCTGGTCCAATCAAATGACCCCCTTTCTTGAATAACTAACACTAACACTGAACAGATAAATATGTAATAAGTCAAAGCTGAGATATAAGTGTGGTCAACAGGTGAAGTCCAAAACGAAACAAAAGTAATAAACTTACTACAAACATATCGACATTGTCCCATCACTGATAAAGAACCCCCAAATTAACCAGGTTCTTTATTTGGATCCTAGTAAATGCACAATTTGCATCCTAGTAAATTCGAATCGGAAATTCGTCTTGCATTCATTGGCTAGGTGATACTTGTAATATAACAGAAAACTTACTGGGTGTAAATCCAACAGAGAGATCTGGATTCTCATACCAATATCGATCACCATATTTGATGGCTTTGAACTGTTCAGAAATAATACAACCAAACGTTGGTCCAGCTAATCCACCTGATACTGGTACTTCATTTATACCCCCGGTAAATAAATCTACATCATCAACATGTCTACAATAACAAATCGCACGTGTACACGTTCATGATGACATTTTGTAAAAATTATTAATATGAAAATTGCTAAGATAAAACTGTATTCTATTTATTTTGATCCAATTATTTTCATTGCCACTTAGTTTCTGGTTATTCACTTATTGGCCTGTCTTTATGGCTTTATACGTGGTTGGTTTCGTGCGCATTATGTACAGTTAGTTATATTGGGACACCTATAACAGGATGCCAATATTACCTAAGCACGGTTGTTACACAATTTAACATAAAGGTGGACATATCAGTCATCTTACACTACTTCACCATTGGGTATTATTTTTTTGCTGTCCTTGATTCACTTGGGGAGGGGGGTGGGTATATGATGTATAATACTATACATGTACTTCATTTATGTATAGAGGATTGCTGTCGATAGTTCCCTCCTACGCGCACATAGCATTAATGAAATCAAGATATACAAAACATGGTGTTTAGTGGGCGTCAACACATTTTTATTTGAATAATGACTTATGTCTCAACTTTGTAATATTGAAAGAATTAAGTGTATTAAAATACACTGAATTATTTCAATGAGCTTACATTCAAATTTCGTGTGGCACATAACCGATAATGACTTAAAGATAGTATTATAGAGCTTTTGGCAAATATTGCCTAATTGTTAGTTTGTTTTTCATTTTGAGTGAAGTCTGTATCACTACAGGCCTGGAACTGTACAGCACAGTGAACGCTTACGACTAGCCCCCGAATATATTCTCTTTATCTCATGCATGTGTACGTTTGTTGTTCATCATATCTGTATATTGTGTCTTGTCCGTTCATTTGTCTTGTATAACTGTGTGTATGTGGTGCAGTCCCCCTACACTTACTACTGTATACGCTTATAGTTACTTCCCTATGATAAAACATCGATTACGGTTGACAGTTATCTTATGTATACAGTACTAACCTGTAAACTGAAGCATAAACACCACCATCCGTGAGATCATGGAATCCTGATAGACGACTCAATCCACATACCTCTCTATAATCATTATAAGGCGGAAGACCATGATCTCGTCCACGGTTTATATTCAAAGATGCCAGATCCATACTCTTTTTCGCCACATCTTCAAATAAATGATCAGTTAACTCAATATTAATAAATCTATCTGGAAACTGGAGTGGATCATCCACCAAACCTTGGCCAACCAGATCAATACCCTGTCCCTGTCGTTGATAAACAAACTTCGGTCTGTTGAAAAGTTTTCGCAGTTCGACTCGTTCATTACCAACAGTAAATCGACTGGGAACCAAACTGTGTCCCAATCTTAGAGCTGCTGCGGCGAAGGAGTTGATAATTCTGGGATCTTGTTTATCGTCGTAATACCAATTCCTGGGTCCAAACCCACTGAAAGAGGATGCCGAATCAACATGTAAACCATGCTGAGACATTAAAGATGGTCCCAGTAAGATTGGCAACCATTCACTATACGTGATATGTTGAAGCATGGCACCTACGATCCTTCTAGCTTCCTGATAAATTGTCTCGTCATTCCAATGTGGGTTATAATGTTGTAACCAGCCACAGATTCTGTTATGTTCTCTGTGGAATATCGTGTGGATAGTTGATAAACCGGGATGCTCATTTACACGCTTCTCACCTGCAAAGGATTTAAACATTTCAAATACAATAGTTTCAGATCAAACATCAGCTATTTATAATATTTTATTCATTTCACCTCTTGACATCTATTACACAAATATAATACTAATAATTATGATGTCTTTTGCAAAAATCTAGTCCATGCTGACATGTTGATCTACCTTTCATAATTATATCAGAACAACGATCTTTATTTTGAAATAATTTGAAGTGTTTGACAAGAGCTAAGGATATTTTATTTACTCTCAGCCAGTGCAGAGACTTCATCAGTAAACTATCTTAAATTAAGGGTTTTTTGTTATGAATAAGACCCCACGCCTGCAGTATCTTTAATTAATGTCATCTATAATATCAGATATGTTAAGTGGTGGGTAAGATGCAGGAGGCCGAGTGTTCTATGCCTACATTGGCCGAGAAAGTTTATCGGGATTTTCCAGAGTAGTTTCATCTTGTCAGTGGTGCGATGCGTGCACGTAAAAGATCTCTTGGCAGTTGGAATTCGATATAAGAGTAGGTCATAGTGCCGCTACTCAGGCAAAATTTCCGGTACACTGTACTATGGTGTAGAACGTTAAACCCAATTTCATTTCATTTCATTTTGAGTAGCGTTGATTATTTCCACTGCATGGTAATTCTAATTATGATGACCATAATAGACATACAATAATCAGCTCTCTTCTCATTATACTATATCATTCCAGTGCCTCGGTGTTAAGATGAAATAAAATCACACTAAAATCACCCAAGGGTACGTACAAGGAATGTACTACTGATACTGCTAAATATTTCAGCATTTAGAGAACTGATTCCGGGTATGATCCCCACGATATCTCAATATATAGTGATGCCGGGTATGTTCCCCACCTTATCTTAATATATAGTGGTTCCGGGTATGTTAAGCATTACAAACAGGCGGGAATTTGTTTTCCACTATGGAAACATAGTGGTTTATGAAAACTGGCTGAAATTAAATGAATTGTACCTGCTTTAAAACAGAATTCATTGTCAGTATCTTTAACACAGTCTTTATTATCGATATCTACTGGTAGGAGATCGTTATTCTGTACTTTCAATAAACCTAAAACATAGAAAAGATAAAGAAACGTCTGTAATTTCTATAAGTCTATAGTTTCAACGCCTATTAAGAAATGTATATGACTGGAACGTATATTAATGTCATTTTATGACTAACATAACGATAATTCTGTGTAGGTTTTACGAGAAGGGTTATTGATTATTGTAATTCATATTGGTTTACGTCAACCAAGCAATATGCATGCTGGACTTCTGGCTGGTCTCACTTTCCTAGCTAACTTCGTCAGCATCTTCACTAACGAATGGTGTCATTGGTGTGACAGACTGAATAGTTTTTTTTCTCTCTTAAGTACAGCCAATTAACTGTATATCAAATTTGTGTGTAGAGCAGATCACGGGATTTTATACAGATCACCAATTTCTCATTTCAGTATTTCATACATTTCTATGCCAATACTAATAGAAGGCAGCTGTCCTTACCGCCATTGTAAGATCTTAACGATCCGGCCTCTTCATCTTTAGCAGAATATATAGATGAGGCATCAAGGTATGACGTCACCATGTTCATCTGTTCACGAGCACCTGTAAATACATATGTTTGTACTTTATTAAATTTCGTAAATTAAAACGTAATATATACTACTTTAGTTCTTTATAAAATTCTACTTTCGTTTCACTTTGTTGACAGCGAAAATAATATGTAGAATATATAACATAAAACCTGGGGTTGCTCTTATATTCGATCTTAATCCTTCCCATGCACGACTATCAATCATAGATATCCAATGGCATTCCAATATAAAACATTGCAGAATTGATTTTCAAAAATTTGATTACAATTCAAATTTTATGAATAACATATCTGTGAGGCATGTACATGACATATTAATCGATGTCTAAAGTTCAAAACGTGTATACTACGTCATCATAATGCGAGTTCCCCTGCGCACGGAATATCGATAATAGTATAAGGTCCGTCTGGAATTTGATTTATGGAGTATGAAATCTACCTGGCATGTTGCCATATGGATTAATCCATGATTCCCCAAGTAGTGCCAATAACGATGGTGGAACGAAGAACCAGTTTACTAAAACAGATTAATCCCCACCTTTGCATGGTGGAAATCCCCGGCCCTTTACAACTGATCTAGAATTTTAGAAGACTGTTCTTAAATGTCGTATTATTTTTTTCTTTTATTGTAGACTATCAATAAGTTGAATAAGTTCACTGACAGCCTGTTGAATATACGTTATAAAGCTGAATATTTATACCTTCTGGCTTCATTTTCCACAGCCCTGTATTAATTTGTTTTATTTATGAGAATCGACCAGATTTAGAAAAAAATGATATGCACAATTATGATATTAACGTGTGTGTAGTATGTTTATCCCGAGGATAACCTATTTTTAAATACACCACTGGTTTCTTTGTCAAATCACTTCAATCATTGATCGGTCATCGATAACTTGGTTTGATACCCTCAAAAAGGAACGATCCAGAATATTGGTGAAAATTTGGAATGTATCCCCATAGTACGTGATATTTCATGACACGATCCAGAATTTTGGTGAAAATTTGAAATGTATCCCTATTGAACGTTTATATTTAATGGCCAACGAACTCGGCGTTATTTAAAAAAAAACTATTTAACTCTAGTATATGTCATGACATTTATGATATACTTCATTGAACATATAATCTCATATAAAACTTGGGCGATAATTTTAATACTTGCTTAAGGTAGTTTATATTTTAGAGCATTATATTTTGTCTATTTTGCTTTTAAATTTGATACAATGGTAATCGATCGTTGCAACTCAGTCACTTCAGTGGATTGTAAATAAGAAAATATTCATTGTTTACCCATAACGTTTCCAGTAAAGCATAGATATTATAATTAAAATCCAAACGCAAAATTGGACAGATTTTCATATTTATTATGAATGTGATAGTTTCGGGAGAGGGGTAGATGTAATGAAACGACTGAACCGTGAAAATGTTTGACATTCTAATACAGGTTTATACTCGATCTGTTTCACAGAGAATTACTTACGAATTATCTCTGTCAACACGTGCATTAACATCACGTGGCGACAATCATTGGCTCAAAGGCTCGTGCATTGTTTACATAACACGTAACTGCTCCGGGCAAAATGATGCCTTTTACTCATTTTAATACCTATTTACACTAAATTGGAAATACTTTTTAACTACAAATATTTCAAACGTCTTTACTTATTTTTCCAATACATACAAAACATGTTTTAGAATTTAATTTATCGAAAGAAAAAAGTTAATATGGGGGACTAATTAAGTCGCGTCGATGTCATCCTTATCAGTGATTGTAGTGGCCTAGCGAACATTCACTGCTGATCAGTGTGGTTTATACTGTCGTAGCGATATTTAAGTTGTCCGATTGCCCGACTGACTAAAACGAGAAAGTTTGATTCAAATGGGAAATTGAATCAAATGTCAAGCTTTGTGAGATAAAAAAAAATAACAGTTGCCACCATGTACATGTATGTACTGTTAAGGGCGGAGGCCTAGGTTACATGCACCCGACAGCTTAACACTATGGAAATAGATATGCAGGTTAGAATTTATTCGTGAGCTAAAAGAAGACACCTACCAATCATTAATAGAGATGCACATATTGCTAGGATAAACACTTTCTCTAAAATATGAACAACTCGATTAACAAAGCTTATTGTAATGTTAATAAAGGGAAGAACTTTCCCTGTCACCAGTCCATAGCAATAGCCTAGCCTGCAAATGACAAGATGCACAGGATCCAGTTTCAGATTCTCCTACACTTTGTCTGTGACATTACTTATGTAATTACTTGAGTAATTTCAGATTTCATTTCTAGAAGTATTGCACCTTAAGCATGACAATAAGCAAATCGGTGTTTTCCCAACACGTGTGAATGATATGAAGGTAGTTTACTGCAAGCTTTTATTTCGGTTTTACAAGAAATTTCTGTTACACTTACCTAATCCACATGGTAAACGTTTAGGATCACCTTGTGATCTGGCAAAATTCATACAACTACTGGAGAAATGGCGATCACCTCGTGGAATATAAATAGGATAACATGGACCTCTAAAGATAGAAAGAAGAAAAAATATTTGTAAACCATCTATTATCTTTCTTAAACTATGTCAGTTAATCTCATATTCCGAAAGGAATATACCTAAAGCAATAATCTATTCATAAAGCACGTCGTCATTATAGAATGTGCAGCTATATCGGGGTCAAAGTAATTGCAAACTCCAGAAAACCCCCGCAGAAGTGGCGGAAAAAATAAACCATAAAGAAGTGCCGGACTGGGCCCACCTGTCTACCTGTCTGTGACAGGTGGGCTTAAGCTCACTCAAAAAAGTGAGCCTAAGCCTATAAAGAAAAAAAGAAAGAAAAATGAAAAAAGAAAGGAGAGGGCCCACTAAGATTAAAAGGTTTCTGTTTTTGACACTCAAGAGAATTCTCAAATTCATCTAATGATAGTGCTCCTAGGTCATTCTGTTGTCTAATTGCGCAAGGAAATCAAAAATTTGTCTTCTTCTGCTTTGGTCTGAAATTTTCCTTGGGGGAGACCCCCCCCCCCCGAACCCTCTCGGATGCTCACGCGCCTTCGGCGCGTACTTGTGTAGGCCTTCTTCAATGAACTGACAGGTCCGGCACTGCCTTAAGGGTTATTAATTTTCTTAGACTCAGTAATAACATACCAGGAGTCATATTACAAAATGTATGATCGACTTCATTAGTTGTAGCATAGCTCTGTAGATCTTTATTAATCTATATTGTAATCTTGTAATTGGCGCTCATCTTTTTAGCTTGGCCACAGAAAATAATAATGTTTTGATTTTAAGTGAAACGGTTTGTTAAACCTATTTACCCGTTTAATACATCAGAATGAAATGGAACATTATCTGTTAATTGGACGCCATCGCAGCATTTTAAATTTTCACCATCAGAGCCTAAAATACAATATACATATAATATTTTAACCTACGGACATTTTCAAAATGGTGCAATAATTTAGCTATACCGTTTATATCTGCTATTTGATTTTAATATTAGTGCCGATTATGAATCATTCTATGGAGGACAACTGGAATTGCGACATTTTGCCTTTTAATGTGTATACATGTCGGTTAATATACACAAACTGCAGTGAGTGGTCTTGACACATTTTCAAATTTCATTCACGAATATTTTCATTGTTATAAAGGGGGACAACCATACATTAACGTTACCGATCGGGATTCAGACTAGCAATCTACCTCAGCCTCCACTGACTTCAATGTTAGTCCCGAATTGCTTGGCATGTCAATACCGATTTTACCTTTAGATTTGCAGAATAAAAACCTAGGGTCTCGAGATTTAGGGTCCTACGACCAAGGTGTACAATATTATTGGTATGCACGTAGCGTAGTCTTAAACATCTGTTATAATTCTCGGGTTAACTCATTTGTGTTTAAAACACATTTTCACCATGCTCTAAGGAATATAGAGGGAGGGGGCTCATAACCATTGAATAGGCAATATGACAAATAACATTTATATGAAGTTCCTATACTATTGGAACATGTTTGATACCGTTATATACTGGAGTACAGTCACAGCATGGTCTACAACCTGACCCCACTATTGGAGCATGTTTCATACCTTTGTGTACAGGGGTACAAGTCATGTCGTGGCCCAAAAACAGACCCATGTGGAACGCGTAACGAGCATTCATGTTGTTGTCCACAAACTGGTCCTTGTGGAACATGTTACATACCTTTGTGTACAGGAGTACCAGTCATATCGTGGTCTACAAACTGACCCCACTGTTGGAACATGTTACATATATCAGGCATATGGATATCTTCACGACTTGGGGTATGGATGGTACGACTTACAAGACGAGCACTGGGTAAAAGGGGATATTTTCCACTGACTGGATCGATCAATCTAGAATGAAGTCTCGGTAAAGATACACCTGCAAAAGAAAACCTGCCATATTATGTATTGCGTCACAAACATATTGATCGTGAACATTTGTGAAAGGGTATTTTTCTATAAGACTTTTAACTGCATGCGACAGACTATGGTTTATCTCAATATATATTAAATATTTTTTGTGGGGTGGGGTGTTTATCTAAAGATAACAGAAACATCGTATATAGCATTACTTACCATCCATGTATTGAGGTTGCAGCATCCGAGTAACTGATTGCATGGTTGATCCCCAGTATGGCTTCTTTACGTTATTACACAGACCATCATAATTTCTGTACTTGTTATTAGATTTACAGGCAACAGTCTTCACTTCACATTGACCGTCAGTAAATTTCTTTTGAAAATCTGAACCAAAGTCTGACCTAGGACTGATGGAATCGCTGTCAGGAAAATTTTGATGAGCCAAAAAATCTTTGCTGAACATTTCCTTGTGGAAGATTTCATTACTGAAAGGACTTTCTAAACTGAAATTACATAATTAGTTTTTGCGTCTGGTTATTTCAGTCTATGTTTTAGCCTCGTGCATCCAGTCACTTCATTAGAAATGGCACTAAAAAGAATTTGGGCACCAAGTTTTACATTGTTGCTATGTTTTAAATATTGAATAGCATCTTTTCACAGTAAGGTAACAACACCAATGTTGATTTAAATTGACCAATTAGTCGTGTTTGAAATGTTTAAGAATGTGGATGATTCTGAGTTAAAGACTTAGATACTTTAAGCCAATGTACTTACGCCTGTCTCTTAAAAAGGTGATGTGGGAAGGATGTCATGGGTAAAGGGTCAAATGCAGGGTGATCATTTTGAAATCTTCCTTCAGTGTGGAATTCCCCACGACGTGGTTGAATACCATGACTAACTAGACCGGATAGATTGTAATAAGATCTAGCACCCAAACCGTATCCCAGTCCTGTTGATTTCATGGCAGCCATTTCAGCAAGTCGATCGCCTTGTATTTCATTTCCTGGGAAAAGAATTAACAAGCCAATAGTGAGACTAATGTCCCAAAATAAACAGATGACACATATCTGATTAATTGTACATTTATCCTTTTCAATTGTTTTGAGAAATAAAACTGATTATATATACATTGTAAATAAGATAATAAAAAAAAATAAATAAATAAGAATTGAAAGAAAATTATTTAACAATGATTTTTATAGGTAACTGCAGTAAACAGATCAATTCAATGTAAATAAAAACAGATATTTTCTCTCCAAACCGGCACTCAGTTTTGAAGTACCTGGTACTGAAACTATACACTAAGTTAAAATCAAAGTTATCTTGTCCCAAAGCATCGAACACGTCCTGTTTCGCATTTAGAGGGGTGCTATTGTCCAATAGACATGTCCTGAGATTTTACATTAGCACCCGCGACGCTACGCTTCTTGGGTCCTAATGATCTCAGGGCATGTCTATTGGACAATAACACCCCTTTAAAGGTGACGCAAGAAATGTTTATCTCCTCATTACTAGCTTTAATGATGAAAATCGAGCTTGGGAATGTAATGCTTACAGTTCGTGCTCAGAATACATTAATTAGTTCACATATTGTTGTGCTTAGTTCACTTAGAACACTTTGTTACACCTCTTATTTAGTTTACAGATTGTAATGTGGTCATTAAATGATTAAAAATGATATATTTTTGGGGCGCTAGGAATATTATAAAAAAGTTGATTTGAACAGCTTTTGTTCTTATTTTACCCAATCCTGTCCGCACCTGCCGCTTAAATTAGGACGATAAATCTCGTACACGTTGTCAGCTTAGCTATAAAATAAGCAAATATCTTATAAAGAATTGTTCCCGCTGTTCAATCCCTTTCAGAACAATAAAATATCGGATTAACTTGCCGTCAACAGTAGGTATTCATATTTATATCTTATTTAATTTGTATCTGTCTATTGTGTCTGACAGAGCTGTCAAATTTCTATCGGTCCCGAGCAGTCAATCAAAAATGACTGAAATAATTATGATAATCTAGCCTGTTAAACTAGATCGGACAACATTCCTTATGATAGTCAGAAAAAATACAAAATATTATCATTTCCTCAATGCTGAAGTGGAAGTTCTGAAAGAAAGAAATATCTTCCCCCTTTCGGCAGTTCAAATCTTAATGCTATAAGCTTAATCAGCTTTTTAATACTTCAAATATTGCGACTTAGGAAAAACTTTATAAAAATCATGCACGTAGATATATATGATATTATATTGTTATATTTTCTCTGTGGAATATGGTTTATTAGAATAAAATTCTTTCATTGCATTGATTTCGACCTCGATACCATACTCCAAAACTTCCCGAGGTGAACATACGCCATATAGTGTGTGATGACGCAAATTTGTCCGTAACGGCCGCGTCACGGCCTACTTTTATTTCGATTTCAACTGCCGGGGACCCTTAATGTGCTGCCAATGGTATACCTTGAATTTTTCTCCCACACGAAGAATTAGGCGCTTCTTTGTGTCAAGAGGCTGCGATTCTGGGAAATCCATACGACGGAACCATCTAAAACATACATTTGGAACTGGTGGTTGGGGTGGGGCTCTCCCTGTATCGATGTCAGGCCCAATGGTATACCACGTACGCGTTCTACCATCCGGCCATACAAAAAATCATTTTTAAGGTAAGTGTTGGTTCGCGATTTTTTATCGCGTACATGTACTATGTTTTAGCTAGCTTTGATAGGAAGTACCTTCGTCTAATATACCACCCATTAGTCTTTAAATGACCTAGCTGTGTTGAGAAGTAGAATGAAAATGTAAAGAAGATGCTTACCATATTCGTCGAATGGGGTTGCTACCTGTCCTGTAGTTCCATGGATGACAACCAGTAGTACCGCCAACAACTTCATTCCCAACATCCTGTTAATATGAGATTTAATTAAGTTTATTGTTTAAGCATTAGTACACAATCCAATCGCCTTCCCTTTTTTTACAATATTTTAACATTCCGTATACGATCAAATATATCATGATTTTCTTTAAAATAAAGTAAAATAATACAAATAAATCGAAAATAAGAGACAAAATGAATGGACATGATAATTATGTCATTGATAGTTTAGACATGTTCTATTTGGTATCATTTTCAAAACCAAAAAATTCCGGCTATATGTTTATCCCAAAATGCAGATTTTGTTTTAGAGGGCGCTTTAAAGGGGTCTTATTACTTCACCAAAAAATTAACGTATTATTTGTATATGAATAATATCGTATACAATATAATATCCCAAGACTCACTTAATTATCAAAATTTCTATAATGACATTTTGTATGAAAAATCTACTGTAATTTTTGTAGCTTTACAGACACCCGAATTTAACACCTGAACAGGGTAGAATCTCATGTGTTTCTTCTGCTATTAAAGGTAAAACTTGATTGCCTTTTACTTTTTTAGGGTCATACATTTCCAAAAAATATTAAAAAGGAATAATTATATGGCTTTTTCGCTAAGATTATATTACTCCAGCTAATATGGTATTTAGCGGTCATCGTCCTCAAAATATATTTTATAAGTATGGAAAATAGACAATGCTCTTGGAGCTACTTGGAATAATTGTCTGCTCCAAGTCTGACACAAAATGATAATAAATACCCGTACGCACCTGTAACAACGGTTTGGCCGTGTATTTCTTTTCGTTGTCCGTATGGCGACTCAAATCTCCACCCGTCTTCACCTCCCTGTGGTTGCCCAGTCAACTGATAATTTTGTCCATCGCTACTGCCCGTCAAGCTTTGTTGATTTTACAGCCTTTCTTTTAAAACCCCCCATAGAAATTTTAAGTTTATGTGTTTATGTGCTTGCACCTCTGCAGGTCATTTCATTTATTTTAATGTGTATTTTATTGGTTTCTTTAAATGCCAGGCTTAATATTGTGTATGTGGATTTAGTTTTATCCTTGGTATGCAGTATAAAATATATACACATTGATGTTTTCATTGTTTCTGAATTATATAAATTGCAGAAGCGATAATCAGTATTTTGTTTTCTTTGTGGAAATTTATTGACCTTTGTTTCAAGTTTCTTCGATAGAATATTTCGATCATTTTGAGATTTACTTTTTGTTAATTTCATTACGCGTGGTTGCTCAGACAGCGAAATATATTGGAATAAACTACTTTAAATTTCATCAAAGGTTCATTTACATATACTCTTTCATCGGGGAACCTCGGATTTTTGTCCCATCCGAACGACAACGTACGTTTTCTTTGTCAACGTCTTGGATGCCACCACGGAACAGTGAAAACCCATTCTCGACCCATGTAGGCATTCGAACCCTAGAGATCAATGCAACTTGACCAATATATAAGGCAGGCATTGAATTATTTTGGATGTTTATTTTATAGAGAAACTACTCGACAATATAGCAACAGATGAAATTTTAAGGGTTAGCAAACTTTCTTTACAATTTTTACGATAAATCACGAGGGCAAAGTTCGCCAAATAAATACATTAAACAATAAAATTTTCCTTTACCGTAATCTTCCTTATACATAATTATATAGATGGTGCGCGTTCTCATGAATAATTCAAATATTATATCTATAAACTTTGAAATTCAAAGCGTAGAAAAGTTATAAAGGTTTAATTCGGATTTAATTCGAGCAACTGACCGTTCAATAACCCTTTAATAACTCAGGTCTGTATCAGGTTGAAACAGTTAAGTAGTTGAGTATATTTTTAGTTATTCATTTATTTAAATTATCCTATTTAAAATTAGAGGTCATTTTATGTCCTTTGCAACACATAATAGTTTAAATTTGTTTCTTTTTATATGTTGATCATTAATGTATTAATTCATTTGGTTATTTACATCAACGGGCAATCCAATTTTCTATGATTTGTTACCAGTGTGGGAGACAATTATTAGATTTAGCATAAAGGAGAACGTGGTGTTGTATTTGCGATTAAAACAAAAGAAAAAAGACTAGACACCATCTTGATCTCATTTTACTTGTGAGAGAGAGAGAGAGAGAGAGAGAGAGAGAGAGAAATGGGGTTTAACGTCCACTCGACACAAACTAGGTCATTTTGGGACTAACATATGGTTTCAATTTTATTTCAATAATTCGCTTGTGTGTAGGGGTCTTTAGCAGTGGGAGGAAACCGGAGTACCCGGAAGAAACACACGAGGTTGAGAAGGCGCCCCTATCTCCATGTCACATACGCTCACACCAGGGATCGAAACCACTGCCGCAAGCCAGAGGTGACCGGCCAGCTAGAGGTCGAAGCGCGGCCCTCAAGACCACTAGGCCATCCCAACCCCCCGTTTTACTTGTGAAATGAACAGAAAGAAACGTGAACCTGAGACACCAGGATTTACACAGAGCTGGGCGAAATCTGACTGGGTGTAAGTGTACAAGAACATTTTGAATCCATCAAGCCTAACACAATACTAACTGGGTCATTTTTAAACGCAAAAAGTCAGTTTGATATCACAGTTACTTATTTTTAATAATTCGTAATAAAAAAGGATCGCATATCAGATTTGGTTATTTATAATTCATTTGACGTACCTAATAAGTCGCAGTCGGAGGGAGCGAAAAACTTGGAAGATAGTCAAGCCCCGCCCCCCCCCCCGCTCACACTCACCTCCCATATAATCATTCAAAACACAAATCATCTGTATATATAAGCTTTCCATTAACCAATATGTCGTATCATTGGATTCCCATTACATTGTGCACTGTTAATACTGGTTAGGATCTGGTATGTTTGATTTGGATTTTTACGTATGAAACTTGTTTTTCCAAACATAAGCATATTCTGTGTCAAGTTAAAGTTTTGTATTTAAGATTGGATGTAATTAGTGGTCGAGGTCTGTAGAAGGAAACAGAAGCAAATCTCGCTCGTCTGGCCAACCATTCGCTTTAAGACAATAGGCTGTAAAACTGGTAACTGCTCAGGTAAGACTATGTGACAAAGTTTGATATCATTTTTTAAAAACACCAATAAAGATTTGCACATACATTGCACACAGAAACATTATTTGTGGCAGTTGACACAGGGGGTTGATGTATTAATTATGTTCTGTTGTCATGCGATATAGTTGGACAACGAGAATTACATCTATACCTCCAAGTGATCCAAGCTATTATGTGCATCCAACCGTCCTGGCGGTGATAAAACAACAAAATGGTGTGCCCTTCTTGACTGTCCGGGTAAGGATGACAACGTTGTCTTTATTTTTTATAAATGCCGATTCAGTGCATTGATTTGACATGTAAAAGTGTTTTGATATCATCTGAAACAGGCATATTTTAAAGTTGTTCTCCCAGTATACTTCCTTATTATTTACACCGTTTTTTGCGTATCATTGGGATTCTTTCTCACTTAATGGAAACCCGAGGCCATGACCCCAGACAATGAAATTCTTACTAAGAACACGAAGCTTTAAAACTCCAGTTTGGGCAACTAAGACGATTATGGAACATTTTGATTGCTGGTTTGTATTTCTGTGTGAAATAGGTTTATTTAACGTCTCCTTTCATCAAAATGGTATCGCAGAAAATTTAAATTTATGCATAACGTCTGCTTGCACAAAAAGTGAAAACGCATACAAGTGGTTGTTTTCGTCTGTGAAGTTTGTGTCGTCTTGTGTATATAAAGGGAAATAACTTCTCCGATTCTTAGTTGCGGTTCAATCGGGTGCATTCTTTAGATAATTGTTATTTTATTTTTCATAGGGCGTACTGTAAGGACAGAATAGGCTGTATATGATTTTATTTACAAACCAAATGTTTGTTACGAATGCAGATTTTCAACACCTATCATTCAGAGCTTCTTTGATTAGCATGTTTTTGAACAGTAACACACCACAGACTATTTATGGAATAACAATCACTGTATATTAACATACACAGGTTTGATGATGATGCCATCGATAATTTAGTTATTTTAACCAAGATAGATACATGTTGTTTTTTAATGTATGAACCACTCATTGATTTCATACCACAGGAAATCACCAATCAGCATTCCTCAATATATTCCAGTAATTTCCAGTTGGAGGGAGAGAGAAATGGGGTTTAACGTCCACTCAACACAAACTATGTGATTTCGGGACTATCATATGGTTTAATTTTATTTCAATAATTCGCTTGTACGTAGGGGGAAACCGGTTGACTCGGAGAAAACCCACAAGGTTTGACAGGCAACCCATTCCTTGTCACGTACAACCAGGGAATTCGAAACCACGCCCCTTGACTCAATGCGGACTTTATGATACAGCACGCACGTGCTAACATACGCCCCCCCCCCCACCCCAGTATGTTTGGAATACACCGAGACACCACTCCGACGAATGGGTTAATTCAGATTTAGGACTTGTGATAATCGTCGTGCAATCGATAAAAACTTGTATAGTTTGATGAATTATAATTTATTTTATTTTGTACTAAAGTAAGCATACCCCACTTCATGCACGGCACATGTACAACCGATCCTAATCCGTGGTCAAATACAAGAGCAACCACCCAATCTGGCAAAAACTAGTAACGAAAGCAAGTGATTTGTTACACGAGAAAAATCCCAAAGTGTTCATGGTAGGGTAAACATAACCTGGCTCGCGCGCGACATAGTTAGTGAAAAGGTGAGCATGATAAACCGGAAACATTAGGTTGGATCAAGTTGACCTGAAACAATTCAAGACATGCTATAACGAGTATCACTATTGTAATGGCTACTAAATAAGTTAAACATCGAATATTAGCAAGGTAATTAAATAAAAAAAATATTTAACCAAAAGTCTACAAATATCGCGATCCATAGATTTTAATTTAGTACTCTAATCCAAATATGTCATTTTTAGAAAGTAGAAAACGCCACTTTATAATTCTCCAGACCCAGTACTGTCACGGAAAGTGTAGTTGTTCGGATGTGACGAATAACTCGAGCCCTGTGTGCACATACTACCATGCGCGAAATAGAAACCTTGGTAGTCGGAATTTTAAGAAGAGTAGTTTGATATCCATCCACACCACCTCACTAACACATTTAACATTTAAGCACTGTAATAAAACAAATATAGTATGTTGTTTTTATCTTGTTAGTATATATATCTATATATATATCTATATATAATCAAGGGTGAGAATTCTGTCTTGACGCTTTATAAAATATTAGTCGTTAGTTATTCTAATATCAAAAGGGTATAGATGTATACATAGGCCAGGTATACTGCGTGTAGGGTTGATCGTATATATTTTTTAAAAAGCATAGAACTACCCCATTTGCTCTGTGTAATTCCACATGGATGTTTAAGCCTATATTAAAGACGCATTATGTAAAATTCAGTTACTTCACATAGAATAGAGTTATCGTCGTTCGCAGAACAGTACAGTCTCCATTGATATTGTTATCACTGTTACGGTGATGTTTAAGCCTATATTAAAGACGCATTATGTAAAATTTAGTTACTTCACATAGAATAGAGTTATCGTCGTTCGCAGAACAGTACAGTCTCCATTGATATTGTTATCACTGTTACGATGATAAACAAAATTTCGATTATCCAGTTTTGAATTAAATCATTAACTTCCAATAATATTTAAACCATCCGCAGTTCTAGACAGTTGAGTATGGACCTGGCATGTATAAATGTCTGATTATAATGATGTATATTACATTTGATGGCAAACGAAAGATCGTCATTAGGCAGATTTGGCTATTGAATAATGGATCTTTTCATATTTAACTATTTCACCAGATATACTTTTACAGAATTGCTGCATTAATGTGTAAAATAGCGGTATTTTTACATGAAATTGGTGCATTACAGGATGCTATGTGGGCCTATACATATTAATGACAAACTTATGTAGGTCATTAAATCATTGTACTGTGGATTCCAATCTTAAGTTTCCATGTAGGCCTACAATCATAATCATAGGTCTATATAATTTGAAACCCTGTAAGTTTCTGCTGTCGGGTTTATGTCTATGTTTTTAGGAAACTAGATATTGGGCCAGGTAATATAGAAAAGTGAGTTTGGATATGTTCCAACAGTTTTGTCATCTTGGCTACTGCGTTCTCGTCCTTTTTACTCCTTTGTTGACTAATATTGATTTTGTGTTTGACGGAGTGGTCTAGAACATTGTTTATGCCGAGTTGTCAATATTTGTTTGTTTATACAATGCACTGTACAAATGATCGAAATAAATAAAACCGTGTGTACGAGATAGAGGCGGAATATAGAAAGTGGACAGCCTGAGAGCCAGGACGTTACCGAAACACTGTTATCTGAAAACAACCAGCCTTCATCACGTAACTGAATACTTTTTCAAAGAGTAATCATCCTCTACCGGATGGACCAAGATTAAAGTATTAGAATAACAAAAAGATGGGAAGAGACTAGATTTAAAGGAAAATACCGTCAGAAAACTTGTAAAATTTAAATAGACTAATAATGGCCATTTTACAAACTGTACTGTGTCTTTTATTCTTATTTATTGTAAATTGTAAAAGTCAAGCCAGTTTTTATACACGTGGAATTAATGTTGAAGGTAAGTGATTCAGTTTTAAGTAATACACGCAACCAGAAGACTATCTATATAATTGTAGTGGTCATTTTTTATGAACTTTTGTTCAACAGCTTAGCTTTCAATATTTTGTCTTTAGAAAACTACACGCCTTTTCCCCAGTTCCCTAAAGAACGTAAAATTACATTATCTGTAGTTTTTTGTGTTTTTTAAAAAAAATTAATTCTTGTTGATCCCTTGTGAGCAAGGTACGATATTCTCAAAGACTAACGGTAGGTTTTTTAAGGCTATCATAATAACAAAACAAAAAAGTATTGGCAAACATTCAGCAATAAAATGTTGGTCTTATAATGAATTTCAAATATAAGGAGAAAGTATGAAGAATATCTACATCGAAGACAAGGCTCTTTGTACATTTTGATAAGTGAGACACAATTTTAGCTGCTAATTGGTTTCTGTAGCTAAGTCCGTGGTCAGTCTATTCTTCAAGAGTTTCATATTTCCTTGTTTACATCTGACACGACCTTTACCACATTTTAAATTTAATTTGCATAGTTGCCAAGGGACGTTAAAACGAGACATGGGACTTAAAATGGTAAGAGATGACAATTCAATCAGTTATAAATTTTGTTATGTTGTTCATAGCTAAACCAAAAGCACAGACGACCCTAACTGAAAGGAAACCACAATCAAATTATTAAAATAGCAAGATCCATTTAAATGAGTAAAATCAAATTTTAAACGGGTCATTTTTGCAATGTTAGTGCGTCCAATAAATTATCTAGGTAGGACTGCTACAATGCCACGACTAATAATTATCATATTGTAAATTTAACATATTTTGCCCCATGGTCATTGGCAAACCTAATGGTTCCAATGAAAGCCTAATTGCTCAACAGACCGCGTGTAGTCACATACCCGCCCCAATAATCGGATGTGTAATTTTACAAAGATTCAAACCAATTATCGACTATCGTTATATATAAGTGGAATGTTGGGTCAATGGATATTCTTTATTTAATTAATACATCTAAATTTTGTATTAGCTCAGTTACAGACGGTCGGACCTACCAACGACACGAAACATTATCAAAGAACTATTTGGTCGTGTATTTAACTCAAGTATTTGCCACTGATAAAATTTCAGATGACATCGTCTCAAATAGTCATTCGTACTATTTTGATATAATATACCATTCAAAAAAAGTAGGGGATATTTGATTTTTAGATGTTATTAAAGTCACCTAATGAAACTGACGAAGAAACAAATGACAAAATGAAATGAAGTTCGCATTCATCGATTTATTCCAAATGATCGTTAGACTAAGTAAGGCACAGACTGACCATTATAAGGGTAAAATGATACCCGGAGTCAAACAGCAAAGTTACCACAGCATCACAACAAAGTCAGTAACGGGTAAATCCTCCTCTGTTTGCCAAACAAGCATTGATCCGACGTGGCATACTCCTAATGAGACGTCTAAGGTCATTTTGGTCCAGATTGTCCTATTCCTGTTGCAACGCAGCAGCAAGTTCTTGGACATTGGCAGGACGTTGTTGACGTTGACGTAACCTCTGTCCAAGCATGTCCCAGTCATGCTCGATGGGGGAGAGGTCGGGACTCAGTGCTGGCCAAGGTAATGTGGTGATGTTCTGTTGTTGGAGGTAACCTGTAACGATCCTGGCCCTGTGACATCTTGCGTTGTCATCCTGGAAGATGAAACGGCGGCCATGACGTCGTGCGAACGGCACAACATGGACTGCCAAGATGTTGTCCCGGTAGTACTGGCCTGTAACACACCCTGCAACAACATGTAAAGCCGTTCTTCCAGCAACAGTGATGCCTCCCCACACCATAACAGAACCACCCCCAAATCGATCATGTCTGATGACGTTAACGTCTTGGAAGCGCTCGTTTCGACGACGCCACACCCTCCTACGTCTGTCCAAAAAATCAACAGTGAACCTTGACTCATCTGAAAACATCACATTGCTCCAGCGTCGATTATCCCAGTGTTGACGATCCCTACACCAACGACGTCTTGCCTGAATGTGATGATCTCTCAAACAAGGGATCACGCGAGGACGTCGGGCGCAAAGGTGAACCCTATGCAGTCGATTCCGAATCGTCTGGCCACTCACTCTCACACCAGTGTCTGTTTGAAGACGAGCGCTGATCTGATTTGCTGTGATGACACGATTTCTCAAGGCCAAGGTACGGATAAATCGATCCTGGGCTTGAGTTGTCGCCCTTGGTCGACCTGAGCGTGGTCTGTCCTGTACAGATTGTGTATCACGGTATCTGGACCATAGCTTGCTTATGACAGACTGAGAAACATTCATCGTCCGCGCCACAACCGCCTGTGTTGTGCCGATCTGTAGCATGCCAAGGGCACGTAACATTTCATTTTGGGTAAGCCGACGCATATCAAAATTTGTTTTCTGGTCACTAAAACAATTAAACTGATGTTTCCACCCTGGAATTCAATGCCACAATGACTGTAACATTCAAAGTCAGAGTCGTGCAAATCTTGGGTTGGACCCCTATGATGATCCCAAGCATCACCTGCATTCCATGCGGTAGCTATTGGTGCGTTTGGGCGTCACATGTAACTGGAAATGTTTCTTCTGTTAGGTTCTATAGTGACTTTTTTCGTAGTCATTTGTATATTTTAGTATTATGCCCCCAAAATCAAATATCCCCTACTTTTTTTTGAATAGTTTATTTGAAAACTAGATTTTTTAACACATTTTGTAAATGCTGAATGAACTAGTATTATCTACAAAAGACAGTGTTGACGTGTCTCTAACAAGAAAACGATAATATCAACAAAGTACCAACAGAATAGTGTGAGCTCTTGTTAAGTTATTTCATCGTATCCATAAAACCTTATTTTTGGCAAGGTTGGGCAGCTAATGATGCCAAGATGTCCAGGGCCAGTTGGCGCTTAGTTTCTTGTGATATTTGGCATGACGTCGTTTCCGGATTTAATTGTAGCGAACAATGATAATTGCGGCACACACACTCATTGCCGTAGAATAATCAAATATGAAATCGTCATGTTACAACCAATTTAATGAAGATGATTTTGTCGTCAACTACATCCTTCGGTCGACCACAAAATATTAGTCCTGTACAGATTAATTTCAAATTTTCATATTTTCCTGGATAATTGACATCTTCCAAAATTACGAATTAAAATTTATTGAGTGCAAATCTCTGCATTTCCAATTTTACTTTATTATAACTCTTAAAACTAGCGAACGCGATGAATTGTTTTATTACGTGGATGCTTCTGTCTGAAAGGATAAATTTGATTTTTTTTTTCTTAAAACCCGAGTTCTCTGCGTAATTATGTGCATGGGCCATATCGAAAAGCAACAAATCTTCTATTTATACTTCACCGAGTTATTGTTCAAATAATAGCCCCCCCCCCCGATGGACGTCAATGAAAATTGTGTAGCGTGCTAATTAAATGACCTAAACCTTGTATATGAACTATAACCCAGATTTGTTCATTTCTCATTTTGACCCTCTAATAAAATTCTATTTCGAGATATTAATATCTTAATACAGAGCCAGAAACATGCGTGGTGGTTGTGTTTTAAGATAATATTTTATGTATTTCAGCTTTATGTGAAGAATGTGATACAACAACAGGATCAGGTTATGTCTATCATCCTAAATATTGCCATCTGTTTGTCCACTGTACTATTGGTCAAGATAAAAGAGTGGTTGGTCAAGTCAAGGAATGTACACGAGGGTTACTATGGTCCCAGAGAGTTAAACAATGTGTTTGGCCCGAAGAATCAGATTGTCCAACAAGTAAGACCGACACACATCCCATATTTTTTGCATGTGTTTTGTTAACAAACTCCACTCCAAGGGAACATATCATAAATATAAAGGCTTTCATTTGTGTTTAACCCCTGTTTAAACTGGGATCAATGGATCGCACTTTAGATCGTAACATCTGAGTGACAAGGAAAAGGGTCGCCTGATTAACCTCATGGGTTTCCTCAGGGTCTCCCGGTTGCCTCCCACTGATAAAAACGCATTCACACACGACATCTTGAAATAGAAGTGTTAACATTAAGATGAAATGCCAAGTATGTGGTGAGTGGATGTTAAACCAAATTCTTCCCCTCCCCATCTTTCTCAGATCATTTAATCGCTAGATTGTTGCATTTTAATTCAATGTAATTTTAATTCACGAGCGCAACTATACGAATACGTGTCTCTGCATGACATCAATTGAATGCTCACTACAATACAAGAAAGCAACTCTTGCGTCAGTTCACTTATTTATTTATTTATATGGAAACACTTGATATATTATAAAGGGGTGTTCCCACTTTGCCGGCAGGCTTTTATTTCAAATTTTGCCGCTAATCCAGAGTTAATCCTAGAACAATGGTGTTATAAACTATAGTCCATATATTGTTTTAAGAATAAAACTGTATTGATTTTAACAAATATTTAACTTTCATAAAACATTAAATAATTTACACTTTTAAAAATGTATTGATTTTAACAAATAGTAGACGCAGTTCATATAATTATTTACAGTCTTACCTGATCAGACATTTTGCTATCTTCAATAATTTGGTATACCGTGTTGGGAAAAATCGAACAATCAGTGAAGCGTGCGTAGACAATAACGCCGGATGTGTATAGCTGGCTGACAAGAAACAAACTGGAAGTGAGATCGGCTAACCTTTCCAGGTCATAAGCCTCAATGTCCGCCAAATTTATTTCACGAATTGGAAACAAGTATGACGGCTTGAGGTCGTTAACTTTTTTTTATTTAATTATTTCGGTATTTTTGTAACCGGAGTTCAGCTTTAATAGGGATAACACTGAACACCATTGAACAGTTCTAGAGTGACTACTTTTAAACAGAGTATAGATTTAAGATCAAGTAAAGGATTAACAGTCTGCCGGCATAGTGGGAACACACCATTATAAAGTTCCATTACATACCGTTACATCGAATAAGAATTTTATTCGATCAAACCTAGTGATATTCCCCATTTATACCCTGGAATATATATGGTTGACACAATTTTTCAGAAGGATCTGTAGCTTAAAATATTAGATTTGTTTGATTCATTTAAAAATTATCCATAGTTAATGATCATATATATTTTCTTCTTACAGACCCTTGTTTCAATCGGTCGCTGACATTACGAGATTTAAGGACGTGTAATGGTTATTTTACCTGTACCGATGCCTTACGTCTGCAGTTTAATTGTTGTGATAAGAATGAAAGATTTTCGGAAGTTGATGGCCGATGTTACAAGGATTATGCTTGTAATGATGCATGTTTACCCAACAGTTCAAACTCTACCGCTGAGTTACCGAGTAATATTTTTTATTTATTCTTTTATCTATAACCCAAGCAAAGACACGCTGGAAAATGTTTGCGAAATATAATATTAACATTTAGAAATATTTGGAACCAGTTGTACAACGTACATGTAGTAGGCTACAACACATACCTAAATAAGACACTCTTGAATTCGACAACGAACCAATTCAGTAACTCCTATTAGTATTTTGCGTCTTACTACCTTGGGGAAGAAATAATCATTGCTATTCTCAAAAGATTTTAGTTCCACATTTTTAAGTTTGATAATTGACACAAAGCAAGTACAATAGTACCATATGGAACAGGAACCCAGCATGTCGTATTTGTTGCATCGTGGAATTGTAGCACAATTTCAGAAACCGAAGTCCACTAATCTATGCGCGATTGATCAATGAACATGCGTGTCAAATCGTATAAGAGAGTACAGAGAGAGAGGACGAGAGAGAGGGAGAGGGGCATTACGCATTTCGGTTAGAAATACTCTTCATCACATAATCTTATTAAATCGAAATGGGTTTAATGTCCTGTCGGGACTAATATATGGTTCAATTTTATTTCAATAATTCGCTTGCGCGTGGGTGTCTTTAGCAGTTGGAGGAAACTGTCACGTACAACCGGTTAATCAAAATCACGCCAGTTTACTCAACGCCAATGATACAACGCGCACGGGCTTACCATTCGCCGCCCACCCCTACAAAAGTACAAGAAGTAGGCTTATTTTTTAGCGTTGACTGTCCGATTATACGAGAAACACCACCGGCTTCAAATTTGTATTTAGTTTGATGAATTTAAATATAGCTTCTTTTTACAGCATGTGACAGATTTGAATATCCCGATAATAAAGGTAAATATCTGTGGTCTATTAGTGGAACCAATATAACAATGGATTGTGCTGCAGGTACTGCATTCTCTGCAGAAATGTGTAGTTGTACAGATAATGCAGACTTCATCAATATTGGTAAGCTTTAACGAAGGAACTTCAATGGGATAAGCATGGCTATCTTAATATTTCACTAAAGGCGTTGTTGCAGAAACTTAATACGTTAAATCACGCTTTATTTCATTTCTCAAATGTCTGGACAGATATGTCTACATACCCCTGATTACCCATCTTTGAACAATAAAATTTTTCAAATGTGTTACATAACCCTTATCATAGATTTTACGATTATTTCCGAACGCTTCAGTAATCTGAGCGGAAACGTCCAGGTCAGCTCTTTCATCAATGTTTGGCCTTTAAATTGTAATTATATTTTGAGACTGGAACTATCCCCGTGTTTAACTGAATTGTATAAAATCTATCTTTTAAAATTATATAGCCTTTTGTGAGCCTTACATCTACTTCCCGTTTGACATCAACATTAAGGACAAGATGGGCAAAACTGCATCCGGAGGTCTCAATTCTTGGATAAGAACATCTGAACCAGCAGCTGTCGGAAATGGGGCTGTTTATTTTGATGGTAAAAGACAAGTTATCGCCTGGGCTATGAATAATATGGAATTTAAGTCCAATTTCACTCTGTCATTCCGATTCAAAGCCGACCTGGTGGGACCAGCTGGGGAAGAGAGATATGCACTTGTTGATAACAGCGACTGTGCAAAAGAAGCAACGTTTGGTGTGGCTCTGTTGAAAACTTCACCGAAAACGGGAACCATTCATGGTGGCTTTAGACTTAAAAACGGAGAAGCTGTTACAACCAGCTCAGATGAATTGGTAAGACCCATAAAATCGCATATTTAAGACAAAATTAAGGACGTAAGATCCATGTAATATATATCCCTTCAGAATTTCTCCAATCGTTTTTAATATGTTTGACCCAGTTTAATGAATTAAAGAAAACGTCCTAGCTCCTTACAAATTTCGTATTGCAGTCGTTGACAAGTTGGCATACTGTAGTATTAATAAAGAATGGACATAAAGCAGAGTTAAGAGTTGATAACAACATCTATCCTATCATGGGATATGGTAAGTAAAAACAATGACAATTTATGTTAAAGTTATGTACAAATTAAAGTTAAATTATAACATAGTGCTTTGAAAAAAATAGTGTTGATAGTAACATTTTTCATTTCTGCAAATCTCACAAGCATTAAATTGTAGTTTCCAAACTGATTACAAAGTCATAGTGAAATAATGTTTACAGGTCTGCAATCTGATATTGATAGAGTGGACTGTTCTATGACAATTGGTAAAGGTACAGGCTTAGAGAACTTTGTAGGCTACATTGATGAGGTACTAATGTTTATAATTAAATTGGTATTTACAATTTTACTGCCCTAAAGACAGACAGCTGATTTCAAACGATAGGTGTTGAGTGGATTCGAAGTAAACTTTCCAGGCATAATAAATATAGTAGACGATGGGTACAACAACGTACATTTAATAACCTTGTATTTAAAGGCCAGTATCAAATGTCGAATTAATGTGATTTTCATGAAAATCTAAAATGTAAAAACACGTAGGGTTTAGATGATATCCATATATCAGAATCATAGTCCAAACGAAATGAAATGAAATTTGGTTTAACGTCCTACTCTTCTGCACCCACTGTCGAAATCCGACTATCAAGAGATATTTTACGTTTACAGCAATGTGTACATGGTATCCCAGGCTTTTCATACCATCCATACGAATAGACACTGTTCCCGAAACGGAATAATTGGTTTATGTTTGTTTTAAAAAAAATTAATGTTACTTTCGGCATTTCATTCTTTTGCTTAATAATAATATATATTCCAATCTATCTATTGCAGGTTAAGTTTTATAAGTGTGTACCTGATGAGTTTAAGAACTAAGAAAAAAGCAGTTTCTCTTTTTTTGTTTACTTTTAATTAAGTCGTCTGTAAATATTATTCTCATCTCTTTTTTTTTCGTGTTCATGTTGTGTACATTAATGTAACGACAGACTAAATATTTTTACTAACAAAAATTATCTTGAATTCTAAATTATAAAACTGTCTTTTAAAAATAGTTCCCTTCTGTTAGTTTTTTTTAGAAACAAAGAGTCAACGAACAACAAATATTTTCTTTGACTTCCTTGTACATATTTTACGTAAATGTTATCAGTACATTAAACGTTTCGCCAGCCCTACGCGGACGGTTTTTATGGAATGGTTTGAATCTCGAAGATCGCCTTTGTAAATTTTAAAACGTCAATGTTAAAGATATTTGCCCCCCACCCAGCGCAGGTCAAGATTTTGCGATTGTCGACAACACTTGATTGCTCACAGGCTTGAAGTACTAAAGGAGATCATTTTAACATTGTTGCCACATTGTGGCGTTTCCTCGTACTCTTGTCGAAGTTCAAATGCGAAGGGTATTTTAAGTGCACACCAGCGTATACACGGTATGTTGATTTTATGTGCACCCGAACGACTAGAAACTGGTCCTCACTTGCAAGGGGCGGGGCTACGGTGAAAGATCTTTAGAAAATTTCCTGCTTTAAGGCGTAAAATTCCACGAAGTTTAGCGCGCAAGCCCAAGACTAACTGAAGCAGTCAATTTTAAGATGGCTAGACAGACTAGTGTAAGTTAGCGACCAAAGCAAATGTTTACAGAATTTAGACAGGTCTTACTTTCTTCGGAACATAACTCTTCTTTTGTGATTTAAAATGACATTTTTGAAAAGGGTTTAAATTTTGCAATCAAACTCCTCCTTATATTCAAAAAGATCCCAATTGAGCCCGACGAATCCAGGTAGACGCCCCTAAGCCCGAGGAATCTAGGTGGTCTCCTCCTAACGTTCACGAAGATCCTAATTGAGCCTGGGGAATCCAGGTATACTTGTCCTTATATTCACAAAGATCCTAATTAAGCCCGGGGAATCCGGGTAGACCCCTCCTTATATTCACTAAGATCCTAATTTAGCCGAGGCACACAGGTAGACAATGGCACCAGATTTATACTCTGTCTGGAACATATTTTAGCAAAAGCGAGCTAGGAGAGACTATGAATAGAAGATATGACCTGTGATTCTTAGGGGAAAGAGAAGATCGGGATACAACACCATAAACAGTACGCACACAATCATAGATTAAAACAGAGAAATTATTTTCGTGAATTGCATTTATTCTACTCTATACAACTATAGCTAGATTGGTACCAATCCAATTTTATTTGTTGATTTTTTGGGTTTTTTGTTATTTTTGACAATTTCGTGAGTCCGTTAGAGGGTTCATACATGATCTTGTTCCGTTAAATCTTGCCGTGCTTTAACAGTGTCCTTAATAGAAACCTACAATTAAAATTAATATATTTGTAAAAGGAAATAATAGAAAATAAATCAATTTAAATAAACCGTTATATTGCTGATCTACCTTTAAATCATAACGGACCTCTGAATTTTCAAAAAAATGAATGAAATTGTACCGAGAGTGCGTTGTCTAACATACTAAATAAAACAGTCAATTCAGTTGTGGATGGGGTGGCTAGAAAATAAAATAATCACTATTATGTACGGTCAATGACTCTGCGTTAAATTGGATAGTAAAATGGGGCAGAGTGGCCCCTAAATTAAATACTCTACTGAAACTTATCAACTTATTGCAACAGTTTAGTTGATGAATTGTGTTATAAGGTAAAGTTTCTAGTTAGATAAATTGTTTAAGAAAATACTCACCGTAACCTTTTCCTAAATGAGGGTATCCACCATAATAGCCATACATACCACCAAGGATATTTCCACCGTATTTACCATACATACCACCAAGGAAATTTCCACCGTATTTACCATACATACCACCAAGTAGGTATGGATTATGCAACATACCAGCAAATAGTAATGGATTGTTATAGTAGCCTCCAGCTATACCGTTAAACATGCCATAATTACCATACGGAACAGCCGAGATACTGACAACAGCTACAAGGGCGATTAAGGCAATGACTTTCAAAGACGTCATCTTGAAGATTCTATAAGAAAGAATGATAATGTTTTAAACACAGTAATAACATTTATGAAATATTAAGTGACATCAGAATGGGTAAGCATTACCATCCCATGTGCGACACAGATTAGAGCAGGTCGGTTGGGAATAAGCTTTGAAAACTTTGGGGAATAATACATCAGTGGACACCGAACTATAGCCCTTGTTCACTGAACATGTGATACAGCTAAGTTGAGTTGTAAATAGATAATCGGAGATTTAAGTGGTAAACAGACTAAACTATGGTAAGTTTTTATTCCTTAATTCACAAGCAATTGTGATGGGAGAAACCATTTAATCTGATCTGGATAAAGCAATTTTTGTAATACCTCCGTCAGACCGGATGGCGTCCTTACTGCGATGAGTGAAAATGGTCACAGAGCGCATGAAGATCGCCATACGCGTGGTAAAAGCGTAGTGGAAACGGCAGCTATCGTGCTGTGGTGTGCAAGGTCGCCAATGATCGCCGAGTCACGGCGTTTCTTTTAAGCAAGTTCAAAACAAACGCCAAGGTCTGCGATCTGACGGGGGGTTGGGATGGCCTAGTGGTCTAGAGTGCCGCGCTTCGACCTCTAGCTGGCCGGTCACCTCTGGCTTGCGGCTGTGGTTTCGAACCATGGTGTGAGCGTATGTGGCATGGAGATGGGGTCGCCTTCTCAACCTCGTGGGTTTCCTCCGGGCACTCCGGTTTCCTCCGGAAATAATAAGCGAATTATTGAAATTAACTTGAAACCATATGTTAGTCCCAAAATGACCTAGTTTGTGTCGAGTGGACGTTAAACCCCATTTCTCTCTCTCTCTCTCCCTCTCTCTCTCTCTCTCTCTCACTCTCTCTCTCTGCGATCTGACATTGAAAATATTTATTGGGTGGTTATTTTCAAAGTATGGAAAAATTTGGTAAATATGGAAAGTAGTAACATACAATCTTTCTAAAAATATACTGCATCCTCTGAAACACACCCATGGAGGATACACGGGAAAAATAAAAGGGTATCACTAATTGTGAGTCTCGCGAGTAAGGGCTTTCGGCTCCAGTGACGCCAAAAGTTGCACGCGAAGATAGTATGTGTGTTGGTGGGGGGTAGGGGTGTAAGCTTGATGTATATCTTGATAACCTTGATGGTGAGCGGACTAAGTGAGAGACTTAAACGACAGTTTCTGAGCTAAAAGAAAAAACACTGAAAAGTTTCATTAGACTTGTGTTTCATTTGTTTTATTTATCTACGCAAACATTTCATTTTCAACCACATGTTTTATTTCCAATTCGTATATCTGAATAAAAATATTCTATTTCTCTGCACCCAGTGATCAAAAGAGCAGAATTAAAATTTCATAGCAGGGCCCTGTTTCTCGAAATCTTAACTGAAGAAAAAATCCAAAATTTAGTAGATACTTCAATTTTGATTATCCAATCAAATTACTAAAACTTAGATTTTATCTTGGTTAAAATTTCGTGAAACAGGCCCCCGGTCTTAAAGTATGGGACTGTATCAATCCGAGTTTGTTGCAGTAATTAATTTCGCATTTTTACTGCAACGAAAATGATGTATGTTCATTTGTTAGACAAAGTTAATCAATTTTTAGTGCTTGGTAGCATAATCTATTTTAAAAACAAGAAAATCTATTTTTAAACAAGACCATCGGTACAGCTTCAATATACGTCCACATTCCTGGGGGTCGGGGCATGCACCAAAATAAATAACGATAAACACAAACAATGGGCGTGGGTCTGCCCCTGGGGGTCGGGCATGTACCAATATCTATAGTAACCATCCTATAAGGAAAACATATGTCAAGTTCCATGACAATGCGTTAAGAATTGTTGTCTGTAGGCAATACATAAAGAAAAATAGGTTGCCAGGCAACGAAACATACGCCCACACAGCAGCCAAATCGTCCGGGCAGTCAACAAGAGTTGTTGCATTTTAAGTAATCGTCAGAAAATCATAATTCAAACTCACCCATAACTACGGTGTAACTGTGATATAATCAAACGTTTTTTTTAAATCAGATAATAATTGTGACCTCCAGAGGGACCACAAGCTAAAAAGGGTGATTTTTCGTACAATCAGGGGCCATAATTCAGGAAGTTACGATCCGATATGGGCAAATATGCAATGGAACCACGATCATTAAGTTATAAACATGTATTTCAAGTTTCATCAAAATCAGTTCAAAATTGTAACCTCTATAGGGTCCACAATCTTGATATAACATATTTTCACACAATTCGCGTACAAACGGCGGCCATTTTATCCGTCAACTCTGGTCCGATTTTCACAAAATTCAAATTCTCTCTTCATTACCATGAAACCGTGATATAATCAAACGATTTTTTAAATCGGATAATAATTTTGACCTCCAGAGGGACCACAAACTAACAAAAGCGATTTTCGGACAATCAGGGGACATAATTCAGGAAGTTATGATACGATGGGCGCAAATATCGAAAGGAACCAAGATCTTTGGGCTATAAACATAAATGTCAAGTTTCATCAAAATCGGTTCAAAATTGTGACCTCTATAAGGTCCACAACCTTGATATAACATATTTTCACACTATTCGCGTACAAACGGCGGCCATTTTGTCCGTCAATTTTGGTCCGATTTTCACGTAATTCGAACTCAACCTTCATAACCATGGAACGGTGATATAATTAAACGTTTTTTTTTTAAATCGGATAACAATTTTGACCTCCAGAGGGACCACAAGCTAAAAAGGGCGATTTTTCGAACAATCAGGGGCCATAATTCAGGAAGTTATAATCCGATTGGCGCAAATATCGAAAGGAACCAAGATCTTTGGGTTATAAACATGCATTTCAAGTTTCATCCAAATCGGTTCAAAATTGTGACCTCTACACTGTTCACAAGCTAAAAAGCGTGATTTTTCGTACAATCAGGGGGTCATAACCCATGAAGTTACAGTCCGATACATGCCAATATCGAAAGGAACCGAGATCTTAGGGTGATAAACCTATATTTTAAGTTTCATTGAAATCGGATAAAAATTGTGACCAATAGACTGTTCACAAACAATTGTGGACGGACGGACGTCCGGACGGACGGACGGACGTCCGGACGGACGGACGGACGGACGAACAGGGGCGACGACAATATACATCCACATGAAGATGTGGGCGTATAAAAATGGGCACGACTAAGTCCCTGCGGGTTAGGCATTCACCAAAAAAGATAGGAATCATCCTTATGGTATAAAGATGAGGTATACAATGTTTAAAAATGATCTGTCAAGAATTGCCGTCTGTGGGCAATACAAACACAGAATTTGACATGGCTCTGTCTCATGGGGGTCGAGCATTCACCAATATATAATAGAGGTCAAACTGTGCGGAAAAGGAATTAGTATAAAAGTTTTTCAAAACGATCCATTAAAAATTGCGGCCTGTAAGCGACGCACAGACACACTAAGAGAAAATGTCCGTGGCTATGCCCCTGGTGGTTGGGCATGCATCAAAAACAGTAGGGATGATCATTGCAATGAATAAGTACACGCACACTTACACACACAGAGACAGGAGTTACGGCAATATACGTCCACATTATGAACTGGGCGTTTGCAAAGGATGGTAAACAACAGAAACGAATGGCGAATTACTCTTTGCCATTCGGATGCCAAATATCCTCTGCCAACAAAAATATTAGAATAGTTTGATAATAACATCTTGAACAAAAAGGAAAACTACGTTCGTTATTATTAAGTGAACGGCATTTCAGGAAAAAAGAGTTTTTACAAATATGAACTCACCAAAGTCTTCAAATTGCTGTTTGTACCTGGTGACAATAAAGGACGAAATGTAACGAAACTCAATCGGGCAGGTTTATTTATATTCATGGGGGTGTGTAGGGGAGCGTCTCGGTAAATGGTACCCACAAGCAAATTATAGCAGTAATCGATCAATCAGAACATTTTTTTTAAAAAATAATTTGATCAAGAAATATGTTTAATCCTGTTTATTACCATTTATATTTCCGGTTTGCCGCAACAGACATACTCATAAATCATCATCGATAATCACTAATCAGGTCTGATTAATATCGTACCTTTACTCCCAAGATTCATTCTTTAGTTTATTCATATGATTACTACGATCTCCATAATTTATTGTCAAGTATAAGTTCAAATTACATGTGAAATCTTAGACAAACAAGCCAAACTTTCTTGTATTATGATGCCGACTACAATTTTTAACAGTATTTGACACTTTCCTCATAAGCAGATTTACAAAATGGTGTCTTGAAAAGATGATTCCTGGTTTAGATGTCAAATCATGAAATTTTTAATAATTTTTCTGTATTTAGTTAACACCCCCACCCCTTGCAGTATAATCTGAACCGTATCCTTTGAGAACAAACAACTTTTGTATCAAGCTGGGAACTACGTTTACAGAAATAAGCGACCATCTATCATCAACAACTGAAGGCTGGCACATATCAGCGTGTACAAGGGCACTCCGCTACTCTGACATTGGGAAATCACACTGGACAATTGTTAATTCACAATAATATGTCTATAGATGATAATATCTGCCAGTTAGCCAAGTGACGTTATTACGATCCAAATATTGTTCGTGACAAAGAATGGGGTCGCCTGTCCAACCTCGTAGGGTTTCTCGTGTTTAAGGACCTTGTGCGTTTTACGATAACGTTCTAGCTAGCCTGCCCTTGCAAGTGATGCAGGACGGGTGGAGGGGTGTCAAGGAACAGTGTCTTGTCGTTCGAATCGAGCAGAAACACTATATTGTCATAGAATGGAATAGTATGTAATAGTAATAGTGTATTCTGTAATATAGGTCCAAGACTATAAGTTACAAAATATGACATATGTACAATAATATTTACATCATAAATCATGAATTGGTGACATTGCAAATAGATTACATAAATAATTTACAATTAAATGAAATGAAATGGTGTTTCACGTCCTACTCTTCTGCACCTGACCTGGGCTAATGGAAGACGGGCATACGCCATACAGTGTGCTATGAGGGAAATTTTGCCCGGGCAGCGGCGCTACGGCCTACTCTTATATCGAATTCCAACTGCCAAGGGATCTGTTACGTGCACGCCAATGTGTACACGGGACCTAGGTTTTTCGTCCCATCCGAATGACTAGGCTCTTTTTCTGCATCACTGACAAGGGGAAACCACGCCGGAAAATCGAGATGAACTTTCTCGCCCAATGCAGGGATCGAACACCCGACCTCCAGACTAGCGAGCCAGCGCCTTGCCCACTTAGCCACCGTGATTCCCTATAATTTACAATACATATTTACAATACATAATATAATGTACGAACAGATTTGTGAGAGCAAAATTTTACGATAGTTTATCACATTAAAGATATACATAGAAATTGAGGACAAAATATGAGGATCACTGGTATTTGACAAGCTCAAATAATTATGTCGATTTAAATAGTACAAATTAATAGTATAGAAAAAAACGATCTTATATAACTCGCTTAACAACATTCAAACAAAAAATGGAATAAATCTTCTTCACATTAGAGCAAGTGGAATCAACAGTTAGATTTCTCTTCAAAAGAATTGATTTAGTGGGTAAAATATTTAATCTAAACTTTGTTATGCTGCGTTTATGTTTAACGGGAATATTACTTATAAATAGGTCTCCTGGCTCAATCTAGTTTTAAAGTTAGACTACTCTCTGGTAGTTTTGTTGACCATTATAGTAAGTTTATATTTATTAATCTTACTTTAATTTCACTTGAAACACGTTTTTATTTCTAATACATTCACCTTCAAAAGTAAGACCAAAACCTTAAGAGTTTGAAATAGTTCTAACTTTGGATACCCAGAAAATATTAATCCTAGATAATTATAGTAGGTTACAGTTTCTATTCTTTGATTATCTATAAACCATTTTTCATAGTGTTTTTTTTTAATTTTACCGTTTCTAAAGACAACAACTTTAGTTTTATCAGGATTGACTTTGAGGTTAACATTTTTACAAAAGCTGTTTAATACATTGATGTTATGTTGTAAATCACCAACAGAGTCGGCGTATAATAATGACGATATTTCTGATGCTTCGGTAATAGTAAATATTCCTCTGTGGCCTATTTCATCGAAAATTTCAACCAAATTGTAATGTGTAGACAAAATAATAGTGGACTGAGTATACAACCCTGCCTGAGACCAGAGTTACAATTAAAATGTGAAGTTAAATACGAGTTCAATTTCACACACGAGGAGATAATTTATACATGCTATCTAATGGAGTATACATTTTCCCATGCACAGGAGCTTAATTCTATTTAAATTATCGTATGTTTTACTGAAATCCACGAATAATACTACAAGACTTGAAAGTATTTATAGCCCAAGAGTTCCTTTGTAAAGTATGTTTGGTACAATCAACTCAACACAGTTGGTGAAGTCCTTCTCTGAACTTTCACGGTTCAAAATGGCTAAAGTATAAACAATGCATTCACGTGATTAATTCGGTAATTTTCGTTATTTGACGGAAACTATCGAATAGGTATCCGATCAGGGTTGACTTTTATTGGAAGAGCCCATGTAATTGAAGGGTGACATGGCGTTGTATATGTCAGATATAAACCTACTATCCCTCGGATTGATATGATAGGTTAATATCCCATACGAATCATATCATATCAACCTCGGATAGGTTAATATTGTGTCACGTCAAGAAACTTTCGATGCTATAAATTTTCTGGTAAATAACGACGAGCAGACAATAATCTACCAATGACTGTTAAGTTCGGAGAAGCGAAATAAAGTCTAATGGACATTTTCGTGTTATTAGGGTAACGTTTGATAACTTTGTTAACGAGCTCCACGATGACTTACCAGAATTACAATTAGTATAGCAAAGACTTGGCGCACACCAGTTACAATTCCAAAACAAGCAATGCAGTTGTGTTTATATCAGGGGCGGATCCAGAAGGGGGGGGGGGGTCCAAACCCCACCTTGCTCAGCTACATAAAAAAAATTAATTGCATCAATGAAATTAAACCACAATGTGATCCTACATCATTATAAAAATCATTTCTCTTTAAAACGCTCAATTTGTATGTATGCCTATGTAATTTAGAGACGATGATAGCTGATTTCCTTAACAGAGAACCTGGCAAACCCCCTCCTGCAAAAAGTCCTGGATCCGTCCCTGTATGTGATATATTGCTACCCCAGATTCATTTCGCTCAATATCGTATAGCTTTGCAATATCTAAATCGCCAACGCACTGTAAGGACGATTTATTTTCTGCGACTCGCTATTAGAACTTGCACATGCGAAAAATATTTAATACTAGCTTGGTCACCTTTTAACCCTCTGTACGATATGGATAACCCAGCCTCACGTGAGAAATAATAAGTACTTAATAACATTTAAAACTACTATAATAAAAGAATTACTGACTAGCATTTGGTGCGTGTTAGGCCTTGGGAAGGGGCGGGGCTGTCGTCGCGTGCACGAACGTCAAGAAATTTATCAGACTCAGATATAAGAGCCTGTGTACGTATAAAATTTTAACGCCAAAATATAAAGGAATGGTGTATTTACCTTGTCTCACAATTTCAGCTAAAAATATTGAGTCGGTAGCGTACTCAGTGTTTAATGTCCGCTTCAACCGGAGTACCCGGAGTAAACCCACGAGGATGAGAAGGCACCCCTCTCTCATAGCCACATACGCTCACACCAGGGATTGAAACCACAACGTCAAAACTGCTTTTCCGGACACGCAACCCTTTTAGGATATCGAGTCAATTTCTTCGTTGGGTGGACTGATAATCTATTGTCGTCCATTTGATTATAGGTCTATATAGTTCATGACCCTCGTGCTGAACTTGATAACCAAAGGCAAATTTCACCTACACGTTATTTTTTATGAAATGAAAGTCTGGTTTTATCAAGACACCGTATACTACAGCTTGGGACACTGGTCTCCATTTTCAGATGAAAACTGGCGGGTTTAAGTTGTTGAACATATCACGTACATTGTGAGTCAGTTACTCGGCCCTAAGGTAGTGGATTTTAAAGTTAAAGACCTTAATCAGTTTTACTCTCCAAAATATAATCGAGATTGGTCCTTTAAAATTAACACCTCTTCCTCTCAACCCCAACTCCTGTAAAAGTCCATCCAGCATGACTAGACTCAGGAAACGGTTGCATCATATGGTCTATAGAACCCAGGCGAACTCAGATGGTAATCACTACGAAACCTCGCATGGTATCATTCCTGATACCCAATGATATCTGATATTAAACGCCCGTCAGATACTCTTTTAAAGGGTCCGTATTAGTATTAACCTTGGAGTCTATCACGCTCAGATCTTTGCACTTACTGATTTTATAGGATATAAAGCCAAATGATGCTATAGAAATTTTCCAACACAAGAGATAATCATATTATGTTTTTCACACAGATCCAGCTGTTGTTTTGGTTTTATAAATCTTTTTATGTGTCAATCCACCACTCAGTGCATTAGATATGACTTCTATTCTATGTGAATATGCAATCTCATTTAAACACAGACCCTATTTCGTTTGTTTTTTTATAGTTTAGAATTTCATTTTACTTGTTTTCGTAACACTAGGGTCTGGAAGATTAGTTATATAACAGCCGTTCTAGTTGATTTGAGGAATTAGTCAATGAAACGGTCAGTTATGGCGATTTCTTGCCATGCTATGCACGGAACTGTGGGTAAACCCCCAAAAATGTCAACGCTGTTTGATTAATCAATGTCTGGCGTCATAAGGTCAAAAGCGACACGTTTGACCCTTGACGCGAGCTCCCAGAACAACTGGCCAGAAATATAGATCTGTATTTTAATCAGATTGGTGTGTATATGAACCCAATAGTTAGCTAAAAATACAATATGGTCGCAAAGACTTTACTACTACAACAGTATAAACATCAGATTATTCAGATTGACAATATGCCTCTAGAATTCTATGTTCAGTAAGTCGGTAAACTGTGCGCAGGACTTACTTCCTGTTTTAATATATCACCTACTGCTGGCAGTGACAGAGTCAATGAAACATCTGGTAGCGATGTCCCCTGTGCGTAATTACGAATAATACACCGAATGAAAAATTACTTTTTTGATGTACGGGATTTGGTCTAAAGAAAAACACTTGGCGATCTACCCAGTGTGGATTTGGATTTGAAAGGTTGACAATTCGCAAAATTAAGACTTGTATCCCTGCCAAATAGCCCAGGAAAACACACTATCCATTAAAATAGATGGTATATTGACGAATATGCCTAAAGTACTAATCTAACTTATTTCGTGCATCGAATTTGACCGAACTGGAGGGATTCTTCGTCGCCTAAACTTAATCTAAAATAAAACTTCGATCAAAAAGTGGATTGGCTGCCATATTCAGCTACTAGCTTATCGGATATCTCCTGAAGTTATCGGCTGCTTAGGGTAGATACTTTGGCCTGGCGCGGGTAAATCGTTTAAATTACGTCAATGGTAAATTTAAGGCATTCGGGAAGATTCGAGTAAGCGCGGCGCTAGTAATCGAACGAAGTCTCTGTATCTTTTTCGTACTTAGTACCTATTACAGTAGCTGTGCCTTAAGCAAATTAGGAATTTCTTGGATTTATATTTCTAGTGTTCCATGGAAACAAATTTGACTTAGTTTTTGTGTCATATAAAACATCCAAGATACCTTCATGAAACTCTGTACAAACGTCGACCTTTTTACAGTAGGATTTAACAATTTCTGTGTTTCCGTGAAAAGGAATTATATGGAAGACCAAACAGCACTTTTTTCAGTGCTCTTAATCCTTATTTCTTAATTCATAGTCCTTAATTCTAACCTCTTCATTTGTTGTAGTATTTCGAAATTTGTAAACTAAAATTAAAATTTGGTTTTTAAAATCAATATTTGTTTTACAAATCAGACATTTGTCCTATCAGATTTGTAAAATGTATTTTAATTGTTTTTCAATATAAACATAAAAATTTATTTATTTTAGAAAATAAAAAACTCGCCTACATTTACATTTCATCAAGGAAATACAACGAAAAACAAATCTGGATCAACAAATTTCTAAATACAATTCTTGCAAAACATTTCCCCAAAAACATTTCTTCAATAACATTTCTCTAAAAACTATTAACTAATATTACCATTGTCTTAATATTGTATTAATATTAAAGATATATTATGGGAGATTAGATAACGAGTTGGCAGTTCTCACTACAATAGTTAAAAACTAAATACCGTTATGCCAAATAGCATTGCAACTAAAAATCACTTGTACGTAACTGTTTTATTTTGCGTGCCCATCCCTTCGCTCCCAGAATCCCTTTTCACGTGTTTATTTCATTGTGTATGGCCAATCCTGTGAAACAAACCGATGTATTTAATCTAGAGGGCCGACAGAACTATGGCTGAACCTGGAAATTGTATACAAAGGGATTTTTCTGAATATTTTTTATTAAGAAATTCAAGATTGCGTTTAAGGCAGCCGCTATTTCAAATAAAACTTTGTATTTCCAATAGTATTAATTCTACGATGATTATCTTGGTGTCAAACCGTATGTTCTGGACCAAAGAATACACCGAAATCGTTAATTATGTTGTGGGGCAATTAGAATGTAGTAAAATCCAAAATGCCGGACAATATGGCCCTTTGGCTCGATAGAGGCTGTTGTTGGCGATTTCTTTCTCCACACCCAACTGAGACAAATTATAGATGTCTGGATACAGGAGCATACGAGTTATACGATGACATCACATACATGCCTATTGGGAGCTTCTGTTCTGGGCCACATGAGGCGGCCGTACCAAAAGCGGGTTTTTTGGGTTTTTTCACTACCTGTAAAATACGAAAATGATCCCCACAAAACTAGGTAACATTCAGTCTAATTCTTTAGTCGTGTTCTAGCTGCAACCTGCGACGGCACAAGCGCAAAATACTGTACAATCTAAGCAATACCTAGTGAAAATGCATGCATGCGTATTACATGAGATGTCACTCCTGCATTTGCATCAGATGAGGCACATGACAAACTCGGGAGCAAGTTGACCGGGTGTTATGTTCTCAAGTGAGTTTCCTTAACCCAGCAATACAGTTCCAGATCAAGGTCCGACGGATTATGGAGAGCTGATAACGACAAATTTCTAATTTTGGATGCCTGTACGCTCCAGCTTGTTTGAGACATAGATTTGATATCCTTGCATACACCAGAGAACAAGATGCATATCCGTGTTCGATGGTGGATGCAGGAATATCAAGTTGAAAAAGGAAAATACAACAGGAGATAATATGCAAAGTTATCTAATCTAATCTAAAACAAATATATATAAACAATCCAGGGCACCACAAGAAATATACATAATGCTAATCATCGTCGATATCCGTAGCCAGTTCATCATCATGGGCAATTCATTATTCAATCATTGATACTTCTTATTAACCTGAAAAGTAGTAATATATTTTTCAAATATAACCATAAACGTGGTATAAATACACAATAATTTAAATATAAATGAAATGAAATGGGGTTTAACGTCCTACTCTTTTGCACCTAACCTGGTCTAATGGAAGACGGGCATACGCCATACAGTGTGCTATAAGGGAAATTTTGCCCGGGCAGCGGCGCTACGGCCTACTCTTATATCGAATTCCAACTGCCAGGGGATCTTTTACGTGCACTCCAATGTGTACACGGGACCTCGGTTTTTCGTCCCATCCGAACGACTAGGCAGCTGCCCTTGTCAGGTCCTCCTTCTGCATCACTGACAAGGGGGAATCACGCCGGAAAATCGAGATGAACTTTCTCGGCCAATGCAGGGATCGAACACCCGACCTCCAGGCTAGCGAACCAGCGCCTTATCCACTTAGCAACCGTGACCCCCCAATTTAAATATAACCCAGTAACATGGTATAAATACATTAAATAGTAATTTTACTTGAGCCCCCAAAATGGGATAAATTCTGGTAGTATTTTTACTGTGGATGCGCTCCATTTTTGCATATGCATAGCTTGGTTCTCCTACCCGTTAAGTCTTGTTTTTTAGATCAGTTTACGGGGGATAGAAGGGATGTCGAATTCTAAAACTTGGTATGTTAACATTTTAAAGTACCTTTTTGCTCAAAGGGGGGGGGGGATAAAGGTCGATTGGTATGTTATTAAATCAACTGGCGTGGTTTCGACCCCTACACGCAAGCGAATTATTGAAATAAAAACATTGAACCATGTGCCCGTCCAGAAATGGCCTAGTTTGTGTCGAGTGGACGTTAAACCCTCTCTCTCTCTCTCTCTCTCTCTCTCTCTCTCTCTCTCTCTCTGAGCTGGTCAGAATTTTCCGATGACTAACTTATGTTAAAACCATATTGTTTCGGCACACCTTTTATATCTTCATCGTCTTCCGTCGAATGTGATATGAATTATGACTGCCCTTTGTTTAGAATTCCATTAAGATTCCATAAAGGTACTTTTGACGTGAGAACGACCATTGAATACGAATACTGCAGTACGTATATGCAGTTATTCGACTTTGTAAAATATAGGGAATTCATTGTTCATTCAATAAATCAGGATAGCGGAAAGTTCAGATTTGTTCTATAATTTGGTAAAGACGAAGCGAAATATTGTTATCATGCAAATATAAACAAGGGGTATATCAGCTTACCGTAGAATGATCCTTTCTTTAAACCATATCCTCCAATACCACCTCCAATACCATATCCTCCCATACCCAAAAGGCCACCTCCTAAGCCGTATCCTCCAATGCCACCTCCTATGCCGTACCCTCCAATGCCACCTCCTATGCCGTACCCTCCAATGCCACCTCCTATGCCGTACCCTCCAATGCCACCTCCTATGCCGTACCCTCCAATGCCACCGCCTAAGCCGTACCCTCCAATGCCAGCTATGCCGTACCCTCCAATGCCACCGCCTAAGCCGTATCCTCCAATACCACCTCCTAAGCCGTACCCTCCAATACCACCTCCTAAGCCGTACCCTCCAATACCACCTCCGAGAACACCACCATAACCGTATCCTCCAGGAATTCCCATTCCTCCAAATCCACCAATGCCATAGCCTCCTCCAATGCCTACACCAGTACCTGCAGCTACAGCAACAAGGGCGAGAAAGGCGGCGACGCTGAGGACCATTTTGAAAATTCTTTAAAAAAAAAAAGAAATTTACAATACTAAAAACGGTGATGCCAAGTTTTGAAAAAAGTATCCTGGTATAGCTGGAAATAAAATAAATATGTAAGTAAAAAATGATCAGATATGATTTCAGAACTGGAATTATGATAGGCGTTTACCTGGTGAGTTCGTCAGCTAATACTACAAGTAAAAGTAATATGAAATCTTAAATTCACTCCGTTATTTTATACAAAATCCAAAGGGTGTGGACGACAATATGGACATTGGGCCGTCGGGTCTTTCTAACATTTTCAAGTCATCAATCAGTTTGAAGTGGACATCGTTGTCATTTGTCAATATAATTTGATTCATCTATATTTTGAAAAACAACTCAGATAATTTGCACTTACTATTATAATTGGATTTCGATTTAGTAAGGTTTAGTAAGATATTGTGATGAAGAGTATTTCCAATCGAAATGCCTCTCTCTCTCTCTCTCTCTCTCTCTCTCTCTCTCCCTCTCTCTCTCATGGCGGCATCAATTTCCCACGCGATATCCAAACTGAAGTCAAGTGGTGTGATTTCAATTCCCAGTTCGCGCGTGACAAAGAGCCCAGGGGGTCAACCTTCAGGTAGTACAAAAACACTAATCTATCTACAGTGGCCATTCATGATTTCTGTGGAATTTGTCCGGGCAAAATGTCTCTAATTACACACTGCGTGTTGTAAGCCCGTCTTCATTTACCTAGTCGAAGCAGATCAGTAGGACAATAAATTCCATTTCATTTCGTTCTGCTCCGACTGGGCTAATGAAGACAGACATACCTATACAATGTACGTTATTCCTTGTCAGCAGGGCTAACACTGGCTTTCAGAATCTGAATCCCTGATAGGATGATATACTCTTCAATTATATTTCTAAGGGATGCTTACAATGATATCCGTCGTTTACTTTGAGAGCATTTTGGCGACGGTAATATGATACAAATGGCGAACCTTTTTCTCGCCCAAGAATCGCCGATATTCAACTAGTTCTTATGTTTTCGACCAGTGATGATAAGATAATTTGAAATAATGATGTCCGAAGGGCATATTTGTATTTTTACATGCCGTATATAAAGCCACAGTAAACGGCACCCCCTCACCCGCCCTGCACCAATGTCAAAGAGGAATCACTCCGGAAATGGGGTTTAATTTTCTACTTTCTGGTAGTCAGGGTTACTCAGTGAGTAATGGTTCGCTAACGCTGAGGTCTCGTGTTCGATCACGACGTACGCTGTGAAAGCTCAACGGGAATATTCCAGCGTGATTCGTCTTTAGAGTGGTACAGGACGGAACATAATCCTCGCAGTGTTCTGTTTGATTAGAGGTAATCCCACTACTCACTGCTGTAATGAGTGGATATTGTTGTTTTAAATTTTGATTGGTCAGGAGTCAGACTAGCTGCTTTACAAAAGCTTTACATTTAAAACGAGTGCCAATATTGGACCAAATAAGTTTACATAACGTTACGTCATGGTTCACGATTCTATTATACCCAATTAACCCGTGCGTAGCAGAATACTGGAGTAAAACTAATTGCGTGACAAACGAGGCTATCAAGTCGAATGAAATGTAAACAATGCTGTTTGGAAACGAACATACTTTCACCGTTTTTAATAACTTAAATCACTGTCCAAAGTTTTAGGGAAGACCCAGATTAGACGTAGGCCTGTCATGTTGATTGAACGGGAAGAATAGAAACACTCCCTCAAAAGTTCAAGAAACAGAAGTCAATCCAGCAATGGGCAGAGAGGGATTTCTCTGGCCATTGCTTCAGGAATATGAGGATGGAACGTTTGGCAGGGGATAACGTATAATATTTTAGACGGGACGAAAAATTGATGTTCCGTGTACATATTAGCGAGCATGTAAAAGACCCACTGACCACTGGAATTCAAGATAAGTGTACGCCGTAGCGCCGCTATCCGGGCAAATTTTCCTCATAGTACACTGTATAGCGTATACCCTTCTTCATTAGCCCAGTCAGAACAGAACAGTAAGACATTATACAAAATTTAATTTCAATTAATTTTCCTACATTTCTGTACCAAATAGGCATACGCTATGCAGAGTGCTATGACGGAGATTTTCAACAGACCGTGGTATTTCTTCATCGAAATTCAACTGTGAAAGATTATTTTATGTGCATGCCAATGGTTACATATGAGCCCATCTACACAACTAGACACTGTAGTTTGCCAGGCCCTTTCTCCTGCACTACCGATAGGGAGAAGCCACGCTGCAAAATCGAGGGGAATTTGACCAACGCCAGGATCAGTGTACATAATCATAGTATTTAGAATAGAAGAATATGGCCGATAACCCGACATCACGAAACCACGACAACCCGACTTAACGACATTTCTAACTCGACACTACGACATTTTACGCGACATTACGCCTTATGAAGGGAACGCCACGACATCACTCACGACATGATACCAATCAGCCACCATAGTTTTAAGTACATAAAGAGCAGAAACAGATAATTAACCCAAATTATTTCTCTACAGTTACAGAGTAAAACATCTGTATTACCGAGAATGCAAAATAAAACCCTACCCAAGAATGGCCCCTTTATATTTCATTGTCGTTTGTCCGGGAAGTTTTTCCATTGCTGGGAACTGTTACACTTTAGTTCGTACATGGGTTATGAACTAAGGTGTGAAGACTTCCCCACAACGGAAAGACTTCCCCGACTATAGGGCACGTGCTAGGGGCACTCCAGGTACTCCGCCCCCCCCCACACACACCCCAAAGGAAAGACCCCTGCGCGGGCTCTAAGATGATAAAAATGAAAATAAGACAACTTATTTTTACCGAATGCAAGGTTATACCAGATATTTTGAGTACACAACTCGGTGGAGACCTGTTATCGACCATCTGTTCTATTTTAAATATGTGGTCTGTACAGACTGTTTAGTCGAGCTTTTTTTATAAACAATATTTTTATTCAGATTCGTATACGAATAGGGCTTAGGGAACAGATATAGATACATGTATTTACATTTTGTAGGCCCACGAGTGATAATATAATTACAGTGAGTGTTTTATGTCTGTCCCTGAAACCGTCTGTTGATTTCGAAAAACGAATGGACAATTAGTTATAATAACATTGATTGAGCTTTCCGTGTCGGGGGGTTGGGTGGCCGAATAGTTAGCACATGCGTGCTGTATCATAAAGCCTGTCACTGAGTCAACTGGTGTGGTTTCAAATTCCCGGTTGTACGTGACAAGAAGTAGAGTCGCCTGTCCAACCTCGTGGGTTTTCTCCGGGTCCCCCGGTCTCCCCTCACTGCTTAACACCCCTACGCGCAAGTAAATTATTGAAATGATATTAAAGGGACAATAACACTCTTGCTGGCTTGGCAGCTCCAGAAAATAAATAATAGCCTTATTCTAAGTACAAGATGTTTGAGTGTCCCACTTGTTGTGTAAATTATCCATTACATCCTATTTTACTTGCCCTGGAGGTTCGAAAATATTTTTAAATCCAAGTAACATTTGAAAAGGTTTACGTTAACCTTTTCAAATCATGCAGTTGAATTTTTCCAATTATTTGAATTAGGTGTGTTAAGATGAAATTTGTATCATCAATTAATTGGAATATTGTAAAATAATACAATTTCTTGACCAGAATAAAGATTGGGACATATTATTCAGTTACAAGAGCGGTATTGACCCTTTAAACCATATGTTAGTCCCGAAATGATCTAGTTTGTGTCTAGTGGACGTTAAACCCCATTTCTCTCCCTCTCTTGCTTTCCGTGTCGCTAGTTCCCATTCTACTTCTGCACACAGAGATCCATCTACGTCATAATTCGAGAATAAACCCCTGTCCTGAATGGCCGCCATATTCAAAAATCAGTAAACCTATTCAATTCCATTAAATAGAAGCAGAGTAAAAACTTCTAAAAAATTAAGTGTTTTCGACTAAAATCGTTGGGCAACTAGCTTAGTGTCTGTTCTCTACCGGAACTAACTGTAGACAGGCAGTTTTGGTTTGGTATCGTTAGTTCCATGCAATGGGTAGCCGGTAGATGGGAGGGGGAGATATTAACCTACCCGAGGTTGATATGATAAGAGAACACGCGGGCGCAGCCCAAGTGTTCTCTATCATTTCAATCCGAGGGAGAGTAGGTTTAAATCTGACATATACAACGCGTTCACCCTTAAATTTAATGGGCTCTTCTAAAAAAAGCCAACAGTGATTGGATAATTGCTCGTTAATTTCCGCCAAAAAGCGAAAATTACCGAAGCTATCACGTGCAAGTTTTTGTTTATACGTCGCCATTTTGGAATAATTGAATCGAGAGCAAAAACAAAATGGATAGTAAAACGAAGTCAGACGAATAATCAATCCATTTTAGTCACCATAATGACGATAGAATAGATGTGAATGCAAATATGATGAGGATCTATCCAAAGCCTGAAGAAAGCTTGGAGTGTGTGGAGAAATAATGAAGGCGGAAAGAAAATTCTGAAAGATATCTTAGACATGGAGTATGGATAACCGATTTAAATATGCGATAAGTACGCCGTCTATTTCGTTACTGAATGCTACAAACTGTACTATAACAATGGGGTTTTTTTTATTGCCAAAGGAATAAAATTTTATTTCTGTGTTCTTTCTATTATTTTGATCATCTACGTCATCAGCGGTTGATATGAGCCGAATATATCGACCTGGGATGACGTCATCAGCCGTTGATATGAAATATCAACCTGTCATGACGTCATCAGCGGTTGATATGAACCGAATATTAACCTATGATGACGTCATGAGAGGTTGTTATGAGATATAACTGCTATGGACATCAAAGAAAAAACTACACCCAGTAGATTATTATCTCGCGGGGAGGGACGGATATTAATATGGGCTCCGTGCGACCGTGTGTCCGTTCGTCGCGATTTCGTTTTACAGTAATTGTGCAATTTTGTTTTCGGAGCATTTCTCATAAAGCGTTCGGGATATCTTTTTTTAAAACTTGGCGCATACATCAACGTATTACAGTTATTTTTGAAATTTTACTACACATTTGAACTATGATTTGGAATAATTATTATTTTAGAGCATATCTCAGAAATTGCTCAAGATACCTTCATTACACTTTTACATTCATCAACCTATTGTATAATTTTCTGATGACTGTCCTTCCGTCTCGATTTCCCCTCAGGAGCATATTTCATTGTCCATTCAAGGTATCTCTTTGAAACCTTGTACAAACATGGACCTATTATAGTATGTTCTGATGTATAAGCTTATGGTTTAACACTGTAGTAGTTTCCAGCCTAGCACTCTGTATGCGTATTAACCCAGTCGGGGAAGAACAGTAGAAATTAAAACCATATTTCTGTTTTAACACAATATGAACTGTCTATAGTAAAGACAGAATATTTATGGTTTATTTTTAAAATGTGAATACGGATTTAAATAAAAGACTATAAGATTTCTAGTAACTAAGCTATTCCGTTTTATTACTAATTACACCTAAACACGCGTCGAGTGTTGTTTTTGTTTTAACAAAAAAAAAATGTAAGTGTCCTGGGGGGTCATCTTGGTTTTTCCTCTTTTTTGATTAGAAGTCGTCAGAAGTGATAATTAGACGTGATATATTATGCTCCTGGCCATTTATATACGTTTTTAATGATGATTAATCCAAATCGTGATTTAAATATTTTAACTTTCGATCATTGTCAATAAAATTTCAATACTACAGGGTATAAAAGGAAACTACACTTGCTATACTGTACCGTCAATAAGTGGTTATTTTTAAATTCGTATGTCAGTGAAAGCCATTTGTACAAAATAAAGCATTAGATTATATCTAAATACACCAACATCAACATTCAAAAAACATTCTATATCTGATCATCTCAATGGGGTTTCTAGTTTCGATACCTCGCTGACAAAATACTACGATTGGGATGAGATGGGGTTTACGTCCTACTTTTCTGCACTGATTAGGCTAATGAAGGCATATATATGTTACAGGAAACAAGCATAATCAGTAATTATGTATAATTACTGAAATTTTCAGGTATTATGTATAACAACTGATTCACTCAGTAATTATGTCTAATTACTGAAATTTTCAGGAATTAAGCATATTTACTGAAATGGGCCAAGGAAAATTGTACTTGTTTACTGAAACCTCCTACATGTTCCTGCGTATGATAAAACTTATCCCAGAGTAACTGAGTAATGTACATGTACCTCGATAATGATCAAAGTGAATGACATCACAACATGAATTACATTAACATTGGGATTATAAGATCAAAAAACCTTCTCACATGAAACATCTGAGATGGTTCTAACTGGCTTCAATTAGACACAGATTAGCAATCCCAATATCATAATATGTTTTGACTAGGCTTCATTGCTAATCCATAATGATGCAAAAACAACATCCTTCTCTTAAAAAACAGGACTGTGTATCTCCAAAATTGAGTCAATCAGATTAACACTTTACTATAAATAATCACATTGGACAACAACCCAACACTTCTAACCATGGAGCCTAACAACTCCTTCACAAATGCCTTGTATAAGATGTATGCAGAAAACAAGCGTGTCCTTATCCCGAAGGAGATTTACATTTTGACATATTCTTGTTGATGGGTTCTGTAGAGAGAGCCAATTGCGACATTAAAGATATGTTAGTTGCATGGCTTGATGACAACAACACCAGTGACTGGAGAGTAGGACTCAAATTCGTTCAGTTCCAAAAGAATTCCAGCCTCCACAGTGGCATCAAGAGATCACCATTTGTAGCTTTGTTTGGATCAGATGCCCGAATTGGACTATCTTCTTCCACCCTTCCACGTGAAATTCTCGAGAAACTCCAATTAGAAGACGATCTTTTGGCTGCCACTGAATCTCCTCCATCCAATACCAGTGACTCTATAGCCGCATCCGGTGAACTACCCATTGTAACAGCTGCTGATGATGACTCTGATCCATTGCTTGTCTCACAAGTTCCATGGAGAACAGGGGGAGAGAGAGAGAGAGAGAGAGAGAGAGAGAGAGGGAGAGAGAGAGAGAGAGAGAGTTTAACGTCCACTCGACACAAACTAGGTCATTTTGGGACTAACATATGGTTTCATTTTATTTCAATAATTCGCTTGTGCGTAGGGGTCTTTAGCAGTGGGAGGAAACCGGAGTGCCGGGAGTAAACCCACGAGGTTGAGAAGGCGCCCCTATCTCCATGCCACATACGCTCACACCAGGGACCGAAACCACAGCCGCAAGCCAGAGGTGACCGGCCAGCTAGAGGTCAAAGCGCGGCACTCTAGACCACTTGGCCATCCCAACCCCCGTGGAGAACAGGAAAAGTGCCAGAGAAGCTCAAGAGGAACAAGCTCAACGTATGGTAAAACGCAGCAAACGTGTATTTGGTCCTGTGAGTGTTGGAGACAATGTGACTGTTCCTATCCCGTATGTCGACAGAGGAAGAGGTGATCCACGCAACCTCATCGGTGTTGTACCTGAAATCAGTGACAATGACATGTTCACAATTGCAGTTAAGGGTGGAGTGCTGAACGGGAAATATTCCCGTAACCAGTTTGATGTTTGTGTTACAAAGCTCTATGAAGTAGATGACTTTAACACTGATCAAAGAGTCTCTCTACGCCAAGCTGTTCAAATGGATTCAGTGTGTGGAGGTCAAGGATTTGTAAGATGCAATTGTTCTGGTACCAAACGATGCGAATCTAACCGCTGCAAGTGTTTCAAAGCAAACATGGCATGCAATTCTAGATGTCATTCAAATCTTTCTTGTAAAAATAAACATTCTTAAATGCCATGATTTCTTCATTGTCATAAATATGTATCATGCTTTTGGCAGATATGTCATTAGAATTGATGTCGTGTAAATATTCATTTTTATTTGATTTGATATGTATTATCATATTCTAATCCTTTTAAAGGAATACATATATTTTGTAATGTGGAGTGATGAAAATAAAGATTGTGCCAACTGTACACGTTTCTTTCTGTTATTTATATTTTCAGTAAACAAGTATAATTATTGCTGGCTCATTTCAGTAAAAATGCTTAATTCCTGAAAATTTCAGTAATTAGACATAATTACTGAGTGAATCAGTTGTTATACATAATACCTGAAAATTTCAGTAATTATACATAATTACTGATTATGCTTGTTTCCTGTAACATATACGCCATGTTGTGCGCTGTGAAGACATTGTGGTGGCTCGACTTCACAACTACGGTCTACTCTTTTAGGCGAATTGCCATTGGAGGCCGCCATATTGGATTTGACGTAGGTCAAAGGTCAATCGGAGGAAACTAACGAAAACACCGTAGCCGCCCTGCTGACTTTATTATGTGTTCGTATAATTTTGACAAGGTTGTGGGCTCTATACATTCTTAACTCTTTTATATTTTACTTTTATATATTTTTACTTATGACAGAGAATACGGATTTGCCTGTAGATATCTTTTTAGCATGGAAAAGTGATTGATTAAACTGAGTGTGTAGGCCTATCCAAAAAGGCGTGGCCTATATTATAATATTTTTTGGGATACGATACAATAAAGAGCCGAAATAGAGTAATTTTTATAATAAAACACTACACTACCTCTTCTCTCTTTTAATTGAAGACAGCGAATTTGTACAGATCTATATGGATTAAAATATTCTGTCAGACACAGCTGCTTCGATCGTTGATCGTTCGAAATTTTGTGGACATTGGTTTCAAAGGATAAAAAAGGTTATTTTTTCAGCACATTTTTTTCTGAATCGCTTTTAATTGACCATAATAGTTTTAAAATTAAAACATTTAAAATCAGTGTTATAAACTGCATCTACTTTCTTCTGCCAACTTGCTAAGCGTGACATTTTTTCGGCATATTATTATTTGTTTCGGCGCATGTGGGCCTGACGCTTCGCAGGCCGCGATTCTGTGGAAAACAATTTAAATATCACTACATTGGACCACTTTCTCGTTCCTGATGTAGTAGGGTGTAATTTGGAAATGTTTTGTTGTTTATATGTAAATAAAGTTTATGTAATATATGGGGTTATTATAGCTTCTAATTTGTGTCTTGGAATGTATGTGTGTGTGTTGTATTGTGTTAGTGAGTTGTTTTAATGAGTTTACCTGGCTTGCACCTTGTTTCAATCTGCACTTTTCTCTTGACATGACTTATGACAAGACCTTGGTATTTCTTCATCTTCAGGTATTTTATATTTCTTGTTTTTAGTAATTTTATAAATTGAATTTATCAGTAAATATATTTAGTAAAGTTTGGTTATAAGTTGTTTAAAGAATTCTTGTAATAGGAGTTTCCCAACTTTATATAATTTTATATCTTTAGTTTTCCCGCCATTTTTGCCCTTTTCCCAGTGGTCTGTACTTATTGTGGTGTTTGTTTTATTTTAGCTTCTATAATATAATTCTTCGATCCATACTGGTAATAATATAATTAAGACACCTTTCCCAGGGTATGTTTAGTTTTCCTATTTTCTTATCTATCTTTATATATATTCATATCTCTATAAATGTATTTAGTTTAGTCTGTTTTATATTTCTGTTGTATATTTATTTCTATCTTGATTATGTTACGTCCGCTTTGTTTGCACGTTTGTAATCTGTTTGTATTTATATTTTCAGTGTTTTTGGTTGTTTTTGGTTTTCTTCCTTTTTGGTTTTCCTTTTTGGTGTTGTGTTTGTTAATAAACTGTTTAAACCAGAGCTGTTTCTGTCCTCATTAACCTGAAAACCCCTGAGATAAAGCTCCGGCTACACTGATATAGAAAAGCAGTAATGCGTCTTTTCGGCCTTTTTTTTTCTCGGGGCCTTCTTCCAGGGCTTTTCTTTCTGTCCCTATCCTCCACAATATGGAATTCATTTAGGCATATATACTGGAATTTCTATTGCAAAACGACATAAATAAGGCCATATTGGTGACGGAATAAAAAAAAAATGACGCATATTAATTTTTTTTTTATTATTTCAGTATAAGTAAACTACAATTTATGTATAAGCCTATATACCCGTCTGTTTTCTTACGTAGGGAGTATAATAGGCCTAGAAATATGGCATTTCTTGACTTTGTCTTTAAAATTCTTCGTATGTTAGTCCTAATTGTTTTAATGAACTGGAAATACACAGATGACAATTCTATGGAAGTCATAATTATCACGAAACGTCGCTCAGTAATAAACAGTATCTGTAGGCCTATTCCGTAGAAATTGTGTCCCGTGCAATGCTTTGAAAGCAAAGTCGTAAAGAAAGACGTCAATTTTACTCCGATTGAACTTTGACCTCGGTGATTCAAGATGGCGGAACCAACATCGGCAATTGGTCTATTACGAATTTCAACTGTCAAAATGTGTAAACATGATCACGGTATTTTGTACCGTCCGAACGTCTAGACACAGTTCATTGTCTGACCTGCCCAGCACCACTAGAAAAATCCTTAGGAACTTTCTTCAGCCGTTCCCAAGTCCTACTGGCTAGCTTACTAACGTCTTACTCGCCGACTACCTAGGCCTATTTATGATATATTAAGAAAAATACAAATATAAATTTAAGTTTTTATCATTTTCATAATCAGTTCAAGATATTCCTACGAGTTTTTTTTTGATATCAAAAAGCACGAATTGGAGATTTCATTTATCACCCAATCCTTTCTTACATGCACAAATAAATAAATATAATTCTTTGGTACAGATTTCACTTTTACTGAATTTGATTACTTTACAGCGTAGTGATACATCATTTTTGACAGCAGTTTACCTATTGCAATGTCCTATATATTGACCTAGTTTTTCCATCAAGGTCTATTAAATAAAAAAAGTTACTTTTTATCTAAAATAAGTGGTTTCTTTAAAATAAAAGAAAGTAGTTCCTTTTTGATCGGCCAATCAAATTCATGTTAAGCGGCAATAGATTATGTAATTTATCACACAAGCGAAACTATCCATACACATTAATAAATGTTGTCCTATTAAATTAACGAATACATACAAATGTCAGATAGATCTGATGATAACTTTCATGAAAAACATTCATTTTCTAGAAGATTTGTGAGCGCCAGCAAATATTTGTTTATAACGGCAAAATTCGTGTATATTTTTCCACGGTAGGCTAAATTAATAGCGTCGTGTATTTGCATGTTTCAATAAACACACCTTTCATAATTGCCGTAGGGCTGTTAGTATAATACATGTGTTTGAATTAAATAATAATTGTTGAAATTTGCTATATCAAATAAGACTCGTATATAGTAGATTCTCTATAATATGACTACATTTATACATTTATACAAGTTAAATTTATTCATCCATTGCCAATGAAAACTACACGTGAATGAACATATATCATACCCGGGGGCGTAAATGTGGGTAAAAAAATAGTCGGTTGCAAAATCAGTGCAATCGGTCGCAAAATAGGAGCAATCGGTATCAAAATAAGTGCTTTTGTTGTGAGTATGTTGGTCTAAAACAAAATTTCACCCTGGGAGAAAAATAGTCGGTCTCAAAATAAGTGCAGTCACTGCAGTCGGTCTCAAAATTATGCATCGGCGACGTAATGATTTAATGAGGTAAACAAACAATACCAGAAAAGATCCTAAATATTATGTTTTGAGTGAATCCGTGAGCCTAAATTGCATACGTCACACTAAACTATAGTATAAAATAACCGTTGTTCTATGAAATGTTTTTCCCCCATGGCAAAAACAATGTCGGTCTCAAAAAAGTACCCAGTCGGTCTCAGACTAAATGAATTAATGAGGTAAACAAACATCACAAAACGGGCGATATTGACAGATTAGCCTCAAGATTCTGTCCTATTTCTTATCCTCTCGTTAACGAGAATTTGGTTTCATTTGCCACGACATTGACTGACATTTTCAAGCCCAGTCCCAAAAATTTAAAAGCTTAATTCCATTACGGCATCATTCTTCTACTCCTCTGTTGCCCTATACTGTCTGAGCACTATCATATTCAGGGTTATAGTGAACTGCCCAGTTATACTGGTGTGTGGTCGTTGGGCGCCAGACTATAATATAGTCCGGGTTAAAATTGAGGGGGGGGGGGGGGTGCCACCTGGAGAGGTAGAAATTCTCATGTGGTTTTTCTAGACTAGATTTTTGTTCTGAACAAGAATATATATTAGGTAAACAGGCCATATCCTGAACCTTTTTCCATTAGGACGCTTTTACAAAATGGCCGCCAAAATCTCAAAGATTTGGAATTATTTGATACGATTTATCCAGTTGATTGAAAGAGTTTATTTATTTTACTAATATTAATATATAGTATATAATACTGAATGGGGAAAATATAACAACACAATTTACATGTAAACATGACTAGTGTTAGGCATAGAAACTAGTCTTATTGAAACACAGTACATGTACCAAGCAGGACTAATAATGGTATATTCCATACACTTCAGTGTTAATTCCTGGCGTCGAATGGCCAATAATATTTTTTTAACAATCTGTGATCATATATCTTTAAGATCACAAATAGTGATTTTTTTTTACCTTTTGTCTGCAAGTGATTAAATGAATCTATAGGCTGAGACGTCATTTTCGTGAGTAGTTTACTGAATTCTGGGTAATTCTGTACATGAAACAAAGCAACTAAATACACCTAAGATGACATTGTTTGCATTTTTTTTTATATTTTATGGAAAATTATCACTTTTCACCTTTGTACTACACCATTTTTAAAACACGAAAGGAAACTGACAAGTCTTACTCCAACACTAAACCATACATTTCTGATTTATCTCCCCTGCATTGTTTTAAATTTGAAAATGACACAATACCCAACTTATATTTATACTATATTATCGATGTCAATAAATGTCAACTCAAAGTAAAGAGATAACATTCAGGGGCGGATCCAGGATTTTCAGAAAGGGGGGGGGGGGCGTGTTGCACCCAGATGGGAGTGCGAATCCCGGTACGTGATTTTTTAGTGGATAAAATGCCCACAAGGACTAATTTCATAGTAGTACTGTAAATTACGATTTCCAACCTAAACTATTTTTGTTCTCCTTTCCCGCGAAAATATATGAAGCTAAAAATTGATCGCCACCTCAAAAAATAGAGGGGGGCGTGCGCCGGGTGCGCCCCCCTCTGGATCCGCGCCTGCATATTTATGAAAACTAAAGACTTCTCGTATAAATTTATACATGTTGCAGGATGTAGTTTCGCACAACTTCCACGATAGTCGGGTGGCTGAAGGTGGGGGGGGGGGGGGGTAGCCAGCCGAGCTGTGAATAATGTACTAGCCAAGTTTTTTCTAGATCATTTTTTGGTAAAAAAAAAATGGGATTATGTTGACATGTTATATATTAATAAATCATAAATTTCAAGGACTTTTCTTCTCTAAATAAGTCTGCTCTTCTAGACCACTGTTTTAATTTGGGTGGAGGTGGGGCCCGGTTCATGGTTGCACGTGTGCGTATGTGTAGGGGGGGGGGGGTGTAAAATTGGCGGGAAATGATTTCACGTTGATTTAAATGATGATTTTCATAGAGCTTGACAAAATATCTCTAAATATGCATGTGTATAAAATTCCTATTGTGTTAGATTGGGTGCTCGAGGTGTGCGTGGGTGTGAGAGAAGGGGGGGGGGTATTTATATGTGTTGGGGGGAGGGGGGCGGGCGAGTGTATATGTATTTGGATGACAGAAATCATTTGGTTCAAAATTGATTGCTTATATCCTTTTCATATGCTTCAGATACTCTGTCCCATTGTAAATCTTCATTCTAGCCAGAAAAACGTGGTCTAATAAATTCACATCTTGGGTATCGCACTCAACCCCCATCCCCACACCCGCCCCCTTAAGCCACAGGACTATGTGTAATAAAGTCCCGTATGCGCTTTACAAAAAAAGGAAAAAAATACGTATGGGGGGGGGGGGGTATCAATGTTAAATTACGGGTCTAAATACGAAATTCCAGGGCAAAATTTCCCTCATAGCACACTGTATGGCGTATGCCCGTCTTCCATTGGCCCAGGTTAGGTGCCGAAGAGTAGGACGTTAAACCCCACTTCATTTCATTTATATTTACTGTAAAACTCCATTTCAATCATTGGTTTATTCTTATCTAGCTGACTGTTTTGCCACACTAACGTCCGGGTACAGTGTTTCATAAGCTGACAAGTAAATTATCGCCTAGTCAGCCATACACACTCAGTCACTGTGTCTCCTCTGGGCTTAAATGATCCACAGTGGTTCACTGAGTAGGATGCTGGCTCACTGACCAAGAAAACTGGGGTTTGGTCCTACAGGTTTGGTATTCCCTTGCCAGTGGTGGAGCCCAGAAACAGTGTCTAGTCATCCCGATGGTACGAAAAAAAACAGGCCCAGTTTTAAAATTGGAATTTGAAATAAAAGCAGGGTGTAGCACTGATGTCCCTCATAACACAGTGCAAGGCATATAACTTAGAGATTAAACCGCATTTCCTTTTACTCCTTTGAGGTTTTAGTTAACCCTTGTCGGGGGTTGTGAGAATCACATATCAGGTATCGAGGGGTCCATATGGATCCCAGTTATAATTCAGGGGGGTTGGGATGGCCTAGTGGTCTAGAGTGCCGCGCTTCGACCTCTAGCTGGCCGGTCACCTCTGGCTTGCGGCTGTGGTTTCGAGCCCTGGTGTGAGCGTATGTGGCATGGAGATAGGGGCGCCTTCTCAACCTCGTGGGTTTCCTCCGGGCACTCCGGTTTCCTCCCACTGCTAAAGACCCCTACGCGCAAGCGAATTATTGAAATAAAATTAAACCATATGTTGGTCCCGGAATGACCTGGTTGTGTCGAGTGGACGTTAAGCCCCATTTCTCTCTCTCTCTCTCCCAGTTATAATTCAAAGTTTTTACGTACAGATATATTTGAATCAAAAGGCAGCGGTTTAGTTTGTATTTGCACCCATATTTGACAACTGAAAAACAACCAAATTATTATACAAAAACATTTTAGTGACATTTGCTATTTCGTGTACTATGTGATAAAGAGGTTAATTAATGGCAGTTCACGCTTGATACAAAAACCATTGAACATTTGGAATCCATCATTTAATTTTTGGTATTTGTAACATGCAGATGTTAAAAGAGGGAGTACTCTGGTATACGCAATATGGTATCAGGCAGCAAAAACTTTAGCAAAATCCCTACTGTGAGTTAGAAGTTAGGGGTCCGAGGGACTCCGATTGGACCCCTTGTTATCTTCAAGCATTGGGCCTGATTTGCATGTAACAGAGCTCTGCATATGGGAAGCAGATGAATACCGAACTCTTCGCTACGTGTAAAAATATATAGGAGACAATTAAGTCACTAAATTTCAGAAAGCAGTGCCCAGTAGTTATTACAAAACACTACAAACATGTGCATTGGGTCCACGGAGATCCCACATGTACCGACAAGGGTTAAATTGGATAAAATGTGCAGGAAATTTTCAAAAAATGTATCTATGAAATTTGTAATTTTTTTCTAGATTATACCAGGTGCTGGACATTATGTATGCAGATAAACCGCAAATATGTGATAGAATAGTGAAGAAAATTTGTGATACTGTTGATCATAATATTGCTTTAGAACAAAGAAAATCACAATTACCTACAGAAAAGGAAAGATATTTAGGCGATGAGATACAGGATGAATGAACCCATATTGTACAGTGAGTTTTAATTTGTGTTATCCTATATGATATGACTGATAATTAATGGTGTCGATAGGCCTATTTTATTTAAAGGCGTTAAACCTCTGACTCAATATTATTGTATCCATAACGATTTTAATCAACATTGATGTTATCTCCCGTGACACAATGAACATGTTGAAATCAGTACTTGCAAATTGTCTACCACTTTTTTTTTTGATATCGATTTCTTAATTTAGTTGATGCTTTACATTGTCTGACCACGCCATCGGGCCCGTAGCCAGCTCATTAATTTTTTTTTTTTTGGGGGGGGGGGTGCTACGGAATGTTTTTTTTTTGGGGAGGGGGGCTACAGAATGTTTTGGAGGGGCTGAGGATATGGCCGGCTAAGAACACTCTTAAGAAATCATTATTTTTGGCGAAATATTGGGGGGGGGGGGCTTCCCCCACGTGGCTACGGGCCCGCACGCCATGTTCATAGTTCCAGAATTAAAGGGATGCAACTCTATTAAACATTTGGTGTCAGACTAGTAATTATTTGCCCATTGACTTCAATGTTAAATGGCTGTAACATTACATGCTGTAGCTTTTGCCTCAACATTCCGTTGGTTCCAATCTTTATAGGCACAATGGGGACCACATTTGGCAATCTCCTCATCGTAAATTTGTAGGGGGTTGACCGCTTAGATTTTTTGCTACGGGGATTTGAAGTTGACTGGGGTGAAAATCTCACTTCCGACACAATGATTGCTCTGCAGAAAGACACTTTACACTCCCTATCCCCCCGCTGTAATATCATCAATATTACCCAAAACTGCTATGAAATTGGAAATTTGACCCCCTTTCTCCAATTTTAGACCAAAAAGTCAACCCAAAAATGCAGGAAGAGGGGAGAAAAAAAAATAAGGGAAAAATTGTCTATTTATAACTCGCACTACATTCGTCCATCAAATTATTTTTTATTATTATTATAAAAAACATTTTTATAGCGCACAATTCACTGGGTGCTCAAATGCGCTTTACAAAACATTATAAATTATCACATTACAGTATCACAGACAAAATAAAATAAAAATATAATCATACATTATTAAGTAAACAACATATTATGAAGATATAATGACTAGAGGTAAAAATAAGACAGTAAAATATAGAATTACTAGAATATTAAGACATATTTAAAACAGTTATAAGCTAAAGGCTTCTTTAAATAAAAAAGTTTTGACAGATTGTTTAAAAACAGCAATAGACACAGAGTTTCTAATAGAAAATGGAAGCTTATTCCATTCAATTGGCGCGCGTACACTAAAAGCCCTATCGCCAATTGTTTTGAGTCTCGATCGCTTAGAACATAAAGTTAATGTATCAGAAGAGGAACGGAGAGTTCGGGACGGTGTATACAATTCAAGTAAATCTCGTAAGTAAATAAGGAGAAATAATTACTAGTCTTAGTCCTATATACCTCACATGTTGCTGCTATTCAGTATTTGAACAAATCTATTTTAATCTAATAAACAAACATGTATGCAATTCCCTGGGCAAAGATTATGAAAATCCATGCATTTTCAGATGAGCAGTGCAGCATTCTGCAAACACATCACATAATACATCAGAAAACTGTGGAATTTCAGACAGAAATTTTAAAGCACATGAATTTTGAATTTCACACAACATTTTTATTTTTGAACATAAATGCATTCTGTAAAGAGATGAGATAAATTCAATATAAATCAAACATGAAAATACTTTAAAACAGCAATCATCATAGTCATGATGCAATAATAGACTTTTTGACACTTTCATCAAAAAACACACAGTTTTCTCTGTTAACATAGTTTCAAGTGCCAAATTGTGGTCAAATCTAAGACGTTGAAACATGCAGTGCCTATGAATTTAAAAATAAATCCTATATAGCTGTATTTCCACAGGATAAGTTAGTTAAAATAATCTGATTATGTAACATAAACTACAACAGTTTTTTCATTCCCCCTCCCCCCAGTATGAAATCTGATACACTGCTGATTAATCATAGGTCAACCTGTTCACTCTGGTCGGTCAAATGATTTACAATGGTAATGGTGCCTACAACATTCCTGACAAAGAGATATGAATAACCGTCAACACACAGGCAATTTATGTTTTCTTCCAATATGAGAGATGAAGTCATCACCAAAAAGAAAAGTTTTACAGAGGTCCTCGGATGGAACACAAACCATGATTACGATTTGCCCTCCACTTCCACCACCGGTGTCATAGAGATCCGGGATGAAACTGATATGCATGCATCATCATTCTACTAAAGCCAGTCCAGGAAGTCATCGGGGTTTGAGATGTAGACCTGAAATGTTAAATTTGGATGAGAATGAGCATTATGAGGCGAATACTATCCAGGGAAATGGATCATTGACATCCAGAAAATGGTCAAAATGTTGAATTCTGTCATTCAGTTACATGCCAAGGGGAGAAGAAAAGCCTCTGCAGTACCAAATTTCCAGTCCGTTAGTGAGCAAAAGTGCGGATCAGGTTGGATGTATTTCGTAAAGTGTATGAAATGCATATTTATCTCACCTGTTTTGCATCTTTTTTTTAATTTTTAATGCGTGTGTTGAAGTCAGAGGCCAGCCTCTTCGCGAAAAAAATCAAATAAGTTGAAAAAATAAAACGGGAGAAAAATGCTAAAACCGATGAGAAAAATGAAAATGTACCCTAGTTAGGGAGGGCCCTAAAGGCAGACAAAAGGGCCCCACGTCTGACAAAAGGGCCACTCTGACCAAGGGAAAGGGCCCCCGAGTCCAAGTCAATCCACAACTGAATGAGAGTGCAGTCATTGAAATTGCATGAAAATCATCAATCAAAAAATCACCTTTTCTGAAAACCTACTAATAAGCTATTCAGGAAAGAGATGACTAGGCCACCCAGTGTGGTCTGGCTGGGCGGAGCGATCATTTCTTAGCTGTGTAGATTTCCGGGATTACGCGTGCTGCTTGCACCATACTCCATTAATAATTATTTGATTGAGCTCCCGGTACGTACAAGTGATTCGTTTCACATTCAGGCTTCAGACGAGTATCGAACTAAGCCCGGCCCTCAGATTAAACCGGCCTCATTGCGCCTGGAGGATATGCCAGAATGCATCAAAATGATTTCTATTTTGCAAAATAGAGGGCCCTCAAAATAGTATAGCCTCCGCCACGATAAACCTTATAACGCCCCTGGTTGAGGTCAATCAATCCACTATATGAATGAAACATTAGCCTGGCACCTGAAATAATAGAAAGCTGGGGATAAATATGCAATAAAAAAAAATGAGATAATAATAAAGAAAAAAAACACAATGGTTTCAACTGGAAATAGAAATAAACCTCTTTGTTTCTATCGAACATCCCGTCGGGAAATAATTACTAGTCTTAGTCCATTTGGAAACCACACCATAATTATTAAAGGAAATTGGAGAAAAGTGACATATTTTATACGGGTAGGTGCCTGGACAGCCTGAATTTCCATCAAAAACTCCACGGACCCCCTCAATCCATCAGAGTTGTGTGATTTGTTCTCCATATTGTAGGACTTTGGCTGCTACAGCTATTCACATGAATACGAATACTGTAATAAAGTACACCTTTACACAACACCTACAATAGGCAAAAAAAGGGCCATGATGCAGTAAGCATAATTTTATTGTGAACATTACAAGTATAACTGTGAACCGTAATGAAATGATATTGGGTTTTACTAACACCCTACTGTTCTGCACCAACACCAACCAAGAGAGAGGAGGGGAGGGAGAGAGAGAGACTACATATGGTTCAATTTTATTTCAATAATTCGCTTTAGGCCTGCAGCCAAAATTTCTAGCTTGCTTAGAAACACAATTTTGCTACCTGGTCCTCCCAAATAAATAAACTATACATTTTTGGAACGCTTATAACACCAGGAACACAACCCAGAGAGTTCCAAGCAAAAAGTCTGCGCTAACTCGATTTATGACCAGATGAAAATTGTGATAATTGTCAAGTAGGCTTTATAAATGCTATATTTATACTAATAATTATGACGTTGACATACAATTAAATATTGGCGAAAACACCCGATGCCTCCATTCTATGCAAAGAATATGCTATTTATTGGTTTAATTTTGATTTAAACCAAAAAGCAGTAAACATATAATGGACATTTGTAGCTATAAAAACAAGCACAATAGCATTTTTATCTTCTGGAAACCAACAATTCATCCAGAATGTTCACCAGATGTTAGTCTGTCACTGTTAGGTGTCGTTGTCGAATCATAACTTGATCAGGTTTGATACCTTTATGCAACCGCCTTCATGGGCTACAGGGTGACGTACATGCTTTGGGCGCATGCTTCATTGCCTGGCAACCTATTTGAAAGGCTTTTAAGGTCTTTTTTGTTATACGCCCACATTTTCATGTGGACGTATATTGTCGTTGCCCCTGTCCGTCCGTTCGTCCACAATTGTTTGTGAACAGTCTACAGGTTTTTATCCGATTTCAATGAAACTTAAAATATAGGTTTATCACCCTAAGATCTCGGTGCCTTTCGATATTGGCATGTATCAGACTGCAACTTCATGGGTTATGGCCCCTGGTTGTACGAAAAAATCACGTTTTTAGCTTGTGAACAGTGTAGAGGTCACACTTTTGAACCGAATTAGTTGAAGCTTAAAATGTATGTTTATAACCCAAAGATCTTGGTTTCTTTCGATATTTGCGCCCATCGAATCGTAACTTCCTGAATTATGGCCCCTGATTGTCCGAAAAATCGCCTTCTTTAGCTTGTGGTCCATCTAGAGGTCAAAATTATTACCCGATTTAAAAAAAAAACACGTTTGATTATATCACCGTTACATGGTAATGAAGAATGACTGTGAATTTCGTGAAAATTATTACCCGATTTTAAAAAGCGTTTGCTTATATCACCGTTACATGGTAATGAAGAATGACTGTGAATTTCGTGAAAATCGGACCAAAATTGACGGACAAAATGGCCGCCGTTTGTACGCGAATAGTGTGAAAATATGTTATATCAAGGTTGTGGACCCTATACAGGTCACAATTTTGAACCGATTTGATGAAACTTGAAATAAATGTTTATAACCTAAAGATCTTGGTTCCATTGCATAACTTCCTGAATTATGGCCCCTGATTGTACGAAAAATCGCCCTTTTTAGCTTGTGGTCCCTCTGGAGGTCAAAATTATTATCCGATTTAAAATAGCGTTTGCTTATATCACCGTTACATGGTAATGAAGAATGACTGTGAATTTCGTGAAAATCGGACCAAAATTGACGGACAAAATGGTCGCCGTTTGTACGCGAATAGTGTGAAAATATGTTATATCAAGGTTGTGGACCCTATAGAGGTCACAATTTCGAACCGATTTTGATGAAACTTGAAATACATGTTTATAACCTAAAGATCTTGGTTCCATTGTATATTTGCGCATATCGGATCGTAACTTCCTGAATTATGGCGCCTGGTTGTACGAAAAATCGCCTTTATTAGCTTGTGGTCCCTCTGGAGTTCAAAATTATTACCTGATTCAAAAAAAAAAACAACAAAAAACGTTTGATTATATCACCGTTACAGGGTAATCTGGGTTGAGTTTGAATTTCGTGAAAATCGAACCAAAATTGACAATCAAAATGGCCGCCGTTTGTACGCGAATGGTGTAAAAATATGGTATATCAAGGTTGTGGACCCTATAGTATGGAAGGGTATCGCTGACAATATTAAATGCTCTGCTAAAATGTCTTTTCCGTTGATTATATATAAAAAGTACAATGTACAAAGTCACAATACCAGTAATGATAAAGTCAAAATACCTGTAAGGCCCTAAGTTAAATGTAAAACGACAAATGTAATGTGTCAAATGACAAATGTTTTAATGCAAAATGCTATTCTTTGACATTTCGACATTTTACATTTCTCTTATTACAAATCACATTTGCGCTCTGCCACATCTCATTTGTCATTCACGCTTTCTTTTCATCAACTTGCGCATAGCATCTTCTTAAAAATGCAAATATAGTATACCACGTGACTTATTAACATAAATACGGAAAAGACCGATCTTTCTTGAAATAAAAATATGAATAATTGTTCCCAAGGAAAGATAACTCAGTTAACGCGCCATTAGTTGTTTTTCTTTTTAAATTATTTATTTATGTTTGTGCTGGTAAAAGGAAAATATAACTTTTTGTTGAATCTAAAAATATGAGCTTCCTGACCAATTTCTTCCCCGAATTAGTAAACATTTATTGATGTTTGTGAAAGGTTTGAAGTTTAAAGTAGCTAAGTCTCTAATTCAATATTATCCAAAATCTTCACCATTGAAAACACGAATTATTTGTCAATTTAAATCAACAGTGATGCTGTGATCTTACCGGGAAAAGATGGGCTTCTGATATCCAATATTTAGGACACAATAAACATTTTACCATTGGTACACGAATCGTGTACCATAATGCGTTTCAAACAAAGTTCTAGCAAGAGACTCGAGGAACGAGGCAGAAACATTGTACCAAATCAAACGGCGTATGTGGACTGGCATAACCAGACGCTAGAAATTTGCATTCGATTGAGACTACTGACTTATTTCGCCGAACACAACTGATTTGAAATAAGAGTAAAAACGGAAACCATTGAATTTAAATCATTTTATATACATTCATGTTACATTATTATATACGTTGCGACTCTCTTATGTCAATTTCTAGGTCTCAAATCAAATGTTAGCGATTTAGCTCCTTTAAACTAATTGCAATTTTGAAAAATAATTAATGACACTAAACAGGAACAGGATAATGAAAGGACGGAGAAGCCAGGGAATTTTTCCAACCTCGGCAATATTTACTTATTAGGCCTATACATGTATTAATTTTTCACTTACCTGTGTTATTATGTATAATACGGTATCAATAATTATATTATAAATGTATGGATATATATGATCTGTGTGCCCATAGTGGCACAGCCGTAGTACTGTATTTTGTCTTTGGCCTACTTCATTTTATATAATCTTACGAAAACAAAAATTTAGAAAGTGGAATAATGACAATCTAATTAAAATATAGATCTATATTTCGTTTCGTTTCTTTATACTTTCGATGGCCTACACTCATGTAGATCTAACTAGTTATAGTGAAAGCTCACGTTCTATGACGTCAGGTATCAAGCACGGGACATTTGACCCGATAACGTCAGTCATTCGATTAACCAATTAGCGACCGCCATGCTTTTCAAAATCAACTTTTGTTTTGTTATGATTTCTATCCGCTTGTGTTTATAGTATAGACGTCGTTGGCTGGTAATATCTACCCACAGTTCCACGCATGAAAAGGTCAAACGGTCGATTCGACAGACCATTTGATTGGCTGACCCCTCATTTCAGCCAGAACACGAATTAATTAACAAGTCCTCCAGATCCAAGAGTAGTAAAGACAAGTAAAAATGAAATTTTGAACTATAAAAAACGAAACGAAATTGGATCTGTGTTTTAATCAGATTGAATAATGATAAGAGATTCTACGCGCATGAAACCACTTGGGCTTACGGATCGACCTGTATTGACCGAGAAGGTTTCCCTTAGTACTGGACAAACAACTGAGGTCAACTTAATTGTTAGCTAAATAAAAACCCATGAATGGCATGAAGTCAACTGAAGAATGGCAGAACGTTAACTGGGAGAAATAATTCATATTCTTATTTCAAGAAAGATCGGACGTTTCCGTATATGTTAATAAGTCACGTGGCATACTATATTTGCATATTTAAGAAGATGATACGCGCAAGTTGATGAAAAGAAAGCGTGAATGACAAATGAGATGTTGCAGAGCGCAAATGTGATTTGTAATGAGAGAAATGTAAAATGTAGAAATGTCAAAGAACAGCATTCTGCATTAAAACATTTGTCATTTGACACGTTACATTTGTCGTTTTACATTTAACTTTGGCCTTAGAGGTATTTTGACTTTATCATTACCGGTATTGTGACTTTGTACATTGTACTTTTTACATATAATCAATGGAAAAGACATTTTAGCAGAGCATTTAATATTGGCAGCGATACCCTTCCATTCTATAGAGGTCACAATTTTAATTTGATTTTGATGAAACTTGAAATACATGTTTATAACCTAAAGATCTTGGTTCCTTGCGATAGTTGCGCATACCAGATTGTAACTTCCTTAATTATGGCCTCTGATTATACGAAAAATCGCCTTTATTATCTCGTGGTCCGTCTGGAGGTCACAATTATTACCTGATTAAAAAAAAAACCCATTTGATTATATCACCGTTACACTGTAATGAATTTTCGGTTTGAATTTCATGAACATCGGACCAAAATTGCTGAACAAAATGGCCGCCACTTTTATGCGAATAGTGTAAAAAATATGGTATATCAAGGTTGTGGACCCTGTAGAGGTCACAGTTTAAATCTGATTTTGATCAAACTTGAAATACATTTTTTATAATCCAAAGATCTTGGTTCATTTCGATATTTCCGCATATCAAATTGTAACTTCCTGAATTATGGCCCCTGATTGTACTAAAAATCGCCGTTTTAGCTTGTTGTCCCTCTGGAGGTCACAATTATTATCCGATTTTAAAAAACGTTTGATTATATCACCGTTTCACTGTAATGAAGGTTAAGGTCGAATTTCTTAAAAATCGGATCAAAACTGCTGGACAAAATGGCTGCCGCTATACGCGAATAGTGTAAAAATATGATATATCAAGGTTGTGGACCCTGTAGAGGTCACAATTTTAATCCGATTTTGATGAAATTTGAAATGTAAGTTTATAACCCAAAGATCGCGGTTCCTTGTGATATTCGGGCACATTGGACCATAACTTATGAATTATTGTCCCTGATTGTCCGAAAATAATGTTTTTTACTTTGTACACCCTATGGAGGTCACAATTTTATTCCGAATTAAAAAACCGTTTGACTATATCCCCGTTACACATTAATGATGGTTGAGTTTGAATTTCTTGAAAATCGATAATTGAACAGCTAAATCCATAATATTAAATGTTTCGTATACTTAACATTAGCATGGGGCAGAACTTTATAAAAACCAAACAAATTCTAATGATTTTCTGATATTTACTTAATATGCGACAACTCTTGTTGACTGCCCGGACAATTTAGCTGCTGTGTGGACGTGTGTTTCGTTGCCTGGCAACCTATTTTTAAAGAAAAATCGATAAATATTACCAATATTATTTTTCATTGAAAGTAATTTTTTCAACTGGACGCATCTGAATTTCATATTTTCTAAGAAAGTCAAAACATAAATATTTCTGTCTTTTGCTCATAGGTTGTCAACTCACTATATTATACGATCATAGGCATTATTTCCCACACTTATAAATCATTCACACCGGAAAATATAACACAATTACCTCCTTTGTTTTTCTATTTCCCTCCCATGCAATAGCTAGCCTACCTTCAAATGTTTGAATTTGAAGTTAAAAATGCCATTTTTGCTAATTTCTCAACTGGCAATAGCGAATTATAGGATTAATAGGATTACCATTATTCTTTAACAAGGTAGGACTGTTTATAGATACCATCCATTTTAAGGCTTTATTTTAATACATTTTAAAATATAATTTAAAAATATGAAATTATCTCTTTAATTGTCTTCTGCATAGATAAGCTATTGTACTTTTATCTATAAATAGATATATAAATCATACACATGTAATTATTATGCTGCCCTCAGTGGATATTTTTTCGATACAATAAAATCTTATTCTGTCTTATCTATAGGCTCTGTTGTATACTAAGGGTAGCTGTGACTCTTTCCTTCTCCAATAATTGCTGTTACCCGGTAAATAATGCACTCGATTGCATCATTCTCTCTTGATCGAGGCTATAATGTGGCCTGGATGACAGTGAGTGCTCAGCCAATGAGAATCACTAATTCTTGGGATTTCCCCCTATAACAATCAGCGGTTTCATCATCACCAATATTGCTCATAGATACGCGTGTTACCCGTTACATTGGAGCCACATGGTTATCTATGTTTAGCTTTAGTTTCACTTGTATTCTTATCTTTTAACCTAGTTGATAGACAATAGATCAGAATTCACAAAAAATATGCCCGCCGTCAAAGCTGAACAGCTTGACACTCCTGACGGGGATCCTGGTGATGCCGTGGAACTAAAAAGAAGATTAACTTTGTGGAATGGCGTGGCTCTTGTTGTGGGCTCTATTATTGGATCGGGAATATTTGTATCGCCGAAGGGAGTGCTGGCCGAGGCAGGTTCGGTAAGTAAACCGTGTGTCTATCAGGCAGAGACCCATATCTTTCTTATTACAATTACAAGATTGTCTCTTATATTTGATAAAACATACATGTATAAAACATTATTATAAGCTGGTCAGTCTGTATTTATGTTCACCCATATTATTGACAGTCACAATAAACGTTTTTACATGCAGATGTTATGTTTAGATTTATTTATTTAAGTATTGCTATTACCTAACATACTTATCCAATAATTTATTATTTATATATATATTATTATATTTTTTTAACCGCCTTCCAATCTTTTGCCAAACACTAACAGTAGATTATCTCATTTACAGTATTTACACTGCAGTCAGATGTGTAAGAAAATGTTTGACTAAAATTCAGAAATCCAATTATGTTTGACTGCATAGCGAAAAAATATGAATATTGTTTTTAATAAGTATCTTCTTTTTAAGGGGGAGTTGTATGGCCGAATGGTTTGCATGCGCGCGCTGTATCATACAGCCTGCCATTGAGTCAATTGGCGTAGTTTCAAATCCCTGCATGGTTGTACATGGCAAGGAGTAGGGTCACCTGTCCAGTCTTGTAGGTTTTATCCGGGTACTCCGGTTTCCTCCCACTGTTAAAGACCCCTACGTGTAAGCGAATTATTGAAATAAATTTAAATTAAACCTTATGTTAGTCCAGAAATGACTTAGTTGATGTTGAGTGGACGTTAAACCCTAGCTCTCTCTCTCGCTCTCTCTCTCTCTCTCTCTCTTCTCATATTAATGATAACAAAACATGATTTCTGTCTTACTTCTGTAGGCTACGCTACAGTTAAGACAATCATTAAAGAATCAACCATCCAAAAAAATATGAAAGCTTATCAAAGTCTTGATTTGATTTAAACACCATTTTATCCACGTGTTTAATTTAATAGCAAATAATGTACACAGTAAATACCAAAAATAGTCAATTATTTGGGCACTTTTCCTATGCAGTTTTTATGTTCAAGATTGGTTAAAAAAAATGAGCCTTGAGTAGAATATGCCTTGAGTAGAATCAAAAAATGGCAAGATGTAACTTATAGTGTATCTTAGAGGAATGGATTGAATGTATAATTAATACAATTTTGAACTAGGTACTACTGGTTCCCTATCTTTGTATCTAATTAAGCTTTACACTAAGCAAATGTGTTAGATCCTTGTTACTTAACATTTAACACGTTATGGAGTGATGCATGGGTGTATAGTGGCTGTAACCACTTAATCTCAAAACTATATAGGCCTACATGTATATAATTAGCTTTAATTTGAATTTGGAGATTTTCAACATTTTTTTACATTTCAGATTGAATTGGGGATAGTAACTTTTATTTACATTTTAGATTGAATTGGGGATAGTAACTTTTATTTACATTTAGGTTGAATTGGAAATAATTAACGTTTATTTACATTTAGGTTGAATTGTGAATAGTTAACTTTTTGTTACAATTGGGTAGAACATAAATAACCATTATTGAAAGCCCATATTGGCCGTCACCCCTTTCTCTCCATTCTTTCAATTGGAGATAATGAACTTTTATTTATATTTAGGTTGGCATGGCAATTGTAGTATGGACAGGTTGTGGACTCATATCTTTAGTTGGAGCTTTGTGTTATGCTGAACTTGGTACAACTATCACCAGATCTGGTGGAGACTATGCCTATATTCTTGAAGCTTTTGGTCCATTTTTAGCCTTTTTACAGCTGTGGGTAAGTAAAACTTTAAACACAAACATGTACGATAGTAGAACAAATGTCATAATCTATATCTAGTACATAGTTCGGATCAAGATTTCTTTGGGCTGTAAGCAGTTCGACCAGATTGGCAGTTTGCGAACTAGCCTTTTGTTCAACAAGAAAAATAATATAGTCTGTAACTAAGATTAACTTCACTTTAGTCATCTTTAGCAAACATCGGATTAATGATTGAAATCAATTTGAAACCATATCGAGTCATATCTTTTTATCATTCAGAAAAATGTTCATCATACTGAGATAAATCTGTAGATTTATTCAGCGCATTGAAATGTGGTTTTATATTGCCATTACCATTGGTCGAGCGTCCACAATTGCTTGTGGACACTCCTAAAGGCTACAAATAATATGCGATTGTCAATTGATTTTAAATTTATACACAGCATTTAGGGTCATGAGAGGAAGAATCCTATTGATTTTCAATGATTGACGATGATTACTGCCAGGGTTATGGCCCTTGATCACTTTGAAAAATCCTGTGGACACTCTAAAGGCTAAAGTTAATATCCAATTGTTCATGCTTGCCTTTAGATTGATACACAGACTTTAAGGTATTATCAAACAAGTACCCCATAAACATTGCAACATGGGGACCATATGGGGAAAAAAGGGGCTGTGGGCCCAGATCATACCACAAGGTTCCCATACTGGACCCATATTATCTTCCCACGTACAAATGTAGGCAAATACACTTTATTTTCATATATATTAATATCACAGAGACAAGCCAAATGATATAATGCTTACTTCTGTCTTACAATGATAATCTGAGCTTATAGTGTGTGTATCTGGGGCCAATATGGGATCTATATGGGATTTCCCGCATTAACAACTCTGTTTTTGTATACATGGGGTCAATATGGTGTCCATATAGGATTACCCATTTGTGCATCTGGGGCCAATATGGGATGTATATGGGATTACCCACATTAACCACTCTGTTTTTGTAAACATGGGGCCAATGTGGTGTCCACATGGGATTACCCATGTTTGTATCTGGGATAATATGGTATCTTTATGGGATTACATATTAACTTTTGTATATCTGGGACCAACATGGTATCCATATGGGATTGTGTATGTTAGCTCATTATTGAACCCATACTTTTATTTGTTTATACCTAATTGAACCAAAATGTGCACCCAGAATCTGTGTGGTATGGATATGGTATAACAACATTCCTGTTGATTATTAAATATGGGCCCAATATGGTATCCATATGGAAATACCCACATGTGTATCTGGGGTCAATATAGCTATATGGCATTTCCCCCACATATAATATATCTAATTCTAATATGGTATCCATATGGAGTTACCTACATGTGTTTCTGGGTCCAAAATAATATATATGGTTTATTTACCACATATAAAATAATTATATAGGTCTGGGTCCAATATGGTATCCATATGGGCCCCATAAACATTGCAATATGGGGACCTTTATGGGGAGAAAATGGGCTGTGGGCCCAGATCATACCACATGGTTCCCATACTGAACCCATATTATCTTCCCACATACAAATGTAGGCAAATACGCTTTATTTTCATATATAATAATATCCCAGAGATACGCCAAATGATATAATGGTTACATGAACTTCTTTCTTACATTGATAATCTGACCTTATAGCGTGTATATCATATCTGGGGCTAATATGGGATTTATATGGTATTACTCACATTAAAACTCTGTTTTGTAAACATGGGGCCAATATGGTGTCCATATGGGATTACCCATTTGTGTATCTGGGGATAATATGGTATCTGTATGGGATTACATGATAAATTTTGTATATCTGGGGCCAACATGGTATCCATATGGGATTACTTATTTGCATATGTTAGCTCATTACTGAACCCACACTTTTAGTTGTATGTACCTTGAACCGATATGCGCAGATGTGATTACCATTATGTGCACCTGGAATCTGCGTGGTATGGATATGATATGACCTTATTCATGTGTATTATGTATGTGGGTTCAACATGGTATCCATATGGGATTACCCACGCGTGTATCAAGGGCCAATATATCTATATAATATATATCTACATTGTAATTTCAATGTAGTATCCATATGGGGTTACTCACACCTGTATCTGTTTCAACATGAATCTAATATCATTAAAACATTTGTGCAAATCTGAAAAATGGCCAAGATTACACGCAGTTTTCCAAATGAGAAAGAGGCTGTCTAAATATCTTTCAAATTTCTCTTTGATGTAGTTTCTACAGTTAAATCTACTAAAGGGCAATTCCACCGTAACAAACGTACATTTAGAACTCGTCGTATTTTTATTACTTCCAATATTATCTAACCATGAATAATTAACCGTTTTGGTTTTATTTAGTATTAAAACATATGATTAAAATATCAATTGACATATGTACAGAAATGAGCACCATGATTTGCCTGCATGAACATATAGTTGCAAAACTCTGAATTGTCCGGTGGAATTGAAAAGTTTTTCTCCTTGTAAAAAAGGACACTAATACTAAATGTCTACTGTATGGTCACATTTGGATTCTTGTAATCCAGTAAATTAGAAATTATTGTGAAATACTGTGAAAATTAATGGACTGGAGGTGCATCTATGAAAACCAAAGTTTACTGAGAATTTTTTCAAATCTTTTCTTTTTATGGACAGTATTATAAGAATGGTTTAAACAATTCCATACATAGATCATATGAATGAGAGAGAAAAAATGTAAATATTTGGTAACAGGCGCAGGTTCTCATAGTAATATTTATCTTTGAAATCCCGCAAGTGAATCAGAGAATTTTGTCAAATGTTTTCTTTTTACGGTCATAATACCAAGAATGGGTGATGTTAGCTTTGAATATGAGTTTTTGAACAGTTCCATAAATAAATATGAATGAGAGATAAACTGTAAATATTTGATTAAATGAAATACTGTGAAAATTAATGGACTGGACGTGCATCTATGAAAACCAAAGTTTACTGAGAATTTTTTCAAATCTTTTCTTTTTATGGACAGTATTATAAGAATGGGTTATTCTTGCTTTAGATAACGAAGTTTTAAACAATTCCATACATAAATCATATGAATAAGAGAAAAAATGTAAATATTTGGTAACAGGCGCAGGTTCTCATGGTAATATTTTTCATTGTTAGTTACTTTTGCAAAACTATATTATTTTTATATTTTAATGTATACATCATGTTTATATACATTGTCAGATAATGAATGCCAAATCATTCATTGTGATTCAGAATAATCAAACAAACACAAAGTAAGAAAATACAAAAAATTCGACATTAAGAATGTAAACATTGACCAACTTTTCAACTAATTAAATTTGTCACCTAATTGTATACTTTGACGTGGAATTGCCCTGAAGATTTACGTGTAATATAAATAGTTACTCCATAGGTGGACGATTTAGTCTACTGTCGTACAGAAATTGCTTTTATATCTTAAATAAAATAACAGTCGAAACACTAAAAATTTGGTGATGCACTGATATGGACTTTGCAGAGATTATACAGATTACAGTAAAATTTTCCTAACTGGCTGGTATACCAAATGACAGACAATAATAATATGTTTACCATGAATAAAAAAAAAATAGAGTTTATTTATGAATGAAATTGTGATACATGTTTTCACTTTAAGAAATACTCCACCCCGCCTTTCGAATCAATTGCCCGTCTTTGTGGAGCTTTAAAGCAAAAAGAGTCGCTAATACTTAAAAAAAAAGCCAAATAGGACTCGTTTATTACTCAAATTTATTATGAATACATCATGGATGGTAGTATCTTGCTAGTACGATTTTAATGACTATAGCAGATTCTGTACACAAATTATATAATATCTAACTTTACTGTGGAGGTCACCAAGCCACCCATGAAAACCTGTCAGCGAGTCATCATTAACAACCAATTTGGCCTCTTGAAGTCTGTTTGGTCACTGGCTGAAATTTAGATTCTACAAAGTAGAAGTATGTATATTATTAGTACTAACAAGAAGAAACTGCTGAAAGTGGTACACATCTCTGAAATCAGTTCACAAAACTTAATCAAAGGTAAATTTTTCCCATCCTTTCCTACTATAATAAGCTTAATGGCTTTTGGGTAAAACAAGTTAAATGAAAGGTTTTAAAGTTTCTATATTTTGAAAAAATGTCTTTTGGAAAATAACTGATACAAATGAGTTGATCATTTTCTGTGGAAATATACAAGTGCATCAAAGTATTTATACAAAAGTTTTGTAATAATATAAGAATAGATTTGAATAGATGTTTCTTTTTTTCTTAGTTATTTTGATTTGACAGAATATTGGTAAACTCTAAAACAAGAAAGCTGTCATTTCCAGAAAGATGACTATTTCCATTTTCATGGCAAAATATGTTTCTTGCTATTGCTGGACTAAATGTTTGAAAGTTTTATCAGCTATACAACGAAATACAAATGACATATATATATAACTGAATTTGGTAAAGATGAAATAAACGCACTTTAAAACAAAAGATATAATAAATGCTAAATCTGGTCTTTTTACAGCTTAATCCGTTCGAAACGAGGGTAATTCAAATACTCTGGAACAACAGATTAAAGAATTAAAATGACAACATAAGCACTGGTCAACTATTTCACATGTTCCGGTCCAAAAGACAATGGTGAGTTTCTGTTTGTAATAATTACTGTTTGTGGAGACTACAGGTCAGAATTTATATCCGATTTTTATGAAAATTAAAATATGCGTTTGTATCCCAAAGATATTGATTGAATTCAATATCGGCGCAAAATATGGGTAGAGTTGTCTTACTTTGTCAGGCTGCACATCAACAGACCTAATCAATGTGCTTTTCTTTTGAATTGCAGAGTCGGTCAGAAGAAATCCAGTGTTTGTGAACACTACAAACGAAGAAATCAAAGCTGTTAGTTGCTTCCTGGCTAATTCAAGGGGCAGGGATGGTGGGAGATCCCAGCGAATTTCAACTGTCTTACCAAAAGAGCATTATAATAAAACATGAAACCAAATAAACAGTTTTGTTATTTTATTAGACTGATTTGGTACTTGTTGTTTACCATGCTTAGAACTAGAGAATTCATCAAAGTTACACGGAGCTGTGTAGCACACTTGATATTATCATTAAAATAGTGTTTAGCATGTAATATCAAATGATCATACATTAGAAGATAATTTCATACTTGTATGAAATTAATCTAAGTTCGGCTATAATGTCTGGTATAAATAGTTTACTGTCCATATATGTGTTGTCACCACAAATAAGCTCAGTACAATATTTCTTAGAATCCCACAGGAAATCCATTTAGTGCCCAAATTAATATCCTGGCATATCCACACAGATCCCATATGATGCCCATATTACATTGATTTGTACTCCCACATGAGTCCCATATAGTACCCATATTACATGTCTTATCAAGACCATATAGGTCCCATATTACACACATATTATTTTAGATGATTTACCCATATAGAACCCACACAAATCCCATTTAGTACCCATGTGGATCCCATATTATGCCCATATATCATTTATTTGTACCCCATATGAGTCCCATATAGTACCCATATTATATTTCTTAACATGGCCATATAGGTCCCACACAGGCCCCATATAGCACCCATATTATTTTAAATGAGTTATCCATATAGGCCCCACACAAACCCCATTTAGTACCCATATGGTTGAGCCCATATGGATCCCATATGGATGTTGGGTGCAAAAATGTCGGGGTCCGGTATGGGCTCCCCATCATGGCCCCATATCACATGACACATGGTACCCATATGGTACCCATCAATGAATGTTATCAGGGTATATTGATTTTCAACGATTTTTGATACAACTAGGACAGCTTGATCCATGATATTAAATGTTTTGTATACTAAATGTTGGCATTGGGCAAAACTATAGCCAAACAAATTCAAAAGATTTTCGGATAATTATTTAATGAGTTGTTACTCTTAATCAGATTTTAGTTTATTATAAATGTTACCGACAATAGAAAAAAATATGCGACAACTCTTGTTGACTGCTCGGATGACTTAGCTGCTATGGGTGTATGTTTTGTTGCCTGGCAACCTTTCTTTGTAAATCAGTGTGAGCATTTTATACAACCCTTGTATTTGTACAAATATAAGAAGTAGCATTCAAGTAATGAAAGAAAGACAATTTTTGAAGAGTACAGTGCCAAAAACTTTTAATCAGTGCGCTGTCTGAGGCTGTCTCCCATGCTGGAGTAGCTGATTACTCTATAGCTTATCGGCTGTGCTGTTGCATGGGCTTCCCCCCATAGTGCCTGCCTAATCGTTGTCCATATTTAACAAGCTGTCAGGGTCTGGTGATTTTAACATGGGTGCGTGATGAAATCATAAGGTCTGTCGTTGAGTCTTGTGGCGTGATTTCTTATATGACAAAGAGTAGGGTCTCCTGTCCAACCTCGTAGTTTTTCTCTGTGTCCCCCAGTTTCCTTTCATTTCTAAAGACATGCAACAAATTACTGAAATAAAATTGACCTGTATGTTAGTCTTGAAATGACCTAGTTTGTCTTGTGGATATTATACCCCATTTCACTCGCTCACTCTCTATATTATGTAATTAGCTGTTCAGCTGAAAAGAGAAAAAGAGAAATAGGGTATTAATATTAAATAACGTCCATCCAACACATCAGCCATCCAATCCGTAGCTGCAAATTTAAAGAGCTGTCCTTCTTTTGCAAGAGTCAAAGATTGCTATTCTTAAAAGCCAACCGTGACAATTCATAAAGAGAATTGGCTGTTACTAGATAACTAATATAAGAGGAAAAGAGAAAAATAGAAAAAGTCCTAGCACATACTTTTTCTATTTTTCTCACTTTCTCTATCTCATGATATTTAATTCAGTTGATTAATTGTTAGTTTCAAACAACTTTTCGTCTTCAAAGGATTTATGTGTGAGCTGAAAATCGTTTATGTACATGTATCTGTTGTTGTCGCTCATTACTTCATTCAGTTATATACATGTCAGTATAAGGATAACTTGTATTGCCATTTTATTGCGTCACTTCCAGTTTCTTCAAATTTTGAGTTGAAATTATATTTGCAATGTGTTTGACCAGTTCTATCACATATTTAACAATGTCAATGTATAGGATATGCCTTTTTTATTAGAGAAGAGTCCTAATTTTAAATCAATATTTACTAAATAATGATCAGTAAGCTGTGAATAGTTTACTTGTCAACATAAATACCTCTTGAGAATTAAGGAATAAATGTGAAGTCACGTTATGTGTTTTCAAGAGTAGAATTCTGTCTAGTGTGTAAATAATGTAGCAGAAAAAAGCAACACGTCTTGTTCATTTAAAGAGACATTTTATGCTAATAAATTATTGAGGTTGGAAATAATTCTATTAGACAATTATTTTGAATTTATTAGTAGAAGTCTGGCCACTCTCATTCATAGTTTTTTATTCATCAAATCTTTGAATAATTGTACTTGTAGTTAGGCCAAACCAAACTAATTTTGAACAGTGATGTTTACGAATAGAGATTAACAAATAAAGGTTAGCATGTAACCACAGTATTTATGAGTAAAGATTGCCTCGTAGTGATGGTGTTTATGAATACTAACCCTAACTGTAACTCCTAGCTTATCTTTGACAGGCTTACACTAACTCTACCAAACCCAACCCGACCGTAACCCTACTCTGATAACCAATAAACGCTTTCATTAATTGTCCGACCCTTGTCTGTTCGTCACACTTTTTGGGACACAATAACTCTCCTCCTAATTAAAATAGCATTATGCAAGAGCAAAATCTGCTTATTACAGGTCTTTCTTTAGGCCTGAAATGTTATCTAAATAATCAATTAGACATTAATTAACATATCCAGACCATAATAAACTCTGGATGTCAAGGCTAGCCTTCGATGTTGGCGGATTAAAATCCTATATGCCGCTTAATGGCCGTTGATAATTAAATCAATCAAGTGGATAATCGAGACTATGCTGTTTATATTAATGATTTGAGGAATGATGACCAAGGCTATCTTTACACTATCTAGTTTTTAACTATTATAGTGAGAACTGCCATCTCTTTATCTTATCTCCCATAATGTAACTTTAAGCTAGAATTTTAAAACTTGGTGTAGGTGTTATAAGGTGCATACCTTGACTAAGTGCTATGATGAGAATTTTCTGCTTAGGTAAGTGGTGATAAGCAATTTGATTGACCTACTTTGGAACATAACAACTTTACTTTTAATTCAGGTAGAATATTTAAACTTGGTATAGATCAACTTGGTTCAATGATTAACATATTCCGCTCAGAGCTAAGCTATTGGTCATTGCTTTCTGACAAGATAACTTTAATTCTAACTGATGGAGAATGATGAAACTTAGTGTATTCTGTTTAGACCAAGTATAGATAATCAGTTTGATTGCTCGATACTTTTCAAAACGATAAATGTGCAATTAATTAATATGTTTCAGCATTTTCTTTGGGATTGTGGTGGGGGACATTAGCGTCGCTGTGGGCTTGTTTTTACGTATCAGGGTCATGATAAATAAGCAGCCACTAGAGTCCTGTCAACGTTTTTTTTACTGTTTAATTTAAAACTTGAAAGTTGAAAAATTGCAAAACTAAATACTTTTCAGAAGAACAAACAAGTCCATTTTCTTTTTGAATTATTATTTCCCCCCCAAGATAAAAGAAGCCAAATTTTAATAGTTGATCTGGAAGAACAAATGTTTTAATTCGTGGGGCTAAGTATTACTATAATTGTTTAACGAAAGACTACAACATGCAAATTGGTTTTCACGATCAACAAAATGTAATTTAATATGGTGACATCAACTTGAAATGTTTGATTTACCTGTGAATGTATGTCTTTCAAAGTTTTGATAATGATCTTTTTTTTGAAACTTAAGTCAACATAGATTGTGAAATGAAATGAAATGGGGTTAAATAACGTCCTACTTTTCTTCAATCTTGACTAATGAAGACAGGCACCATATGCAGTATGCTATGGTGTAAATTTTTTCTGGACAACAGCGTAATTATCTTTGTCAAATTGCAATTACATGTACAAGGTTTGACCTTGGCCTGTCATCTAATCGGAATGTTTAAATGCTTGTTTTTTCCTTGCCAGGACCTTTGTTCTGTTCCACTGACAAGCAGAAAATATAGGCTCAAAAATCCTGAGGAGAGAACATTGGGATAGAAACCAGGAACTCTGGATTAGTGAGCCAGCACCATAGTCATTGAGCTTTGATGAGGGGGGTTGTTCCATTACCTGGCAACCTATCTTTCCATTAGATAATTTACCCAAGGTTGCAAGGACCTGCATTCACTGTACTTGTGTAGCATGTTTTCGTATTTGTTTATAGCAGTACAGGTATTTTGTTATTTGTTGTGAAGTGATGCAACTCGTCAATTGTCAGTGATTACTTGGCACTTGTTTAATCCAGGTTCTGGATAAATGTTTACTCAAGCAAGTTTTTTAAGTCGTCATAAAAATAAGAGTATTAAACAACTAAAAAGAATAAACTCTAGGATCGTCTTGATATTGAACAGGTGTATGATGCAACCAGTAGAAATTGAAGTGTTAATAATGTTTATTGAGCAATTCAACTCGTAAAAAAAATCCATCCAGTTTGAAATGCTCCATAGCAGACGGCTATATAACACTCCATTGTAAGTCACTTAAAATGATTATACATTTTTGAATTAGGTCAAAAAAAGAATTATTGAATTTTTACATCTGTAGATAAAGCCTGTCTTAAGATAAAACCAATTTTGTTTTTCGCAGTCAACACAGTAAACTAAAACTAAATTTTGTAAGAAAGCTGAGTTTCTCTTAAGAGAGAGAGAGAGAGAAATGGGGTTTAAGTTAAACTAGGTCATTTCAGGTCTAACATATGGTTTAATTTTATTTCAATAATTCGCTTGCGCGTAGGGGTCTTTAGCAGTGGGAGGAAATCTGAGTACCTGAAGGAAACCCACGAGGCTGGACAGGCGACCCTACTCCTTGCCACGTACAACTGGGGATTCGAAACCAGTTTCTCTTAAGACATCAAAAGAAAATGAAATGGAGTTTAAGGTCCTACTGTTCTACTCCTAAACTGAGCTAATAAAGACGGACATACACCATACAGGCTGCAATGAGGGAGATTTTACCCAGGCAGCGGCTATATAGCCTACTCTTCTATCGAATTTCAACTGCCAAGGGATCTTTTACTTGTGCACCAATGTATAAGTGGGGCCTCGGTTTTTTTTTTTGTGTACTTTCCGAACCACTAGGCAGCTGTCTTCGTAAGGCCTTCCGTTCTGCATGACTGACAAGGGGAAACCACGACACAACATCCTGATGAACATGCGACCACCATGCTATCAAGCCAACGTCTTACCCACTTAGCCCCTGTGGCCCCCACATCAAAACAAGAATTTAATACTGTAGTATAGAGTTGCCTAATCAACCCAATTCAGTGCTGAGTACTGAAATTGTGTTTAATTATAATATCTTACTTTTCTGCAACCACTGGGCTGATGAAGACAGAAATACCTGTTAGATTATTTATAAACTCACATTAAAATGTTGTCTTGTATTGTAGTCACCCTGTCTGTCCGTCTGTGGGTCATCCACAATGGTAATGCTTCAGAGGCTAAAGTTATAATTTGATTGACTTGATATGTAGTGTTCATATTCAATTAAGGAAGCAAATTTATATAAGCAGATAAAACTTGTTATCGTAATTATCCTGTATTTATTATATAAATTGAAATAAATAGAATATTGTTTAAATAAATTTTATGAGATGAATAAGCCTATTAAACTAGAGCAATTAAAGACAATGTTTTTATTTTACTTCTAGTAAAATTAAATTCCTTTATTTTCAGGTAAATTTGATCATTATTCGACCTACAGCTCAAGCGATAGTAGCTCTAACATTTGCATACTATTTTCTACAACCATTCTTCAGTACGTGTGATCCACCAGAAAATGCTATTCGATTACTTGCTGCCTTGTGCATCAGTAAGTTCAATTTATTTTAAAGAAAAAATGTATTTAATTTTTTAACAGCCGAGCACACATTGTGTGGAAAATAGTATAAAATTTTAATGACATTTAGTTTGGGATTTGCATAAAACTTGTTTCATCGTTTTCACACTTGTTTGGAAATACATAAAGAGGAAGGAATTAAAGAATCCTGTCACAAACTGTATAACTTGTTGATGGTGTAAGATTGGGAGCCACAGTGATTCAATGAGTAAGGCCGTGGCTCACTAACCAGATCTGGGGTTCAATCCTGGTGTTGACCAAAAATGTACCTCAGGATTTTCGTGTGTGGACTTCCCCCCCTTGTCATATAGCAGTGTTGCAGGAAAGAGGGCTTGTCAAGGAAGAGAATCTACATGTAGCGTACATGTATTTGTATGGATAAAATACCCTAAAAGAGAGATTCTGTGAACACATTGGCATACAGTGTACACACAAATGAATCCTTAACTGTTGGAATTTGAAGAGTAGGCGGAAATGCCATGATTCTACTTCATACATGTAGGTTGTCCAATGTCCATCCTGTAACTCTAGAAGGGGGAAACTAGACTCACTGAGGGAATTCTAATGACAAAGTTGAGTGAAAGAAGCAGCTTTGTTACGAATCTGTATAATCCTCCATCAATTCCACTCCTGTTTATTATGGTTTACACTAATTGACACTAGTAGAACATACATTTTGAGTTTCTAAATACTGGTAGCTTATTACTGTTGCCATGATACAGTTGGGGTTATTGGCTTGTCAGAACCAATACAAATCTTTGTTATATTAATGAACTGTTTATTGTTAAAACTGGTTCTAATTATCATGCTAAAATAATGTACAAGTTATCCATCAAGTGATCTTCTAGGAATTGGAGTCTCCATCTTCCCTTAACAAGTACATAGTTCCCATACTCTTCATTTCTACTGTTGCCTGTTAATTGGTTCAACACCTGCTTTTTATTATCATGGTGGTCCTTCAGTAATGATTGGCATGCCATTTTTATTGCTGGTAAAGTCATTTGACTAACGTTCATGACAAAACATCAAAGTTGCACAATAATTAAAGAGTTTTTGATATAAGAATAAGATCGGCTTTCATCAGATCAGTTTTTCTTTGATGTTTTTTGACACTTTTGTGACATAACAACTTACATGCTTGTTTGTAATTGTCATGAATTTACAGTTTCAAATAGCTTTTACTATTGAAAAAAAAACCCAGACCAAGTTTCTTTATTATTTGTTTTTCCCAAACTTGAAAGTTGGGGGGAGGTGTAGGTGGAGGTTGGGTGATTCTTTATTATTTCTTTTTTTCGATCTTGAAGGTGGGGGGAGGTGTAGGTGGAGGTTGGGTTTTCGATCATTGCATTTGCCGAGAAAGTTCATTCAGATTTTCTGGCATGGTTTCCCTTTGTCAGTGATGCAAGATGGACAGCCTGACAAGGACAACTGTCTAGTCGTTCGGATGGTACGGAAAATTTGTGATATTGTTTGAAAAAATTACCTGGCTAGAGTAAGCAAAATGTCAAAACACATTTACAGGCTGAGAAACTTCTGAAGTGAATGTCTTGCATCATGGTATATTTTAAAGTCTGATGTTTTACAATCAATGATGACACAATCAACTGAGATTTGTAGCTCAGTTTACACATTGATTGGTGGGATTAAATGACTGACTGATTTCAAGGTTGGAAATCGATGAAATCTACATGTGATTGATCCACTGCTACCATACAACATACAAACACGGAAAATGAAGCTCATAGAAATAGGTCCTTAGATAAGTGCTGTAAGAAAAACCCTCTTGAAATGTTGACATCTTTATGAAAATATTTATGATTGAAATTTTAAATTACTTTTAATTTCAATCAGACACAATATCAATGTTACAACATTTCAAGAAATTGCCGGTAGCATTGTAGAAATTTAAAGATTTAATTTCTGCTCCCTCGGTCCAGTCAATGAAAAAAAGACAAAAATTAGTACAATATTATGAGAAATCTACTCTAGTCGAGTGCCGTGCTTCGACCTCTAGCTGGTCGGTCACCTCTGGCTTGCGGCTGTGGTTTCAATCCCAGTTGTGAGCGTATGTGGCATGGAGATAGGGGCGCCTTCTCAACCTCGTAGGTTTCCTCCGGGCACTCCAGTTTCTCCCACTGCTAAAGACCCCTACGTGCAATCAAATTATTGAAATAAAAATTAAACGATATGTTAGTCCCGAAATGATCTGGTTTATGTCGAGTGGACGTTAAACCCCATTTTTCTCTCTCTCTAGTATGTAAGCAGCAGGTAATTTTTTATGTTCAGTTCAGAAGGAACATTTAACACAGAGAAATTAATTGGTTTGACCTGTGTACAGGTATGCTATGCCACCCACCACTCACATTACAAGGTTTTCAGGACATTTTTAATATAATTCAAGTAGATGTTTGAAGTGTTGTAGATCTGTTTGGGGGGCACTTGGTAAAAGAATCTGTTGTAGTTGAGTTTTGATGGTATTGGTAAATAAATATATTTATTCTTCTAGAAAAACCTAGTATTTGTACTTAATAAACTCTGTGCTTGAGGTAAACAAGATTCAACTGTTTCTATGCGAAATGTCAAAACTTTTTAAGTGTCAAACAAATTTTTTGTATAAATAAATAATTTGGTTGAAGAGACATCTATATTTTGACTACATATCTCGCCGTGGGCGAGCGCACAGGTGCTGCCGGTAATGCAGAAAATTTTTTAAAAAATCTGACAAAGTATACATGTATGTCGAAAGTCTGTTTCAGCCATGTTCGTAAGCAAGATATCAAATAACTGGTATGATTCCAATTTATAACTTAGGGGCTTACCAAATGGATTTCCGGACGTGATTTCCCCATTTCAGTGTTGCAGATTAGCACAATGTATTGTCGTTCCGATGGGACAAAAATTCTAGGTGTGCACGTAATAGAAACCTTGACAGTTGGAATTTGATTGAAGAGTAGACTGTAGTGCCTTTGTCCAGGCACAATTGCCCTCATATAGCGGGAGAGAGAGAGAGAAATGGGGATTAACGTCCACTCAACACAACCAGGTCATTTCGGGACTAACAAATGGTTTCAATTTTATTTCAATAATTCGCTTGTGCGTAGGGGTCTTTAGCCGTGGGAGGAAACCGGAGTGCCCGGAGGAAACCCACGAGGTTGAGAAGGCGCCCCTATCTCCATGCCACATACGCTCACACCAGGGCTCGAAACCACAGCCGCAAGCCAGAGGTGACCGGCCAGCTAGAGGTCGAAGCGCGGCACTCTAGACCACTAGGCCATCCCAACCCCCCCCCCTCATATAGCATTCAGTATAGTATACCAGTCTTCACTAGCCCTATCGGAGCAGAACAGTCAGGAACAGTAGAACATTAAACATAATTTTTGTCTTAAGTTTTGGATAACTTTAGGAATGTGTTTTAAAGAACATCTTTCTATCCTGCACAACCCAGGCCATGCTCATGAAGACGGACGTATGCATTTGAAGTGTTTCTTTTACATGCATGCCAACATGTATGTCCGGGACCTTAGATTTTTGTCCTAACTGGCTTCTGGCCTGCACCATTGATAAGGGAGACCACACTGGAAAAATCTAGGAAACTTTCTCACGATCACCAAACTTGTTTGCCATTGTATTGTCCAGAAATATTACCAATGTGAAGGCCAACTTGTGGGTTGTTTGCTGGTGAATTACAGCTACTCTTGCAATCTGTTTCACAGAGAGAATTACTTACGAATTATCTCTGTAACAGATGACTCTCCACAACAAGTGCGTTGACTGCACGTGCCGTCAGTCATTGGCTCAACGGCTCGTGCAATGTTTACATAACACCTAACTGCTTCGGGCAAAATGATGCATTTTACTCATTTTAATACCCATTTACACTAAATAGGAAATATTTTTTAACTACAAATACTTCAAACGTCTTTATTTATTTTTCTTTTACCTCAAAAAAATGTTTGAGAATTTAATTTGTCGGGGTAAAAAGTTAATATGCCGTACTCATTAAGCCTCGTCGATGTCATACTTATCAGTGATTGTAGCGACCAAGCGAATATTCACTGCGGGATCAGTTTGCTACTCTTGTTATGCTGTATTAACAACCTATGTATGAAATTGTTATACTAGAGTTAGTGAGGTAACAGCTGAAGTAGATTATCAAAAAATAAGCTAAATCTGATACAGTATAATGATTTACATGTAAATGGATTGCATTTCTCTTTTATTAAACAAAAAATGTAGGTTTAAAGTTGGGCTTTACATAGAATGTTTTACAGACCTAGAATTAATGGCTTTAGTTTTACCTGACAAAATGTCAGACACTATTATAGAAATTTTACATGACATTTTGACCTTTGTGTGGACATTTATCATAAATATCATTAAAATCATCCATAAAAAAGAAATCTGTGCTGGGCAAAATGAACGGGACCAGAGGGTATGTGTATCTGGAAAAAGTTGGAATTTGTGCCTGGCAATGTCTGTGACAGATGCCATATTTCCAGGATGTATATAATGATAATACAAGGCAGCTAAGTTCGGTCTATCCCAGTTTTATTTTTTTAAAGAAAATATAACTTTTTATTTAGAATTATAAGTATATATATGTTTCATGTGTGTTGTATTCTTTTCTCTGGAGAATGGGGGACAAAGGGGCAATGCAATTAATTAATGACTCCCTGTGTGACACAAACTCTAACCACACCACTGATGGGCCACATCATAGTTAACCCTTAAGCAATATAAATTTTGACTACTCCAGTTCCTTAAACAAAATTAGAGAAAAGTTATATAGACCTATCCATGGACGTATTGAAATGGTCTGAAATTTCTGTTCCTTAGACTGGCCGAGATATGTGAAATTTTGCACAGTTTCGGGAGTCTAAGCATGAAAGAGTTAAAATCGGTCATGACTGGATAATGGATATATATACGTGTATATGAGAGATGGGTGATCCATTTTCATAGCACACATTCCTCCACATTATACTCTTGACACCAATCATGAAAAAATGTAGATGAACAATATAAAATATGACCTGTATTGTTAAATAATAGAACAATTAGAGCCATATGTAGCCGATATTAACCAATTCGGGGTTAAACAGTAGTTTTATTGTGAGAATTTTATGACACAGTATTGTAAACATCTGTAAAACAGAAATTGTTTCCCAGCCAAACAATTATTATTGATACCACTTGAATAGACAACAATAATTTACTACAGCAACTGTCGGTCATTATTTAAACATACATTATGCAAGAGCAAAATCTGCCTATTGTTTTGTAGGTCTTTCTTTAGGCCCGAAATATTATAAAAACTATTAATTAGACATTAATTAACTTATTCAGACCATAATCAACTCAAGATGTCGAGACTAGCCTGCAATCTGATTAAAACACAGATCCAATTTCGTTTCGTTTTTTATAGTTCAAAATTTCATTTTTACTTGTCTTCACTACTCTTGGATCTGGAGGACTTGTTATTTAACTTGTGTTCCGGCTGAAATGAGGGGTCAGCCAATCAAATGGTCTGTCGAATCGACCGTTTGACCTTTTTATGCGTGGAACTGTGGGTAGATATTACCAGCCAACGACGTCTATACTATAAACACCAGCGGATAGAAATCATAACAAAACAAAAGTGGATTTTGAAAAGCATGGCGGTCGCTCATTGGTTAATCGAATGACTGACGTTATCGGGTCAAATGTCCCGTGCTTGATACCTGACGTCATAGAACGTGAGCTTCCACTATAACTAGTTAGATCTACATGAGTGTAGGCCATCGAAAGAATAAAAAACGAAACGAAATATAGATCTATATTTTAATTAGATTGGACTAGCCTGCGATATTTGTTGGATTGTAGTTCGATTCGTTGAAATATTTTCTTTCGTGATTTACCAATAAAAACGGATAACCGAGACAACTGGTTTTGTCTTACCGACTTTAGTAATGATGACCAAGGCTAAACGGAACTTTCATTCACTTAGTTCTAAGTTGATAGTGGATCAATTTGACTGAAATTTTCAGCAAATTGCCTTTACATTAGCTAGTTTTTAATTATTATAGTGAGAACTGCCAACTCGTTATCTAATCTCCCCTAATGTATCTTTAATAATGTATTTTGAATAATAAAGATACCTTCCCACATACAAACTGGGTGATTTGATGATACGTGTGTATATTTGGACTAAAAACATGTTCAAACTAATTAATCTATCAAAATTTTGCTTCAAATGCCCCTCAAAACATTGTATTTGTGAGCGAATACATGTACCATTGCTATAAAAATAAATTAAAAGAAGCCATTTTTGTGTCACGTGACTTGGTGGATGCAGTACCTGCATGTAGCAACTGGTGCAAAGACGATGTTGCCTTAAATAGCTGTCCATTTATAATAAATATCGAAGCCGAATTAATTCTCAGATTATCCACTGACAATATCTTTTTCCGTGGTTTTTATTTCAGAAACTTTTGTACGTTTAAGCATAACATCAAGTTTATCAACATACACTCCAAGCGCTTACTAATGCTGAAAGGGATACTCTTACATTTCTGTCCTATATGCGTTCCCTGGAGGTTTTTCAAAGTTAGAAATAACTACTAGATCAGTACTTTTCGTGGGAATGCATCTTTAAATAAGATTGAACAAATGTATTAAAGAGCATATGGCACTTTTCTTTGGAACTTTAAAATAGGTCCAAAACCACAGGTGAAGAGTTTGAATTAGATCATAAATTCTGCTTTGTAGATTCCATCTGGAAATTGTTTCTGAATGCCAGTAAAATTATGCAATGATCTTCGAGTCATTCATATTATTCTTATCTGTATAGGGGGGTTGGGATGGCCTAGTGGTTTAGAGTGCCGCGCTTCGACCTCTAGCTGGCCGGTCACCTCTGGCTTGTGGCTGTGGTTTTGATCCCTGGTGTGAGCGTAAGTGGCATGGAGATAGGGGCGCCTTCTCAACCTCGTGGGTTTCCTCCGGGCAATCCGGTTTCCTCCCACTGCTAAAGACCCCTACGCGCAAGCGAATTATTGAAATAAAATTGAAACCATATGTTAGTCCCAAAATGACCTTGTTTGTGTCGAGTGGACGTTAAACCCCATTTCTCTCTCTCTCTTATCTGTATAGTACAAATGTTGTATGTCAATGTCGACTGCTGAAAGAGATAATTTCATAAAATTTAATAAACAATGTTTAAAATTGAATATCATGCATGGCTTATGAAGTACATGTAGAATGAAAGTCGTCAAATTTCCACTATTGTGTCCAAACCAATAACCCCTAGATAGATCTTGATCCACCTGCCCATTCGCTCTGACAGAGTAAGAAATTCAACATTTAATGTATTTTTTCTATCCACTGTGTGTTTTTCCAACCAAGACGCCGAGTTTGGACGGATATTCGTTTGAGTACAAGTGTTCACATTTTGTGATGGTCCCATAGATTGTTGTTTAGCATTGGAAACTTTAGAGGTGTTTTAAGTTCTGGTACATTCATTATGATATATGCTTCTTGTATTCGACATGGTCTAGTGAACAAAACATACATTAAGTACCTAATGCCCATCAGACCATGGAGATAAAATAAACAAACATCTTGTACCTTTATGTGGTTACAATTGCCTGGAGATAGACTTACCTAGGTAGTTTCTACATGTACATACCATATTTGTCTCTCCTTTCTGAATATCTTTCCATCGCACTTTTATGTGATTATAATTGCCTGGATTATATACAATAGAATTTATATTGTCTCCAGTTTATTGAAGAAAGTGGGGGACTATTTTAATACATGTTTTCTGTCCTTCAAACTTTTTGGACGTAGAAGCCACAGTGGCTCAGTGAGCAAGTCACTGGCTGACTAATCTTGTCCGGTTGAGATTCTGGTGTTTGTTGAGAAAATTCCTTAGGGTTTTTCAGTGTGGTTCCCCTTTTGAGTGGACTGTCTTCATTAACCCACTGGTGCAGTCAAGTAGGACATTGTAAAAGCCCATCATTTCATTTTCAGTCGGACACAACTTAAGCCAGGTAATCACGCTTGAAAATAAGCCAAAAACCACAGACAATGTCAGGAACAAAGTCTGGTACCTATCATAATGAGGGGGGTGGATGGCAGAATGGTTTAATGTGTGCACTTTAGATCATAAGGTCTGTCATTCATTCAGATGGCTTGGTTTTGATTCCCACCTGTATGTGACAATTAATTAGAAGGATTGCCTGTCCAACCACGTAGGATTTGTCAGAGTCCTACGATTTCCACCTACTGATAAAGACTCCTATCTATCGCAAAATGGAATTATTAAAATAAAATAAGTTGATATGTTAGTCCCAGAGGGACCCATTTCTCTCTCTCTCTCTCTCTCTCTCTCTCTCTCTCTCATTATGTCTTATGAATATTATTGAAATAAAATCTAACAATATGTTAGTCTTGTTAGGACCCATTTCACTCTGTCCCTGTTATGTCTTTTTTTCTGTGGATTTATTGCTAGTGTTAATACATGTCCAGTATAAAGTCCAGATGTCAGGTACTAACTCATTATTAGTGCCTGACATTTTGTTAGTTACAACACCTGACATTTTGTTAGTTACAACACCCTTATTTCTTTAGCCTATTTATATTTCTCCAGCAAAACTGACCACAGCAATTTCATAATAACCCAAGAAAACCAGCCTTATCTAAAAATTATTCTGATTTTCTGATAAGAGATTGGAGTTTCTACCTTATCGTCAAGTTTTCGATTGTTCTAGAAAAAATCTTTGATCATGTCTGGGGTCACTAAACATCTAAAGATTGACATCGTGACATTTTAATGGTTCTGATAAATTAAAAATAGATATAGTGACCGTAACTAAAACTAATCTCTATAATCTGCTATATTTTTCGTACAAGCTCGCCGATTCTTTATGAAGGTCTGTTTACATAATAACAATAGTCTTTTCATTAAAATAGTAAATTGTTTTGACTATTGCTTGCTTTGCCTTTAATTTCTTGTCATATCGAGTTTCTGTTGAATAAAAACAAGGATTGTTCACAGGTTTTTGTATAGGTGGGTTAGATTCTTATTGAAAACATCTCGAATGACATACCCACATAGAGATATCGTATGGAGTATATGAAGTAATTTGATTTATACCATAGAATATAATAACAGTTTATTAAAGACCATAGTTTTGACTAGAATTTATCAAGCTAATACATGTAGATGTGCTGATAGTTTCAATGATATCGGATTGTGCATATTCCAGGTCGCACAATTTAGGACATTTGGAAAATAACGTTGGACATGTCTGGAATATAATGGCGAAATCCCATCACAGATTAGATCTTCAGACAAATGTCCTTGTTTGTGCAGGAAAGTAAGACATTTAAATTGAATCCCATTTCATTTCCAACCACCGTTAACAATATTTTAACAGTAATTTTGTAGTAAGACTTTAAAAAAAGATCAAAGTTATTTTGCAAAAAAGTATATCATTAAACCCTTTTTCATATTATTTTTTTTCTAGTCCGACAATGTCCTACCATGTGCTAATTTCGAATATGAAATATTTTACCAGTAATTTCGTTGTATGACCTTAGAAAAAGATCAAAGTAATTTTGATAACTGGTTGAACTTTAGTGAGTGTTAGTATAATACCAATTACAGCAGGATGTAACCAAGATATTTGCTATAAATTGTAGATCTAATTTCAGGATAAATAATCTCATTAGTTGGAGCAGGACATTAAACTACAAAATAATTATGGTGAATGGAATTGACTTTTGATTATAGAAAATACTCTAAAACTGAGTTATAGGTTGTAGGAAATATAAAAAGATTGTTTAGGATCAGTGATTTTGGCTAAATAAAATAAATGAAATGAAATGTGGTTTAGCATCCTACTGTTCTGCTCCGACTGGACTAATGATGACGACCATACGCCATACAGTGTGCAATGAGGGAAATTTTGCCTGGACAGCGACACTACGGTCTACTCTTATAGAACTCCAACTGTCAAGGGATCTTTTACATGCACGCCAATGTGCATACAGGACCTTGGTTTTTCGTCTCATCCAAATGACTAGACAACTGACAAGTGGGAACCACACCGGAAAATCAGGATGATCTTTCTCAGCCAATGCAGGGATCAAACATTCGACTGTTGAACATTGAAGTCAAATGACTCCGTTCTGAGCGGGGATTTGGCCGTTTGTAGTCTTGATTGTCATTGCTACCGTCATTACAAAAATAAACGTAGTCTTGATTATCTAATTTCTAATTAAATTATTAACTGCCAATCGTCTTTAAATCTGTTGAAAATCAAATCCATCCAATGGTCTAGAGTGTTTATTGTGGGATTTTCATGTGAATAAATGTCTAATTAATGATTTATGTAATATTATGGGCCAAGAAAGATCTACATAGTCAGTTACATAATGCATCTTTAAGCAAACATGATCCTTGTCTTGTTGAGATGTTAAACCACATTCCATTCCTTTCCTTTGATGTATCATTTTTCATCATTATAATACCAGTACTCGTTTTAAAAAATGGTAAAACACACAGGGTGATTTTCAAAAATAGAAGCAGTAAGCTACTGAGAATATGTTTTTTATTATAAGAAGATATATGTATTTTAAAGATGCCTTCCCACGTACAAACTATGCGATTTGATAATATACTCAGATTAAAAACTTAAACACATTCAAACTAATTTAACTTTCTAAATTTCTCAATGTCACAAGAATCTATGCCACTTTACTTGATTGAGGGAGAAACGAATTCAACTTTCTTTGACATTAGTCACTGTTCATTTACCATAAAGCTAAATCCCTGGTTGTACGTGACAAGGAGTAGGGTCGCCTGTCCAATCTTGTGGGTTTACCCCGGGACTTCCGGTTTCCTCCCACTGCTAAAGATCCCTACGCGCAGCAAATTATTGATATAAAATTAAACCATATGTTAGACTCGAAATTTGTGTCGAGTGGATTATCCTCTGCCAACTTCATTAGTCGTAGATAGATTCTACTAGATGCTTAATGCTTTATATGTTCTCACAACTGTTATATATAGCCATTAGATCAATATGTCACTTGCTAATCAGACTGCCAGTTAAAGACACCTTTAAATTTTTCTTTTGTGGATGCCCCATGAGCGTTTTTTCTCTTTAGTGAATCCAGTATATTGGGTCTCTACTTTCCTTAAATAACTGGAAATAACTACCTGATAATTACTTTTGTGGGAATGTATCTTTCAGTAACGTATTATATTACAGTTATACCATTACCAGTACATGTACCAATAATCTACCAATATATTTTAACGGTAAGCTGTAAGTCATGTGATGTAAAAACTTTGGCATTCATGTGTGTAAAGTGTTTTTTTAAGCACTCAATACCATGTTTTTCTGACAGAAATTCTTGTGATGTTTATATTTTGATGTGTGTAAAGTGTGTTTTTTTTAGAGCACTCAAAAATCATCATGATGCATTTATTTTGATGTTTTCTGCCTTAGGATGCTATCTAGATGAAAGATAAGAAAGCCTTTCAAAATCTCATTAGCTTAGCTTCACTTAGTTTAAATGCATTACCCCCCCCCCCCAAAAAAAAAACCTCCACAAAAACAAAACAATATATTAATGTAAGTTCATATAGTCCAAGGAATTACTCTTTTCAGGTGAAACAAGAAAAAATTGATTATCTACTTGTTATTAATATAGGCGTAAAGGCTTTAGATAATTACGATCTGCCAAACTGCAATACCAGGAAGAATGATAACATTTGTTTATTCTCAATCTTCCATAAATTCAAAACAGATGAACTAGCTCCTAGTACATGCAGTGTGCTGTAAGGGAATATTTGCCTACACGTCGGTGTTTCAACCTTCTTTTCGTCAAATTCTAATTGCCAAGGGTTCTTTTACATGCATGCCAATATTAAAAGGAGGGCCCCAGTTTCACAAAGCATTCTCAGACTTACGTTAAGAATTTACTCAACTTTCAATCTCTATTTATAAGAAATATCTTTGATCCCAAAGCACAAAACTGTGTACGTAACAGTTTTTTTTATTGATGTATTTGATACATTAAAACAACAAAAAATTTATAAAAGGCTATATTTCAATAAAATAAGGCAAACAGTTTTGAGTAAATTCTTGACTTAAGCCTGATAATGTTTTGTTGGCTTGGTTTTTCATCACATGTATGTGAATAACTAGACTCTGTTCCTTGTCAGGCCCTCCATCGTGGACATCTAGAGGAACTTTCTTAGCCAACACTGGAATCAAACATGTAAGACCTCATAGTAATAATAAATCTTTCATAATAATAATAAATCTTAGAAAATAACATTAGTTGTCAAAAACATTAGTGATATTAATGAAATTGAATGTTATTTAAGTTAGAACATGTGTGACATACACAGACGTGTAACAGCTTCCTTGAATTTAACCCTTTAGGCCTTGGACCCTTCCTTAACTAGGGCTCCTAGACCATCCGCAAACCACAGTCACATGAATAACTGTGGTGCTCTGAAGATCTAGTATACAGAGAGATATTCACATATTTGAACCTTTTAAGGTCTAAGAAACAGTAGTTTCAAACGGTTATACTGGTATGAACTATATTATGACTTTTATCTTATTTTTTCAAGGAAGAGGGGTAGTCATTATTTACATTTAACATGTACCAAGTGGCAAAGTGTTAATGTCATATATCATCTAATTACTAAGCTGTAGTTTTATTCCTTCTGTATATTGAAGACATCCAGCTATTTTCTGTCTGATAATCTGTATATGATAATCAACACCATCACATGTGTGTAAAGAATTAGTAGAAACAATAGCTGCAACAATTGTAGAAACATTGCACAGAGTTCTACAATATTATCCAAACGTGAGGATTAACCAAAAGCTGTAGGCTAATTAAACAAAAAATAGTGTCAAGATGAAAGCAAAGCTCTGGGTTATATAACAAATTTGGCATTTTCGTCTATTTATGAATGAGGAGTGTCCAATCATTCATCAGAGGCCAAAACTGTAAAAGATTAATTTGTAGATTTGACATCTTCTTCGCTTTATGACTGGCAGCGTCCAGTCTCCCTCTGTTGTTCAAATTGTTGTTATTTGGTCTTTTTAGTTCATTTATATAAAGCAAGTAATAATAAATGGAACTTTATGATGTAATGACAATTGGTTTAATTGCCTGAGAATTAATAGTAGGGGATACTTCTCTGATGTAATATGCATGCCGCTCACGCAATTACTAGATAAAATCATATCTGTCTAGTTGAACCATTTGTGATGGAAGTCATCTTTGATTTGATGGGATGAATATTCTATGTTTAAACGAAGACTGTCTCATTGATTGTCTATGCTAATGTAATGAATGTATAATAAGAAAGATAGTGAACTGAGTCACAAATAGAAGAATTACATGTCTTAAATAGAATAAAATACCAAGATCAAGCTTTCATGGACATTTTCAACCTCGTGGGTTTCCTCCGGGCACTCCGGTTTCCTCCCACCGCTAAGACCCCTACGCACAAGCGAATTATTGAAATAAAATTGAAACCATATGTTAGTCCCAAAATGACCTAGTTTGTGTCGAGTGGCCGTTAAACCCCATTTCTCTCTCTCTCTCATCATACTCCTGCGCAGTGTTTCGTTTGATTAGAACTAATCCACTTCACACTGCTATCTTGAGTGAACATTGTTGTGCTAAATTATTATTGGTCAGTAGTGCCATGACCAACCAATGACCTACATTGTAACAAACAATATCGGGGTTAACCAGACCTTAAAATATGTTACCGCAATGTATCTAGTGACAATCGCGACTTGTTTACGTCATAACCCGCGAAATTTATTATGCTCGATTATCCAGTGTCAACATGTTTTTTTCGTCGGCCATTTTGAAAATTATGCCGAATGCGAGAAGAGAGGAGGGATTTGATTGGACGTTAAAAAGAGACACGCCCCGCCCAATTTCAAGAATATGACTTCTATCCAGCAATGGTAAGAGAGGGATTTCTCGCGCCATTGCTTCAGGAATATGTCTCTGATAGACATTTGTTATTTTAGGATTGTTTCCTTGTATTAAAGTGTGGGTAAGGTTTTTATACACCCACGTGAAAATTTGCTTGTATATGTTATGTCAGACTAATCTTATGAACACTCTACAGACTACATTTATCATCTCATATTTTTAAAAATAAATATTTGTTAACAAAGAAGCCTAGGGATTTTGATTTCTGATTTTAATTTCTGGAGTTACTACCCTTGATTATTATACATGTACATAATATTGTGAGCTCTAACAAAAGTTATCAACGGATTAGCTTGGAATTTATGACGTGTATTATTCAAATTAGTGAAAAGAAGAATCCTATTGAATCTCTTGTTTATTACTTTTAGAATTATTGCACCTGGTCACTTTGTAAAATCTTTTGAATGCTGTAGTGACAGTGCGCTATGATGGAAATTTTGATTGAATAGCAATATATATATATTGCCTTCCCTTGTATCAAATTATAACTCCCAATTGTACACACGACATCTGTTTTCAATCCCATCCGAATGACTAGGGTGTTTATTGTTTTGTACCACTGACAAGGGCTCACCACACCAAAAAAATCATGAACTTTCTTTTCTGGTCAACACAGTGATCAAACATGGGACCTCCAGGTTAGCCACTGACTGTAACTCCTGTTGTGTATAATAACGGTTCTTTTAAAAATGTTGTATCTCTGTTTTCATAAGACAGTTGGGGCAGAACAGTAGGTAGTTAAATCTCATTTCAATTCATTTCCTCTAAAAATGATAGTTTCTTAAATTACTATAGTCAAACACTCCTGTATATATTATATATATTACTCTGTTCTTTTTTTCCAGCATTGTTAACATTTATCAACGTGGCAAGTGTCAAGTTAGCTACCAGAGTTCAAGATTTTTTTACGCTAGCCAAATTATTTGCTCTCGTCTTCATTATTATAGCAGGATTAGTTAAAATAGCACAAGGTAAGTTTAAATAAGTTAATACAAGTTATCTCCCTTTAACTGAAGTGAGAATCTCTTTGTACAATAAATGACTGAGAGGAGAGTTGGATTGCTGAATGGTTAGCGTGTGTGCGCTGTATCATTAAGCCTGTCATTGAATCAACTGGCATGGATTCGATTTGCCGGTCGTATGTGACAAGGAGTAGGGTCGCCTGTCCAACCTTGTGGGTTTTCTCCAGCTCTAAAGACCCTATGTGCAAGCAAATTATTAAAAATAAATTGAACGATATGTTAGTTCTGAAATAACCTAGTTTGTGTCACGTGGAAGTTATACCCCATTTCTCTTTCTCAATGACTGAGAAAAGTTTGAAATATTTTGAATCAATGTTCAAAACTTTAGCTATATCTGCTGTTTCTGCATCCACATTGGATGATGTTACAGGGAGTGTTGGGAGTGTTCCAGATATATTTTAATGAATGAAACAGGTGAATCCTGTGTGGAAACCTTTATCCTTGCCCTGTACAAGTATGTGAATCTCTGTGGTACGTGTTCACAGAAAACAAACATTCTGTTTCCTTATGTGGATCCAATTTTAAGCATCTACAGCATTCAAATTCAAATAGTTAAAAATATTGAGAGATGCCCTAATCTACTTTAAACTGTCTCCAGACTTTCTAAAACTGTTATCTATATAAACTACCGTTTGCTTACAGGTGAAACAGAATATTTTCAAGATGCTTTTCAAGGTACATCAATGAATGTAGGCAGTATATCGCTGGCCTTTTATTCAGGATTATTTGCTTATGCAGGCTGGTAAGACTTCAATGCATTTCCTTATTCTGATTGGATATTTATAGTATTTATGTAACAAGATTTTTTAAATACATCTTAATATGACTAGAATGATCCACTGTGTTTTACGGTACTCTTCTAATTACTAGATATATATCTTTATATTTCAAACCATAATCGTACGAAGTGGGGGGGGGAGGGGTAGAGTGGAACATGCAAAATGAACGCTCCAGAGGTCACAGTTTTGATTTGATGTTGATAAAACTTTAAATACATGTTACATTGTATATATCCAAAAGATCCAGGTTCCTTTCGATATTTGCACGTTTTTGACTAACTTACTGGATTATGGCCGCTGATTGTATAAAAAAAATTGTGATATTAGCTTATGGATCCTACAGAGGTCACAATTTCTATCCAATTGTAAAAATCGTTTATATACATGCATAACCATTGCCCCGTAATGATGTAAGAGATCAAAAACTGCCTGACAAAATGGCCGCCCCTTGTATGCAAATAGTATAGAAGTATGAAAAAACCAAGGTTGTGGAGGTGACTTGTGGTCACAATTATTATCTGATTTTGATGAAATGTAAAAATATATATTTACATCCCAGAGATATTTTTTTTTTTTTTAAGATATCCACATATCAATCAGTAACTGCCTGGATTAAGGCCCTGATTGTACAACAAATCATGTTTTTAGCTTGTCCTTCTAGAGGTCACAATTTTTATCTGATTTAAAAAAACCTTTTAAATATATTGCCGTTACATCTTAACCGAACCTTATCTTAAACATAACTACATATAATTATGTCCTTACCTTTTTCAGGAATTTTTTAAATTTTGTGACAGAAGAATTGATCGATCCGTTTGTGTAAGTTTTAAAAACTTTTATAAGCATTGTTTTTTTGGCAGTGTGTCTATAATAATTATACCACCTTTATCTGAACCTTAAGTAGGGTAGGAAGAGATGGATTTTTTCACTTGTCATATATGGAGAGGGTTGTGCAGTCAATAGGATGGCACCAGACAAATTGAGTCAACCCATGTACACATGTGGGTGGAATTGTTTGTGTATGTAATTGTAATATCCAGTCATTCTGATGATGTTGGCTGTAGCACCTGTGCTGCTAACTTCATCGGCACAGTGAGTAGGAGTCATATTTAGGTCCTGGGTGCAGTTCTGGTGTTGTCTATGAATGATCTCTCAACTTGATGGCACTGGCTACTAATCAGGAGGTCTCAGGATCAGTACGGTTGCTTTCTAAGAATATTCCACAGAATTTCCAGCTTCATTTCCCCTTTTCAGCGATGCTGGATAGAGGGCTGGGATACTGATCTTGTTCTTTAGATGGTTATAAAACGAAGGTCCTGTTTATACCATCTATAGCCTGTAAAAAAAACAATCTGACAATTAGAAATCAGTAAAAGAGTAACAAGTGGTCATGTCACTGGACCCTCATTTGATTCCATTCCATTCCATTCCTATTATATCCTTTCCTTTTGATTCCATTCCATTACTTCCGATTCCTTTCGATTTGATTCAGGGGGGTTGGGATGGCCTAGTGGTCTAGAGTGCCACGCTTCGACCTCTAGCTGGCCGGTCACCTCTGGCTTGCGACTGTGGTTTCGATCCCTGGTGTGAGCGTATGTGACATGGAGATAGGGACGCCTTCTCAACCTCGTGGGTTTCCTTCAGGCACCCTGGTTTCCTCCCACTGCTAAAGACCCCTACGCGCAAGCGAATTATTGAAATAAAATTGAAACCATATGTTAGTCCCAAAATGACCTAGTTTGTGTTGAGTGGACGTTAAACTCTCTCTCTCTCTCTCTCTCTCTCTCTCTCTCTCTCTCTCTCTCTCTCTCTCTCTCTCTCTCTCTCTCTCTCTCTCTCTCTCTCTCTCTCTCTCTCTCTCTCTCTCTCTCTCTCTCTCTCTCTCTCTCTCTCTCTCTCTCTCTCTCTCTCTCTCTCTCTCTCTCTCTATTTGATTCAATTCAATTCAATTCAATTCAATTTGATTTGATTTGGTATCATTTGATTCCTTTATTTTCTTTTCCTTGTAGATTTTACACTAATAGTAATTTTGTTTGGTTTATATTTTTCAGGAATCTTCCTCGGGCTATCTATATTTCTATCCCTATTGTAACTATAGTATATGTAATGGCTAATATAGCTTACTTCAGTGTAGTATCACCATCTGCCATGATTGCATCTAATGCTGTCGCTGTGGTATGTATATTATTCAAATTTCTCTTTCAGACACTCCAGAGTTACTTCAAAGTTTTCTTATAAATTCTTTAGTTTTTATAATGATATTGATTTGAGTTGTAGGCCTACTTTACAAAATGTCAGTCACCGTTGAATAAATACTGAGTACTCTGAAATTTGTGATTTGGGGTTGGGTGGCTAAATAGTTAGCAAGTGCGCGCTGTATCATAAGGCATGGTTTTGATTTCCCAGGGTTGTATGTGACAAGGAGTAGAGTCCAAACTCATGGGTTTCCTTCGATTAGATTTCCTTGCACTGCTATTAAAGAACCCTATGCAAAGCATATTATTGATATAAAATTGAAGCATGTGTTATTCCCGAAATGACCTAGATGATGTCGAGTGGATTTTAAACTGCTTTGCTTCAACAATCGATGGATGGAAAGAGACCAACATATTGCAATCAGTTGTTTATGACGAAATAAAGGGGAGACAATTACTAGATTTGGTATGTTTCTCCAAATTTATTCAGAAATGAATTATTAAATAAATGATTATACTGTCATGGTAGTTAAAAAAGTATATAAGATTTATATTATAAATGTGTTCGATTGATAACATTTCTAAATGCTATATTATTAATATTTCAGACATTTGGAGAGAGAATCCATTATTCATTGAGATACATTATACCAATATTTGTAGCCCTGTCTACATTTGGAGGTGTAAATGGTTTGCTATTTACCTCAGGAAGGTAACAGTTTTTTTAAAATATTAAACATACAGTTCTTTCTGTAGGCCTGAAATGTTATCTAAATTATTAATTAGCCATTAATTAACTTATCCAGAAATTCAATCGCTAAAATCTTTGTTCCGTGTGGATCAATTTGACTGAAATTACATTATCTAGTTTTTAACTATTCAGTGGTTCTCAACCTTTTTTGGCCAACGGCACATCTTTGAACACATGAAAAAATAGCAACAAACTTTGCTAAATATATATGAAAAATATTTAAATTTTGCAAAACAAAAACATGGCAAGTCATAGAATAGTCATAGACACATAGAATGATTCGAATTAAATGAAGAAAAATGCAGCTATGAACATATCAGTAGACATCAATGAATACTCAATAAGGAACACATAGTTTTTCGCAGCAAACTGTTTAAGAATCACTTATATAAGTCATCAATTTTTCTTTTATTTGTACCCAATCTTTAATTAGTCCATACAAAAATAAAAATATTCTGGTTCCAAGATAATCCGTACCAAAAATCTAATGCCGTAGGGAGGTTTTATGTTTTTGTATTTATTTCGTCAGCAGATCACTTCTTGACTAAATGGCTTCTACACACATCAAATTGTTGTACACAGGAATATATGATTACCCAGTACCATATGATTTATGACATACGATTACATCATGTGTACCTACTTCAAGAATACACATGATGGCAAATGGCCGCCATTTAAAATACTACGCCCGCCTCTTAGAGACGATAACTTAACTCGCTATAAATTGTAAAAAAATTTACTTCGGCTAGAATTAAAAAACACCTAAGATTAACATTTGCTAAAAATTTCTAAAAAACAACCTAAATTTATGGAAATGGGGCCAAATCAAATCAGGCAAATTACATCAAATAGTCCATGTTAAACGTATAGCAAAAATTTTAAACTAACGCGAGCACGCGCGTTTCTAGACAACGCCATAGCGGGTCATAGCAACCAGTGAGTATAAATTGGAAATCCCCAATGACGTAGATATTATAAATTGGAAAGCCGAGTCTGTCTTAAAATAAGTAGTACCGTCAGTAAACAAGATGGAAGCCATCTGCTATCGTGTTTGATCATGGAGTAGGCAAGCACAGGTGTGTCGTATGGATTTATGATTGTCATTAGAGTTGTGTACTTGATAAATTAGATTATGGATACATTCAAATTATTTATTGTTATACTCCCACATTGAAATGTGGTTGTATATTGTTGTCACCCCCGCCCATCCGTCTAGAGACCACAGTTAATATCCGATTGACTTTAAATTTATACACAGTGTTTATGGTCATGAGACAAACTTGTTAGTACCAAAATTACCTGGTTTATGTTGAGCAGAGGTTTAACCCCATTTCTCTCTCTTTCAGGTTGTTTTTTGTTGGAGCAAGAGAAGGTCATTTACCCGAAATCGTTTCTATGATTCAAATCCAGAGATTTTCACCACTACCTGCCATGTTGTTTACGGTAAGATCAATAATTATGTACACCATACAAAACTTTACCACAGTTATGCGAGGGTGACTTGTTGTTCAGGTTCTACAAGCCTAAATACCTTCTGGTGATGGTAATATTGACTAGTATTTAGATGAATAAGCAATAGATTTGACTTAAGTAGATGAGTGACATTCATTATTGATAAACACTGTTTAAATCTGATCATGTTCACTTAAGAACCAATTGGAGTTTGCTTCCAGTGTTGAGCTAGAACGTTCCTTGGTTTTGTTCATGGTAATTTCTCTGTAAGTGGTGCAGAATAAGGGGTTGGCTGAGCAAATTTTCACTTATGTTTATGCCTTTGTCATTAGTCAAGTTGGTGCTGAAAAAAAAAGGACGTTAAAATTGATTGCATTTCCTCTAGTTTGTAGAAGTCTGCGGATGCTACTGGCTACATTAGCACTGTAAATAAATATTTTTTATGAAATATGTTTTTCAGGGTACTATGTCAGTGTTGATGTTAATATCTAAAGATATATATTCATTGATCAATTATATGAGTTTTGTACAATGGCTGTCTGTTGGTGCGTCTATATTTGGTATGTTATATCTGAGAAGAGCTAGACCTAACATGGACCGACCAATAGTTGTAAGTATCACACCTACTACAGATTATAAAATCTGTCATTGAGTAAAGTAGCACGGTTTCAGTCCCAACTCGGCAAGTTTTCTCTGGGACCTCCATTCACAAGTTGGGGGGTGGGGGGTGTGTCACGGTAGCGAAGTTGGTAAGGCGCTGCTGGAGATCGGGTGTTCATTCTCTGCATATACGCAGAGAATGTTCATCCAGATTTTTCAGTGTGGTTTCCCCTTAACAGTAATGCATAACGGAGGATCTGACAAGGAGAACTGTCTAGTCGTTTGGATGGGACGAAAAACCGATATCCTGTGTACACATTGGTGTGCATGTAAAAGATCTGTTAACAGTTGGAATTCGATATAAGAGTAGGCCGTAGTGCAGATGTCCAGGCAAAATTTCCCTCATAGCACACTGTGTGGTGTATGTCCGTCTTCATTAGCCAAGATCAGTGCAGAACAGTAGGATGTTAAACCCCATTTCATTTCTATGTGCAAGTGAATTATTGAAATGAAATTGACCAAATTTGATTGTGTCGAATGGTTGTGTGAGCTCTAGAGATTATTTTGTACCTCTGAGATCCCCAAATGCTATGTTCAAAGGTCAATATAATGACTATCAGTCCAATTGATATTGATATTGCTCGAAGAAATCTTTTGCATCAACTGTGTAGGCCTACCCTTGAGATGCCTGGATGTTTTCATGCAGTATGACGTCACTACATCTTTTCCGAACACTACTATAACAGAGGCATGGGGACAACCCTATAACCAAACACTAAGACTAACACACAGACATTGTATTTATCACAAAATATAGTCAAAGCAGTTATATTTTATTTTGTCAATGCTAATATTTTCAGGATTTGCTGGGATATTTCAACCCACAAATGTTTATGTCTAAAGGGATATAATTCCTGTACTCAGATGGTCTCAGACCACTAGTCATTCACACAACTGCTGAAGATTGTCCATTCCTTCCTCTCTTTATATTATTTGTTCAATTAATATTGTACACTTTGACTTCATATACGTTTGTCTAATTTCAGATGCCTACCATTATACCTGTATCATTTCTTATAGTTGTAGTGTTTTTACTTATAATACCTTTATATGCTGCACCTAAAGATACTCTTATGGGAGTACTTATTGTTTGTACGGGTATCCCTGTCTATGTAATAGGTGTTATGTGGAAAAAGAAACCAAAGATTTTCACAGATTTAGTCAGTAAGTTTATTATAATACAATCATTATCTTATTCTTGTATTCTACATTAGCTTATACACTCTTTTGTAATACTGCTTCTTGCTGTTGTAGTCTGTTATTGAGTCAAGTGTCCAGGTTTTGATTCTTTGCTTGTACGTGACAAGGAGTAGGGTAGCCTGTCCAACAACATGGGTTTTCTGTCCTCCAGTTTACTCTCACTGCTAAAGACTCCTTTTCGCAAGGCATAGAAGCGTTATCATCAAAATTGGAGCCATAGGTTGAGTGATAACCCATATATGTAATAATTGTAGTCCATCATTACAATACCCCAATATGTAACAAGGGCGAAATAAGTTATGTCATTAAAATTAAAATTACTATCAAGTTAAACAGAGTTACTTCCCTTCTGACAGAATGCCATCATTGGAGTCCTATGCTAGGTCAAGTGATAAACCCATATATGCATTCATGCAAGGATATACTTTTTATACGCCCACATTTTCATGTGGACGTATTATGTCGTCGCCCCTGTCCGTCCGGACGTCCGTCCGTCCACAATTGTTTGTGGACTCTCTACAGGTCACAATTCTTACCCGATTTTGACGAAACTTGAAATATATGTTTATCCCCAAAAGATCTCGGCTGCTTTCGATATTGGCATGTATCGGATCAAAACTTCATGGATTATGGCCCCTGATTGTACGAAAAATCACGTTTCTAGCTTGTGGACCCTATAGAGGTCACAATTTTGAACCGATTTTGATGAAACTTGACATGCATGTTTATAACCCAAAGATCTTGGTTCCTTTCGATATTTGCGCCTATCGGAACGTAATTTCCTGAATTATGGCCCCTGATTGTCCGAAAAATCACCTTTTTTAGCTTGTGGTACCTCTGGAGGTCACAATTATTATCCGATTTAAAAAACCGTTTGATTATATCACCGTTACACCCTAAGGAAGGTTGAGTTCGAATTTCGGGAAAATCGGACCAAAATTGCCATACAAAATGGCCGCCGTTTGTACGCGAATACTGTTAAAAAATGGTATATCAGTGTTGTGGACCCTGTAAAGGTCACAATTTTAATTCGATTTTGATGAAACTTGAAATTCATGGTTATAACCCAAAGATCTTGGTTCCTTTCGATATTTGCGCATATCGGATCGTAACTTCTTGAATTATGGCCCCTGATTATACGCAAAATCGCCTTTTTTTAGCTTGTGATCCCTCTGGAGGTTACAATTATTATCCGGTTTAAAAAAACGTTTGATTATATTACCGTTACACCGTAAGCAAGGTTGAGTTCGAATTTCGGGAAAATCGGACCAAAATTGCCATACAAAATGGCCGCCGTTTGTACACGATTACTGTTAAAAAATGGTATACCATGGTTGTGGACCCTGTATAGGTCACAATTTTAATTCGATTTTGATGAAACTTGAAATGCATGGTTATAACCCAAAGATCTTGGTTCCTTTCGTTATTTGCGCATATCGGATCGTAACTTCCTGAATTATGGCCCCTGATTGTCCGAAAAATCGCCTATGGTCCCTCTGTGGAGGTCACAGTTATTATCCGATTTAAAAAAACGTTTGACTCTATCACCATTACACCCTACGGAAGGTTGAGTTCGAATTTCGAGAAAATCGGACCATAATTGCCAGACAAAATGGCCGCCGTTTGTACACATTTCTAGGTTGTGTACCGTCACACCATAATCATTGTCAGCTTCGAATTTCATGAATATCAGACTGGAACTGACCAACAAAATGGCTGCTCCCAATACAGTATGAAATACAGGACTTAATGATGTAGGAAAAATCACTTTCGGTATTGCTTGTTCTCTATCCATCTCTCGAAAATGTGGGCGTATCCTGCCTGGCAGTGCCAGCCTATCTTTATACATCTTAAAGATGTGTACGTTTGTATTGTAAAGTGCCCTCTGAAGAATATTGTGAATGATGCGCTAGTTTAGTGCAAAATAATAATAAGTAACATTTCTTCTTTCCAGATGACTTAACAAAGAAAAGTCAAAAATTATTTTTAGTTGCTAATGAAGAACAGACGAAACAGAGTTGAGGATATTTCAAGTTAAATTTATCACGCATCCGACTGTAGATCTCATTATCATCGTCATTACTTATATTTTACATGGCATTCTTTCATTTGTTTCAATAGTAGGAAATTGTCAAGCTCATTTGTTAATGGATGTCTTTTAGAAAATGAATATGTTAAAGAGGCATTATGTAAGAGTTAAATCTGCCTGTTGAAGATCTTTATTCCAGCTTTGAATGTCAGTTATTATTTAGACATTTATTCACATGACAACCTCATGAATGTCAGTTATTTATTCACATGACAAGTCCATAATCAACTTTCAAGGCCATCGGATGTTTAGATATTGAATGATTTAATACACCTTTGCCTTTTAATAATTTAACCATGAAATAGACAATGGAGATTTTGCTTTTTGTCAAAACTTCAAACTCTCATAACTTTGCTCAGAATAAAGTAAATTGACTGAAATTTTCTATAGGCCTATATTGATTTGTCATTATCTATGTTTATTTAAACTGTTAAATACTAATTTCGGCCATCAAATGTAAAATGATCCAATGGCTGGATTTCAGTGAAATGTTTAAAGTAGGTAGGCTAGATGTAAACTGTTTAAAGGGCATTTAGTAACTGTAAGAGAGAGAAATGGGGTTTAATGTCCGCTCGACACAAACTAGGTCATTTTGGGACTAACATATGGTTTCAATTTTACTTCAATAATTCGCTTGCGCGTAGGGGTCTTTAGCAGTGGGAGGAAACCGGAGTGCCCGGTGGAAACCCACGAGGTTGAGAAGACGCCCCTATCTCCATGCCACATACACTCACACCAGGGATCGAAACCACAGCCGAAAACCAGAGGTGACCGGCCAGCTAGAGGTCAAAGCGCGGCTCTCTAGACCACTAGGCCATCCCAACCCCCCCATTTAGTAACTGACTAAAACATGACACAATTATATGAAATACAAGTTATTTAGGCCACACCAATTTGATTTTCTGTTCTTCAAGAGCAGGGGGATGGTCGAATGGTCACATGCGCACTGTATCATAAGGTCTGTCATTGAGTCAACCGCCGTCGTTTCAATTCCCCTTATGTACAATGTACGTGACAAGGACTAGGGTTCTCTGTCCAACCTAGTGGGTTTTCTACAGGTCCTCCAGTTTCCTCCCACTGCTAATAAAAACACCTACACACAAGCCAATTATTGAAATACAATTGAACCATGTGTTAGTCCCAAAATGACCTAGTTTGTTTTGAGTCGATGTTTAACCCCATTTCTCTCTCTCTCTCTGTTCTTCAAGAAAACATGTAAAACTTTTTTCTTCTCATTTCTATGGGAAAAAGACTGATTTAAAAAAACCCAAGGGTATTTGACTGTGTAGTTCAAAAGTTTTTAGTTCCAAGTTTTTAAGTTTTGAAATTTTAAACAAAACTTTTGACTATGACTATGACTATCTTTGCTCTAGGCACTTGCTATATCACTGCCCAGTGCATGCTTGAAACTTATAATACGACCAGTGCTGTAATATTGCCTTTTAGTGATCTTCCAATCATAAAATCATATTTTCATTGACACTTGTTGAGGCACCAGGGGTCTTATTCATGTATATCTAAAGTATTTTAATAATGCAGGCTTTTCATTGGCAAAAAACTGAGCTCTGTACTAGGATTTTAGCACTCAACCAATTGCATCAGTGAATCTTATACGCCCACATTGAAATGTGGTCGTATATTGTCGTCACCCCATCCGTCTGTCCGTCCGGCGTCCACAATTGCTTGTGGAAGCTCTATAGGCTAAAGTTAATATCCGATTGACTTTAAATTTATACACAGTGTTTAAGGTCATGAGACGAAGAAGCCTATTGTTTTTCAGCGATTTCCGATAATAACTATCAGAGTTATGGCCCTTGATCACTTCAAGAAATCTTGTGGACGCTCTAGAGGCCAAAGTTAATATCTGATTGACTTTAAATTTATACACAGTGTTTAAGGTCATGAGACGAAGAAGCCTATTGTTTTTCATTGATTTCCGATAATAACTACCAGAGTTATGGCCCTTGATCACTTCAAAAAATCTTGTGGACGCTCTAGAGGCCACAGTTAATATCCGATTGACTTTAAATTTATACATAGTGTTTAAGGTCATAAGACGAAGAAGCCTATTGATTTTCAGCGATTTCCGATAATTAGTGCCAGAGTTATGGTCATAAGACGAAGAAGCTTATTGATTTTCAGCAATTTCCGATAATTAGTGCTAGAGTTATGGCCCTTGATCACTCCAAAAAATCTTGTGGACGCTCTAGAGGCCAAAGTTAATATCCGATTGACTTTAAATTGATACACAGTGTTTAAGGTCATAAGACGAAGAAGCCTATTGATTTTCAGCAATTTTCATTAATTAGTGCCAGAGTTATGGCCCTTGATCACTTCAAAAAATCTTGTGGACGCTCTATAGGCCAAATTTAATATCCGATTGACTTTAAATTTAAACACAGTGTTTAAGGCCATGAAACAAAGAAGCCTCTTGATTTTCAGCGATTTCTGATAATTAGTGCCAGAGTTGTAGCCCTTGATCAGTGAATCTTTAAAATGCTAATTTTTATACGCCCACATTGAAATGTGGTCGTATATTGTCGTCACCCCATCCATCTGTCCGTCCGGCGTCCACAATTGCTTGTGGACGCTCTATAGGCCAAAGTTAATATCCGATTGACTTTAAATTTAAACACAATGTTTAAGGCCATGAAACAAAGAAGCCTCTTGATTTTCAGCGATTTCTGATAATTAGTGCCAGAGTTGTAGCCCTTGATCACTTCAAAAAATCTTGTGGACGCTCTAGAGGCCAAAGTTAATATTCGATTGACTTTAAATTGATGTACAGTGTTTAAGGTCATGAGACAAAGAAGCCTATTGATTTTCAGCGATTTCTGATAATTAGTGCCAGAGTTATGGCCCTTGACCACGTCAAAAAATCCTGTGGACGCCCTAGAGGCCAAAGTTAATATCCGATTGACTTTAAATTTACACACAATGTTTAAGGTCATGAGACGAAGAAGCCTATTAATTTTCAGCGATTTCAAATAATTACTTCCAGAGTTATCTCCCTTAATCACTTCAAAAAACCTTGTGACACTATAGAGGCCAAACTTATCATCCGATTGACTTTAGATTAATACACAGAGTTTAAGGTGTTGAAACGAATAAGTATTTTGATTTTCAATGTATTTTGATAACTAAACAGCTAAATCCATGATATTAAATGTTTCATATACTAATTGTTAGCGTGGGGTAAAACTTTATAAAAAGCAAACAAATTCTAATGATTTTCTGATAATTACATAATGAGTTGTTACTCTTTATCAGATTTTAGTGTATTACAAATGTTTCATTACCGAAAAAAGTGAAAATATGCGACAACCCTTGTTGACTGCCCGGACGATATAGCTGCTGTGGGCATATGTTTCGTTGCCTGGCAACCTATCTGTTTAAGAATAAGACCCCTGGTGTATTTCATTGATATTGTGTGGTAGTTAAAAGCTAGGGTATGGGTTATTGTTTACAATACAGTTATATATAAAAATAATATGTTTATATTATATATGAAAATATACACTTATATATAAATATATATATATATATTTATTGATATACTTATACAAACTGCAATATTGTAATTAATAGCTATGTAGTCATCAACCCCGTTTACATTACAAATTTTAAGCGTGCCAGGTACCGTTCCTGGTACGGCGCGGTTAATTTTTTTGTAGTGTAAACGGGTAAAACACAAGCGTGCCGTACTGAGTACCGTGCCAATCTGGCCCACAGAAGTGAGGTGGTCTCGGAACCGTACCAAGAATGGTTCACTTTAAATTTAAATTTACGGATTACTGCGCATGCGCCAAATGAACCTTGACCTTTTTTCCTGCAAACTTTGACAGTTCTGTCATCAGTTCTGTCAAAATGGCTGCTCAAACTAAATCAGTCGTCATAATTAATTTCATCTGGGTAATTTGTACAGGGGCTGAAATTAACTTTTCTGTGAAGAGTTCCACATTTGACGTGCTTGGCACATTTCTGAGACCGGTTATTTTAGAGTAATGTAAACGGGCCAATTTCTTGAAATTTATCGCGGCCTGGTACCGTTCCTAGTACGACACGCTTATCGCGGTCAAGTGTAAACGGGGCTATCATGTCTGGAAATAATGACTGCAGTTGTACCTGACATTTCTGGCTCTAATGACTGGTTGTACTTGACATGTCAGGCTCTAATGACTGTAGTTGTCAGTGCCGGATTAACCTTGTGGGGGCCCGGGACATACCAACTGTGGGGGGGGGGGGCCCATTGTTGTTTGTTCAAATTGTTCGTACTGACCGCGGATCGTTCTAGTGTGTACTCTGCCTCCTTGAGTGCCTGGGGTGTTTTCCTCCAGGAATTTTTTTTGTCCCCCGCCTTTCGAAGAAAGTTGGGGGACTATTAAAATGGGTTCGTCCGTCTGTCTGTCTGTCCTTCTGTCTGTCCGTCACACTTTTTGGGACACAATAGCTCTCTTCCTAATTGAGCTAGAGTGTTCAAACTTGGTGTATGTGTTTATTAGGTCAATGCCTTGATGGAGTTCGAAGATGAGCATTTTCTGCTTAGGGTAAGCAGAGATAAGCAATTTGATTGGTTGATGCTTTGGGACACGATAACTTTAGTTCTAATTAAGTGAGATTGATGAAACTTGGTGTATAGTTTCATTACAGTAATACCTTGACTAAGTTCGATAATGAGCATTTTCTGCTCAGGGTAAGCAGAGCGATACGCAATTTGATTGGTCGAGACTTTGGAACACAATAACTCTCCTTATAATTGAGTTAAAATGTTCAAACTTGGTGTATATGCTTATTAGGTCAATGCCTTGATGGAATTCGAAGATGAGCATTTTCCGCTTAGGGTAAGCAGAGATAAGCAATTTGATTGGTTGATGCTTTGGGACACGATAACTTTAGTTCTAATTAGGTGAGAGTGATGAAACTTGGTGGAAAGTTTCATTACAGTAATACCTTGACTAAGTTCGATAATGAGCATTTTCTGCTCAGGGTAAGCAGAGTGATATGCAATTTGATTGGTCGAGACTTTGGAACACAATAACTCTCCTTCTAATTGAGTTAAAATGTTCAAACTTGGTGTATATGCTTATTAGGTCAATGCCTTGATGGAGTTCGAAGATGAGCATTTTCCGCTTAGGGTAAGCAGAGATAAGCAATTTGATTAGTTGATGCTTTGGTACACGATAACTTTAGTTCTAATTAAGTGAGAGTGATGAAACTTGGTGTATAGTTTCATTACAGTAATACCTTGACTAAGATCGATAATGAGCATTTTCTGCTCAGGGTAAGCAGAGCGATAAGCAATTTGATTTGCCGAGACTTTGGAACACAATAACTCTCCTTCGAATTGAGTTAAAATGTTCAAAATTGGTGTGTATGCTTATTATGTCAATGCCTTGATGGAGTTCGAAGATGAGCATTTTCTTCTTAGGGTAGGCAGAGATAAGCAATTTGATTGGTTGATACTTTGGGACAAGATAACTTAGGTTCATCTTGATTGATGATTTTTATGCCAATACAATGACTGCATTCTCATTCAGTAATGGATTCGACAGTAACAGTGTATAGAAACGATTGACTCGGACACGAGGGCCCTTTCCCTTGGCCAGAGGGGCCCTTTTGTCTGCCTTTGGGGTCCCCCTAACTAGGGTACATTTTCTTTTTTCTCGTCGGTTTTAGCATTTTTCTTTATAAAACACTTTTGGATGACACTTCGTGTACAGTTTGATTGCTCGATACGTTTGAAAAAAATAAATGTGCGATTAATTAATATGTGTCATCTATTTATTTTGGGACTTCGGCGGGGGACATCAGCCTCACTGTTGGCTTGTTAAAATTAGGATTAATTTCAGTGCATCTGAGACAATTTAGGCAATGATTTCATTGACTTTAGAATTCGTTGACAATTTGTGTATTTTAAAAAGACTATTTCTCTTATGATGTTTTCATTTAATTTATTTTAGTGAAATAATTTTAGGTGACCCAGAATTGTGGGGGCCCCTAAATGTGGGGGTCCAGGAACATTTGTCCCACTTTTCCTCCCTTAGATCCGGTACTGGTAGGTGTACATGGCAACATGTCAGGTTCTAATGACTGTAGTTGTACCTGACTACATGTCAGACTCTAATGACTGTAGTTGTACCTGGCAACATGTCAGACTCTAATGACTAGTTATACCTGATAATGTCTGTGATGGGTGCCTTATTTCCAGGCATGGTTGTCTTGTAATGGCATAGTCTGTATATATTAAGCACAAATTGTATTACATTTTACCAATTTTATATCATAAAATCAAATTCTGCTTTTAAATAAATATCTGCTCAATTTTCTTGGATTTGTTCATAAGGAATGTGAATTATTACTAAAAAGAATAACTATATTTACTTGAAAGAATGACCATATTTCCTTCCAATAATTACCAATTTCTTTCAAGTAATCACCAGATTTCCTTAAAGTAATTGTCATATTTACATCAAGTAATTACCACATTTACACCAACAGATTACCATTTTTACTTGAAGTGATTACTTATTTACTTCAAGTAATTACTATATTTAATTCAAGTAATTACTTATTTACTTCAAGTAATTACTTATTTACTTCAAGTAATTACTTATTTACTTCAAGTAATTACTTATTGACTTCAAGTAATTACTTATTGACTTCAAGTAATTACTTACTTACTTCAAGTAATTACTTTTTTACTTCAAGTAATTACTTATTTACTTCAAGTAAATGCCGTATTTACTTGTCTTTTACAATAATTTCTTTGTGTGGTCAGATATATAAGGGTAGTTAATCATTTGATTATTTTGTCAAATGTAAATAAATGACCCATCTGTCCACTAGGCCAAATCACTTAAATTCATTTAATAAAAAGCTCACCTGCAGTCAGTTAACCATTGTGTACATCCAATTTTGGATGCCTTGCACACGCCACTATTCCCCATGAGTTCCCTCTATTATTAACTGAGCAAACTGAGGAATGGAATGTTTAAGTGATCTGAAAAAGATTTTGGCTTCCAAGTTACGGTGAGTTCTATCCATTGATTGATTGTATCTGCCGATCGAAGAGTAGGATCGTCTGACTAAAACCGCGACCCCCCCCCCCCTTTGTCAAAGATACATTATACCATACGTTAGTCCCGAAATAATGAAATTGTGTTGTGTTGACGTTTAACATCATGTCTCTGTGACGTGTTGGTTTGTTTGAATCTCAATGTTTGGTTATATTGTACTGATTGTGTGTAATCTTTATCCAAATAAAACGACTGCCTCTTTCACTTTGTTTTATTGTAATTGCCTTGTTGTCCAAGCATAAATTAGTTTCAATACGGAGACGTAGCAGTAGTATCCGCGCTTGTGCATCGCCATTGACACGTTATGTGCTATAGATTGGGGAGCCACGGTTGCTAAGCGGGTAAGGCGTTGGCTCACTAGACTGGAGGCCGCGTGTTCGATCCCTGCATTGGCCGCGAAAATTCGTTGGGATTTCCGGCGTGGTTCCTCCTTGTCAGTGGTGCAGGACGGAGGGAACGATTTCTGCACACAGAGATCCATCTACTTCATACTTACAGAATAAATCTCTTTCCTGAATGACCGCCATATCCAAAAATTAGTATATTGTTTTGCAGCGTGGTTCTAGAACGTTTCACACATGTCATAAACACAAAGTCTAAATTAATCTTATGGATTTCATTAAATGCAAGCAGAATAAATACTTCTCAAAATTCTCGACGAATACTTAGTGTTTTTGACTAAAATCGTCGATTTACGACTCATGTCGGCCAACTTTGTGTCTGTTCTCAAGCGCAGCTAACTGTAGACAGGTAGCCTAAGTTTAGTATACGCTCATTATTGAACTTAGGCCAGGAATCTTAATCGGCTCATTATTGTGGGCCTCCATTTGGTTACCCGTTATCTTTCCACATTTTCTAAATGACGATGGGCATTTCATCATCAAAAGGTTCACTGCATATCTGACAAACAGACGATATTGTATCCATCTGTGTGAAATAAATTTGCCACGTGCTTCAATAGGTTTGGCCATCTTGACTCAATTTTTGAGGTTGTTATTCGAAATCGGGCTGAGAGCGACCCACTTTGTCATGCCTGCTACGCTGATTCCGTAGAGAGCAGTGGTCGGCCAGAGCGTCTAGATGAAATTTAGTTGATGCTTGATGAATGCCATCGTATTAGATCCTCAAATCTCCAATAGGATTTCCACATATTATTTTTACCCAGGGAATCAGTTAATTACCAAGATCAAGACAATTGTCGAAAATGGAATCATCTGTCTCCAAAACGTATATTTTGATACCAAATGTGCTCATTTTGTAAAATTGAAATTTCCTCGCCAGAACTGACAGTCATCTGGAATTATTTCCCAAAATAATCATCAATATTGATATGGAAATGGATTCTATTTTCCCAAAAGAATATATTTTTATACCTCACTCGATCATATTATGATAGTGGATGAAAATTCGCATTTTCAAGTCAAAACTGGCGACCATTTTGGATATTTGCCAATTTGACCCATTTGGGCACGGATTTTATTTGGTGACAATATACGTATAGACCCACCATAATCCGTGGTCGCATTAACCTAGCTATTCGATAAATCAGTGTATGGCGACCTTGAAATAAATAATACAATAGTTATCTTGTAATAACGAGATAACGCTTTTATAATTACAAGATAATCAAAATATTGCTTGATAAATTTAAAGATACCTGCAAGAGTATTGAAACGTTGATTGTAATAAACCAAGAAGTAAATCCATAAAGTTGTGTTATTATGAAAAATATTTTTTGTTTACATTTGATTAACCCTAATGATCTTCAGTAAATTTCATATTTCCACTTCCCTCAAATTTGTACCGAACATGAGAGTCTTCTGAGACAAAATATCCTTATCGATCCTAATTCAAATTTCAATTTGATATTTGAACAGCCGGTTGACTTAGTATTATTTGCCTTGTAATAACATTATATATTGATATGAAAATGGAGATTAATTTGTTCAGCTGTTTCGGCGGAAAATGATAAAAAGTAAGCACCACATAAGTTATAACAGGTGACACACATGGAAATAGCAAATAAAAATGTCGCGTTAAGAGTTCGAACGAGGGGGGGATAAAGCAGTTTATATTGAAAATGGGACTCGGAAATTTTAACAACATATGAGCTTAAACGATCAGCCAATCGACGATGACTATGTAAATGTTAATTAGAAACTTGGCAGTGTATAATTATTATTACATAATGGGTTAAAAACCCAGGACGTTGGACAGGCGATCTACGCTTTTTCACGTACAAGCGGAAAAGGCCACTTGCCTCAGTGACAGACGCACCACTAGACCACCCAACAATATCTCGCGAACCCGCGACCTCCAAGATAGCGAGCTAGCGTCTTACCCACATAGCCACCGTGGTTAATGCATATGGTTATGAACCTAATTGTTAATACCCCCAAAAGTATGTTAAAAACTATTGGTTCTATCGGTCACCCGGTTTTCGTGATGGGGATCATGTTGGAGGATTGGATAGCTGGTTCTGAAGGTAGTGGAAAAGATAGGGTTCGTTCTCTCATTTGTACACGATGAACAGTCCATTTGCTGATTACACTATTTTGCCTATAACGTTTTTTAGGACTTCGAATTTTGTCTAATGGTTTGGATTGTTCGTACTTGGTTTTATTTTATTGACCCCAAATGCTTTAAGGTATATCCTCATTCGTGTTCATAAGGTTTTCTGAATAGGGGGAGGAGGAACACGGAAGCCCGTTTCACAATGCCACCAATGCTTCATGAGTTCCCACAACTCACATGATTCCCATTACGAAAACCTTGTGAACCCGAGGTTATAACGAATTAATATTTCGTTTAAATGAGTTAATATTTCATATTTCGTTCAAATGAATTAATATTTCGTTATAAAGAATTAATATCTCGAATTGATATTTCGTTATAACGAATTAGAGCCACATACTGGCACAAAATAGAAACTTGTTAACCTGGGATGTAGTATACACAAGAGGGGATATACGTGTTCACGGAATGTACGGAATGTGCATCCTGGGTTCCATTTGCTTTGTTCTCTCCTTGCAACGATTGACATTCACAGTTAAGTTCATTTAAGATGAAATAAAGCACCGTGGCATACACACAGCAGAAATAAGTTCGATCAACATAAAAATAAAGCTGAGGAACGGGCCAGTTTCACAAAGCAACTTACGATGAAAATTTGCGTAAGTTTATCGTAACGTAAACTTACGTAAAAATCGCGTTTCACTAAACTTCTTAACTTACGAAATTCGTAACTTTTATCGTACAGTTTACGGCAACTCTAAACTTGTCGTAAGTTGGAAATTTTTCGTATCTTTGACGAAATGGTCGCCTTTATAATTTATGCGTATCAGGGGGTAGTTTCACAAAGCAACTTACGATGAAAAATTTATCGTAACGTAAACTTACGAAAAAATTGCGTTTCACTAAAATTCTTAACTTACAAAATTCGTAAATTTGATCGTAAAGTCTACGGCAAGTCTCACCCTGTCGTAAGTTGGATTTTTTACGTATCTTAGACAAAATGGCCGACTTGTTACTTTATGCCAGTGGTTCCCAATCTGTGGTACGCGTACCACGAGAGGTACAAGTGGGCCTTTCAGGTGGTACGCGAGCACTTTCGGGGTCATGAACGTTTTTAGTTATTTTTTACTTCACAAAAATGTTTACTGCCTAACACAAGATAATACCCATTATTTCCTCAGTTTGTATATGTTACTGTTCTTATTATTATTTTGTATAGGCCTACTTACTTATATTTTATCTCTATACTTCTTTATCTATTTCTTGATTGATTAATCTTTTTTTGGGAAAGAAGCAGATAGCCCACAACCCTCGCATTGAGTTGAGGTTTTTTTTTTTAGTTCTCCTGTGTGTTTTACTTGTAAAATTATTCAAATAAAGTGCAGCTATTGCGGGTGTGGCGCCAGACAGGGTAAGCTTACTCTTCCGGACACCTGTTACCACTATTTGAACGAATTGAGTTTCTCTGGAATCAGGTGGTAGCCTACGTGGCGACTGTACGGGACCTCCGGACAAGTGGTACTCTATCACAAAAAAGTTGGCAATCATTGCTTTATGCGGATCGGCAACTTCGGCGAGAGAGAATATTTAGGGACACCCATACGGACGAGCAGTTAGTTTCACGTAACAAACTTGATTGGACCAGTAGACCCCCTATATTACACGTTGTTCACTATATTAAAGCGGGAATTTCATATTTTCCAAGAAAGTCAAAACATATTTATTTCTATGTATTTTGCTCAATAGGCTGTCAACTCACTCTTATACAATCATAGGCATTATTTTCCAAACTGAAACATCTTTCACGTGGAAAATAATAACACAATTACCTCCTTGTTTTCCCATTCCCCCCATACAATAGCTATCTTCAAATGTTTGAATTTAATGCTGAAATTGATATTTTTGCCAATTTCTCAACTGGCAATAGTGAATTATAGCATTATTCTTTAACAAGGTTGGACTGTTTATAGATACCATATATTTTTAGGCTTTATTTTAATATATTTTAAAAATATAATTTAAAAGTATGAAATTGCCGCTTTAATGATGATATCAAAACCGCAACTTGCCGATCGAAATCCTACTGTACAACTTACAAGTCCTGATTGCATTACGGTAGGCCTACTATGCCACACCTAGCTTCCAAAAACTCATCACAGATGCACATGATCATGGGGTTAGTGTACCATCAGTGTCTAGAGTAATTTATCGTGTTTCTAGAGAAATAACAACCCGTGTTGACGATTAATTATCAATAAATTTCCCCTAAAGAGTTGGTTACGCCTATCGCGGCAAAGATCGACACGTGGGCCTACTTCGCACAAATATTCTCCCAAGCTCAGTCTTTCGATTACCTAGTCAGACTGTAGTTCAGCTCTGAACGTCGGTCTCATTACACTCACCCTGAACGTTCAGGGACTGGCCCATTCAATCAATGTCGAAAATAATTTGACCCCCAATTTTACTGGGCAACTTTTCACTGCATAACGATGGGTGTCACTCCGTGTGGACGCGTGTACAGTGTAAAGGAACATCTTAGTGAGAAAATAAGACCTTGCTCATTTCGCTAGAGTCAGTATGAGCATCACAACACGCTGTGTCATGGTGGCGAAAGGATAGATTGATAGGAGGGGACGTATTTTAAACAGCGTGTTGTTTCGCTCATACTGAGTCTAGCGAGGTAAGCAAGGTGTTATTTTGTCACTAAGATGTTCCTTTACATTGTACAGATGTCAAAACGGATTGACACTCCGATGTTTCGCAGTGAAAAGTTGCCCAGTAAAATTGACTGGGGTTCAAATTATTTTCGACATTGATTGAATAGGCCAGTCCCTGAACGGTCAGGGTGAGTGTAATGAGACCGACGTTCAGAGCTGAACTAGTCAGACTGCTGCTCAATTTTCCTTTCAGAATTCCATAATTCTGCTCTACGCCCTCAATCGAAACACCGAAAGCTGTCCCAATTTTGTTTTCGATTTTTAATGTTCACGCTTTCTATTAATTTCCGCTTTTGACAGACTGACAGGCGACGTATGACTATGTCACGCGCTATGGCGTAGCAAAGAAAAACATGTAAATAAAAGGCATGAAAATAGCTTTTTATTCATAAGTACACAGCTACATCTTAGCGTATATATAAGGAATATATCATTTCGTCCTTTATGTTTCAAAAGGTTAGGATAAATCCAAACATAATGCCGAATTTGTCAACATTATGACCGTGGGAATGTTTACAGAAGTTTGAATGAAGTGACGTAACATGACGTCACGACCATTCATGGCGTATCTACGTAAAAAGATACGAGAAAAAGTTAAGAAAAAACTTACACCGGCCATTGTGAAACCGGCGTAAATAATTCGTATCTTTTTCGTAAGTTTTTTTAACGTAACTTTTTTTTTAACTGCCCTCAGGAACTTCGTTGGGAGAGAATATTCGGGGATAGATTAAACCCTCCCGACATCCATACAGACGAGTTAGTTTCGCGGTACAAACTTGATCGGACCAATAAATATATTACATGTTATTAACTGTATTAATTATGATATGGACGTAAAAGATCGCTTGGCAGTTGGAATTCGATATAAAAGAGAAGTCCGTAGTGCCGCTGCCCGGGCAAAATTCCCCTCATAGCACACTGTATGGAGTATGCCCGTCTTCCATTAGCCTAGGTTACGTTAAACCCAATTTCATTTCATGCATTACGATAGGCTACTATGCCAGTTAGCTTCCAAAATTTCATTGCTAATGGCACATGGTTGACGTACCATCAGTGTCTAGACTAATCGCCTTTTAAGTTTTGTGGTCAGGATCGGGTTTACCTACTATAGTACCGGAAAAGTGCCTATATATATAGCCTATAGGCTTGACAGACTCAGGCTTAAAACTAGGGTATCGTGAGCCTTCAGTTGTAGGCAAGCATTTACACTACAAGTAGGCCTACAACATAGTATTTAATTTGATTTGTCACAAACAGGAACCCAGGAAAAATAATCTCGGTGGGTTAGTTTTCATTAAACAAGATTATGGCTAACGCTCGGTATTACTATTATTATGCCTAGTAGTTCTACTAGACCCTGTAGGCCTATAAGTAACTAGGGCCTTAAGAGTAAGCCTATCGCGGCAAAGACTGACACTTACAAATATACTGAGCGCCATAGAAAACGCATCACTTAGTTTTTCGTATAACAAAATGATCCTGTAAACATATTTTTTTTTTATTTTGCTACTTATTGTGAACAATATTCAAATGGGAACACATCAATAACAACATATTTGTACACTTATGGATGTTTAATCTGTAATCAACGGTACAAAGTCAGAGGGGTCAAAACCAAAAGTACGACAGAGATGGTTGATTATGCTGCACAGCGTTTGTAAGAGCCAGTGGATGACACACGCGCTACTGACAATTAACCATCTTTGTCGTACTTTTGGTTTTGACCCCTCTGACTTTGTACCGTAGATTACAGGTTAAACATCCAAAGGTGTACAAATGTGTTGTTATTGATGTGTCCCCATTTGAATATTGTTCACAATAAGAAGCAAAATAAATAAGATATGTTTACAGGATCATTTTGTTACACGAAAAACTAAGTGATGCGTTTTCTATGGCGCTCGGTATATTCTCCCAAACGCTGAATTTCGATGACTTGGTCTGGCTGCTGCTCAATTTTCCTTTTAGAATTCCACAGGTCTGCTCGACTGCCCAAATTTAAAAGCGGAGGGCTGCAGGGGTCCAATTTTAGACCCCATTTCGGCTTTTGGCAGACTGACAGACGACGCGCATGCTACTGTGACACGCGCTATGACGTAGCAAACAAAAACAAGTAAACAAAATACTTGAAAATATTATTTTATTAATAAATACACAACTACATCTTAGCGTAGTTATAAAGAATATATCATTTCGTCGTTTATGTTTCAAAAGGTAATGATCAAAACAAACATAGCGGCTATAATGCCGACATTGTCAACATGTAGGCCGTGGGAATGTTTACAGAAGTTTGAATGAAGTGACGCAGCATGACGTCATGAATGGTCACGACGTATTTACGAGAAAGGATACGTGAAAAAGTTAAGAAAAAACTTACGCCGGCCTTTGTGAAACCGACGTAAATAATTCGTATCTTTTTCATAAGTTTTTCTTTACGCAGTTTTTTTTCTTAAAGTTACGAACTTTTGTGAAACTGCCCCCTGGTGTATAAACTCTCGCCCATAACAGTTAATACAAACAATGGCTATACAAATATAATTCCTAAAAAATTAAACATGTATCATCTTTAAAAGACACTTAGTGGAATTGATATATATTGACAGTGAATGGTATATCCATAAAGCTGTCTGTTATTAATTAAATATCTACGGCAACAAATACTACACAGTAACCCAAGTCAACAAGTCTAACAGAAAGACACGCTCTCTTATAGCGTTCCAAAGTCTGGATCAATCAAATTGCTTTGCCTAGGCCCTAAGGAAAAATACTCATTGCCGAACTCATTCCACCAAAACATCATGTACACCAAGTTTGAGCGTTTTACCTAGATTAGAAGCCGGGTTATTGTGTCCCCAAAAGTGTAACGGACAACCTGGCGTACATTGACGCCTATATAAAGGGGTATTAGCTATGAAGTTATCGAAAATCGCCGAAAAACAAGAACATAATCCTTCTGCCATTGAATGAGTTAAACGTTAAACAATTCTTCAAACATGCAGAAAAATATGTAAGATTCTTGAAATATTTCGCAATGAATTGGAATAAGTTTTGAAGTTGAACATCAGACACAATGATTGATTTGCACCCCACGTCCTTCCTTTGAATTGGTTAAACAATTCTTAAAAATTTCAAAATGATATGTAAAGTTCTTGAAATATTTCGCAATGAAGGGGAGTAAGTCTGGAGGTTGAACATCCGACACAATGATTGATTTGCACCTCATGTCCTTCTGCTATCATGCTACCTCGAACTTATGTGAATTACCATATTTGGCCCCTTTTTTCAAAGACAACATTGTCTATAAACAGCAGGAAGTATATTCGTGAAATACGAGGAATTGTTGATAAATATACATTATATGTTTATGTAAGTAGACCAGGGTTTCGATTTTCGATAGTAATAGAAATGAATGAAAAGGGGTTATTATTTATGCGCCGTGGAATGTACTTCAAATTCCAACTGCCGAGGATTATTTTACGTGCACGCCATTGTGTACACTAATCTTCTGCTTTCGTCCAATCAGAACGACGGATTCTCTCTTTTTGTCCAATCAGAGCGACTAGACGCCCTTTCTCGCCCGGACCACCCCTGCACCACTGACGATGGGAAACTACTCTGAAAAATACCTTTGTTTACCTTTACTTTATAACATGCTATTATTTATACAAAGGCAGTAACATTTAGTTTCATGTTCATCATTACAAATGGCGATTGAAAGCATACCGTGCATATTGTCATGTACATCTAGGGGCATCATTACAACTGACGCTCGATGGGGGTAGGCAGACTAAACCGGTGGGCAGGGGCAGTGTCGTGAAAGTTTTGGTGGCACGTACTAGAATCGATTTGGCGTATATCGGCTGAGGAATATGATTAACTCTCTGTTTTACATTGTGCTATTTTGAGAGGTATTGCAATCCAAGCTTAGGATTATTGTTGTGGACTATTATATTACCACGTCGGATTATAGCGATTATGGCAGTTTTGGATCGTCAAGATCCTCTGTAATTCAACCCCAACTGGAAAAAAATAATTTGACATTAAATTTCCTTCACGTAAGCATTGAGAAATATAATGACCTCAATCCAGGACGAAAAATGATCTAGGAGTAGGGTGTATGACAAAGAGAGGGGCACGTCAGTGGGAATGATTTCTTTTCTTTAGTAAATTGACCAGAAGTGAAATCCTACAAAGAATCAAACTATGTACTCAGGTGAAGCCAGTCATATGTTCGATATAACAGTGCTGTTATGAATTTAATAAATTGAAAACGTTTTTGTGTAGATCATTGTAAATCCATTTTTTTTTGACCCAATATGCCACGTATGACACAGTTGGCAATCAAGTATGTTTCCTTTAAAAAAATGTATAGTAAGCACACTGAAACTCATAAAGTACTGCAAAAACTAATCTTTTAGTTCAAAATATGAATTTGTTTTAAGACTTGAACACAGATACACAGTTGAAAATTTAAAAAACACCTAGTTTAACATAGAGTAAGAAAAAATTTGACATGAGAAAAAAAATCTTTTATGCGAACAATTTCTATGACTTGTAAGTCAGTAAGGATTCGTAACCTAGGACCAATATTTCCTTAAAAGCAGCTCAAATATCGAGATTCTGTCTAAATGGACAGATGATATTTAGCTAAACTAGAAATGTGTGCTCCTCTGAAATGTGCCCCACTGTGCCCCATCATCAACCACGACAGAAAATCGAAAATGGCAGGCAGACGTGTGATAGTATTATGAAACAAAATATTTTTGATGAGAGTCTATTAATATCTCCTTCACCTGGGATTTCAAGTTTTTGAGCTTTAACAAAATGTGGAGTAGCCAAGCAGTTTAACCAGTCCACCAAAAATTCACTTTTGCGTCAGAAAAACGGTTAATGGCTGATAAATATTAATTAGCTTACTTGAATTTAGGAGGGCAATTGGGGACTATGAAGGGGAATTCCCCAATGGTGTCATACTTTAATATTCCCAAAGCAGTTAATAAATACAAAGCCTGGCTTACTGTGCCCCATGGCTTACTGTGCCGAGCTCTCCCCTATTCTTCACCACGATGGGGACCCAGAGTCAACCAGCCCACGGCTGACAGTTTTAATACAGGGCTAAATGCCAAATTGTGAATATAAATGGTTGGAAATTGCAGACGTTTTAGAATTTAAATCGAAATTAGAGAAAGTTAGATACCGGCAACAATTAGTCGATCACCAGCAGCGTTAACTTCGTAGAAATTTCGAGTTTAATTGTGACCGGCCACGGCAAAATGAGTCGGAATGCGCGCGATCCAATAATGAAATAAGGACAAAATAAGTGAAAACATTGATTTTGATCGAAATTGAGATTTTCACAAATTTGAGTCTATAAATATCTTATCTATCGGCCCAAAAGATCAAAATAGCAATAAAACATTTTAAAACACCTTTATTTGGACGTTTTGTAAGAGTACGTACGGTATGGTATTCTTAAATCTGTCTTTTTCTGAATATTCTCAGCGAAATTAGATATTTTTCTCTGCTCACAGCGGGACGAGCGGTCAATCCTTTTGTAAAATGCTTGGCATCATAGATTATACATATGACCACAGTATTGCCGTTGAGTTCATTTTGAAGGAATACAAAAGGGTTTTAAAACTCCTAAAAATGTAAACAAACTCCGCTTGTTGCTATGCTGCCAACACGGCTCGTTTGCTGATTGGCCCAGGCAACGGGCGCAAAGCATTAGCTGTAAATTGAAATGGCGGCGACTTCCTGGTCGAAGTTTCATGGCGTTTAATCAGAAAATCCCATTGTGTGCATACAATGAATTGGGCGGGTATAGATAACAATACACCTAGAACAAACTGCAACAGAAATCATTTCTTTGGGAACTGTTCAGGTGTGGTCTCTAGTACTTCCATAACAAAAGCGGCCATTACCGGTCTTGGGGAAATTTGCATAATTAACATAAATCCAAGATGGCCACCAGTGGACCAGAAAATCGCTGAAATCTCCGAATCGGTTGACTTTAGTGCAAATAAATGTATTAACGACCTATAGGAAATCGATACTCGGGAGTTAAAAAATGCCGACATTTTTAACCTACGATCTTTTTATAACGTCGTAACGTCACTTTGATGGAATTACGTCTTTCTCATTGTGACGTCATTATCGAATTGTATTGTAACTGCGTTTGGAAAACTGTTACCTTGATGTTGGCAAATACGTAACACCAAAGTCGCAATTTTCGATAAAAATATGAAAATGGCGATTAAATTTTGATTTTGGCGATAATTTTGGCGATAACGTTTTGCGGTACTGGCGATACTTTTTGAGAACTGGCGGAAAAAAACCTTAAAATTCTAATCATTATTGAGTGTTAAGCACGTGGCTAAACACTATAATAATAAATTAATCAACTGGATGATAATCCGGATCGAGTCAATGAGTAGGGGTCCTCCCATTTCGCCTACGTCCCATTTCGACTACAGCTTATAACAACAGATTATATGGTCTGCTAGTTTTATAATCCCTACTTATTTACCCTCACTATAGATAGAATAGATTCTTCCATATACCACCCAGACTACATCGTATAACAGATTATGTTAAAACAAACCGAAAAAGGGATGAAAATTAATTTATATTAATTTATTTACAAAACAAGATATCATATTTACAAAGCACTGGTTCCATTGTATATTTACAAAGAATCAGCAGTCAAAACAGTAGTCCAAATATATTTACAAAACACAGGTCATCCCAATTTTAACAAGTGTCCTATAGCATCCAAATATTGAATTGGTGCCTTTTCGTCATTTGTAAGTTGAGTCTTTAGTCTTTGTAGTCTATTGTCTATTTCCTTATAAATCCGTCTCCTTTTTGTTGGTGCCGCTCAACAGTTGGTTCCATAACAAAGGACATGCTGAAAAGGTACCATCCATATATAAAACCTCGGCGGACTGGAGCAGCGTAAGTTGAGCGTCTGTCGAAAATACCACCATCTTATCATATTCACCATCTTCAAACAATAAAAATTGGTTTTCGTCATTCGTCATTGACCATGGACTATCTTGTAATTGTACCTCCGATCGTGACTTGGGCAATTGTGGTATGGTAGCTCGTCGGTGTCTATACAATGCACTAGAGACGGAGGAAAAGGAAGGTAAGTTAGGTGCAAATTCTTCAGGTATTTGAGCAATTTCTTCAGAGTAAATTAATTGCACAGGTTTAGTTTCTTCTCGTGAACGTTTTCTGGGGCTACTTTTAAATCTGATTTGGTCTTCATTTTCTGGGCAGTGGTTGTGATTTGAAACGTTTCTAACGTATATATCCATTGTGGTGCATTTTCCACTGCAGGTTGACGTAACACACTTCCAATGAATACATTCACTGCGCTCAATATTTTTTCTATACACATATCCATCCAACAAGACTTGCGGCTTACTCCTCTGAGAAAGTACGAATTCCACTTCACGAAGTCCCCCCATAACAAAATTTTTAACTGAATGATAGTGAACTTGAGGAATAAATGTACAGAATTTGAAAAAAAAATCATCTTATGTATATAATCAAATATTAAACTCAATGTAATCTCTAACTATAACACATATTTGTCAAAAAAAAATGTACTCCGAGTTGATTGATGTTATTAAAAACAAGCTAAAATACATAATATTTATCAAATCAAAAATGTACTGAGTTGATATTTTGCTTTGGTGTTATCAAAATCGGTGGAACAGTTCATTGCTGATTAGTTAGGGGTCAGGATTTTGAGGATAATAAAATTTGTAGTCGAAATGGGGTGTAGTCGAAATGGGACGTAGTCGAAATGGAAGTGAACCAATGAGTAATACTAATCAGTTGTCTTGGATTAATGATTAGTTGATTGACTTATCTTATCAACACTGGTCGAAAACATAAGAACTAGTTGAATATCGGCGATTCTTGAACGGGAAAACGGTTCGCCATTTGTATCATATTACCGTCGCCAAAATGATCTAAAGGTGAACAACGGGTATTATTGTAAGCATCTCTTACAAATATAATTGATGTAATATCATTCTATAAGGGATTCAGATTAGGTCTATTGTACACGCAACACATACATTTATAGAAAATTGTCATTCCTTGGACGAGATTTGACGTGTAACTACTGAATATATAGTGTTGTACGATGTTCAAATAGATTAAACTCACCAAAAATAAAATCTGATCTTATTAAATCCAAACTGTGCTTATATATAATGTAAAGACAGATTTTAAAAGTTGTTCTACATGTATATTGTATTGTATATATCGGTAATTATTTTATAATAAGAATAGGTGAGACATAAAATTGTTAGATATTGTATTTTTTATCAATAGTTTTTGGCAGATAAAATATTCAAGTTGGCAGAAAAAAATATGAACATTTTATATAAAAATTATCATCCATTTTGGCGGAAAAAAATTGAAAGCCAGTGTGAGCCCTGCGTAACACAATATGAACATAACATGATTCAACTGAAAGGTGATATATATATGCACTATAGATGATTAAATATCTACATTCAAGTTAAACCAACTGTGTCTATATATTTTGTAAGTCTTATGTCGAGCTGAATAAACTAAATGATTTATTGTCATTAAAACTCCAATGGCTGGTTAACAGTGTGTAATTAAAGACTATAAATGGATCTTTGTAGAAATACGCATATTAATTTATTTAAAGTTGGTTTCCCGGATACAAACTGGGTGATTTGATGACATATTAGAATTAAAAACATATTCAAACTAATTATTTTATCATAATTTTGCTTCAAATAGTTCTCAAAACATTGTAATTGTCAAGTATAGCCTGCTATAAAAATCTATCAAAAGAGGCCATGTTTGCGTCAGGCGATGACCCTCTTCGTAATCAATGGCAACGGCGGCAGAGGACAGGGGAGAATGCATTGCATACACAAGACGATGTTGTCTGTAAGCACTGACTATTTACTACAAATATCGAATCCTAATTAAATTCTCGGATTACCCACTGCCCGCGTCTTTTTCCGTGATTTTTACCCCAGAAATTGTTGTATGTCTAACTCTTCATAAAGTTTTTCAACATGTACACAAATCACTCAAGTCGCGTGCAGCCTTCAACGCCAAGCGTGCAGGTACCCTTATTCGTCGGGTTGACTATTAAGGGAACCCCTTACATTTTTGTCCTGTTTACGCTCCATGAGTGTTTTTCAGGGAATCCAGTATTTTTCTAGTAAGATTGGGTATCTCTTTCCATATATACCAAAATTGTCATACTTTTATAGGCAATAACCACCCGATAAATACTTATCTGGGAACCCAACTTTAAGGTGTCATACCGATGCACATACCTCTCAGGTAGATTCAAAGACATAATATAAACGAAGATAACATTACATTATTTAATTACAATTCTCAGTAGGGAAAGGGATATAATTTATTGTGTAACATTGTGATTATAATCAAAACATTAAATCTCGTCCTATACTATAAACAAGCCATAGCAAGAAATACCTCCTATTGTCAATGTTTTAATGTAACTAGAATTTTCTACACCACCTCTATTGCATCCAGCTATTTAAAGCGTGTTAACAATATATTCATTTAAGAGAAACTATGTAATTTCGAGATTAACATATCGTACAATTCATATTCATTTGATTATCGATCACCTATTTACAAAACTATGGTTTATCCCAACTACTGTGACAGTATAAACATGGTTTAGAAACTCTATCTGAACTACAGGGTACATCATGGTTAAGAGACTGAAGGGTACATCATGGTTTAGAGACTAGAGAGAGAGAGAGAAATGGAGTTTAACGTCCACTCGACACAAACTAGGTCATTTCGGGACTAACACATGGTTTAACCTTATTTCAATAATTCGCTTGCGCGTGGGGTTCTTTAGCAGTGGGAGGAAACCGGGGGACCCGGAGAAAACCCACGAGGTTGGACAGGCGGCCCTACTCCTTGTCACGTACAACCAGGGATTCGAAAACACGCCAGTTGACTCAATGACAGGCTTTATGATACAGCTCGCACGTGCTAACCATTCAGCCATCCAACCCTCCCATTTAGAGACTATATGCACTACAGGGTACATCGAAGTACAGGGTACATCATGGTTTAGACACTCTATCCGAACTACAGGGTACATGATTGTTTAGAGAGACCCCATCCGAGCTGCAGGATACATCATGGTTTGGAGACTCTATACGAACTACAGGGTACATCATAGTTTAGAGACTCAATACGAACTACAGGATACATCATGGTTTAGATACGCAATACGAACTACAGGGTACATCATAGCTTAGACTCTCTATCCGAACTACAGGGTACATCGTGGTATAGGGAAACTCGACCCCCGGGCCGTCCCTGGTAACATCAAGACCGATAGTTACCGCGGGTTCCTTTAAAACAAAATGGTCGATATTGTCGGATAAATTTTTACTACTACGATTATCATTTCGGTCGCCATTTTGAAAAACAAAATGGCGGATATTATCGGATTGACTCTTATACATTAATAAACACATAACTTGTGAAAACTCGAACATTTGTCATTTTCGCGCCCATTTTGGAAATGTTTACTACAATTTTCGTCTTCAGCATCCCTTAAAACCTCTAGAATAAGTATTCAACGACAAAACAGCAAATAAATGTCTTGGTTGCTATGGGATTTTGTTTTGAAACATACCAAATCTTTGACTCAAAACTTACTTTGGTGAGTTGGGTGGCTTCAAGCGGACACAGCTCAGTCAATTTTTGCGCGATTCAATCAAACTATACATCAAATTGAAGGTATTGAGTTGGAGAATGTGAAAATAACAATAACTCAATTTTCAAAATTTCCTCTTTGCGACTCATTATGCCATGACGGGTCACAATTCTACTTTTTCATAGAACTTTCATGCATCAGTCGACCAACCAATGTGCATGTGGGTGTGCTTGTGTGTGCATGTGTGTTACGGGTTAATTTGACGTTTTTACGTTAAACATTTCAATTTTGGTCACAAGACAAAACAAATAACTCAAGAAAACAACATTTCCTCCCTTGTCGGAGTAGAACGACAGAGCACAGGTAGCAAATAACTCTTATACAGATATATCCTTCCTGCCTTTTTGATATGACATAAAAACACGTAAGACTTGGTAGACTAGAACTACAGCCTTGAGAAGGCATTATTTTAGAGAGAAGTCTGCTATAAGCCAAGTTCTTGCAAAAACCTTGCGTTAAAACAGGTCTATCCCAGGCAAAAAATAGCGACGTTTTTAGTCAAGGTTTTCTCAGTGGATTTATATACTTGGAACATACTCTTTCAAATAAGATTGTGGCCCATCCTGAAATTGGCCAAAAATCCAACGTGGCTGCCAGAGCAGCTAAAACGCCTTTTCTGAGAGTTTTGTTTACCTATTGATGATCTTGATAATTCAGTCATAAAAATATACTTCCTTATGTTTAGTGTTTCTGGGACATCTTTTGGAAATCTTACAGCACAGTAGCACATTATATCTGATCTCTTCGCTGCATTTGTTGAACTTGAAATTGAACCGACCATCTTTCCAGTGAAATCACTGCAAGTAAAAAACTGTTAGACCGGCTGAAAACCGACTTTGGAATTAAAGATGATGCCCTGCAACTCTTCCAATCATACATTAGCAAGAGAAAACAAGGGGCCCTGGTTGGAAACAGCTCGTCTGCCTAATCATTGCTTCAATTTGGAGTTGCGCAAGGGTCAGTACCGGGGCCGATACGTTTCAGTCTTTCTACAACCCCAACTAGGCGATCTTGATTCGCAAACTAGGACCTGAATTTCACTTATACGCTGACGACACCCAGCTGTTATTCCTTCAAGCCATCAGATCCCAAAATGTTAAACTATCAAAGTTCAATATTGAACAATGTAAATAATATAAAACTCTGGGGTTCGGGGAATTTCCTTAAACAGAGTACCTGGTAATTTGTTCAAAATAATACCCCTCAAAGCTAGATTGTGGTCTTTCTACTCGTGTTGGAGAGTCACTCATCGTCAATGATACTGCGGCACGATATATTGGTGCAGTCGTCAATTCTAACATGAATATAGAGTCCGAAATTAACAATGACTGTAAAGCGGGCTATTTTCAATTGAGAAACATATAGATGGAACAAACACAATGATACAGTTCCTGGATATCTCTAAGCTAGATAACTTTAAATCACTGCTGTCGGGTGTTTGGAATAAATCGTTGGACCGATTACAAAAATTAAAACAACTCATCTTCTAGATATGATCATATAACTCCAATACTGTTTAATCGCCTTTGGCTCCCAATAAATTAGAATTAAAATACAAAATTCACCCTTTCATCTACAAGTGTGTACATGAACTTGCGCCGATATACCTCCCACAACTATTGTGGAAGTATAAGCCCTTGCCAACTCCAATTCAAGTGTCGATAACTTCTTGCCAATTCCGGAACAAATTATCATTTTTTTTTATTTACCAAAGCTTTTTATTAATAAAATAAAATCAAGTACGAACAATCTAAACCATTAGACAAAATTCTAAACAAACCTATTGGCAAAATAGTGTAATCAGCAAACGGACTGTTCATCGTGTACACAATATATGACAAACAGTGGTAACAGATGTCTGGATGAGTAGGCTTAACCTGACTGTAATAATATGGTCTTTTTATCTAAATTTTTAACTTATTCTTATTTTTGCCTCTGACTCTTTTCATTTATTTTCTTATGTATTGTATTTTCTTGAAGCCTGTAAAGAGCATCTGGGCATTTAGGTGAAAGATTCACAATATAAATAATCCATAAGAACATAATAAAACTGTTAGCGCGATTATTTCCATTTCGTTAAAAACGGTTCTCCACTTCAACGTTTGAATCATAGTCTCTAGTCCATTAAAAGTTTTCCTTGTAGTAGATGACTCATCCCAGATAACAAACTACCTGAAAAGGAAAAGAGTAGTCAGCACCCTCACAGAACAATTTAAACAATCGATTAATCACATACGATATAGTTTTATGACTTATTATTCATAAATAGTGGTGCAGGTTCTAGTATCTTTAGACTTTATTATCCCTAATATATTATGTTAAATCATTCAGCAAGCTGAACCGCCATACTGTCCTACAGCAGTTTATAACATTCATAATGCAAAGGTTACATACAGGAAACTACACAGACAAATATGACATCAAATCTACCCCCACCCCCGCGCTTGGGTTTTGCGGCGTTACGCAATGATGTTCCCCCAGGAACTCCCAAGTTATGTCTGAAGGGAAATTAAACCTCATCATTCTTTCTTATATAGAAAGTATAGATGTGTCAGCTATTACGGCGGGACAATTACCATTTATTTGCTGGGAAGTGTTTCGTCTGAGCACCGTTTTACGTCAACACTATTCTATTTAATTGGACTAATCTGTACATCATATTCCTGGACGATAGTAACCTCCTTCCAGAAATTGATATTGGCATAACTGTCAGTGAGTTAGTCTAAAACTTGAATCTTACGAAATACATACTTAGCCCATTTCTCGTTGTCACCCATTCAATATTAAACAGAGCATCTTTCATAAAACTAAAATAACCCGTATAGTATTACAATCTGATATAACAATAAGTCTGTTTTCGTAATGGCTAGAGTTTTAAGTAGTCACGTGTGCCCCTATTCTCTCTTCGCCACGTTCTCTGTTGTTCTTTCCCCTCAAAACCAGATCACTCATAATGGTAAAGGTAATATTGACAAGGTGTTATATTAGTATTTGGGGGCTTGGGTGGCTGAATGGTTTGCACCGTGCGCGCTGTATTATAAAGCCTGTCATTAAGTCAACTGGCGTGGTTTCGAATCCCCGGTTGTACGTGACAAGAAGTAGGGTCGCCTGTACAACTTCGTGGGTTTTCTCCGGGTCCTCCGGTTTCCTCCCACTGCTAAAGACCCCTACGCGCAAGCGAATTATTCACATGAAATTAAACGATATGTTAGTCCCGAAATGTCCAAGTTTGTGTCGAGTGGACGTTAAACCCCATTTCTCTCTCTCTTTCTACTAGTATTTAAAGGGTGCATTGAGTTAGAGAGATAGCTCCTTTAAAAAATATTTTGATAATCTATGATATTATCGAAAAACATAAAGAGATATTGATATCTCAACTAAACTAATTGATGCACGTTTGACATTTTATGAATATTTATATGACTAATGCCGCTGACAGCCACACCTGTAGTTTCGCGATAAGATAACAACATCAATATTGATTTCTAATTGGTGTTTTTAACTTCGTGACAAGGAATAGGGTCGGGCTATTTAGATTAGAACATAACATGGATTCAGAGTAAAGTGTACCAAAGTCAAACAAAATGTTATCATCATCATATCAATCATATCAATCACGCAGTTTGTTTAACTCGGATGGGCAGAATTGTGGTCTTTACTCATTTTACGCGCCCATTTACACTAAATGAAATTCCAACCCCTTCTTTGAGAAAATAAAGGGTTAATATTTAGGCCCCTTTAATTCACCCGATCTCCTTGCTACATTCTATTGCTACCATCGTTGCATTAATAAATCGACAAACATTCTATATTACATTGTTTTTGGGTGAACAACTGTAAACAGTGACCATGTCATGCAGAAAAATCCGAAGATTGACATTTTATTAGTCTTCTCATAAAAATATGAAATATGAGAAAGGCGTGGGCGAAATTATTAATATTATCATTTATATTGTACTTCCACGACTAAGTGATCACGTTTGCTCTATAAATTATGGTACCGAAACTAAATATACAAATTGAATTTGTTCATCTTGCTCATCAACATAATAATGTTGATACTTGCCGCAACTAAACAGTTATACGTACACTTAATATAAAGGACCATATTGGTATCTGTCAATATACAACTGGTAGTAGTTTTTTCTTTGATGTCCATAGCAGTTATATCTCATAACAACCTCTCATGACGTCATCAGAGGTTGATATATTCGGTTCATATCAACAAAGCCCTGTATAGGGAAAGTTACGACAACTCATTTACAGGCGCCATTTTGGGTCCCAACTATGACGCCATAAAAACTATGACGTCATGGCGTCTTATAGCTTTACTCAACAAAATGTTTTTTTTTTCTTGGTATATCGTTTTACGGAATATAATTTATCCTACACAAATTGCAAAAGAATAGTTCGGATAGTCTCCAAACCATGGTGTATCCCTCTTAGTTAGTATTATCCTGTAGTTCAGATAGCCTCCAATCCATAATCTACACTGTAGTCTCTAAAACATGATGTACCCTGTAGTTTAGATAGAGTCTAAACCATGTCTACACTGGGATAAACCATAGTTTTGTAAACCATAGGTCGGTCGTCAAATGAATATGAATTTTACGATATCCTGAAATGACATAGTTTCTCTTAAAGTTACATTATGGGAGATAAGATAAAGAGATGGCAGTTCTCACTATAATAGTTAAAAACTAGATAGTGTAAAGGTAATTTATTGAAAATTTCAGTCAAATTGATCCACTATTAGCCGAGAAAAAAGCGTTTGAAATATTCACATAGCCTCGGTCATCATTACTCAAATCATTAATATAAACAGCATAGTCTCGATTATCCACTTGATTGATTTAATTATCAACGGCCATTAAAGCCCCAATAACACTCTTGTTGTAATTGAATAATATGTCCCAATCTTTATTCTGGTCAACAAATTGTATTATTTTACAATATTCAAATAAATTGATGATACAAATTTCATCGTAACACACCTAATTTAAAAAATTGGAAAAATTCAACTACATGATTTGAAAAGGTTAACGTAAACCTTTTCAAATGTGACTTGGATTTTAAAATATTTTCGAACCCTCTGGACAAGTAAAATATGATGTAATGGATAATTTACACAACAGGTAGGACACATAAACATCTGGTACTTAGAATAAGACTATTATTTATTTTCTAGAGCTGCCAAGCCAGCAAGAGTGTTATTGTCCCTTTAAGCGGCATATAGGAATTCAATCCGCCAACATCGAAGGCTAGCCTTGACTTTAAGAGTTTATTATGGTCTGGATATGTTAATTAATGTCTAATTGATTATTTAGATAACATCTCAGGCCTAAAGAAAGACCTGTAATAAGCAGATTTTGCTCTTGCATAATGCTATTTTAATGAATATATTGTTAACTCGCTTAAAATATATGGATGCAATAGCAGGCCCGTAGTTAGCCCAAAATTGTTAGAGGGGCAAAGACTGCTGGGGGCGCCGATGGAGCTTCTGTGGGCGCCGATGTACCTACCGTGGAAGGATCTTTAGGGTGCTCTCCATATGCGTATGTTAGGGGGCAGAATTTGGAATGCCCGCACCAATTTTGGGTTAGGCCTACAGACGTCTAGGGACCATACGCTCACCTCCCCCAGGAAAATTGAGAAAATTTGACGACCTCAAACGCGTTTTCTTGCTATTCCAGTCCCTGAATTCAGTGGGTCGTCTGATACAACCTTACTATGGTGGCTGGGTCGAATTCCAATCAATTGTTTATATTCCACGGAGATGGGGAGGTCGTGAGCAAATTTTGACTGCCGCAAACGTGTTTTCCTGCTATTTCAGCCTATGAATACAGCAACTGAAATGTGATCCAATATAGTCTACCTTGGGTGGCGTACCATAGGCTACTCCTTGCAGTGTGTCGTTTGATTAGAGTTAATCCCACTTAACACTGATGTATTGGAAGAAAATTTCTGCTCCAAATAATAACTGGTCAATAGTCCGATTAAAAATCCAATAGCTAACTACGTAACAATGTCATTACGCGTTCAACAGAGCTCTAAATTGGACGATTTTATCATTAACCAGTGCATAGCAGAATGTTACAGAAAAAATAATTGCGTGACAAACAAGGTTATCTAAACGGGTACAATACCTTAAATCACTGTCCAAAGCTTTAGGGAAGACCCCAGATTAAACGAAAGGCTGTCATGTTGCTGGCCAGCAATGGCCGAGGATGGATTTCATGGGTTATTGTTCAGGAATATGGTGGCTTACCTGAACCCAATACAACCGCCGCATTTTCCAATCTTTTTGTAACCGAAATCCCACCCTATTCCGACCTGAATTCCAACCATCCGATCGGAGTGTGGCAGCTGCATCCACAAATAATAACCGATGCCCGAAATATGTGGCACAAATTAGTGTGGCTTCAGACAAAATGTTTTAATCCATTGTCAATTTAGTACTAATTCGCAATATTCTATTATAAGAAAAGTAAATTTAGAATTAGTGTTTTATTACATTTCAGGTACTTTTTTTTTTGCCACCCACATGAGAGCGACCTGTTTCAATTTTGAAGATTATCAAGCCATTCCGGGTGCCCAATTCATTCGTAGGCGCCTAACTTATCTCATTAGCATTATATTGTGGGCACCAGTGATCTCGTCATTATGGGCGCCCTTACGGGATGAGGCACCCCACAAATCATGCCGTTTGAATTTTTAAGATTATCATATTATTGGTGTCCAAGATCTCGATATTATGGACGCCCCTTTGGATGAGGCCCCGACAAATCATGCCGTTTTGGGCGCCCCGTTGATCAAGTTGTGGGCGCCCAACCAATCTGATTCGACATTATGCACTATGTGCGGCCCGACATTATACGGCGCCTCACCAACCATTATGGCCGCCTCTCCGGGATAAGGCAATCCACAGATCAAGCCGTTTTGGGCGCCCAATTCATTCGTGGGCACCTAACTAATCTCACTAGCATTATATTATGGCCGCCCATGATCAAGTCGTTGGCGCCCAACCAGTTCAATTCGGCATTATACACTATGTGCAGCCCATTATTATAAGGTACTGCACCAATCATGATTGTTATTATGGGCGCCTCTCCGAGATAAGGCACCCCACAAATCAGGCCGTTTTGGACACCACATCAGTTGTCGTGTTAATCGTGTGGGTTCTTATGAGACGGCTCATATATAGCGACATGATTGGCGAGGCGCCCATAAAACCAAGTGACATTGGTTGGGCGCCAATCTCGTCGTGGGCGCCCAACCAATGTCACTCGGCTTTATGTGTCGCCCATACAAATATGGAAACTTTGGTCGTTGACCTCGTGTTGCGCGCTTTGGCGCCCATTGACGGAGCCGATTTTTCCACAACGGCCAAAGGGCCCCCATAGGGGGCGCCGAAATTTTCCAGGGAGGGGGGCAGCTGCTCCCTTTGCCCCCCGCTAGCTACGGGCCTGAATAGATTTGTTCTAGAAAGTTCTAGTTACACACTGTTAACCACACATAGACGTCTTATGTCAATAATTCATACTTTATTCAGCTCGACGAAAATCAAAAAAATTATACACAGTTGGTTAAACTTGAATGTAGATATAAATAATCTACGTTGCATATACATAATGTATGTACCTTTCGGTTATACACAGTTGGTTAAACTTGAATGTAGATATAAATAATCTACGTTGCATATACATAATGTATGTACCTTTCGGTTGAATCATATCATAAAAATATCTTACTTAATAAAGTCTTACGTATTTGTCGACATTAAGGTTTAGGCCTACCTGTTCTATTGTTCCATTTAGCCTTTGAATTTTCTTGTTTCACATTTAGTAGGGATGTATGATTTTATACATGGAACAAAAAGCCGATAAATGTTGGGATATGTGGAACAAACTCGAGACAATTTGTAACAAATCTGATATGTCTTTGATAGGGCCTACTGGTTGAGAACCAGAACAACATCATTCTTTTCATTGGAAATGTGGGGGGTGGGGGCAAATACTCAAAGGAGTCGGACAAACTCAAAACTAACTGCGTCCCCTGCATTGTCTAGGCCGACCTGTGGAATAACATGTATTTGTATCTGTTGAATTTGTGTCGTTTATATATTAGACAAACACATGTCGCGCATAGACATAAAGAAATTTCGATTTTTGAAATATTGATGATACAATTAATGATCGATGACCGAAAACTGACACACAGGAATGGCTCCAGACCAAAAAATCGCGCAAATTATTTCAGGCGCTTATTTTGCCGGCTAGAAGGAAAAATGGTTTATCTCCCAAATTATTATATATATTTTGGTTTTTCAATTTAACCGTCTGCACAAAAAAATCTGATTTGTAAAAGCATATGCAAGTTAAATATATTTGATAGCGCTTTTATCTGGGAAATCTTTTACTTCATTTTTTTTTATGAATTCGGCTATATAACAATAATGTACTCTTTGTGTTGTATAATAATTAATAATGATAGTATGTTCATCTATACTTTTCGTTTTAAACATGTATGATTTGTCGCCTATAGACTCTTTTTCGCGGAATTATATAGCATATCTATCAACATTTCATATCCCTGTCGGGGCAGGCAACTTCGACACAGCAATATAATTGGGCATAAAATAGATAGTGAGTAAGCAATGACTTGGGACCCAACATGGCGTCTTTTTACACTTGACGTCATATTTTCATGACGTCATATGAAATTTCTGGCTTCACAGTTGTCGCAACTTTATCTATATACGGCTTTGCATATCAACCGCTGATGACGTCATGGCAGGTTGATATTTCATATTTCATATCAACCATAGAAATATAGACTAGAATAGCAATCACGTGACTTTTGACGTCCGATGACGCGACTATCAGGCGCCATCTTAGAAGGTGTAATCAGTGTAAACAACATGGCGGGTCACTCGTATCCCTCCAGTCAGCCACGCGCGAAAAACGATCTGCGTGGACCACAGTGTTTTGCTTTTTGGTGTTAGTTTTGACAAGTAAGTATGAACATTTAATTAATTTGGTTTGGAAAAGCCTATTAGTATTACTAGTATTAGTATTCATTATACATTATACTATTAGGCCTAATTATTATTAGTGTCACTCACAAGGACAAGGCCTAGGCGGCTAGGCCTAGTGTAATTTTACCGTACAATCGTAATAACTAGTTGGATTATTTTCTAAAACATAAATCTTAACAGATAGCATTGCTAACTCTATACATCTCGGCCTATTATTATGCGAGGTTTCACATGCTGGTACCGCCATACACTAGCGGTTATCATGAAATTAGGAATAGGCCCAATGAATATACGATTATGAAGTTACGCTTAAATTTAGGGAATTTCCTTTGAAGTGTAGCCTAGTAGTTATGCGGTGGTAGGGCCTACTAATAACGGAGTCTATTCTTAACTCTAGCCTTTTCTATGTTAGGCCTATTAGGCCTTGGCCTATACTATTTTAATTTTAAGTAAACTTCTTTTCTATATATAATAAGAGAACAAACTTGGCAAATTAATCTATATAGATGAACACAACTTCTACTTTTATTTAATAAAATAATTTATAATGTCACGTCCCTTTTATTGTCGCAAATAGTAATTTTATTCCCTTACCTCATCACTACCCACCCCCACCTCCCCACTCCAATTTGAATAAGATCAGACATCTTAAACAAAAGGTTTTGTTTATATTTTGTAGAAAACCACTGGTCAGTCTATGACACCTGAATAACAGATCGACAAACGGACATAATTTTTATTCAGAAAAGAGATGGGTTTCCTCGTAGCCATAGTTATAAACATTTCCCCAATTGATTCGACAACCAAATCATAAAGTCAGTTGTAGCCTATTCTACGGCGGCCCGGTAGTGACACAACATATTGAAAATGGAAGAACTGACATACTCACAGCACCACAAATCAACAGGAAGACCCTCTCCATCGCAGATGTAAGAGAGGGGTAGACGTTCACAAATTGACAAGGCTAGGGCGGCCTATTCGTCTGCTGTACTGAACATTGGCAAATTCCTCACAGAAATAGAAACTCGTTTGGATGAATTAAAAGTCCTGATAGAACTTAACGTCCACAGAATTGAATTTACTGAAAGTTTGAGTAATATTGAATATCTAACACTTGAAGACGAGACCGTTCTTAACGAAGACACTACGCTGTATGATATTACTGCAGAAAGAATATTCCATGCGTACACGTACACGAAGCCGCATGGAATTAACCATCTGTGTCGTACTTTTGGTTTTGACCCCTCTGACTTTGTACCGTTGATTACAGATTAAACATCCATAAATGTACAAATGTGTTGTTATTTATGTGTTCCCATTGGAATATTGTTCACAATAAGAAGCAAAATAAATAAGATATGTTTACAGGATCATTTTGTTATACGAAAAACTAAGTGATGCGTTTTCTATGGCGCTCAGTATATTTGTCAAAACACGAACCCCCAAACACAGGCACTTGAAGGGATTAAAATAAAACTTCTTACTACTGCTTGACTATATAGTATAGTATATGTACAAGGTATGTCAGAGGCCATCTTTGTTATGACTTGTTGGCTAAATTCCGTCTGCTAACATCTCACAATACTCACTAGTTCTAAGACTTTTCATCGTTTTAATTACCAACGAGACTTTATTTGCTCATTATACACCCTCCAATGTAGTTAAATTGGTCATTTTACAGGGTTATTAATTACAAATCAAACTTAAAGTGTGTTCACTCGGCTATTCATATCTTCAACCCACGAAGCAAGGCCGTTGTTGAGTGAGGCTTGATCACCCAGTTCCTAGGCACATATCGAGTAATGATAGGTTTATAAAGGGACTGGGTGATACAGACTTCTTTTGACCTGATTTCGTCGTAATTCCGGTCCGTTGAAGATGATTGAAGATATGAATAGCCGAGTGAACACACTTTAAGTTTGATTTGTAATTAATAACGCTGTAAAATGACCAATTTAACTACATTGGAGGGTGTATAATGACCAAATAAAGTCTCGTTGGCAATGAAAACGATGAAAAGTCTTAGAACTAGTGAGTATTGTGAGATGTTAGCAGACGGAATTTAGCCAACGAGTCATAACAAAGATGGCCTCTGACATACCTTGTACATATACTATACTATATAGTTAAGCAGTAGTAAGAAGTTTTATTTTAATCCCTTCAAGTGCCTGTGCCCCCAAACTGCAAATAAAGCCAATGTAAAACAATCTTCGAAAAATTGTCCAATTGGAATTTTGGTTTTGGTCCGCAGAAAAATATCGCTAAATTTGATTCTGGGTGCTGGAAATGTGATTTTGGTATATAATGGCAAGTAAATATGTTTGTCACGTGAAAAAATTCCTTATTTTTATTGCATATAATGACAAACTAGGTAGCACTAAGCACACTAATAAAAAGTAATACATGGTGTCCGTTGAGGTTATCGACCCAACCATTATTCTATAAAGTATGCAATATGCAAATAAGATGATTTGATTCGTGCATGCATGCTGTCAGCCAATAGTAACGGTACATTTTCCCGTGGTTAAACGCCTCTGACCAATGAAAAAAATAGTTGTTCGACAGAGTTTCTCGTGCGATATTCTATAATTAGCTGTATGACTCCCGACTTGAAGATTTATGCAATTCAATAATCCGAATTGATGTGGATTCCGCTAAGTAAAAGCATGCGTCTCAAATTATGCTTTAAATTTAATGTACAGGTCTATGAAAATGCAATCTAATTAAAATATAGATCTATATTTCGTTTCGTTTTTTATACTTTCGATGGCCTACACTCATGTAGATCTAACTAGTTATAGTGGAAGCTCACGTTCTATGACGTCAGGTATCAAGCACGGGACATTTGACCCGATAACGTCAGTCATTCGATTAACCAATTAGCGACCGCCATGCTTTTCAAATTCCACTTTTGTTTTGTTATGATTTCTATCCGCTGGTGTTTATAGTATAGACGTCGTTGGCTGGTAATATCTACCCACAGTTCCACGCATGAAAAGGTGAAACGGTCGATTCGACAGACCATTTGATTGGCTGACCCCATATTTCAGTCAGAACACCAGTTAAATAACAAGTCCTCCAGATCCAAGAGTAGTAAAGACAAGAAAAAACGAAATTTTGAACTATAAAAAACGGAACGAAATTGGATCTGTGTTTTAATCAGATTGATGAAAATGCCGTTGAGAAATATGTAGACTTTGGATTCTAAAACATTTAAAGAAGCCTCCTCAATATCGCAAATATGATCAAATTATACGTGCATACCTCGAGAACGCCACACCTCGCACCAACCTTTTATATATTTGGACTGTAGCTGGCTATATATGTTCCATATTTCCTGTCTTAACATTTGTTTAATACATAATGGACATTCTGGGGCTTTTATCAAACTTAAAATATAGCACCAAAGAGATACAAATAATGGATATTTTTCTAAACGGAAAAAGCGATAAAAAACATAATGGATGGATTCGTAAAACATGCACACGAATGCATGCGACAAAATACCCCAGTCATATATGTCTTCAAGTGAAGACGCCATGTTTATAACATGATAGTCGAATATTAATGGTGAGAATATTGATACGAATTACTTGTGGTGATGAACTCGATATGGAGGGAGACTAGCCGTAAAATTTGGGATGTTCTTGATAGGGGGCATAATAGTCGTCAAAGTTGTGATGGAGAGGGTTCTCACGAAAATGATATCGATATTGATAATATTCTTAGTATACTGTGGCTAATATAGAGGGGTTTTAGCCGTCCAAATTTTGATTTGAAATTTCATATATACTCTGATATAAGTAACAGACTCACAGGGTGAAGGACGCAAACGAATTCACGAAATTCAAACTCAACCGTCATTATGGTGTAACAGTGATATATTTGAACGATTTTTAGAACCGGGCAAAATTGTGACCTATATAGGTTCCACGAGTTATAAACGCGATTTTTGTTCAATCAGGGGCCGTAATCCAGGAAGTTACCGTTCGATATGTACCAATATCGCAAGGTCATAATTCATATCGAAAGGAACCGAGATCGTTGGGATATTTAAAACCTATATTTCAAGTTATGACCTCTAGAGTGTCCAAAAACACAATATGAACGGACGGACGTCCGGGTGGACATAGGTGGCGTCAATATCCGTGACATGCAACAGGCTGATTTATGTTGAATCCATTTTGTAGAAAAAAAACTAAAATTCGCTGACAACAAAATAGACAATACGGAAACCGTAAATTCTACACATTTACAAACACGTGAAATCAAGATATGGTTATCTGATATTTAGATAACTATAATTGTTTTATAAATAATAGGCGATTGTTAAAGAATCTTGGTTTAAAACATCAAAGGGTGGCGTCATATCTATGTTTTAATGTATTTTAATGTTCTTTTTACATTTTGATGGCACCATGCTCCCTTATTTTAACGATCTTCTAAATCGTATATAAAATCTGTTCCATGGATTTATTGTGTTTTAATGTACTGTGAATATTTTTATCACATCCTGTTTCCCTATTTTAACGATATTCGAATTCGCATATAAAATATATTTAGTGATATTCACGTATTTTAATGTTCATTTTATATAATGGTGACACCTTGCTTCCTTGTTGCTACAATATTCTAAATTAAACTGCATCAAACATCAAAAAACAAATTATTGACCAAAAACAACATACTCGATCATCCGACCGAATACAACACACTCGGTCATCCGACCAAAAACAACCACAAATTCTGCACCAAATATTGAAATAAGCGTACGTGCAAGATAATATAAATTAATTGGCACTATTTAATTAATTACATTCATTAGAAATTGTAACGCCAATGTGAAAACAAAATTGCCGCACGATCAAAGTTCAAGATAATAGGTTGCACTATCATAAAGATGCAAATAATAGAAAGCGCCTCGCACTTTATAGCGCGACTTGCAGTGTTTACAACTTCCAATATGGCCGACTTATGACGTCGTTGTAAAACACGTCATTGCTATTCTCAATGACGTATATATATTAACTAGACCGATGACGCCAATCTGTTTACTAATGACGTGATGACAAATCAGTGCGGACTTCCGGTTCAGTCAAGAAGAGCCGAAAGCGTGACGTTTCTAATGTAAACAATACACGTTGTGCACCTTATTTTTTATCGTTATATCGTTTGTAAATAAAAAGACTGATTGGAATTTAGATTTTTTCTGTTATTACCATCGCCGTACAGTTCACAAATAAAATTTTATATTTTTTAGAAGTGATCATATCTTATAATTTCAAGTATATGACCACGAATGGGCGGTAATTGGCTGATTGGGACCATGGCTGATTGGGACCTGGCTGATTGGGACCAGATTTGTGGCTGACTGGGACCAGATTTGTGGCTGATTGGGACCAGATTCTTGGCTGACTGGGACCAGATTTATGGCTGATTGGGACCATGACAAGGCTTATTCGGACCATTACTTAAATGCCGCGAGTATTTAAAATATGTTTGCATATTTTTGATAATAAGACAACTATGGCAATAAATAGTGTAATTAGTCACAAATAATAGTGTAATTAGTCATTGACGGCTTCAATACAAATGAGCTAAATCACAGAGAATATGCTTCACATTCTTGGCTGATTGGGACCAGATTCTTGGCTGATTGGGACCATGATCAGACCAATGATAAGCGTGTTTTAAATATGTTTGCATGACAATAAATACCACCCAGTATTATCAAATTGTAACCCAATATCAAATAGCCTCATATCAGTATAATTACTGCAATGAATGCGATTTTTTGTAATGAATGAAGCATCTTTTTTTTTCTTCTTTTTTTCGTGTTTCAAGGAGCAATGATGTGAGCATATTTTCCATCATATTTATATAATCTAACCAAGTATTATAGTAGCCGAGACAGAGACCTTCTTGATCTAGACAAGAGTTGAATGCAATACACTAAATTGGTTGACAAATGTGTAACATAAATAACGCAGGCCTACATAAAAAAGCACATAATTATAGTCACGCTCTAGATATAAAACTCCTTTAATTTATATTAAACTTAATTCAATATCAAAACCTAAGTTTCTAGTATTTTTTAATCGTGTGGTCCGAATCAGCCTAGTGGTGGTCCCAATCAGCCTGGAATGTGGTCCCAATCAGCCAAGAATGTGGTCCCAATCAGCTTTGACTTTTGTCCCAATCAGCCATGGTCCCAATCAGCCATGGTCCCAATCAGCTTGGTTTCGAATGGGCAATGCGCTGATTGAGGTCTGGCTGAACTACTTATTTTCATATTAGGATTCATTGGCGTATAACGGCACCCGAAAAATTAAAAATAAATATAAAAAGTCTGTTTACGATTCCCCTATCGGAAAAAACCTAAATAAAGACGTTTTCCCACCGACCACATTTTTTTAATAGGTAAGGTAAGCAATTGCATCTATACCGACCCTATCTTTTAAAAGCCAAATGCTCAGACCCTCTAGTGTCTAGACCTAAGCTTTTTTTTTATTATTCTGAACTGATTACTGGTTATCAATTTGCTGCAGGACCTATGAATCGGGATTGGTGTGATTTCTGCGCCCAAATGCCACAACTCAGTTCTCAGTGTTTACATAAGCACGAATCAGCATTATTTTCTAGAACCTTACGCTGCTCTGTGATTCTACTAGAAATGCTTGGAAATGAATAATATACACTTCATGGCATATTAAAATGTGACACAACAAGGGCTATGGACAGGACTGAACAACAGGGGGCTATTGGGGATGGGTCGATTTTGTTTGCCGAGTGACTGGATTCTGTCGGGAAAATGGACCGTTTTGTCTCTTAAACATAATAAAAACAAAATGAGGCCTACAAATCAGAGAGAGAAATTGGGTTTAACGTCCACTCGACACAAACTATGTCATTTTGGGACTAACATATGGTTTGATTTTATTTCAATAATTCGTTTGTGCGTAGGGGTCTTTAGCAGTGGGAGGAAACTGGAGTGCCCGGAGGAAACCCACAAGGTTGAGAAGGCGCCCCTATCTCCATGCCACATACGCAACTACAAATCAATATTCAACCGAGTCATTCAAAAATTACACAGTGCTATACTTTACTACTTTTCGACCTATAACTGGGGGTAATAATTGATAATTTAAAAAAAATGTTCTCCATCTCGGGCCGGGCGATGCCATTTTCACTGGGTGCCAAAAATAAGGTAATAGTGGGCCGAATTGATTTTCTAATATTGAGTGGAACGATTTTTTGATAGCGCCCCCTTCCCGCCAACCGCCACCATTGAAATTTTGTTTGTGCGCCCCAGGCTATGGAATGAAAGAATCCATGTTGGTTTTAAAGAAAAAACCTAAATTGTTTTTGAGCAAAGCGACCTTAAGGCACTTGTATTATTATATTTTCCACTTTGTCTAAGGATCGAGTGTCATTAGAAATAATGCAAATCACACCCAATGTTCTCGAAAATACATGTAACTTTAGCAGCAACCACGGTATTGAACAATTATTTGTACAGATGCCCAAACAAATTACAATGTAATGTGTACATTGTCATAAAATAACTGCAAATAAATGATCTTTTCAGAAAGAAAACAAACAGTAAAATGGCTATTCAAAATTTTAATAAAAATGCATATGATATTGTAGTAGATTATGAAATTTATCACACAAGTGATATCTACTGTAGAATGTGCTTATGGGTGATAATAAACTTATTTTTTTTATCAAGCTATCTTGCAATATTCAATCGTGCAGTAATATAATGGTACACGATAGATCCATAAGACTTGGTAATACAGAGATAGCTGTTCTTGCTATAATAGTTTTAAATTGTGTTCGTAGCGTTTGACAAAACATGTCTACATAAAGTCTGTTTGAATCAGTTGAGTTGTTAAAAGTTTCTTGAATGATGTTAATGAGGTGTGTTGACGAAGGTTCACAAGTAATGAGACCACCTTCTAGCCATCCTTTAACTTGGTATGATCAGTTGTCTATGGTTGCATTTTTCGATTTCGATCACATTTTCGGTAGATTGTAAGACTGAACACGTCCACACAGATACTTAGGAGCAGTGCCACACTTTTAAACTATGTTATTCTGAGCGAAGTTATGAATGTTTAAAATTTTAAAATAGAATTGTCTCTGGCTCTTCATTACAAAACCCACACGCATCATTACCAAGGATTCACAAAAATGTTGGTACTAATAATTGAGTGGGTAGTAGGGTATTGAAGGCACTGTGGGGTTTTCCTAGCCAAAGAGCTGATATTTTGAAAAATATTGTCTCTGGCGGTATATTAGATTGAAAATTCTAACATGCTATCGTCTAATTTCTAACTTCCATTCATGTAATTTCTATTTTCATTCAGTTATTAGTCTTAATAATAGAAATAAGATGAAAATGAATTAGGATTTACACTGAACAAATTAAAGAAATTGGATTATACTTTGTCTTTTTTTTTGAAATTACATGAATGAAAGTTAGAAATTACATGAATGAAAGTTAGAAATTACATGAATGGAAGTTAGAAATTACATGAACAGAAGTAAGAAATTAGACGATAGCATGTTAGAATTTTGAATCTAAAATACCGCCATAATTGTCAGCACATATTTAAATTATTAGAATTTAAAAATTTCTCCCACGTTTATCTGTAAAATGATATCATTGCTTTCTGTAACTTTGGTTCGTGGTGTGTCTTTTCCTAATATTCACTTTTTATTAATTTGATAAGTTTTTCTTATTTTCTCCTGTCACTTCATAATCTGTGTATGTCATTTACAATCGTGGAAGTGATCTGAAAAATACAACATGTAAATTAAGTATCAATTTACCATTTTCGTTTTGAATAAAAATAATCCTGTGAATCTTAACATAATAAAATACATTTTTAAAATTATTTTATTAATTACCAAATATTAAAACATTTATTAAAATTTAAAGTTGATTGTAATTTTCATTATCTTAGATAAATGTAGCTTATATGATGAAATTTATCAAATAAAATGTTAAGATGATATTACTTTAAATGTATTTTTCGCCATATTTCTATCAGTTGCGAAGCCTGAAATGTCGCATAGGCCTTACACGTTGGAATAAATGTTTTTCAAACTAGGCCTATTTCCCAAGGGCTTTTCATTTCCATAGCTACACCATTACTCACGGATTTGAGCTTAGCACTGTGAAATTTAAAAAGATTTATATAGGTATACATGCAAGTCGATACATTTTAACTAGGTCAGAAGTGACATTAATTATTATTTCATTATCTTAGAGCTATCTAGCATATGTTTAAAAATTGTCTGAATACAAAATGTTTAGACTAGATAATTTCATTTTAAATTTAGATGTATTTTTCGCCATATTTCAATAGGCCTTATTACGTTGAAATAAAGTATATTAGGCCTATTCCCCAAGTGCTTTTAAGTTCCGTAGCTAGAACATTTCTCACGGACATAGGTTTAGTAATGTGAAATAAAATAGAAAATCAAGTTGATTTTAACTATTCAGAAGTAGTATCATTTTTTATTTATTCTAACCTAAAGTCATAACGTTTCCACAGGCGAAATACCGATTGCCTGTTGTAGCAGCAGGCCTTTAGTATTTATTACCGTACATCGCCATGGATATGATTCATCTTATCTTTTATCAATGAAATATTAATATTATTGAACATTTCGACAGCTAGCCCAATGAAGACACACACGGACTTAGCATAAGCCTAGGGATGTGCGAATTTAAGCATGGATAATTATAAAACTTGTATAAATAAAGTACCAAACTCCTATCTAGTATCTAGGTCTACCCGGTCATCATACTCATACTGTTGGAAAGGCGACTGTCCTACTTTCATGATGAAAATTTTACCGTCAGCATGAACTATCTGACTTTTTTTTCATCTCTATTGCTACATACAACAGCACAGCCCGATGTAATCATGTTAAATAAGTAAACAAATGCGTACTAAATGAATAGCATGCTAAAAACTTTTAGAATCTATAAGCTACTTACCGTTACTCTTATCATGTATCCCGCCTTCTGACTGAACCGGATGTTATGACTGGTTTGCTGTCGAGATTGGACATGCGCGCGGTCTAGTTAATATATATACGTCATTGGCTATTCTAGTCTATATTTCTATGATATCAACCGCTGATGACGTCATCCAAGGTCGATATATTCGGCTCATGTCAACCGCTGATAATGTAGATGATCGAAATAATACAAAGAACACAGACATAAAATTTTATTCTTTTGACAATAAAAAAAAGTTATGGTACAGTTTGTAGCATGCAGTAACGAAATAGACGGCGTACTTATCGGCATATTTAAGTCGGTTATCCATACTCCATGTCTAAGATATTTCAGAATTTTCTTTCCGCCCACATTATTTCTCCACACACTGCAAGACTTGAAAGTATTTATCGCTCAAAAGTTCCTTTGTAAAGTATTTTTGGATACAGTCCACTTAAACCAGTCGGTCAAATCCTTCTCTGAAAATACCTACTGTTTGAGTTCTGGTAAATAATAAACGGATTTCTTCGATCAGCGCTCACGCTGTCGATCGCCATTTCCGCCAATTGCGATAAAAATATAATTTTGGCGTTAAAATATTCAATCTGGCGAAATTTTTTGCGATTCTTTTTTAACCATGGCTAAAAAAATTTCTTGCCGCATAGTTTTGATTTCCACGCCGTTACACACACGTTACAATCTATCACTCTTGGCTGAGTCATTTATCAATCAATCAAGTACTAATCCTTTGTCTCTTGATCAATCTCGGATTAGCGTTGATTAGTATATACAGTAAGAGTAGTAATAAACTAATCAAGAAACAGACGATTTAATTGTTTGTCTCCAAATACGAATCGGTGGCTTTTTTTGACGGTTTCTATATATTCAAAATGGCGGACACCGTGAATAATACTCGTTCGATTTGTGTGAGATTATTGGACTATGACGTCTGTTTTATCCTTTTCCTACCCCTGTTGCACGTATCGTTAATAAATAAAGCCAGGTTTATTGTTAAAGTTTATATGGAAGTCGATATTAAACGCCAGAAATGAACGAACGAAAGTCAGTTATTTTCTAATCACATGCCATTAATAATAATGGGCCGTAAGCGAAAACTTGAACAGCCTTCGTCAACGTCCGATAGAAGAATTTCAAACTTATTTTTTTTTGTATTTCACCACCAAAATCCTCCCGAACTGACTATATAATAGTTAAGAAATAGATAACGTAAATGGAATATGCTGAAAATTTGAGTCAATTTGTTTCCTTTGAACCGAGATTATTAGCGTTTGATAGAAGGCCCAGCCTCGATCATCATCACTAAAGAAAGATTCAGCTCTTAGTCCTTACATAATGTATGTTTGTGCATTTGAAAAATGTAGATCTCTTAAGGATGAATGGACATTTTCAAATCCTTGATATATCAGTAAGTGTTTGGTCACAATTTCTGTTATAAAGAAAAATATTCATTAAAAACAAATACACTGTGTGGTTACCCCAGATGTTGAAAAAGCTCTAAAGAAAAATGGGCTTCTGCAAAGCAGTGAAGAATTTTGTAAATTGTAATATTATATGTAAATAAAAATTACAGAAAAAATATAATATAAATAGATATTCGTTCTTTTTTTTGGCGGAAAAAATATATGGCTAATAAATTAAAATCAAAAATTGGCGGAAGAAAAATTGAACCCAGAGTGAGCACTGTCTTCGATTATGAACAAACTAGTTAACTTTGGTTATTATACACTTACCTGTGTGTTTAAAATGAACTCCCGTTAAATAAAATCCATTGCACCACTAAATGTCCCAACGTATAAAAACAGTTCTCTCTTGAAAAATTGAAATCCCACAAACTTTCGGTTAAGAAAAATATCAATATGGCAGCTGGTTACGTCACACCTCGGGAGATATCACTTTGTATCAGGGGTGACAGCATAGGAAATGTAGCATTTTTACGTCAATTCTTTGGTTTAAGTTAAAAGCACGTGTCGACTCGACATTGAGTTTGAGCGTTCGCACACATAACAACCTGTATTTTTTAAAATTTGTTACCGACTTAATTATTTGATTAGCGGCTCGGATGGGATAATTTTCTTTTTAACACGCATGAGGAACAAAAATAACTACATTCTTTTCACGGGCCTTAAATATTACCCATCTTTATAATATGGTATGATAATATTTTTATTTAACATATATGCAGGCCATTTACAACTAATGTTCCGCTTCTTACAGGGTGTTACGGACTTATCGGTATTGTATCCGCCACCCAATGCCATTAGGCACTTTGAACGCTGCCGCAACACGCTTAAAAATGTCACTGAAGCGGTTATTATTTGATCGAAAGAATGAGATCAAATTAATAATACACTCAGAGGTGTGCTTCGTGATCCGTGTTAAACTATTTATAACATAAAGAAGATAGGATATTAAAATTTATATTTTATATATGACTCTATTTTTACGAGTATCCGTGCAATCAGTGATTCTTTCAATCTAATTAAAATATAGATCTATATTTCGTTTCGTTTTTTATACTTTCGATGGCCTACACTCATGTAGATCTAACAAGTTATAGTGGGAGCTCACGTTCTATGACGTCAGGTATCAAGCACGGGAAATTTGACCCGATAACGTCGGTCATTCGATTAACCAATTAGCGACCGTCATGCTTTTCAAAAATCTACTTTTGTTTTGTTTTGATTTCTATCCGCTGGTGTTAGTATAGACGTCATTGGCTGGTAATATCTACCCACAGTTCCACGCATGAAAAGGTCAAACGGTCGATTCGACAGACCATTTGATTGGCTGATCCCTCATTTCAGGCAGAACACCAGTTAAATAACAAGTCCTCCAGATCCAAGAGTAGTGAAGACAAGTAAAAACGAAATTTTGAACTATAAAAAACGAAACGAAATTGGATATGTGTTTTAATCAGATTGTGATTCTTTCATTGTGAATAAAATTTGATAGTCTGGCGATCAATGGTTTCAATATAAAGCTCCTATGTAATTGCCTTCAATTGATATTTTCGTCGCCCAAACTCAACCGATCGTAATGTTGGCGCTTTGCTTTGAGTATAGCACGTGGTTGCCAAAATATGCGTCAAATTTAAACAACCTCGCTTCAGTGTGTTGGATTCGTCCAATATGTGACGAAAGCAATGTTATTATCCACTCTGTCGAAATAACAAGTAAATATTCAAATTTTTCAAGAGAGAACCGGTTTTATTCGTTGGGATTTTAAGTGGTGCAATGGATTTTATTTAACGGGAGTTCATTTCAAACACACGGGTAAGTTTATAATAACCAAAGTTAACTACATGTAGTTTGTTCATCATCGAAGAAATCCGTTTATTATTTACCAGAACTCAAACAGTAAATTTCAATCACGGTTCATTGTCACAAATATCGGACAAGATTGCCTTTTGATCCAAATTTTCTTCAGGCTTTGGATAGATCCTCATCATATTTGCATCCACATCTATTCCATTGTCAATATGATGACTAAAAAGGATTGATTATTCGTTTAATTATCCGTTTTGTTCTTGCTTTCAATTCAAAATGGCGACGTGTAAACAAAAACACGCGCATTATTACATCGGTAATTCTCGCTATTTGGCGGAAACTACCGAGCAATTATCCAATCACTGCTGCCTTTTTTAGAAGAGTCCATTAAATTTAAGGGTGAACGTTGTATATGTCAGATATAAACCTACTCTCCCTCGGATTGATATGATAGAAAACCCTTGGGCTTCGCCCGCGTGTTCTCTATCATATCAACCTTGGGTAGGTTAATATCCTATACTTATCACATATGTGATAGAACTGGTTTAACACGTTCCAAATATAATTTTAACACAGTGATCATTGCTACGATAGATACGTAATCACGGTTTCAACAAACGAAAGTGACGAATGCAAAAGGAAAAAAAACGAGTGCCATATAACTGAATTTCTGCTCACTAACAATTCCTTCGAAGACTATATAGAGAATCTCCTACGAGTGTTTTTTGATATCAAAAAATATCAACACAAGTTGATAATGTAAAAAAAAAACGAGGCTCTGTCGAGTTTTTTTTACTTTACCAACGAGTGTTGATATTTTTTGATATCAAAAACATGAGTTGGAGATTTTATTTATCACCCAATCCTTTCTTACATGCAGAAATAAATAAATATAATTCTTTGGTACAGATTTTCACCTTTACTGGATCTAATTTCATTACTGCGTAGTGATACATCAGTTTCTTGATTGCAGTTTAGCTATTGCAAAGTCCAGTATTTCCTTCAAAGTCAATTCAATAAAAACAGTTTCTTTTTAACAAAAAAGGTCACTTTTTATTTAAAATAAGTGGTTTCTTTAAAATAAAAGAAAGTAGTTCTTTTTTGATTGACCAATCAAATTCATGTAAAGCGATATCTCCTAAGGAGATATTGCAGTAGATTATGTAATTTATCATACAAGCGATATCTACTGTCAAATAAGATATTGGGTGATAAAACAAAGTTGTTATATGAGACTGTGAGAGGATATCTGACAATTCAAAAAAGTATAGTAATTGGATGTCATTAGATAAGAGAAAAATAGAAAAAGTCTGTACATTCACGCGTTTTATTCATTCCATGTTTAATAAAAAAAAACATGGTAATGCACGGATTTTTCTATATTTTATCGTTTTCTCTTTCCTAGTGACAGCCAATTTCTGTTTTGAATTGTCAGATATCCTCTCACAGCCTCACATAACTACTTTGGGTCTTGGAAGGAATTGTTAAAGAGCAGAAATTCCCCTTGTATCTGTTATCACTCGTCACTTCAGTCAGTTATACAGAAGGATAGCTCGTATTTTCCTTTTGCTTTCGTCACTTTCTTTTGTTTAAACGTAGAATTGATCTCTGTGTTAAAATTACATTTGGAACGTGTTTAGCGAGCTTTTTCACATACGTGATAATGACCGACACCAATATTGTCCCTTAAGACAAAAGCACGTGCGCCGACGCTTTTTATGAACTGTCCATAGAAATTGTCATTTGAGGTTAAATAGTCACTAACAAAGCGAAAGATATACCTATATTGAGTTACAATCCATCATGTCAGCCGTATGTTTAATTAAGAGATTATAAACTATAATAACAAATGTAAACATTATAAAATGTGGTTTAAAATCAATACGTGGAGTCATTATGGGTAGCGGACAGTTGAATTAATGGCGTCTGATAAAGATGAAATCCAATCCGCTTGAGGTTTTATATAGAGAATCGGGTCTGTGTATAAAAATATTCAGATACGTGCTCAGTGTTGGATTCATAGATACGCAGATCTCAAAAATAATTTGGATTGGTTCGTAGATAAAACCTTTAATGGAGCTTTCGGAAAAGGCAGAAACTTGATGGTCATCTACTCACAAGATGCGAGATGGATTATAAAACGGCGCAATGCCAACACTGTAGTTTTTGATAAGGAAAAATTTCAAAATATCATGCAATTTCTCATTGACAATGCCATATTTGAGGTTGGGGATCAGATAATACAACAAACTATTGGTTTACCAATGGGAACTGTCCCCGCCCCATTTACGGCAAATAAAAGAAAAACAGATTACAAGGTAGCTAAAAGTCTAAATTATACCCTCCGATACATTGATGACATAACACCCATCAAAGATAACGGAAATTTCAATTAATATAAAAGTGAAACATTTCCTCCTGAACTAATATCAAATAAAGGAAATTCGGGCACTATAAATGCATCTGTTCTTGACCTGGACATCAATATAATTAATGTTAAATTTAATGTTGGTATATATTCGACAAAACGGACAAATTTGGTATTGAAATAGTAAAATATCCATGAAGTTAAGAGTAACATAACAGATACTACGCTATATAGTGTTTTCTATTCACAGGCATTGCGTTTTTTTTTAAAATATGCAACAATAAAGAACTATTTCTTTCCCGAATAAAATCTCTTTATTTTAAGTGCACTTCCAAAGGCGGTACACACTTACGCATTATAAAATAAATTTCCAAACTTTCATTTCTTCAACATACCAAGTTTGACATTTCTATAAATATATAACCGACTACATATTGGATAATGATTCAATTTAATATTTACTTAAATTTCTTCTGCAGTTGTCTAATCCTGTCTGGATTACCCCCCTTATTTTATGCCTTTATAATACACTTACAGAGTACGATTTCTTCAGCATTCATTTTTTGTATTTCTTTCGTGGGGTATTATATAATATACATGTATATATATATTATGATTTGTACAATTACATAACTAACGTATTTTAAGATTTTAACGTTAATTTATCTGGAGTATCGCCCTTTTTATTGGTTATTGGGAAACTTTGTCACTTCCGAAGTAACGACTTATTTACGTCACGCTATAAAGTCAGCAGACGGCTGTCTTCCGAGACGGTCTACATTCCCTATTTGCGTCCTTGTATTCAGTTTTGCTTGTTTCTGTGACGGTTGGAATATGTGCCCTAAATGTATTCAATATACCTCGATTCCATTGAAGGCCTAACCGTTTCTTTATTGATTTAGTGCATTTAGTTTTTTTGACTACTTTTCTGATACATTTCCCCAGTGTGGTTAATTGTGTAGCTGAATTAATACAATATGCTTGCATTCGTATTTTTTGACGCATATGACAGATCATGACCCATGCTGACATTATGCAATTTGTTTTTCCTATTGTTTTGAAATATGAGTGAAGTCTGTGTGACCACAGGCCCGGGACTGTACAGCGCAGTGGACGCTTACGGCTATCCCCCGTATCCATTCACTCTTTTTGAATTGTTTGTTTGTGGTCTCTGAGTATGATGTCATGTCCATATATTTGTTTTGTGTAAATTATGTGTGGTACAGCCCCCCTGCACTTACTATTAAGGAGTAGTTCAGCCCTGAACGTAGGTCTCATTACACTCGCCCTATACGTTCAGGGACCGTGTAGTTGAATCCTTGTCGAAAAAGTTTGGCCTCCCAGACAATTTTACTGTGCAACTATTTACTGCTAAACGGTCGCCTGTCATCAGTCCCTGTGAACGCCTTACCAATGTAGCCGAGCTGAATTACTGACGGAGTGTACCATTGCAGTTTTACACTGTGATTATATAAATGCCACTGTCCTTTGACATATTGTAGTGTCGCACACTGAAGATATTTTTTTTTGCTTAGATTTAACTTCAGACTGTGTGTGACACCCGAATAATTCAACCCTTATTAGAGTTAATTTCAGAATAGAGTTAATTTCAGAAAGTGTGTGGCAACCGAACATAGTTCAACCATTATTAGATTTCATGTCAGGTTGTGTTGGGCACCCGAACATAGTTAAACTTTTGCATAGGAAAATGGTTTGAATTTTGTGCTAGGTTTTGGTGAATATTTATGATATTGAGACGGAATGATAAAACAGATACGAGATTGGTTACATTGAAATGAAAGGACAATGAAAAAAAATTTACTTATATTCTACTTCCGGTTTGTGAACCTCTAACACTTTGAGCAAGGCTTGTGCACATGTTGATAATAATAAAACGTAAATTTATATCGCACCCAAACACCATAGTAACAAGGTCCCTACTGTGCTTACAAAGTTTATGATGGAACAGATATGTTTATAGTCGACGTTTGAAAATGTCAGTTGATTTGGAATTTTTAAGGGGATGATTAGGATCGATCGAATTCCATATTACAGATGAAGCATATCAAAAAGAACATCTACACATTTGGGGATTCACTTTGTGGAAGAAGACGTTCAAAAAATAGCAAAGAGAAAGGGTCAAATGAAATAAAATAAAATGGGATTTAACGACTCATTTTTCTTCACCAATCTCGCTAATGAAGATAGATGCAGGTCAAAGAGACGAGAATTGGCATTAAGAGTCCATGAGAGAAATCAAAAATGTACTAAGGACATAAAAACACACTACTAGTACAAATAAACATTTACATAGAATAAAACAATAAAATGTAAAAGTTAAAGGGGCACTATGTAATATTAAGATAACGAGCTGGCCGTTATTGCTATAATAGTTAAAATAGATAATGCATAATATTATGAGCCAAGTTATAAAGGTTTGTAGTTTTGACAAGATGTGTGCACGAATCATTTATGTAGTGCAGAAGGCCTGACAAGGACAGCTGTCTAGTCTTTCGGATAGGACGAAAAACCGAGGTCCTGTGTACACATTGGCGTGCACGTAAAAACATGTTGGTATATATTCGACAAAACGGACAAATTTGGTATTGAAATAGTAAAATATCCATGAAGTTAAGAGTAACATAACAGATACTACGCTATATAGTGTTTTCTATTCACAGGCATTGCGTTTTTTTTTAAAATATGCAACAATAAAGAACTATTTCTTTCCCGAATAAAATCTCTTTATTTTAAGTGCACTTCCAAAGGCGGTACACACTTACGCATTATAAAATAAATTTCCAAACTTTCATTTCTTCAACATACCAAGTTTGACATTTCTATAAATATATAACCGACTACATATTGGATAATGATTCAATTTAATATTTACTTAAATTTCTTCTGCAGTTGTCTAATCCTGTCTGGATTACCCCCCTTATTTTATGCCTTTATAATACACTTACAGAGTACGATTTCTTCAGCATTCATTTTTTGTATTTCTTTCGTGGGGTATTATATAATATACATGTATATATATATTATGATTTGTACAATTACATAACTAACGTATTTTAAGATTTTAACGTTAATTTATCTGGAGTATCGCCCTTTTTATTGGTTATTGGGAAACTTTGTCACTTCCGAAGTAACGACTTATTTACGTCACGCTATAAAGTCAGCAGACGGCTGTCTTCCGAGACGGTCTACATTCCCTATTTGCGTCCTTGTATTCAGTTTTGCTTGTTTCTGTGACGGTTGGAATATGTGCCCTAAATGTATTCAATATACCTCGATTCCATTGAAGGCCTAACCGTTTCTTTATTGATTTAGTGCATTTAGTTTTTTTGACTACTTTTCTGATACATTTCCCCAGTGTGGTTAATTGTGTAGCTGAATTAATACAATATGCTTGCATTCGTATTTTTTGACGCATATGACAGATCATGACCCATGCTGACATTATGCAATTTGTTTTTCCTATTGTTTTGAAATATGAGTGAAGTCTGTGTGACCACAGGCCCGGGACTGTACAGCGCAGTGGACGCTTACGGCTATCCCCCGTATCCATTCACTCTTTTTGAATTGTTTGTTTGTGGTCTCTGAGTATGATGTCATGTCCATATATTTGTTTTGTGTAAATTATGTGTGGTACAGCCCCCCTGCACTTACTATTAAGGAGTAGTTCAGCCCTGAACGTAGGTCTCATTACACTCGCCCTATACGTTCAGGGACCGTGTAGTTGAATCCTTGTCGAAAAAGTTTGGCCTCCCAGACAATTTTACTGTGCAACTATTTACTGCTAAACGGTCGCCTGTCATCAGTCCCTGTGAACGCCTTACCAATGTAGCCGAGCTGAATTACTGACGGAGTGTACCATTGCAGTTTTACACTGTGATTATATAAATGCCACTGTCCTTTGACATATTGTAGTGTCGCACACTGAAGATATTTTTTTTTGCTTAGATTTAACTTCAGACTGTGTGTGACACCCGAATAATTCAACCCTTATTAGAGTTAATTTCAGAATAGAGTTAATTTCAGAAAGTGTGTGGCAACCGAACATAGTTCAACCATTATTAGATTTCATGTCAGGTTGTGTTGGGCACCCGAACATAGTTAAACTTTTGCATAGGAAAATGGTTTGAATTTTGTGCTAGGTTTTGGTGAATATTTATGATATTGAGACGGAATGATAAAACAGATACGAGATTGGTTACATTGAAATGAAAGGACAATGAAAAAAAATTTACTTATATTCTACTTCCGGTTTGTGAACCTCTAACACTTTGAGCAAGGCTTGTGCACATGTTGATAATAATAAAACGTAAATTCATATCGCACCCAAACACCATAGTAACAAGGTCCCTACTGTGCTTACAAAGTTTATGATGGAACAGATATGTTTATAGTCGACGTTTGAAAATGTCAGTTGATTTGGAATTTTTAAGGGGATGATTAGGATCGATCGAATTCCATATTACAGATGAAGCATATCAAAAAGAACATCTACACATTAGGGGATTCACTTTGTGGAAGAAGACGTTCAAAAAATAGCAAAGAGAAAGGGTCAAATGAAATAAAATAAAATGGGATTTAACGACTCATTTTTCTTCACCAATCTCGCTAATGAAGATAGATGCAGGTCAAAGAGACGAGAATTGGCATTAAGAGTCCATGAGAGAAATCAAAAATGTACTAAGGACATAAAAACACACTACTAGTACAAATAAACATTTACATAGAATAAAACAATAAAATGTAAAAGTTAAAGGGGCACTATGTAATATTAAGATAACGAGCTGGCCGTTATTGCTATAATAGTTAAAATAGATAATGCATAATATTATGAGCCAAGTTATAAAGGTTTGTAGTTTTGACAAGATGTGTGCACGAATCATTTATGTAGTGCAGAAGGCCTGACAAGGACAGCTGTCTAGTCTTTCGGATAGGACGAAAAACCGAGGTCCTGTGTACACATTGGCGTGCACGTAAAAACATCCCTTGACAGTTCGAATTCGATATAAAAGTAGGCCGTCGTGCCGTCCGGGCAAAATTTCTCTCAGAGCACACTATATTGCGTATGCCCGTCTTCATTAGCTCATTTCGTGGGAGCAGAACAGTGGGACGTTAAACCCCATTTCATTTTATTGGTTATTGATTATCGTAATTAATGCCCCCGTCAGACCGGAGTGGTGACCCCACTGCGTTCTGAGACCGAACGGCGGCCTGGAAATACACAAGGTCGTCGGCAAGCGTGAACACAACGCGGAAAAATGTCCCAAAATTACAAACTTAAAAAAAGTCGCGTTGTTACTGCGACCTGTACGTTTATACAGCATTCTCGCGGTGGGCTCGTCACGATCTCTCCACGCTAATGGCGTTTCTATTGAGATCTATAAGCTTGGCAACGGCGGTCATCGAAAACCCGCATCGCTCAACCACACGTCTTATCTGGACTACACGTGCGTTTCCACCGCGTCATCAGGGCGACTATATAAGCTGGTCAGATTTTTTTTTCGAAATTTCAAGAGGACCTTTGAATCGCCCGTTTTCAAAGCAAGTCGTACATGAAAAGCATAGTCGCCACAGGCGAGTAATACAAGCTTGGTAACCGCGCCATAATCGTATTAAGAACTCCATACACGTAGTGGGAACCTCATAACATCGCCATATGCTTAGAGGTAGCCCCATGCGGTCGTGGTGCAATCGCGCGACAGTGGTGGAATCATCGTAACATCGCCATGACAATGCCATAAGGACTCAGATCTCTTGGTGGGGTCGCGGCCGACACGTGAGGGTTGTGGTGAAGACGCCATGAATGCACCGTTGCAAATGCTACAATTTTCGCAGCGTCTTTGCCACGTGTGCACTGCGGGTGTAGTACGTTCATAGAGATGTTTCCATGCTTACCTCGCGACATTCGCGACCCACCACGTTCTCTCAGCTTTCCAAGTCATATGACAGAACCTCGGCGTTTGCTTTGAACATACTCAAAACAAACGCCGTGACTCAGCGATTATTGGCGACCATGGAGACCACAGCACGATATCTCGCGTTTCCACCACGCTCATGGTGATCTTGGCACGCTCTGAAAACAATTTTTGTCGCCGTAGCAGCGCAGTAAGGACGCAACCCCGGTCTGACGGGGGTCTAAGGTACAGGTACATTGGAGACCTTGTCACGTTTCTCCTTTTAAAATCAAGTCATGGAAAGGCCGAATCGTTCTAATCTAGCTAGTTAAAATCTCGATAATCCGATGGCCTCGAAAGTTGATTACTAGTATGGTCTTGCCATGTCAATGAAGGTCTATTTAATAATTTATATAAATTTTTAGCCCTTGAATGATGTATCTTTAAATAATGAAAACGAGAGAAGTATTATCAATCTAATCTACTTAAATTGTTATTAAATATTATACTTCCAGTGGTGTGCAGGTGTGCAGAAATGGGAGGATGGAAACCGTTTTAAATATGTAAACACAGATAAAATAATTTTTTAATGGAATGTAAATTAAATGAAAAATAAATCAGCCACATTTAAACACGGATAAACATTCACACCAGCTTGTGTGAGTATAGGGCAGCTTGGGCAACAAAGTCAACAGCGATAATTTAAAAAACAATAATTTTAATTTCAGTCTGTGAATGGATGCCATCCCTCACTCCCTCACACACAGGACCTCAAATGGGTGTCTGGGGGCGTAATACACCACTTTTGGAGTCAAGAATATGTTACAAATACAAGAACTTATATTTCATACATCAAATCTAAAATAAAATAATATACAAGCCAGTATGATGTCGCACTAATTATTTAGACGGACACATGGGAGTAGTAACGCATCACGCATGGAGCATAGTGAATATAGTCAACGCACACAACAGTCTATTCAAAATACCGAAATACCCGCGAAAAATTCATTTCTAAGGTTTCTTGAAACCATCTTGCACATAATACTGAAAATCACTTAGGGTTTGTGGTTGTTTTCGACGTGACAATTTATGCAATGAATTCCCCCGAAAAACATCGACCGAACACAAATATCTATAACGCCACACCTTTCTCCCCGGGGAAACTACGTGATATTCCTATGTCCTGGCAGCTTAGGTTCGTTTATTCATAAGGCAAACAAGCATAATGAAAAAATCAATCGTGCTCAATTGTCACCAATTCTTTCCCATTTGTTATTCAAACAACCAGAAGTGCAACATTTAGCACGTGGGCATAATAATACAAACGATTAAAATCTTTCCCCTTTCAGTTCGACCCTTGTTTGGGCACAATCAAGCGTTCATATTCCCTTTAAAATCGAGTATAAGAGCAACACGACACCCTTAACATTATTTAGAAAAATGTATTGCTGTGGGAGAAAGTGTATTGTTCGACCAGTAGTTGCGTAGCATCCGATAGCACCCGACTCCAAGTTCACATAGCATTCTCAGACTTAAGTGTAAAATTTGCTCAACTTTCAATCCCTGTTTATGAGAAATATCTAGAAAAACAGAACTTTTCTTTGATGTATTTGATAACAAAAGTTTTATAAAGGGATATATTTTAGTTAAAATAAGAGGAATATTTTTGAGAAAATTCCTAATATACGTCTGAGAATGCTTTGTGAACTAAGGACCCGATGATTACCTTTATTAATTAGATATCCGCTAATTGGACCTTTTATGCGTGGAACAATTTAATTTCGACACGATGAAAATAACGTACTGGGAATAAAGCTTTAAATAATAAAAGATCAATGATCGAATGAATTAATTAGTTTAATTAAACCAATTTAGACTTAATTATCTTAATCCAAGGTTTTGCTTAGAAGAATTACAAACAAGTCTTTTTCTTTCATATTATCGACAAAAGTCGAGTAGGTAAAACTTTATGAAGATCTTTCATACCTAGTTTTTATGGGGATACTCAATGACCTTTCCAGAATCAATCACAGAATAACGACAGACAAATCCTTTTCAATCCGACTTGTTCTCTACGGTTGCTATTTTCATTAAATATTGCATAATCATTTTGAATTCAATTAAAATGAGATATTTTAGAGAAGTGTAAATAACAGAAGCTTGTGGTATTACTTTATCCGGCCTTCTAACATTTCTCTAAAGCACCAAACCTACTGAAAAATAATAGCTCTTTGTTAAATCAGTTACCAATTGATGCAATCCAAGCCAGAAATACACCAGTCGTTCAATCTCTGGATAGGCTGTTAACAAATAAATATTAATGTTATATTTGATCAATAAACAACGTGTACATTTGTTTTTTGCGTCCAGGCAGAATTGATCTTTGCATCCTGTGGTATCGACTGTAGTATTCTGGTTTTAAAAAGAAGCAATTATTTATAAAACGTAAAGTATAGAGGAGCCAAAGCACTTAGAAGATTTTGGTGCCTCCTTTATAGTATACAATTCAAAATGTAAACAATAATATTCCATAAACAGTTCTTAATATTAATTTTTCTATAAAATATTTTGAATTCATCAGCTAACAAAACTGAAATTCTTTGGTCCCATGCTGCCCAACATCACGTGCTTATTTTCCTTAATATTGTTATATATGGAACACTGACAGTTCACTACGGTACCTCTAGATACATATATCTGTTCATATCCATTAAAATTTAATGTGCGTTTATAGGTATTTTTGTTATAAAATACATTTTTGTTTAATGTGTTTATAAAATACATTTTGATTGGAATTTTTAAATGATATGACTCCTTGCCATAGATGATTTCAAGAACCATGACTAAATGAATTGATTTTATACTTGACACATGAATATGCAGTTGATTTAGACGAGGGAGGGGCTTGAATAATGCAAATAATGCTGCGCGTTGCAATAAATCAATATTTGTATCGCCATATAAACCGAATAGAAGGCTGATAATCTCTTATCATTACGTTTTCAATTTGAAAAAAACTTAGTTTTTGCATCACGATCAAAAATGGAATGCCAAGAGCAATTGAAGCGTACCTGGATTTTACCTTTATATATTTGTGGTAATTTATTAAGGTTAGACATTTGATTTTTTCAAATTGTATTCTGTTCCACAAAGAAACTTGTTAATATTAATCTAGAATTGGCCCGCACCATGAAACATTTTACAATATTTTGTTATATAAATAACAGAATGGGTTTACTTACACCATACCGTTAAGGAACTTTTATTTTATTGTTCTGTAGATTGCTTTAAAATTATGTACGTGTACCGTATACAGATACAATTCGTGTAATTATGGTGATGCAGCTAAAGCAGTGATGAAATTTTAGTCAAAGGATGAAATTTCATAAACATACTATTTTTATTAACAGGAGTAACAATTTTATATTATATATACTAGTGTAACAATTTTATGAAATTATGGGAGATTAGATAACGAGTTGGCAGTTCTAACTATAATAGTTAAAATCTAGCTAATATAAAGGCAATTTGCTGAAAATTTCAGTCAAATTAATCATCTATGAACCAAGAACAAAGCGAATGAAAGTTCCGCTTAACCTCGATCATCACTACTAAAGTCGGTGGGACAAAACTAGTAGTCTCGGTTATCCATTTAATCGTTAAATCAAGAAGGACAATTTTGCAACAAATCGAATAACAAATATCGCAGGCTAACCTAGACATCGAGAGTTGATTATGTTCTTGTAAGTTAATTAATGTCCAATAAATTATAAGTAGTTTTTATAACAGTCCAGGCCTAAAGAAAGACCTACAATAGGCAGATTTTGCTCTTGCATAATATATGTTTAATAAGCGTAACAATTTTATCATACATATTCTAGTTTTATTGAAAGGTGTAACATTCTTATCATACATATTCTAGTTTTATTAACAGGTGTAACAATCACATATTATACTAGTTTTATTATTACGAGTAACAAATTTATCATAATATACTAGTTTTATGCTTCAAACTGTTTAAAACCGGAAAACATTTTTTTTTGTATAAACAATATTTTATTCACAGAAAAGGAATGAAGAACAGACTAGGCCTATATTACCCCTCTCCGCAAAACATTTTAAATTCTTAAATGTATCATATACACAGAACAGCACATCCTCCCCCAAGAGGACAACGGGTGTTCGTTTGGCTTTTGGTATTTTTGGCCTACTTGGATATCAAAGTGGGTGTTTCGGTCTGGACAGTAGAGTGTAGCTTTTTGAAAGCACGATTTACAGGATCCCAGGTGTTTGTTCCACTGACTTCAAAATGTCCCAGTCCGAGGGCTGTAACCTTTTGATATTGATTAAGCCAAGCTAATACAAATTTTAACCCAAACTTTAACCTGAAGTTTAATGAAATCATCAACAAAAGTAGAACTTTTATTATATAATATTTTAACATAGACATCTCTGTTTCTAAACCTTTATATTTACTCATATTACATAAATGTGTGCGTTTTGGTCCACATTCGTCTACGAACCAATCAAAATTCCATTTACAAACTAGTCGTTTCGCATTTGTTTTTATACAATACCAAATATTTCATACTCTAATATACTTGGATGTCTTTTTCTCCCTACTTACACCCTACTGATCCCTTTGAACGCCAGGTTGAGAAACACTGTTCTCAAACACAACGTCACGTTTTTGTAATCTACTTCCTGTAACTGGTACCTTCGTCAATGATAAAGATAAACTCTTTAATCGATGATTATATGAAATCAATGATTCAAATTGTTAAACTTAATTTTAATCGTTGACGAAGAGAAATCCTAACCTAATTACCGACGTTTTAATTTCTACATCGACGATGTTCATTTAGCCGTTGTGTGTATGAAAGATGTCAAAGTGATCAGAGCGGATTCATGAAATAGTCCACTAATTATTCAAGATAATTTCATAGAAGCGGTTTTGTTTGCGAAGACAAATTTACGAGTATCTAACATCGTTTTGAAAGATAAACAGATTGAAACTGTAAAGACAGTTTACAATGGTAAAGACTGTATTGCAATATTACCCACTAGCACATATTACATATCGCTGTGACAAAAGTCGACATTTTGCTAACTTGACATTGTTTACATAAGGCCACAGTACACCAATTATTGTCCCATTGACTTCAATGTTATATCAGGCTCATGTCACCAGCTATAACTCTTTCCAGAATATTCGTTGAGCTAATTCCTTCACAAGGCATAAAGAACAACACCTGGCAGTCATCTCCTCCGAAGCATGTATGAGGTTCACCATCAGTAAAAGTTAAAGTAGACTGGGGTCAATTTTTTACTTCCGGTTCAATGTGAGACGTCTTTCAAGCCCTTTTCCCCATGTTATTCTTCCGCACAAATATCCTCTTTTTCCACCCAAACTGGCAAAATATTCAAAATTCAAAACCTTCCCAACAATTTCACATCTAAACAAAACCCTAAAAACGCCTGAAAAAGGAAGAAAAAAATAAGGGAAAATTAGGCTATTTTTAGCTCAGAACTACATTCGTAACCAATGTAGGAATTTTTTGGTGACCTGTTCCATAAACCGCGTGCTTCCGGTGTACAAAGCAGTAGGCCAGTCGATAAGTTCCACCCTAAACTGATCACGTAAGCGTTTGAAATGGACGGCATTTGGGGCAGTGATGTATTCTCGAATTATGACTTAGACGGATCGCTGCGTGCATTATGATATAAACAAGCACGGTTAGATGCTATCATTGAACCGGAAAATAGCCCGCAAAAATCAACCAAGTTATGCCGGGGGCTATACCATCCAATTTGATTTTTTTTACGATTTCAGCTTTAAACAATATATATTTTAAATGTGTACAAATATATAACTAAATTATAATGTATGATATACAACTGTATAAACAAAATCCCGGCAATCTGCCAGTTTATGCTGATTTATCAATATCGGTTATGGTAGGGACTTACGGTTCAATGAATAAGTTGTTGGCTCAATAATCCAGCGATTCCGGGATCGATCGCTGTCCTACCCGAGAAAGTACGCCGGGGTTTATCAGCCAAGTGTCTCCTTGTTAGTTTAGTAGGGTGTGTTGCCTGGCGTGCACGTTAAAGTACCCTTGATAGAAACGCCGCTTTGCGAATACTCTTTTAATTCGATTTCACAGCGGATGTCGCATATCTCTCTCTCTTTATTAGCCCAGATGATGTGGAAAAGCAAGGCTTTAAACCTCATTTCTTATTGACGGAGAGAGTTCATTGGGATTTTCCGACGTGGTTTTTCCTTGTCGCGGGCGCAGGACGGACGGCCTGACAAGAGCAGCTATCTAGTCGTTCGGTTGTGACGAAAAACCGTGGTCTTTAATAGCCCAGTTGGAACAGAACAGTAGGACGTTAATCCCCATTTCATTTTGTATTAATTTTGGTATAGCCTTTAATACTGGGGTATTAGATAAAGTTATATGTTATATAAACTTAAGAAAGATACTTGCAGACTCTTGATCAAATACTTATCGCAATGTCGGGACTGGGGTTCATACCGGCCTAATACTATTTCTTATTCATATAAACGTCATTGTAGACAACGCATCTGCATCTACCATAAATCATTTTAGGAATAATGCTGATAATGGGTGTAAAGTCTTCGATTGTGTTAGGAAGCCTCTTAGGGAGCCACGGTGGCTCGGTGAGTAAGGCGATGTCGCACTAATTTGGAGATCCCTGGATCGATCGCCGGGGTGACTTAGGACGTTACTCATGGTTTAAATCAGCCTGTTTTACCTTTGTCAGTAGATTTTTAATGTATACTATATCAACCTTTTATTTTAAAAAATGTCGTCATCAGGTTAAATCAACCGTGGATATCAGATCGCGTTATGGTCTTAGCGCCTAAACCACTAATAATAGCTTACATACCATATTAAAACGAATACACATGTTATTACATTTAATGTGTTTTTAAACTTAGTATGATGTTACCACGAACGAAAATGGCGCGTATCTGTGTTATATATTTTGGGAATTCAATAAGGTAAGATATTTGGATTTTAAAAACTGTTCTGTTTATTACGTGAATTGTTTTAATGGGTCAGTTTTTTTCGTTGGGTGGCCTTGAAATCTATTGTCGTTCCTTTAGTGGTATATACACTGCGTGGCCCAGTGCTTTCCTTCATAACGAAAAGTAATTTTCACCTACATGTTATTCTTATGTAGACACCGTATAATATAGCTTGGGAGATTGATTTCCATTTCCAGGTGAAGACTGACGGGTTTAAGTTGTTTGAAAACAACCAAAGTTAAAGAGTCATCTGATTTGAACAAAAATGTCAACATTTTTCGTTTCCGTAATTTTTCTTGGCCGCCATTGGCTAATTCAGTTTATCAGTCCTACATTAATTATTTATTGTTCGATTTGTATAAAACCATGTTCATATGTTCCGTGGTTCAAAATGCCATTTTTTTGTTACCGGTAAAGTTTCCTGTAGGCACCGGAAGTGGCGTAAATTCAGCAAAAACTATAATATTGACAGTTCGGTACCACTTTTTGAAAGCAAATACTATTTTACAAATCTGTTCTTACTCAAAAGATGCGCCCTGTGAAGGTGCACAAAATCTCGGACTCAGTTTTTTTGATTTCGATTTGGTTTTCAGGCCATTTCGGTTAAAAGGTTAAAAAATTTAGTTTGTAATATAAGCAGTTGCCGAGAAATGGGCAATTTTGCATGAGTCACTTTTCACGTTATTTTGGCTGTAAAAGAATCAATTATTATTCGATTTTCAATTTTCTTTCACTGTCTGTTGCCTATTGCCACAGTCGACTATTCCAAACCATTTTAACACTTTCACTGTTACCGGAAGTGACGTCATTTAGGCAATAACTGAATTTTTAGCCTTAAAAATACATTTTTTATTCAAATGACTATTATTTGTAATATTTTTAGAATTATGAAATTTAGTTCCCATCAACAAATAGAATGAACCCATACGATCATATGGTTTCTAACTTGTATGGTTGCAGAGAAATGGACGATTTTCCACAAGTCACTTTTTACTTTATTTTGGCTCTAAAAGAATCAGTTATTATTCGATTTTCATAAAATTTTCACCATGTGATGTCTTATGCCATTTACGATTTCATAGAACTAATTTAACTTTTTTAGTATCACCGGAAGTGATGTCATTTTGTCAAAATCTGAATTTTTAGCCTGCAAAACAGATATTTTATTCAAATGAGTCTGATTTGTAATGTTTTCAAAATTATGATATTTGATTCCATTCAACAAATAGATTGAACCCATACGATCATACAGACACCACAAAATGGTTTCTAGCTTGTGCGGTTGCAGAGAAATAGGCGATTGTCTACAAGTCACTTTTCAAGGTTTTTGGTCTATAAAAGTGGCAATTATTATTCTATTTACATAAAATTTTCACTATATGATGTCATAAGCCATTCCAGATTTCATAACACTAATTGAACATTTTCATTATCACCGGAAGTATTGTAATTTTGTCAGGATCACTTACAAGTAACAAATGCATAAAATGAATTGATATTTGCTGGATTTGGTTGATTCTGCGTCCAATTTATTTGATGTGTGCAATGCTTATGGGGAAACCTGTTTAATGGTTTCATTGGTACCGGAAGTGACATATGTTCAAGGGTAACGTGGCACCGGAAGTGACATGTTAAAGGGTAACGTGGCACCAGTGAAACCCGTCATTCCTGCATGCAGGTCTAGTTATTACTATGATTATTATTATTATATATTTTTTATTTGGGGGAGCCTATTTCTCGGCAACTTTAGGAGATACGGGTCGGAAGTTTCTTTTTTTCTCGGGAAACTGGGTGGCGGTTTGTCGTTAAATGTAAAACGAAATTTGTGCGCATAGCGGAAATGCCTCAAATCTTTAACGTGCACGAAAATTGAAAATCGGTCATAATTCTGTTAATTGTAATTGTCAACCGATTTTTCAGACATTTACATGTTTGGATAGCTTGAGACATTTCTAAGCAGATAGCAGTTCAAACACGTCCAATTTAGAAACTTTGTCGCTTTCAATGTTTTGGTGAAAATTGGAAAATTTTCAAAATTATCAATTTTTTTTATTTCTTGGAATTTTTAAGTTTTGATTACATTTTCGGATAGCTTGCGTCCAGCCGATTCCAACGATATAAGTATTGTTGTGAATTGTTAATTTCGATTTTGGTCGATTTTTTGAAATTTTTAGTCAAAATTTAATAACTCTAAAACGGCTCCAAGGATTTTTCTGAAACTTCAGGACAATGAAGTCGAAAGTCTAATCCAGTACTTAAACCATAAATGAAAATCCTCTAATCACCGAAAGTGGTCAAGAAAAGTATCTGTACTTTGACAAATTCTGAAAATGGGTGTTTGTCCGGAATATACGCTATATCAATTGATTGTTTACCGATTACTTGGGGGAGCCTATTTCTCAGCAATTATAAGAGATAGAGGTCTGAAGTTTGGGTTTCACTGAGGAAACTGGGTGGTGGTTAGTGCTTAAATGTAAAACGAAATTTGTGCGCATAGCGGAAATGCCTCAAATCTTTAACGTGCACGAAAATTGAAAATCAGCCATAATTCTGTTAACTGTCAACCAATTTTTCTGATATTTATATTTTTGGATAGTTTGAGACATTTCTAAGAAGATAGCAGTTCATAAACGTCTTATTTAGAAACTTTTTCGCTTTCATTTTTTGGTGAAAATTGAAAAATCGGTCCTAATTATGTCAATTCCCAATCGATTTTCGAAAAAGTTATATTTTTGTACAGCTGGGGATATTGCGGATGCGATAAAGGTCGAATTGCGATACCACGCCGTTCTCTTTTTTTCTTCAAAATTTGAAAATGTACTAAAATTGTAATTTTATGGAATTTGTGAGTTTTTGATTGCGTATTTAGATTTCCGGCGTCTGTAGGATTCTACCGGTCCACGTTCATAATGTTGTAAATTGTTCAACTATATTTTTCACTTTCCTTCTATCGTAATGCGCATGCAAAGAACGTGTCAATATCTGAGTTGTGAAAGTGTGTGTGTGTTTTTTTTTAGAAGTGAGTGGCGGGTATTGTCTTTGTCATGGATCTGGCTAAGGTGAAAGCCTTCGGTCTTGCAAGCAAGTTTAGTTATGTTTGTAATTTGACCTTAAATCATATAACAAGTCTTAGGGTAGAATTCAAAGCAACAACACGGAAAAATATTATTTTAAAAATGTTTTTTGATGATATCGACATGTTATCCTTCATTTTATCGATATGTTATCCTTAATGATATCCTTAAAGATAACCCTATTGATTGATATCCTTATTGATTCCTTATTCATTGATATTCTTATTGATTTGTATCCTTATTGATTGATATCCTTTTTGACATCCTTATTGATTGATTTCCTTATTCATTTGTGTCTATTTTAATATTATATTATTATCTTGCAAATTTCATTTGATAAAATAGCTGCACGCTGTCCGTTACCCAGTATTTAGACATTGACCTAACTTGTTCAAGTGGATCAAAAAATTTTATGCGGCCTTTGTTTGTATTAACATCCCGCATACAGGGTATGTCAATCTAATCCTGACTAATGAAACGAGATACTGTCCAAACGAAGCTTAAGCTAGATATATTATTATAAGACGAGTGTTCTCAAATTCATCTGTGAAATAATGTCCCAGGTACATAAAATGAATTGAGATTAAATGGGGTTTTATGTCCCACTTTTCTGCACCCTTCAAGCTTATGAAAACTGGCATAATTCATGTGTGCTCTTAGTGGCAATTTACCCGGACAATGGCGCACTGGCGCTGCGATCTAACTACTAAGTGATCTTTTACGTGCCCCAACAGTTTGTGCACTAGATGTTTTTATATGGCGAGGGGAAATCATTGAGGAAAATTTCGAGGAACTTTCTTGACCAACACCATGCTGGAATCCGTGACCTCTTTGTTGGTGAATTTTGTGCAATAGTCACTGCGCTACACCGACTTCGAAACTTTGGGAATGGTTGCCTCCTCGCACGACGTGCACGTGTAAGAACCCTTAACAGGTAAAATTCTAAAAAAAAAGAAAAAAAAGGAAACGGCAGAGCATTGCAGCCGTGGTCATAGAAAGAAAAATGAGTTATTTAACCACATGTTTAAGGAAGTATATGACTCTATTTTTTGGAACCATAAAATAGACCAGAATGGGTCTAAAGCACATATAAATGTCAGATAAATGTATATTTAGGTAATGACGGTTGTCGTGCATGTAATGTGAGTAGTTTACATAGATAACACATCTGTATTGACTTGTCACTCATCTTTCTGTTATCTGGGGCTTAACGAAGACGAGAGCAACCCAAGTAGCGCAGTATTAAGCAGCAATTGTATTCCATAGAATTGTGTCCTGTCTATGTCCAGTTCAGTTACTTAAGGCCACTGGCTCGTTTTAAAGGCAGTTATATGTTTAATATTAGCATGGAGTTAACAAGGTAAGAACTATTAGTGAATCGACAAGCCATTTTGTTTCGTGTAGGGAGTAGGGGTCGTCGAGTGGTTTAATGCGTGTGCTTTAAATCATACGGCCTGTCATGGAGTCAAGTGTGTTTTTTTCCCTATCCCCCTGTATCCCCCCTTTTCTAAAAACACCTACGCGCAACGAATTATTGAAATAGAAATGTAACATATTTTAGTCCTAGTCTAGTGTAAAGGACAAGATAAAGAGATAAATACTGGCACAACACCTGACAACATTTTGGTATCTAAATTGGCCTGAGATGATACAGAACAATTAAAAATTGGGGGGAATTCAAAATAAGGACTTTGAAATAAAATATTTATGAAACAAATATATCATTCAGCACTACGGAACAACAGGGTAAACAAAACAATAAAATAAACACAACAGTTCTATGGATAACAATTACTGTATTTCTATTAAAGATGTGTTTCAAGAATGATTCTCATGTCATTATCAAGAGCAATACTGATACAGCATAAGGCAGTTTTCCCATATTTTTAAAGAAAAAGTACATCGTGGTTGAATTATTTCGTCTAATTAGTAAACTAATATGTACCTGATCACGCATAATAATTGTGTAGCAATAATATTTTCATCAAACTGATAGTGAAAACACGCCCCACAGTCAGGAGCTAATTGGCAGTTGAAATATTGCTAGCCGGATGTGGACAGTGTGGCTGACAAGAGACACACTGGATGTGGGCGTGGCCTGCCACTGTTTTTGTACGCCGTACAGTCGCCATGCTTCTTCTACAAAATGAAAACAAGTATAGCGATTATGTACGGCGGTATTCTTTTATTTAATTATTTCTGTAGTTTTGTAACCGGAGTTCAGCTTTAATACACATAGTTATCATTTTTATGATTTCTTAGTTTGAAACTTTGTGTCTGGGGGCATAACGACAACTAACAATAAAACACTGGATATACTTACACAGTTTTATTGTGAAATATTTTGCAATATATTTTTTCAATATTCGATCCCACTCAACATAGAGTTTAATTTATTTTTGGATTTTACAGTAATAATCCGCTATTGATACTGGAAACGTCCAACTGAATTATTAATTGGAAAATCGATGTGTTTGCAAACGGTGTTCCATACAACAGAGTTTGCTCCACAAAACTTACCTTAAGCTAAAAGATTATATACCAACCCCACTGAAAGCTTATTAGTCTTACATAAATGAATTAAGAAACAAATCTTTTTGCTAACATTGACCAACAATTGACAATGGAGGCCATGATGACTTCGATTTGGATAGTTCTGTTTTCATCAATTTTTAGGACAAAATTAAAAAATAAGGTCAACGGTCTAGAATATTAAGATACATCACCCGATTTGTCGTTAATTGTGATAGTATGAGTGGAAATTTAAATAATGCATCTTTATTTACTATTCCGTGTTGTTTCACCTCTTCACGGACAGTGCTGCTTACACCACTAAGTTTATGAACGATTTATTCTTTAATATTATGAAATGACGTAAATTTGGTGGATTCTGAATTAATGAAATTCTGTACTTGTTTAAGTTAAATAAAAATTTAAAAAATTATTTAAAATTACTATTTTGCTCTTAAAGACATGATATAAGCGTAAGGTCAAGGACGTTTAAAATTGGGGAAGAAGTCATTTTTAAAAATTGTTTTATTACTAAACGGATAACGACGTAATTGTGTGCATGGTGATGTTAATAAAACCTTTATAGTATATAGATAAATGTTTCAAGTAAACTTTTTCAGAATATCGAACATTTGCATCACTCGCCTAAAGATACGAAGGGTAATATTCAAATTTGAAAAAAAAATGAAGGCGCCCAAGGTATCAAGGATGGGAAAATCACACACTATATGAAAACAGGAAGGCAAGTCGAGCATTTAAGGCTTGACTATTGTCTACATAGATTAGGGTATCAAGATATCATAAAGATATCATCATTTATTATCATTTTATCTGTAGGCGTATTTTAGCTTACGTGATAACACGCGGGTGTTTGCTGTAAAACTTAATAAATATTTAAAGGGGTATTGGCAGTGAAAAAAGTATATTGTGAGTAACATAATTATTTGTATTGGACTTGTGTATCCTGGGGCCACTACTCTGTGTTAGAAAATACTATGTTCAGCCTTGTCGATACAAGATGCTGTCACTTTATCTTGCCCTTATTGAACATGAAGACACGGGTAGAACCTTAATTTGTATGCTTCATCTTTCCAAATGTTTTTTTTCTGTAAAATATTCGGCATTTCATGTCAAATTTACAGTAACTTCAATGTTTTTTTTTAACAATTTAAGCCATTTTTCTTTTTGAGGAGCATTATTTATTACGTTTCTGAAAATGTGAGTATTAATTTAAATACACAAATAGCATAAATTTACAATGTCATATGGGAATCTTAAATTAGTTTCTAATTGATTCGACTGCTGAGAAAAATAGCCGATTTTCCACGGGTCACTTTCTGCTTTCAAAACATTCAATTATTTTACGATGTTCTTAAAATTGTCACCATTGTGGCGTCAAATGGCGATTGTAAGTTTATAAAAATGAAATAATTTACCATTTTAATTGTCACCGGAAGTGACTTTATGTGGGTAAAATTGTATTTTTGACTTTGATTCAAGTAGCCACTGTTGTCATTTGTTTAAACAAATAGATTGAGTCAATTTTGACAACAACAATAATAGTTGCTAACTTGTTCCATTGTCAAAGTCACTTTACATTTTTTTATAGATATTAATAAGATTTTATAAACGTTTAATTCTGCCCGATGTTTGATTAATCATGATGCATGTAATAATAACTAATAAACATTCGAAGGGATTATTCTATATTACTATTCAAATATTCTGTTAATAACGGACATGATGTCATCTTGTTTGATTTTTCAGGGGTCAAAGTCAAGTTCAAATATACATGTAAATGTTTCAGTAAAGTTTATTATCTATGTAAATCATGTTATATCTTGAAAGGACTTCGGTCGGTAACAGAAGTTGAGTCATTGTTCGGTGGACTTCTTTTCTTGTAGGGGGATAGGGTGGATTGCCGAATGGTTAGCACGTGCGCGCTGTATCATAAAGCCTGCGTAGTTTCGAATCCCCCTTGTACCTGACAAGAAGTAGGGTCGCCTGTCCAACCTCGTGTGTTTTCTCCGGTTTCCTCCCATGCTTAATGAACCCTACGCGCAATTGAAATATTGAAATAAAATTAAACCGTATGTTTGTCCCGAAATGACCCAGTTTGTTTCGAGTGGACGTTAATCCCATCTCTTTCTCTCCGCCTCTCTCTCTCTCTCTCTCTCTCTCTCTGGTATTTTAGTAAACCGTTCCAGGTAATTAATGTGTAAATGTAAGTAATATCTTCGGATATCTTTCGACAAGTAAAATGACCAATCTGGTCTAAACGCGGATCCTATTTCGTTTCGTTTTTATAATTCAAAATTTCATACCACAAGGATGTGGAATTGACTCTCTGTATGTGTTTCCTAATGGACAATTGCGCACGTCCGAAATTGTTGTTTGTATATAGGCGGAGGATCGCATGATCGACTCCAGGTCGGGGTTGCACATAAACAGCTGAAACCAATTAACAACACAATAGTTTATTACGGGACAAAATGTACACTTTACGTTACAACAAAACACCGAAAAGTTACAAAATGAGTATTTACAAAAGTGAATTATTAAACATGCATTATGCAAGAGCTAAATCTGCCTATTGCAGGTCTTTCTTTAGGCCTGAAATGTTTTCTAAAGTATTAATTAGTCTAAAGTATTAATTAACTGATCCTGGCCTTAATCAAATCCCGATGGCATCCGATTTCTCCGATATTAAATAGATTAAAACGGTATAGCGATACTTTGATTTAATCAAATATGGAGCACCGAGACTTAGCTTCGATCAACGTCATAGGGTCAAAAGCTGCTCGTTCGACCCCCTGACATGAACTCCCACTATAACTTGTCAGATCTTCATGTAGTGTAGGCCATCGCTAGTATAAAAAACGAAACGAAATATAGATCTGTATTTTGATAAGATTGTAAAATGACGAAAGATTAAACCTGCCGTAGCAGTGTATTTCCTAATCATTGATTTGCCAACTAACCAGGGCCTTTTAGAAGTGGGCGGAATCCGGGGTAAAGCTACAAGCTTAAACATACGGCCTTATTCCTTGTTACGTGAAACCGCAGAGATCGAACCCTGAACTGACAAAGCCCGTGATATGGTTCCCCCCTCCCACTATGCATTACATGAAATATGCACTATTCTAGAATTTATAAATTGATATAGAACCCTCTCCTGATTTAAAAATAAATATAAAGGGAAAGTTGCATATAAAAAGAGCACATATGGAATAATATACAAGCACCATGATTACAGGTTATTAAAAAATAAATGAAACATAAATATCAGAGAAAATGGCAAAATATTAAACAATGTCATTTTTGTGTGTTTCATATTGATTAACTAATTCACATTTGTATTCATTTTATGGAGTTATTAAGGATCCTTTAATTATTTTCTTGATTGGGGATGCATGGCACAGGTGCTAGATCTACCCATTGTTATATATATTAGAAAGATTGATCGAATTTTAACATATCGGCCACAATTCTCTATGCACGTGCTTTTTCTGGTGGGAAACGGTAAGTCACGCTCTCTTTCATCCAGACGTTTTTCCACTATCGACTTGAAATATATTTCTAGCTGCATATACCCCAAAATAAGAAAGTAGCTATAGGAACTTTAAATAAAATGCTGTAATATATTACCGCTTGTATATATTTCATATTGACTTATATGTATATAACAATTGTAAATAATTAAATAATTCTACTGTATTCAATTATAAATTGTCTATTGCATTGTTAATATCATTAACAGTAGGTGGTAGCGCCGCTGCCTCGGTAAGATAGCTATCATGGTACACTGTATGGAGGATACCCGTATGTATTAGCACATTTGGGGCAGAAAAGTAGGTCGTCAAACCATATTTCATTTCATTTCCATAAAGTACTTATTAAATGTAGGCTTAAACAGAGTGTATTTTTGAAGACCGAGCCACGTTTTTTGATATGTAGAGCAAATTACTTATAGCTTCTGATATTTGAACACATTTGATCGTTCAATAAGCAAGGCATATTGACATTAATATCATTTTTCAGTTTTCATATGGATTCAACTCTTGCTCGAGATCTAAAAAGTTATCCTACGTCACACTACATAATAAGTTAAATATAATATTGCTCACAATCAATATTACACACAAAAGAACGAAAATTTAGAATGTAATGTTGAATTTGTCTTGAAAAACAATGGCTGGTTTAATATTACCTCTTTGTTATGTAGAGCTTTTACAACGGAAATTGTAGCTTTATGTAGCCATTTATTTTGCTACCGCTTGGGTGAGTATCCTCTAAACAAACCAATTAGAGTTGCGGACTAATGCAATGGTTTATGAAATGAAATGAAATGGGTTTTAACGTCCCGCTGTTCTGCCCCTACTCGGCATAATTCAAACGTAAATAGTTTTTATATTTCATATTTCAAACGTATAATTATTATTTCAATTATTATTTCATTTTCATTTATATTTGATGTTTTATACTTCTTACGTTTGTAAATTGTTTTGCTTATATTTAATGATATAAACTTATTACAGCCTTAAAAAAAAAAAAAAAAAAAAAAAAATGAAGACGGGTATACATCATGTATTGTGCTTTGAGGCAAATTTTGCTATATGGCCTACTCTTATCTTGAAACTATTAAAGGTTCTTTTACGTGTGTATACGGGACATGGCTTATGAAGCATACACGTGTGGCTCTTCTTCTAAGGGTAACGCTCATCAAAAAATTAAAATTGAAATGAGATGTATATAATCTAAGTTTTAACATTTATAGTGAGAACTGCCAGCTCTTTGTCTAAGCTTCCAAAATACCCCTTTAAACAGATCTTAATCATTTTCTTCAGTTTGTTAACACACGCAGCGGATCATGATAATAATACTAATGCTCCCGTTTTCATTACTAGAAATGAATGTAGATTGTCTATTTCTAGCAATTCTTCACTTTTCAATATGTGCACCTTTTGCATGACAATTTCTCTTGCTTGTTTGGTCTAGATTGAATGTGTTTGAATTTTAAGCCATAATTATAGTTTATCCAGGTCGCCCAATAAATAAGCTAAAGTCATATTATTATTTTTTATATATACAATTACTTCCGTCTCTGCCACGTTGATCACAAATTGCGATTTTAATACTACATTCGTATTAATTCTCACCCAACCTATTAAACGTCTTTGAAGTAACATTTCATTGAAAAGTTATCTTTTGGGATTTTTGTGTAGTGTACTTCTGGTCAGATTTGATCGAAATGTGATATTCGCTTTTTGCGACAATTGCTACTCAGAAAATTACAAATGACTCGGTTTAAAATGTGCAAATCAGGTCTTAAATTCAGTCTGGATAAGCTATAAAGTTTACAATTATTTCTGTTGGCAAAGGAATAAAGATCGCATTCATATGTAGCCTGGCTAATTCACATGACTGTAATAATAAACCGTTGTGAATATGCTTGTCTCGGGTTTTAAACAAATATATTGACAAAGCATTACTGAACAAAGTGTCACCAGGGGGTTGTCGCCGTTAAGCAAATTGTACGCCATGTAGCGGAGACCGTCGTAGCTTTTAAGAACAAAAAAAATTAATAATTATATGTCTATCGATTATATTTTGGAGAATAAAGTGGTTAATTTTTTGTTTAAAGCCCTTTAAAGCCTCTACCTTAAGGCCGAGCAACCACTTCAATATACCTGATACGTGTTGAAACATCTTAAACCTGTCAGTCTTCATCTGGAATTTGAGACGGTGCCCCAAGCTGTATTATACGGTGTCTGGATAAAACCAGCCTTTATTTTATAAAGATAACTTGTGGTGAAATTTAATTTTGGTTATCAAGTTCAGCCCGTGGGTCATGCACTAAAGGAAAACAATAGATTGACCCGAAGAAAGGTTTTGTGTCCGGATAAGCAGTTTTAACATTAGTGTAAAACATGGTAAATACACCATTTTTCTATATTTTGGCGCTTAAATTCCATACGTTCGCGGACTTTTATATAAAATCGGGATGGTCCCTTTAAAAGAATTATCAATGAGCTGAAAATATACATTACATTTAACATAGTATATAAATATCGGCTGACACCAACATTGTCCTTTAACATTGAGATCTGGAGGTGGGCAAAGGTTGAAGTCTGTGGGGAAAATTAATGGTAGTCTGCTTCTTTTTGGGTTTGGGGATTGTCTCCCTTGCAGTTTATTTTCGTTTTCAGGACATGCGTCGCTGAGGCCCGGTACTGATATTTGGACAGAAATGTGACGATATTTATAGTTAATTAATTATCAGACACTACACACTGGAACACATAAGAAAATTACAGTTGTAAAGCTGTCTACAATCGTAAAGCCAAAAGGTTATACGTGATCAGGTTTGGTCTGCGCGATGATCCTCTCTCCCTCTCTTTCTCTCTCTCCCGTGGTATTTGGCTGGTTGATTTCATTTTGTCTGATAATAATTCAATGTAAGTTTATAAATATGGCCGGATTAATTAGTGCACCTGCACTGAAAAAAAACTTGTGTTGAAACAACACAAACTTGTGTTGTTTTCAACACAAGTTAGGTGTTACTATTTAACAACACAAACTTGTGTTGAAACAACACAAACTTGTGTTGAAACAACACAAACTTGTGTTGAAACAACACAAACTTGTGTTGAAACAACACAAACTTGTGTTGAAAAAACACAAACTTGTGTTAAATGTCGAAACAACACAAGGCTTGTGTTAAAATTTATCAAACAACACAAACTTGTGTTGAAACTTGTGTGAAAAGCTACACAATACTTGTGTTAGAATTTTTGAAACTTGTGTTGAAATTTCTGAAACTTGTGTTGAAATATTTGAAACTTGTGTTGAAATTTTTGAAACTTGTGTTGAAATTTTTGAAACTTGTGTTGAAATTTTTGAAACTTGTGTGGTTTCATACAAACTTCACCACCCAATTTGTATCCATTATAGCAACCATTCCCATGCAGTACCCCCCCCCCCTTTTACTCTGTTTAACCTAACCTGTAATGTTTGATTAATGAGGTAACAATAATATTTTTTGTTTAATTGTTATTTATTCAAACATGATTTGAAAAAAGTAAATATATATTTGAATGTTAACAGAAAAACAGAAAAATAATTATTATACTAACGAAATTGTGTTATATAATGACCCCCCCCCCCCAACCTTTCCCAATCACAAAATATACAATAGTTATTTAAGTTTTTTTTACACTAAAACAAGAAATGAGAATATAAAGATATGAACACAGTATTTCTACCCTAAACCTCAAAAATATATAATTCAAAAATATCTAAATTTAATAACATCCAAACCAATCACTAATGAGATTAATTATGCACTAATATGATTTTTTTACATCTATTAAATTACATAATTTTAAAGAAAGTTGCAAATACATGTATTAAATAATATGTACATAAGCAAGGGGGGCATAATAGTTCAGTGAGTATAAACGTTGGCCGAGAAATTTCAACTAGATGTCAGTAGTGAACGACAAAGCAAAGTATAATTGGGTACAAGCCCGGAATCGACCCCCCCCCCATTGCGTTCACTTTGAAGGACCCTAGACAATTGAACTATTTGAATCAATGACAAGACCTTCTGACCCAATGTGTGTGTGTTAACCATTTGAGCCCCCTCATCGGGTACCCTTGACATTTGATATAAGAGTGGGTTAGTTGTAGCACAGAATTACCCTAATAACACAGAAAGGTAGAAAGGGATAGTCATCTTAATGCAGGTCAAGGCTTTTTGTAATTCTGGGTATATTTGATCTATATTTGGTTTCTAGATAATGCCTGTTAAATACTTTATGATTTCCGACCATATTCTAAATGAGTTAGTTATATGTCACTTTACTTTCTATACGATACATATATTTCTAAAGAGAATTCAAATCTAATTGTGTTTGGGATAACATTTAACATTAAAAACAAAAATAAAAATATAAAAATTGGGTCAAATGCATTCTTTTCCAGAATTTTAAAATAGATTGATGCTTGGGTTCTCTCGTTGTTATCATACATCAAATACTCTTTCAGCCTAAAAAATAAAAAAATAGGCAATAAGAATACTTTTTTATGGTTCATAATGTTTAAATAAACAAATTATTTTGCCACATCGAGACTGGGTCTCTATTTTGTTTTAACTTTGCGTAACACTTATTATGTCTTGTCAAGTTACATACCCGGGGAGATTATTATGCTCAAATCAAATGGGTTAGATCTGAGATGTCAGAAAAAAGTCGGGAGATTTGGGACTGAAACCTCATAATAGGTCCACTATTCACACGGTTCGAACATGTATTGAGTTTCCAAATCCAAATTCTCTACTACATCAGGACAGTGACTATTTACTTGGCAATGTCTAATTATTTGGGCCCATTCATATTATATTTCCATTGGCAATAAATTGGATATTACCTTACAGTAAAGATACACATATCACAACTTGAAGATAATCTATGGATGTGATTGTTAAAAATCAAGCATGCCAAGTAGTTGAAATAGCAGAGCCCTAGGCATTGCCCCGAGAAGAATAACTAAATTACCAAGCAAGAGTATAGAACTAGTTCCTTGATTAAAAATACAAATATGTATGTTACTTACATTTTGCCTGACCGATCAAGCTTTGTGAGAAAACGTTTCCACAATGTGATTAGCCATTTCAAACTGTCTTGATTTTTCTGATGTAGTTAACTGAGAAAAAAAATATACTATGTATTAGTCGACTTAAATTGGCTCAACAGTTATAAGATGAAAGCTTTAATTTAATTATATTGTATGTTAAATGTTTTAGTTAGCTTTGTCACAGATGAGACGAGATGACAAAATAGAATGAAATGGGGTTTAGCTTCCTACTGATCAGCTCCCACTTGGCTAATGAAGTTGGGAATATGCCATACAGTGTGCTATGAGGGAAATTTTGCCAGGTACACTGAAAAATAACTTGTGTTGGATCTCAACACAAGTACTTGTGTTAAAACTAACCTACACAAGTTTGTGTTGTTTTGCATTGCATTAACACAAACTTGTGTAGATTTATACAATCTTGTGTGTTTTCATATAATTAACACAAGTAATGTGTTGTTTTAATCTATTATTAATTACAGGTATGTCGTGAAATATAAAATTACATAATAACCCCTAGGTATTGTTTATATTCAGAGCAAACTTTTGTGAAGTTTTGTGAAGAAAATTCTAACGTATCGTTATATTTCCGACTGAAAAGGTACTGTTTTTTAAACGAAAACTAAAATAAGAGGCCGAATTATGTCAACTTATATTATTTCTTTGTTTCTGTTTTTTTAAATGTTTTAGTTACTTAACAAAAGATTATTAAGACAATATCCACTATTTAGTTCGACATTTGTTGCACAGACAATGGCTTGACAGAAATTAATTGGATGTTAATTGGTGTTAAGATGACTGTTATAGTTAAAATGTCTGCAAGTTGAGGATTTTTTATTGGCCCTATAAACTGGTAGATCAAAGGAATATATAATCTAAATGTGATTTAAGTACATTGTTGTTTTTACAGTTGATTCAGCCTGCGTGGGAAAAATAAGTTAAAGTCTCATTTAATTTAATTGGTTGTTAAAATCGAAATTAAATATTATTGGTTCACTAAAAAATAACCAATGAAATTTATTCTTTCATGCGTCAATTAACATTCATTACCAAATGTATCTTCTCTAAGTTTAATATACCTCTAGTGGCAAATTCTTTTTGTGGAAGCAGACGTTAAACAGCCCGACCGCTGCTACTATTGGATTATAATATAATACCGACGATCAGTTTAGCTACACTGAATCCAATCGGCCATTTTCTACCGATGTTTGCCGATTTCTACAGCCATGGGACACCGGAAGTAACGCATGTATTTCTAAACTGGCGGACAAAGCAAGGGGAAGAAAAGGTAGGTTAATTCTGTAATCATAATAATGTACTTAATCATCTACTTTTTCTGAAATTTTACACGATTATCACTAGAATTCCAAATATTCAAAAAAAAAATCGTTCGACTAGGGTTAGTAGGTAAGAATTGTGTACGTTCCACGCGAGTCAATTCATTTATATTTCTTCTACGCCGCCATTTTGATTTGGAAAATTTGGCCAAAATAGAAATTAACTCGTCCATAAACTAAATAATATGTTATTGCTCTTTTGTGTTAGTTCTTTGGTTGAAATGAAATCTACATTATGTGAAAAATTTCAGCCACAGTCAATATGATTAGATTATTTTTTTTTCAGACAATGGTGTATATATAGCCCTCCAGTTTTAAGCAGATCGTTTAGAATTTGCAAAGAAGGACAGGTAACATTTTTATATTATTATTTTTTTTAACAATAATGCCCTTTGCCTATAATTATCATTTTATATAAAGATACAGGAAAATGAATTTATGTAAGCCCATTACTGTATCTTCTAACCAGGCGCGGATCCAGGGGGAGGTCCAGGGGGCCGTGCCCCCCCCCCCCCGTCACCCCCAGTGTGACATAGTTGATTTTCGTTTTCGTTTGCTTTGTTACTGTTTTAGTTCACATATCTGCTCTTTAATAGATGATTTAAACATGATTTTCGCATTATCTCCGCTGGGGACTACACCAAACCTGATTATTACCATTTGCTCCAATGTATGGCTCCTCCCTCGACAAAATCCTGGATACGGGCCTGGTTATTGACTGAATAAAAGTTAGAAAAAAGATAATACAAGTATGACATATTACAAATATGATTTTCTGCATATTATAATAAAGGAAGTACATACTTAAAAATCTTACTACAAAAATATCGGATTCTCTAAAACAACATTCATGTACAGAACAAAAATGTGAGGGTATCAGCATATGATTATGGTTTGGACTTATATTTTACACGTTTTAACTGATCATGGGTAATTGTGAATATGATCAAATCAAAACTGTCAACTTAATTCAAGTCAACTACTATCTGGCATATTTATTTCAGTGACCAACCGCCAAAGGGACAGTTGAAAATGGCTGTGGAAATTTTGTTCTCAGAGATTGCCAATCAGTTAAAGGCTATGTAAGTACCATACATATTTGTTTTTGAATGAGGAACCGGGTCATACTCTCCACAATCTAGTTGTTCTTCGGCATGCAATGTCTTGGGCTTTGTCATTTCAAGTACGAACACCAAGAAACTTTTGACAATTGAATTTCTTTGACTTTTGTTAATTGAATTTAATGAAATTTCCTGGCTCATGTAGTACGCTGTTCGGTTAATATACACGTATTAAGCTTTTACTTGTTCATATGTTACACCCTTTCATAAAAAAAACAATAGTCCCTAAAAGCGTTAAAATGCATCAAAATTTGTGAGAGCCAAAAGCGCTAAAATATAAATAATATACTAAAATAATAATATCCAGGAGCCGAGAACAGTTTCATTACACACCAAACAAGGGAACTATACGGAAGATATGACAAAAGTCAAGAAATAATGCTTGGTATGTTGATTTTACCTAATTGCATAATAACTAAAATATCACTACTTGCTTTATTAAGTAATGGCCACAACAACTTTATTCTACAGTTGGTTGATGTGTCTACTATAATTGTAGTTTATATAAATTAGCAGTGCTTGAAGCAAAAAGCTTAAAATAAATAATCACATTTGGTCACTTTGATGCACTGAGAACAAGTGTTGTAGAAAAGTTCGCTTCTACTTATTTCAGGTGATAAAGAATAATATGACATTATTGACAACAAAGAACTACAGTTAAAAGTGAAAGCAAGCCATCTAGCTTGTACAGAAAGAAATTTCAAAAGACATTTGTGGTGCCAAGACTTAGTTTAATTTTGGGATATAATAATACGTTGGTAAAGTCGTCCACACGACATAGTTTACTTTCGCGACATGGGTATTCCTTTCTTATTAGTAGTAGTATACGTTTTTTGTGCCGAGTTCTGCGTGATCATCCTCACTCGTTGGTGGAGTCGTCCACACAACTTAGTTTAATTTCCGGATATAATAGTACGATGATACAGTCGTCCACAAGCTTGAGCGGCACCGTTCATGAATAAATAACAAATTAAATCGTTTTATTCAATAAAACAAATCTAATTTCATCAAAATAAACCCCATGCAGAAATATATTCCTACACCGCTACCAAACGACCCACGTTTTAAATTTGTTTTCTGCAACCCGCGTTTTTTATACTTCGTACCGTAGGCGGGTGAGGTTATTTATACATATATTTGTCTTTTTTGTCGGTTTAATGTCTTTACATATTATCGTGCTTACCTTTGAACTATAAATGTACGTGTCGGTATAACACTACTTGCTTCAGATTTTAATATCCCTAAATATATCATTTTTTTTTATATTATCTATATAATAGCTGTCTTTGTCGGTTTATTTTTTGCAATATTTTGGATGAAAGAACGCTTTAAGCGGTTCTTGTTTCACGTGCTACACTCATGCTCAGGGGCGCCGAAACAATTTTCATGTGCGGATGCAGGACCAATTTTACCACCACCTCTCAGAGTACGGCATCACGTATCGGACCGCGGGCTCTGCTGCACAAATACTGGCCATGTCGACGTAAATAAAATTTAATAGATCTTTATGGGCCTCCGGGGGCTTCATGGGCCCGGGGCGATGTATCGACTGCACACACCCCTCTAGGGGCCCGCCCATGTTTTCCAACGAAGTAGTAGTTGTTTATTAACGTCCCACCAGTTTTAAATACATCACATTCATAAATTATAATATACTAAGAATTAAAAAACTGCCATTCATTAAGAATTATGAGAGACGAAATGTCGTGTTAGGGTTGCGCTGATCGTTATGGTTGATTAAATTACAAGTTGAGATGGTATATTATGTACAAGAGATTAAATTACATCCTGATTGGTTGTTTCGGTTAGGTCCATGAATATTTAATCAGGTAAACATGTTTAAAGATATGACAAAATGTCTGAAATTTTCGTTATCTGAAAATACTACAATCTGTAGCATACAATCCAAATAAAGAATATACCTACATGGTATATGAAACACTACAATCTATAATATACACTCGAAATAAAGAATATACCTACATGCTAAATGAAACGCAATGAGGTTTATCTCCGACTAGCTAATGATACTACGGTCTACTCTTATACCAAATTCCAAGCGAGCTTCTACGTGTACACGGGACCTCGATTTTTCGCCCATCCGAACGAATAGACACTTTCCTTGTCAGGCCCTCCCCCCTTACACGACCGACATGGGGAAACCGTCGCAAAATCTGGAGGAACTTTTTCGGTCAACACCGGGAAAAAACCCGAGACCTTATGGTAAGCGTCAGCGACTTACCCATTGAGCTACCTATCAATGGTGTTTAGGGTAATTTATTACTATCCAGAATTAGCAATCTACTCTTTGTTTTTTCCCATAGACATACGGGTCAGATGAATGTCGGAGGGGGGGGGGGCTGGAAGGCCAGACAAATCCCCGTTTACAAAGAAGAAAAAATTAGAAAATATTACGCGCTTTCCTGCTATTGCAGCCCATGGTTCAAAATGTAGCCTATGAATAGGTAAAGAACACAAGCTTGTGTAGCGTACCCAAGGGCTTATGTTAACGCAATACGCAACCCCTTTCCGCTAACATAAAATCCTGGGGAAACTTCCGAAAGTATATGGAGTAGGTACACGCTGCCGCTACCCGAAAACTATCGTACCAGTTTATTTAGAGTGGTTGAAACTTTCAACCGCTTTCCAAGTACGATTATACAAACAATACGATTAACTTTATTACAAGTCATCGGTGATTCGATCTGAAATCAAATAACAAAATAAATAGTCAACAAGTACTAGCTATTTCTTCTATGCGATTAAATTGTGTACGAGTTTTATTCTTAGTTGTTTTACTAATCCTATTCTTAGTTGTGGACGACATCACCAATAGTTGTGGAAGACATCACCAACAGATGTGGACGACTCCACCAACGGCTGTGGACGACTTCACTGTGGACGACTTTGCTTGTGGACGACTTGACTGGTACCCCTAACATGTACATATACATTTAGAAACAGACATATATGAATAAACAAGGTTCCCCTTCTCTAAGAGAAATTCAACATATCATCAGATTTGGATGTCGCTAATGCATAAGAAATTAAGATGCAAGGATGCATTTATAGGAGAAGAAATATTAAGATGGTTGGAATTAGCTACTTATATTGTGGTAACTTTTCTCACACAGCTTGATAAACAGGAAAATGTAAGTAACACTTGATATGAGTAGACCTTAGGGTCGAGGTACCTGGAAAAATTGCTCTCATACCACACTGTATGGCATATGCCAAGTGGGAGCTGAACAGCAGGACGCTAAACTCCATTTCATTTTTTCATCTCGTTTCATCTGTGACAAAGATAACTAAAACATTTAACATACAATGTAATTAAATTAAAGCTTTCATCTTATAACTGTTGAGTCTAATTAAGTCGACTAATATAGTATATTTTTTTTCTCAGTTTACTACATCAGAAAGATCAAGACAGTTTGAAATGGCTATTCATATTGTGGAAATTTTTTCTCACAAAATTTGATAATCAGGCAAAATGTAAGTAACATACATATTTGTATTTTTAATTAAGGAACTAGTTCTATACACTTGCTTGGTAATCTGAGTTTTTCTAATCGGGGCAATGCCTAGGACTCTGCTATTTCAAGTACTTGGCATGCTTGATTTTTAACAATCACATCCATAGATTTTCTTCAAGTTGTGATAAGTGTATTTTTACTGTAAATAGCAGTATAAATTTGTTGGACAATAGTTTACTTTTCAAATAGATTTTAAAAGGTAATATCTAATTTGTTGCCAATGGAAAAAAATATGAATGGGCCAAAATAATTAGACATTGCCAAGTAAATAGGCGCTGTCCTGATGTAGTAGAGAATTTGGATTTGGAAACTCAATACATGTTGAAACCGAGTGAATTGTTGACCTATTATGAGGTTTCAGTCCCAGATCTCCCGATTTTTTTTTGACTTCTAAGTTCTAACCCATTTGATTTGAATATAATAATCTGCCCGGGTCTATGACTGGACAAGACATACTAAGTGTTACGCAAAGTTAAAACAAAATAGAGACTCACTCTGGATGTTGCAAAATAAATTGTTTATTTAAACATTGTGAACCATAAAAAAGTATTCTTATTGCCTATTTTTTTTTTATTTTTTAGACTGGAACACCATTGAAAGAGATTTTGATGTATGATAACAACGACAGAACCCAGGCATCAATTTATTTCATAATTCTGGAAAAGAATGCATTTGACCCAATTTTTAAATATTTATTTTTGTTTTTAATGTTAAATATTCTCCCAAACACAATCAGATTTTAATTCTCTTTACAAATTTATGTATCATATAGACAGTAAAGTGACATATAACTCACTTAGAAATATGGTCGGAAATCATAAAGTATTTAATAGGCAATATTTAGAAACCAAATGTAGATCAAATATACCCAGAATTACAAAAAGCCTTGAATTGCATTAAGGTGACTTTCCCGTTCTACTTTTCTGTGTTATTAGGGTGATCCTGTCCTACAACTAACCTACTCTTATATCAAATATTTCAACTGTCAAGGGAACCCGAGAGGGGGCGCAAATGGTAAACACACCCACATTGGATCAGAAGGTCTTGTCATTGAGTCAAATAATTCAATTGTCTAGGGTCCTTAAAGTAAACACAATGGGGAGGGGGGGGGTCGATTCCGGGCTTGTGCCCAATGATACCTTGTCATGTCCTACACTACTGACAAGATGGACCTATGACCTAAAATCTAGCTGAAAATTCTCGGCCAAAGTCTTATACTCATTGAACCATTATGCCTCCCCTCCCTTGCTTATGTACATATTATTTAATACATGTATTTGCAACTCTCTTTTAAATTATGTAATCTTGATGCTTTGCTCCATTTATGTAAAAATGTCATAAAATATTAGTGCATAATTAATCTTATTAGTGCTTGGTTGGGATGTTATTAAATTTAGACATTTTTGAATTATATATTTTGGGGGTATGGGGTAGAAATACTGTGTATATATCTTTATATTTTCTCAGTTCTTGTTTTAGTGTAAAAAAAAATAACTTTTTTATATTTTGGCATGGGGAAAGGGGTGGGGGGCATTATATAACATAATTTTGTTAGTATAATAATTATTTTTCTGTTTTTCTGTTAACATTCAAATGTATATTTACTTTTTTTCTCATCATGTTTGAATAAATAATAATTTAACAAAAAAAATATTATTGTTACCTCATTATTCAAACATTACAGGTTAAACAGAGTAAAGGGGGTGGGGGTACTGCAAGGGAAAGCTTGCTATAATGGATACAAATTGGGTGAAAATACAACACAAGTTTTTGGTTGGTGGTTATACACAAGTTTGTATTGAACCACACAAGTTTCAAAAATTTCAACACAAGTTTCAGAAATTTCAACACAAGTTTCAGAAATTTCAACACAAGTATTGTGTAGCTTTTCACACAAGTTTCAACACAAGTTTGTGTTGTTTGCTAAATTTTAACACAAGTCTTGTGTTGTTTCAACATTTAACACAAGTTTGTGTTGTTTCAACACAAGTTTGTGTTGTTAAATAGTAACACCCAACTTGTGTTGAAAACAACACAAGTTTGTGTTGTTTCAACACAAGTTTTTTTTCAGTGTACCGCGACCCCAAGGTCTACTCTTATATCAAATGTTAGTTACATTTTCCTGTTTATCAAGCTCTGTGAGAAAAGTTTCCACAATATGAGTAACTATTTCCATCTCTCTTAATCTTTCTTCTCCCATAAATGCATCCTTGCATCTTAATTTCGTATGCATTAGAGACTTACCAATCTGATGATATGTTGAATTTCTCTCAGAGAAGAAAAACCTTGTTTTATTCATTTATGTCTGTTTCTAAATATATATGTACATGTAAGTACCATGGCACCAGAAATGTCTTTGAAACTTCTTTCTGTACAAACTAGATGGCTTGCTTCTTCGTTGTCAATTATGTCATATTATTCTTTATCATCTGGAATAAGCAGAAGAGAACTTTTCTACAACACTTGTTCTCGGTGCATCAAAGTGATCAAATGTGATTATTTATTATAAGCTGTTTGCTTCATGCACTGCTAGTTTATGTAAACTACAATTATAGTAGACACATCAACCAACTGTAGAATAAAGTTGTTGTGGTCATCACTTAATAAAGCAAGTAGTGATATTTTAGTTATTATGCATTTAGGTAAAATCAACATACCAAGCATTATTTCTTGACTTTTGTCATATCTTCTGTATAGTTCCCTTATTTGGTTTGTAATAAAAATGTTCTCGGCTCCTGGATAAAAATATATAATTGCTGAAAATGGATAATAACTACTGAAAATCTAGTCATGTGTTGTATATCGCAAGCCCCTTGACAAATTGACATGTTTATCAATTAGTTCCACCAAGGCAGTTGGGAATACAATATTGCAAACAGTATTTTAATATATTATCTATATTTTAGCGCTTTTCAACAGATATAATCTAGTCTAACGCTAATTTTAATATATTCTACAGAACGCGGACATACCAGATTATTTTTAGTTCATCGTGTTAAAAAGCCCACGTCGTACACCCTGCTTGTCGTTCGACAGTCTAACTATTAAAATGTCATTCACTGCATTTTATTGTTTAATGAAATAAATAGCAATAAATACTGTTATAAATTTCCAAGAGTTTATTTCACAAAGATTACAAACGTCGTGATATAGCTTTTTACATCACGTGACTTATCCACACGACCGGTGGTACTGTTAGAATTATCCCTGTTTCCTTCTTGATTTTTCAAAGCAATCGTTTAATTTCTGATTAAAATATATTTCATATAGGCAGAAATACGAATAATGCTAAGTATATTGTGACTTGTGAGGTATCGGTAGACTTGTGAGATATCGGTAAACTGATTATCAATGTCCCAAATGACGTGAGTCCCAAATGACGTGTAATCCTGCAACCTACATCCTAAACAACATTGGCGGGTGTATTTGACAGATAATTATTAATTTCATTTCAAAGCTGGTCTGACAATGGTTGTTATGGTCATTCACTTGTTATCAGACTGGTTGCCAGGACCATTCAGTTATTATCAGACTTGTTGCTATGACCATTCAGTTATTATCAGACTGGTTGCTATGACCATTCAGTTATTACCAGACTGGTTGGATTACTGGTTGCTATGACAATTCAGTTATTATCTGATAAGACTGGTTGCTATCACCATTCAGTTAAATTCCAAGACTGGGTAAGAAAAGGTAATACAAATGCTAACACTCACACTTCTAATCATAAATATCAGGATTTCGTCTCCGAATTTAAGTTGATACGGGGGAACACATGGAGGGCGAAGGGGTGTCGCCTAATTCAGTTTTATAGCTGCCTCCAAATACAGTGATCATTTTCATTAAGTCAGATTCATTGTTTTCCTTATTCAATATCACATGTAAAAAAATGTTAACATCTACTGTTTATCAGATAATTAAATAAAGTAAAACATTATTTAACATCAACTGTTTATCAAACGATTAAATATATATAGTAAAATATTATTTAACATTAACTGTTTATCAGATGATTAAATATAATATAATACTATTTAACATCATCTGGTTATCATGTATCTATAAGAAAACATGTTCGCACAACGTAACGGTGACTTTCATAGAAATAGCCAAACAAACAATTTCTTTACATTTTATTATATCCATAAGAACTGATCTAATTGTATAAAAGGTAATATAGAAAATGCAGGTTAATGTATTGTGTATTTAAAATATGCCATTAAATTGATTTTTTATCTGACAAGTTACCTCTACTGTTTGGTATCATGGAGTTATTCTATAGATATCAATAGATAGTAATATGAATTTATTCTATTGAAAGTTAGAATGAATAGTTGTTATTTTTCTAAGAGTCTTATTATTATTCTATTATTCTACAGAAAACCTTTTTAAAAGTCGATTATATTGGTGTCTTGTACAGGATGTTTTTTATGCGTTACAATTTCAAATACGGGAATATATGTTATTTGGTAACGAACAAACATGTTTTTGTATCACAACACTGGTAATACGTTGGTAAAGTTACATATCGGTTGGCATTACCAATAAACCAGTTCTAAATTGATTTTTTATTTTATACACTATTGACAGGCAATCTGAACGACAGACTCACCCTACCTGCTACCATTTAATTTTCGTGCGTTAGTTAATTATTAATGACTGTTTCTCGGTGTATTTTGGTGTTCTATCAGAGGATTATATTCAACTAAGATTTAAATTTCACTAACAACTGGTCAGCAAATCAATTAAATGTATGTATGATCTAATCATTATTTTAATATCTACCGGTACCTGGAATTCATACGGAGTGTCAAAGAAGCGCGATAAATCAGTCGGCCTCGGGCCAAGGGACCGACGTTTGTGTCGAACACTGGTCCCAAATATCGTTTATATTGGGTCCCAAATGTCGTTTATATTGAGTCCCAAATGTCGTTTGTGTTGAGTCCCAAATGACGCCAATGAAGTCCCAAACGTCGTCAACTGGGTCCCAAATGTCGTTTGTGTTGAGTCCCAAATGACGTGAATCCCAAATGACGTGATACCTGTTGTGGTGGTCTGACTTTTTTACTAAGTATTGTGGAGAGTATATATCCGTATGGTACTTACATAGCCTTTAACTGATTGGTAACCTCTGAGAAAAAAATTTCCACAGCCATTTCCAACTGTCCCTTTGGACATTTACTGAAATAAATATGCTAGATAGTAGTTGACTTGAGTCAACTTGACAGTTTTGATTTGATTATATTCACAATAATCCATGATCAGTTAAAACGTGTAAAATACAAGCCCCAAACCATAATCATATGCTATAATCATACGCTGATACGCTCACATTTTTGTTCTGTACTCGCCCCATGAATGTTGTTTTTAGAGAATCCTATATTTTTGTAGTAAGATTTTTAAGTTTATACTTCCTTTATTATTATATGCAGAATATCATATTTGTAATGTCATACTTTTATCTTTTTTCTAACATTTATTCAATCAATAACAACCTTAGTCAGAAGATACAGTATTTAATTGTGGGATAATTATAGGCGAAGGGCATTCATTGTTAAAAATAATAATAATATAAAACTGTTACCAGTCGTTCTTTGCACATATATTACGCCATTGACTGAAAAAAAAATAATCTATAAAAAAAAAAATAGTATCTAGTTTATGCACGAGTGAATTTCTATTTTGGCCAAATTTCCCAAATCAAAATGGCGGCGTAGAAAAAATTAAATTAAATGACTCTCCTGGAACGTACAAATTCAGAACAAATTCTTACCTACTGACCATAGTCGAACGATGTAATTTTAAAGCGGAAATTTCATATTTTCTAAAAAAAAGTCAAAACATAATTATTTCTATGCCTTTTGCTCAAAAGATTGTCAACACACTATTATACGATCATGGGCAATATTTCACAGGCATAAAAATCCCTGACACCGAATATAATAACACAATTACTTGAATTACCTCCCTTGTTTTCCCATTCCCCTCCATGCAATGGCGATCTTCAAACGTTTGAATTTGAAGTTGAAAATGATATTTTTGCCAATTTCTCAACTGGCAATTGTGAATTATAGTATTAATAGGATTATTCTTTAACAAGGTAGGACTGTTTATAGATACAATCTATTTTAGGGCTTTATTTTAATATATTTTAAAAATATAACTAAAAAAAATGAAATTGCCGTTTTAAATATTTGGACTTCTAGTGATAATCGTGTAAAATTCAGAAAAACTAGATGGATAAAGTACATAAGATTACGGAATTAACCTACCTTTTCTCCCCCTTGCTTTGTCCGCCATTTTAGAAATACATGCGTTACTTCCGGTGGCGGTGTCCCACGGCTGTAGAAGTCGGCAACCATCGGTAGAAAATGACCGATAGGATTCAGTGCAGCTAAACTGATCGTCGGTATTATATTGTAATCCAATAGTAGTAGCCGTCTGACTGTTTGACGCCTGCTTCCACAGAAAGAGTGTGTGAAATAGCTTTATTTAACGTTCGCTTCCACCGAGGTGATATCGCACAGAAAGATTTAACAAAGTATATTTAACTTAGAAAAGATACATTTGGTAATGATTTTTTAATTGGTGCATGAAAGAATAAATTTCATTGGTTATTTTTTAGTTAACCAATAATATTTAATTTCAATTTTAACAACCAATTAAATTAAATGAGACTTTAACTAATTTCTCCCACGCAGACTGAATCAACTGCAAAAACACCAATGTACTAAAATCACATTTACATTAAATATTCCTTTGATCTACCAGTTTATAGGGCCAATAAAAATCCGCAACTTGCAGACATGTTAACAACAGACATCTTAACACCAATTAACATCCAATTAATTCTGTCAAGCCATTGTCTGTGCAACAAATATCGAACTAAATAGTGGAAATTGTCTTAATAATCTTTTGTTAAGTAACTAAAACATTTAAAAAACGAAAACAAAGAAATAATATAAGTCGACATAATTCGACCTCTTTATTTTAGTTTTCGTTTATAAAACAGTACCTTTTCAGCCGAAAAAAAAAAATTAATGATACGTTAGAATTTTCTTCACAAAACTTCAAAAAAGTTTGCTCTGAATATAAACAATACCTAGTGCTTAATATGCAATTTTATATTTCACGACATACCTGTAATTAATAATAGATTAAAACACCACATTACTTGTGTTAATTATATGAAAACACACAAGATTAAATAAATCTACACAAGTTTGTGTTAATGCAATGCAAAGCAACACAAACTTGTGTAGATTAGTTTTAACACAAGTACTTGTGTTGAGATCCAACACAAGTTTATTTTCAGTGTGCATTGCTGTTTTGGGGGATTAACCCAAGACTAAGATTAAGTGCTATTCTATATGTCTAGAGATAGAGAGAATGGGGTTTAACGTCCACTCGACACAAACTAGGTCATTTTGGGACTAACATATGATTTAACCTTATTTCAATAATTCGCTTGCGCGTAGGGGTCTATAGCAGTGGGAGGAAACCGGAGTGAGGTTGAGAAAGCAATTGTGTAGAGAGGCATCGGAGTTTGTTGTTGTGTATCTGTATCTCCAAAATGATATTTTGGAAGGATGTTTGTATATGATTTATGTTTAATATTCAGACACTTTGAATCAAATAGTTTATAGCACGTTACCATGCCAACAACCCCATATTGCTATTACCTTATCATATCAAAATGTTATGGCGGCTGCATGTTTATTGTTAATAAAAATGAGACGTGTTTTGTGTGCGGAAACGAAATCGGGAATAACTTGTGGCTGTAAGAAGGTGTAATTGTCATTGGGCAGGTATGTCTAGATTTGTCAATGCAAACCTGTAAGTACGGACCAGCCCTCTCTTTCCTCCTGTTCCTACAAACAACCAACCTATAATCTTACCGCGTCCTTATGGTCACTTCAGTATTTTAATACTGAAGTGACCATAAGGACGCGGTAATAGATAAATTTGAATGCCTATACCTGCTTCCTCACTCGTATACGCATTGCCACCATTTTACCCTAAATTGATTTTCATCGAAGTGAATTTTACCAGCTTGCGGCAGGCGATTTTGGCAAACATTTCACAGGATTGGGGTTCGAGGGCTTAGTCGAATTTGCCATGCATTTTTGAACTTGTGTTGATCCTCTTCCAAAACAAGCCGGACAATACCGGCTGAATTAACTTGGATATAACACGCGTTGGTCGTATTGCTCCTCCAGCCCCCCATTGTTGACGGAGCATGTCACTGAAATTTAATTCCTTTAAAGTTTCAACTCCTGCAGTAGTTTGTGGAAGAACGCTAGATCGGAGAGTCAAGGAGACGGTCATAGGGTAAGGGCTAGGCTTGGCCCAGGGGTAGGGTTAGGGCTAGCCCTAAAAGAATTCATCGTAAATGCCAAGTTGACTGTGGTGTTTTTTTTCTAATGTCCATATAATGAATATACAAGTACGTGATTTCATTTTTTAAAACAACAGTTTGAAATTAAAACACGGACATCGATACAATTCTGGTATCGTGTACGAAACAGTGTGTATTCAGCGGATTACCCAAAGCCTCTAATCCTTATTTTACTTTTCCCCAAAATATGTCCCTTAATCCGAGAATATCTAACCATTAAATTAACAAAACAAATTCTGAAATACCCCCAAAAAATAGGTTGCCAGGCAACGAAACATACGCCCACACAGCAGCCAAATCGTCCGGGCAGTCAACAAGAGTTGTTGCATTTTAAGTAATCATCCGAAAATCATAATTCAAACTCACCCATAAGTACAGTGTAACTGTGATATAATCAAACGTTTTTTTAAATCAGATAATAATTGTGACCTCCAGAGGGACCACAAGCTAAAAAGGGTGATTTTTCGTACAATCCGGGGCCATGATTCAGAAAGTTAAGATCCGATATGGGCAAATATGCAATGAAACCAAGATCATTAGGTTATAAACATGTATTTCAAGTTTCATCAAAATCAGTTCAAAATTGTGACCTCTATAGGGTCCACAACCTTGATATAACATATTTTTACACAATTCGCGTACAGACAGCGGCCAGTTTATCCGTCAACTCTGGTCCGATTTTCACGAAATTCAAATTTTCTCTTCATTACCATGAAACCGTGATATAATGAAACGTTTTTTTTAAATCGGATAATAATTTTGACCTCCAGAGGGACCACAAGCTAACAAAAGCGATTTTTCGGACAATCAGTGGACATAATTCATGAAGTTATGATTCGATGGGCGCAAATATCAAAAGGAACCAAGATCTTTGGGTTATAAACATACATGTCAAGTTTCATCAAAATCGGTTCAAAATTGTGACCTCTATAAGGTCCACAACCTTGATATAACATATTTTCACACCATTCGGGCACAAACGGCGGCTATTTTGTCGGTCAATTTTGGTCCGATTTTCACGAAATTCGAACTCAACCTTCATAACCATGGAACGGTGATATAATCAAACGGTTTTTTAAATCGGATAACAATTTTGACTTCCAGAGGGACCACAAGCTAAAAAGGGCGATTTTTCGGACAACCACGGGCCCTAATTCAATAAGTTACGATCCGATGGGCGTAGATATCGAAAGTAACCAAGATCTGTGGGTTATAAACATACATGTCAAGTTTCATCAAAATCGGTTCAAAATTGTGACCTCTATAAGGTCCACAACCTTGATATAACATATTTTCACACTATTCGCGTACAAACGGCGGCCATTTTGTCCGTCAATTCTGGTTCGATTTTCACGAAATTCGAACTCAACCTTCATAACCATGGGACGGTTATATAAACAAACGTTTTTTTTTAAATCGGATAACAATTTTGACCTCCAGAGGGACAAGCTAAAAAGGGCGATTTTTCAGACAATCAGGGGCCATAATTCAGGAAGTTACGATTCGATTGGCGCAAATATCGAAAGGGAACAAGATCTTTGGGTTATAAACATGCATTTCAAGTTTCATCCAAATCGGTTAAAAATTGTGACCTCTACACTGTTCACAAGCTAAAAAACGTGAGGGGCCATAACCCACGAAGTTACCGTCCGATACATGCCGATATCGAAAGGAACCGAGATCTTAGGGTGATAAACCTATATTTTAAGTTTCATTGAAATCGGATAAAAATTGTGACCTATAGACTGTTCACAAACAATTGTGGACGGACGGACGGACGGACGAACAGGGGCGACGACAATATACGTCCACATGAAAATGTGGGCGTATAGAAAGAATAAAAAGATTTTACCAAATAAATATAGGCGGTGCCGACTTGTTTACATAGTTTGTAGAGAGTGACGAATGACGACATTTTAAATTCCTTTTATAAAATTACCATGAAACGTATCTCCAAACTTACTATCCAGAACCACGTTGGCTCATCTGGAGATCCCGCGTTCTATTCCTGCATAATCCGGGATAGTTCACCGAGATTTTCTGGCATATATATAAATGAAGACCCCAGGGGCTGGGGGAGGAAAAGGGCACATTTCTGTCTGGAGTTACTCCCCCTAATCTATGGGGCATTTGTCAAAGATTAAGGTCAAGAGATAATTATAAGTTACGTCATGAGGCTTTGAACGAATTTAGGCACAGTAGTGGGGCTGATATGTTACATTTTTTGGCTGAGTTGTGCACTTCCAGAAAGAAGCATGAAAATTTGGCCTAAGGGGGTTTTGGGTATGCTGATTTCAAAAATGGCGGGAGCCACGACGTCACTCCAGCCGTTACCGCTAAAAATTGAGAAATTCAAAATGGCCACCATAATATCACGTTCTCGTCCATAAAATTTCTGTAAGTGCCCTGATTTCAATGATCTTACTGATTTAAAAAAAATGGCGGGAACCACGACGTCACTCCAGCCATTCCTCGCCAAAAATTGAGAAATTCAAAATGGCCACCATAAAACACGTCCTCGTCGATAAAGTTTCTGTAAGTGCCCCGATTTCAATGATCTTGATGTCTATACCTACGTTTTTAAGGTCAAGGAATCCAGTAAAACACATACGAAGACTATAATGTTCTCCTTCATAGTGTTTTCTAAACATGGTCATAATTCTAATCAAACGGGTGACTTATTTACATCTTCTCCTTTGCTAAACGGATATCAAGAATCTATTATGTTCCATTCCAGTGGAAACTAGCTATTACGCATTAAACGCAATCAGTCCACGTTTGATTTCAATCATCACCATGTTATATATGCACACGATTGTGTTATGAAAATATTCAATAAACGTCTGAACTTTCTATACAAATCCGATATATTCGGTGAAAATACATTTAACAAGATGTCAGAATCATTCAATTTTTCAGAAACAAGTCATGTTCATCTAGGCAATCACCTACCATGTCCAAAGGATTTAAACTTGCTCCTTGGGCATGTCCTACAGCCACATCTGTTCAACCGACCAACTGGGACATTTGTGCTCCGTGTCAAGCACATGGTGGAACACTCATAAATCCATCAACAACAGGTTACTCGTCTCTGGCCACTAATTTATCAGCCTTTCATGAATTGACCAAAGTGTCCTGACTAGATGATGGTGATAGCATGGAATAAACGATGGTAAAGCAGAAATCTAGATGGAATAAAAGTTGTTACACCCCGTGTAATGCAATAAAAGTGGAGAGAGCCAGGAAGCTGCAAGAAAAAGCTTGTATGAACACAACCCAATCGCCGCATAAAAACACCTTCGTAGTTCAACCACTTCAGCATGTCCCGTGGATACAGTCGAGCCACATTAGTCAGCTTGTCCTTTCGGCGATGGAACCACGGGAGATTTTCACAAAGCAGAAACAATGTCCTTTGATACCCATGTTGTGACACCACATAATCTTTGTAGTCTTTCACTATACAATGTCGTGAGATCAGCGAGTTTGAAAATATGACCCTGGTTCCCACCTAGGGCATATTCCGCAATATATGAAATCACCTCAGCAAATGCAAGTGCGTCTGCATTAATTTGGTGACACTTCCCAGTCGAATACCTTTGTTGAGATTTATGTTTGTTATAAAATGATGTCAAGCACTTGCATTCATACACAGCATCGCAATTGCTTTGTGAAAATCTCCCGTGGTTCCATCACAGAAAGGACAAGCTGGCTAATGTGGCTCGACTGTATCCACGGGACATGCTGAAGTGGGTGAACTACGAAGGTGTTTTTATGCGGCGATTGGGTTGTGTTCATACAAGCTTTTTCTTGCAGCTTCCTGGCTCTCTCCACTTTTATTGCATTACACAGGGTGTAACAACTTTTATTCCATCTAGATTTCTGCTTTACCATCGTTTATTCCATGCTATCACCATCATCTAGTCAGGACACTTTGGTCAATTCATGAAAGGCTGATAAATTAGTGGCCAGAGACGAGTAACCTGTTGCTGATGGATTTATGAGTGTTCCACCATGTGCTTGACAAGGAGCACAGATGTCCCAGTTGGTCGGTTGAACAGATGTAGTTGTAGCACATGCCCAAGGAGCAAGTTTGAATCTTTTTGGACACGGTAGGTGATTGACTAGATGACCATCACTTGTTTCTGAAAAATTGAATGATACTGATGCCTTTTTAAATGTATTTTCACCGAATATATCGGATTTATGAAGAAAGTTTAGACGTTTATTGAATATTTTTAGAACACTATCGTGTGCATATATAACATGGTGATTGAAATCAAATGTGGACTGTTTGTGTTTGATGAGTAATAGCTAGTTTCCACTGAAATGGAACATAATGCATTCTTGATATCCCTACAGCAAAGGAGAAGATGTAAATAATTCATCCGTTTGATTAGAATTATGACCATGTTTAGAAAACACTATGAAGGAGAACACTATGAGTCTTCGTATGTGCTTTACTGGATTCCTTGACCGTAAAAACATAGGTATAGACATAAAGATCATTGAAATCGGGGCACTTACAGAAACTTTATCGACGAGGACGTGTTTTATGGTGGCCATTTTGAATTTCTCAATTTTTGGAGGGAACGACTGGAGTGACATCGTGGTTGCCGCCATTTTTTGAAATCAGCAACATCATTGAAATCCGGGCATTTACAGAAATTTTATGGGCCAGAACGTGTTTTACGGCGGCCATTTTGAAATTCTCAATTTTTGGCGGGAACGGCTAGAGTGACGTCGTGGCTCCCGCCATTTTTGAAATCAGCATACCCAAAAACCCCTTAGGCCAAATTTTGGTGCTTCTTTCCGGAAGTGCACGCCCATTTCACATATCAGCCCCACTACAGGGTTTTATTGAGGCACACAGAGTAGCGGTCCTAAACATCATCCTAAAGCGCTGTACCATTCTTTTTGCTGCAAAGAGAGTATAATTTTGTAAATTAAAATCATTGAATTTTCAGGCGAAAAGGGCACATGTTCGTGGAGACCTTTCATTTAAATGTCCTCATAATTCAATAGAAGATCTGCTGTCACAAAATTCGAATGACCAAAGAAATAAGTAAATTGTTCGAGAGTTTCAAAGGTTCAAATTGCATTTTCTCAAAATGGTTAAAGGGTGACATGTGTCCCCTTCCCCTGTGGTATACAGGTCACAATTCTATGGAATACAAGCCTAGTCGAAACGCCGCTCAGTAATAAGCAGTACATGTAATTATATTCCATAAAATTGTGACCTGTACTTTATAAGTACTTTATAGAAAATCTACCGAGTTTATTAACATTGATTTAAGGAAATAAGTTGATTTTGAATAAGTTAACAATATCATAGAATATGGATTTCTAAATCCGAGTATTATTAATTTACAGTCGGCTTTGAACAACAGATGTTGTTTAAATCCATTTATAAAAAAAAACACCTGGTCTCTCGGCTTTAATAAGATTTGTAAAATTCAATAACATATACTTTAAAGTACTAAAGCTTTTGTAATTATATATTTTTTCACAATCCTAAAGATTACTAAGAGTGTGGAAACAGTGTCTGTTTCAAAAAAAAAAAAAATACCCTCTAGTTTTGAATTTTTAGGAGTCCGATATGAGGTGCCGTTTAGAATCTGCTCTATTGACCTACCACCTTCCAATCAAACCAAACGATGTTAAAGTGGGATAAAACGCAGTGACTGAAAAACAAGCAAAAAGAAGAATATTGGTCTATAACACAAACAATAGTGCTTCACTAGTACTATAATGATTGTTCTGTTTACAAGGATGTAAAATACTTGCACTAACAACGAGAATACTATTTTACTCTCTATTTGAACAATTAATACCTATTTAGTTGGACATAGACCTATTATTGTGTATATGTATCTTACTAATAAATTTCTTCATAGATAGCCATCGATCAACTTACGTTATCTTTGTACAAATTAGCCCTGTTTGTAACAGACACGAAGTCAGTTGGCAGGAGGACATTTTAAATCTCATTTCAGCAATTTTGGTCGATAACACTAAGTATACTTCGGGTTTTAGAGAAGTTCTTATTCCGATTTCACATTCATAGGTAACAAAATTGAAATTATCTATGAAACGGAGTAGAATCTCATAGCGAGAGAGAGAAATGGGGTTTAACATCCACTCGACACAAGCTACGTCATTTCGGGACTAACACGTGGTTCAATTTTATTTCAACATTCGCCTGCGCGTAGGGGTCTTTAACAGTGATAGGAAACCGGAGTACCCGGAGAAAACCCACGAGGTTGGACAGGCGACCCTACTCCTTGCCACGTACAACAGGGGATTTGAAACCACGACAGTTGACTCAATGGCAGGCCGTATGATACAGCGCGCGCACGCTAACCATTTGGCCATCCAACCCCTCAAATCTCATAGCAGAATAGCACACAAATTGTTTAATATGGCGGTCATTCGGGACATAGATCTATTCTAAAAAGTAAACAGTTATCTGTGTGTATAATAATCGATCATCCATTGTTATCAATTATCTGTTTTATGTAGCGTGTACAAATCAGCCATCTGTTTGTACTTGACTTTCATAGAAAATAACATACCCTGACAAACAATGATTGATGATCTTATTATTAAGTTTGACGACGATATAATTCAAAAGAAAGTGCAGGAGAACGGCGCTACAGACAAAACAGAACCGATGAGACAAACTGCTTGATAATGACCAGATAAGCCTAGTCGCAACGTCGCTCAGTAACAAACAGTAATTTGTATTCCATAGAATTGTGACCTGTATACTCCAGTTCAATTACTAAATACCATTGAAATAGTTTACCTGGTACAGAAATCTAATTCGTGAGGCAACTTGACGAATGTCTTAAGAACTTTTTAAGGGCAAAAGGAAATACGACTCGCATTCTATTCTTGCCTATATCGTGATATGCCAAGATATAAATTCTACAAAACTAAAGATAGCAATTCTAATGATATAATTAATAAAATAGCAAATTGAAAAACGTCATTCTGTCAAGTTGTGTAACAACCAGAAATGTAAATATTACTGTAATCCAGGATCGATTTTTAAGGCTTCACTGGGTGATAAAGTTAAAATCTCCTACTGTTAATACAAACTATTGTCGCCAATGTACCGTGTCGTGTAATCAACCCCATGATAAATGGTGATTTGGGTATGAACAATCGGTGTATTCCCGCGAAGGCGCAGTTACAGAGCGTGACCAAAATTAATCCTTGTCGGCTTTCGTTTGAAGAGAGACATGTTGTTATTAGAACCCAATTAACGGTGTTAAAGATTTTATGAATTTATGTTCACTCTGAATTTTATTCACCAATTGGCAACTAATGATTAAAATGATGAAAACGATTTTATGAATTTATGTTCACTACAAGTGCAATACAGAGAAGACGAAGATGGTACGGAGATTTGCAGCTCTACCGTTGGTACCGGTAGAAAGGGTAGGTGTATTATATTATGTCTTGATGTATTGATCCTCGGTTTCTCTTATTGGGGTAGACGCGGAACGTTTTGACCACTCTGGTCGTCACATTCGTTTTTGTTATCAAATTTATTTACCAAGTCTATTTTACGTGCAGGTTGAAGATGCCCACCTACACATTATTGCAGAAATGCAAGCCAATCCAAAAATAACCGATTTGACCGACTACATAACAAATCAATGGTTCGAGGGTGAATTTTTCAATTCGTCAATGGAACCACTACGACACCGAGGAGCACAGAACCAACAACAATCTGGAAGGATGGCATTCAAGAGTCAAGAAACTGGTTGGAAAAGCCCACCCGAATGTGTTTGAAATGATCGCATTTTTGCAACAAGAACAAAATATTAATGAGATAAGAATCGTCCAGTATGCAGGGGGACAGGAACCACCAAGGAAGAGGCATAAATATACCCAAATCCAAAGCCAGCTCCAGGAATTAACAGGAAGACACGAGGAAGAAGAATTGAATTTAATCGAGTATTTAGACAGAGTGTCTTATTTGGCGAAATTAAACTAATTTGTTATAGTATAGTTCTGTTTTCAATTATTTGGCGAAATTTGTTATAGTATGTTATGTTTTTATTTCTTATTTAGCGAAATTAAATTAGTTTTTGTTTTAGTCTAGTTATGTTTCTAATACTTATGCTAAGAATGATGCTAAAATGTTGGTTAATTATTTACAGTGGGGATTATGAAAGTGTAAATTCTTATCATAACAATCTATAACACCATTGTTACGTTTTTTTTATCCATTTTAATCCTAGGAGCTGGATTCCCGCGAAGTCGTCGAAAACGACCTCTTTTAATCCGTTACGGTCAATAACTGCGCCTTTGCGGGAATAAACCGAACAATCACATAAATAAGTTCGACATTTATTAAGGACAATTGATGGCTGAGAGGGTCACCCTGCTGTTTACTACTTGAAATCACGTAAAAGGGTGTGTTAGATAAGGCGATGACCCCGTGTTATCCAATCACAATCTCATAATATTGTAATTCATAATATTCATAAGCCCTGTCTGCGAAGAATAGTATGACGTTTAAACCCATTTCAATTCATTTCTTATTGCCACGTGAGAGCCATGGTGGCTAAGTGAGTAAGAAGTTGGTTCGCAAACTTTTAGGTCACATGTTCGATTCCGGTGTTGGCCGAGAAAGTTTATCTGCATTTCTCGATCTGGTCCCCCTTGTCAGTGATGTAGGACGTAGGACATGGCAATTTATAGTCGTTCAAGTGGGATGAAAAACCGAGCTCCCGTGTGCACATCGGTGACTTATTCATATTTTAAAGATTTTGTTTTTGACTTATTGAAATTTTGATGATTTTTGTTTTTGACTAATTTATTTTTTATAGACTTTTGTTTTTGACTTACCAATATTTTAAAGACACATTCCCACAAAACTATTTCCATTTAAAAGTATTGCATATTTGTTTGAATATGTTTATAATCCAAACATATCTCATATAACCCTTAAAACCTTATATTTAACAGAGTGCAAATAAAACGATAACTAACAAAAACCTAACTGATGGGTGGAATTTAAAGTTTTTGTTTGTCAGTAACGTAACAGTGAGAAAAAAAATGGACAATTTCGTTTAGGTCGAACGGTCATTTCGTTCCAAATATCTTGTTAAAATTCCCATACTAGAGCCTTTAAGGCCATCTTCACAATCTTTAATAAATATGACGCATATAAGAAAGTTTGTTTTTATCATTCGATAAGAATCTTTTGAAATAGAGATTCGTGAGGTGGCAAATGTTCGGAGATAACGGACGAATACCACATTCACCTGGACATCCAGTGTTACTGACCCGTTTAGGCAAAATTGGATATTACTAAGAGCATGTTAATTTAAAAGTTAGTTTTTTGGGAATATCTTAGAACTGGGCGATATTTCGGTTTTCGAAATAAAAACCGTCACAGAATTAAAAACAGTAAAAAATAATTAAAAAAAAGCCTCTTCAGAAAAATATCCAATTTTGCCTAGAAAAACCGAACATATCGATATATATCGCAGTTTTGATTTTTCAAGATGATTTTACACATAAATATTTGGAAAAGATGTTTTTCTTTTTATGTTATTTATGATATTTTATTGCAGTTTAATAATGAATAAATACTGTTATAAATTCCCGTGTGTTCATTCCACGAAGTTTGCAAAAAACACTTTTACTTCCCCACCCGACCAACGCTGTTAGATTTATCCCTGCTAAAGTTTTTTCTTTGGTTAATTTAGTACCCTTGTATTGTATAATCCATTTTCAAGAGGGCATACGCTTGAATAAGAAAACGAATACGACCGTACTATGGACCAATAACTGACCATGTTTTTGGATGAAATTCAATTCCTACATCGACACAGAATTGTACATAAGCATGTCAATTCTCATGTTGATTAGACTTGAATTGACGGAGCTGCGATTGAAGGGCAAGGGCAAATGAATAGCCCCCAATCGTACTCGTTGCTATAAAAACACCCATAGCCGACTGAACAATGCCCATTCAATTTTGCTTGTGCATACAGTACTGTATTGATGTTCAATGTTTGCATAATATTGACTACAAAGTGTCAGGTATCAGGGGGGTGTCCAATTTTTTACGCAAGTTTATTTACACTTAAAGGGGAAGTATGTATGAATATATTGAACAGTCATTCAAATTACTTTATTTTGAGCGAAGTTATCAATGGTTGTAGTTTTGCCAACATATGTAATTTGATCGTAACCACCGTACTCACTCGAGTCGTAGCATCGATTGTTCATTTTTAAATTAATCATTAAATGGCTAAACCGTTATAATCTATTTAAAATCGGAGACATCCAATGGCATCGAGAGTGGATAATGGTCTTATATTTCCGAAATTTTATCTATTGCAATAGCTGTATACTCATTAACTCCATATCCCGGACTTCAAGTTCCGGGATGCCAAAACTCTATTATGATCGTTTTTTCGTCCACGTGATTTATATATGAAAATGAAATGGGGTTTAATGTCCTACTGTTCTGCTCCGACTGGGCTAATGAAGACGGGCATATGCCATGCAGTGTGCTATGAGGGACATTGTGCCCGGACAGCGGCACTACGGCCTACTCGTATATCGAATTCCAACTACCAAGGGATCTTTTTCCTACTCAGCCCCAACATAGTGAAATGATCTGCTGTGTTTAGATCCAGACTTATTACTATTATTGATTCACTTTGACATTTTGTAACCAGGAGATGTTTGCACACACTTGGAAATCTGTTTTCTTCATCTAATTGTTCTTCTTTTTCTTAGGACGACTCTCATCTAAAAGTCAACGACTTCATCAGATCAAATGCGATAGCAAATTAACGGAATGTATGTTCTTTGAAGAATTGCGATTTTGGATGTGACGTAACAATTCCAAGATGGCTTCGATGGGTTTATTTTCGATCGGTTTAGTCGGCCCATGTATGTAGTGTTAAAGCAAAGTAAACTGAGTGCGATAAATATAAGGGCCATTTATTAGTCACGTTTGGATTAGTTTCTAAGTTCTATTTACTTTCAAACCATTTTGTAAAGATCATGTTCACAGTGATCTATGGATGCCCAAAGGAAAGAAACTGGCTTAATGATCGTTCGTTCGTTTCTGGGGTTTAACGTCCACTTCCACCTAAGGTGACATCGTAGACAGGCTTAATGAATTTACCGGTTTATTATATATTGTAAAGTCCGGTAATTTATAATTAAAGGAAACAGCATTTAACTCATCTAGATAACGAAATAAATAAAATTTAGTTTACAGATACATTATGTAAAATTAAGATAAAGTTGATTGTTCTTGCTGTGGCAGTTCAAAAATAAATAATGCCAACTGAATATGCTGAACATTTCATTCAAATTATTTTATTTTGAGCCAAGTTATCACTGTTTATAATATAGTTTTGAGAAGATGTATGAGTTTATTGTTTAAATTAAATCATGAAAATGCCGAACCGATCTAATCTTCTTAAAATCCAGAGTATCCGACCAAGAGTTGATTATGATCTTATCATGTTAATAAATGTCTAATTAATCATTTTTATTACATTTAAGGCCGAAAGAAAGACCTGCAATAGGTAAATTTATTTCTTGAATAATTTATCATTAACGTTCCATTTTTCTGTACCAGACGGGGTACTGAACACGAGCATATGAAATAGAAAAACTTGTGTTTTGAGGGACACAAGAGAGAGAGAAATGGGGTTTAACGTCCACTCGACACAAACTAGGTCATTTTGGGACTAACGTATGGTTTCAGTTTTATTTCAATAATTCGCTTGCGCGTAGGGGTCTTTAGCAGTGGGAGGAAACCGGAGTGCCCGGAGGAAACCCACGAGGTTGAGAAGGCGCCCCCATCTCCATGCCACATACGCTCGCACCAGGGCTCGAAACCACAGCCGCAAACCAGAGGTGACCGGCCAGCTAGAGGTCGAAGCGCGGCACTCTAGACCACTAGGCCATCCCAACCCCCCTTGAGGGACACTGTGCCCAGAGACATCTACTTGAAGTGAATAAAAGAACAAAACTTGTTTGTTTTTCTACAACATTTTGCTGTAAATTTACCTACATGAATGTCAACTTTACTGCCAACACTTGATGTATAATGAAAAAAAAAGAGTGAATCGGAAGATATCTCTGTTTGGAAAAATGCATCAAGTTGGTACTGGATAATCGTTAGTATCACAAAAGTAGAACACAACTGAAAGTAGATCCAGTATTGTGCATACGGCGTGAACTTTTTGCTGCCGCCTCACATTTAATTATCCAGGGCAACATGCAAATACATTTTCGAACAAATATAGCCTAAAGTCCCAAGGTTATAAACGCACAAAATTATGAAATCTATACCCCCATCTCGATTGCATTACGTTACTGTCATGGACCAACGGCCCGTGCTTGGTCTCCATTTTAACAGGCTTTTTAAAGGCAAAATGAGCGCCTATCTATGGTGGCTGATTGGTATCATGTCGTATTGTCGTGATGTCGCCTTTCATAACGCGACAACCCGACAACCCGACATCACGACATTTCTACCCGACAACACGACAACCCGACATCACGACATTTCTACCCGACATCACGACATTTTTACCCGACATTACGACACTAAAAATGTCGTGATGTCGGGTAAAAATGTCGTGATGTCGGGTAAAAATGTCGGGTTGTCGGGTTGTCGTGATGTCGGGTTGTCGTGATGTCGGGTAGAAATGTCGTGATGTCGGGTTGTCGGGTTGTTGGGTTGTCGCGTTATGAAAGGCGACATCACGACAATACGACATGATACCAATCAGCCACCATACCTATCCTATAGTATTATTACATGATAATGCATGGTACATTTACAGCGGAAAAGGGATACTCAGCACACAAATAGTCAATAAATTCTATCGTAGCCTAGAACACAATAACAGAACACAATTTTTATGGGAAACAATCAAACAAGATTATGTAGCCTAGAACGTAAAATATTCATTAAAATTGTCGAACCAGATACTTACTATAGGCTACATATAGGCCCAACTAGTTTTTTTTTTAAATGTGCTGATATTATTTGCAGAAATATAAATTGCAAACATTCACGATTGGTTCAGATCTATCCATTAATCTATTATGCCCTAAAGCGCCGCCGTCCGAAACTTGTGAACTCGGACATGGGGCTGCATCGATTCGATTCCTGGAATATTACACCCAAATTATGTAAATTTTACAGACAATTTGCATCCTAACTTTTTTTTATCAACGAATTTGCTGTTAATTCATAAAACAGTGATAAGCAAGAAAGTTCCTCGGTTTTTACCAGCGTTGTTTCCGCATGCCAGTTGTGCATGGCGTATGGTCTGACAAGGAACTGTGTCTAGTCTATTGGATGGGCCCAACGACCGAGGCCCCGAGTATTTTCCTTTTAGTTAAACCAGCCAGAGTAAAACAACAGGACGCCAACTCCTATTTTTATGTCATTTCATTTATATTGTTAAGGCAGGGCAACTTACGAAGGTCGAACCAATTCATAATTTATAAAAGAATAATAATATAATGCAATGTTAGCATAAGAATATGTATTTAAACTACCTGTTTTTGATTAGAATGTCTGTCTTTATTTGTGGTTTAAACTTATATATTATTTGATCTTTCACATATAATATTGCCCTTGGAAAGCGGTCATATAAATACACACATCTTAGACGCACGCTAATATATTTCATTTTTCCGGTTGTAAACGTTATTTATTATAAATATTAGGTCGAGCCTTTGACAAGTTAGAGTGCCCCGCCATAAATAAATATGTCCAAATATTTCGACAATTATACCACAATATGTTAAATTATATACCATAACAAGTCTTAAAGCAATTAAGTCTCCATCTCAAGTTCATCCAAAGTCTCCGACATTTAAAACACGAATTATTTGTCAATTTAAATTAATCCCTAAATAAACCGTCGTGTTGAATTCAATTTCGGAAAATAAAATCTATCGACCACGATATCAAAGTTACCGATTAACTCAAGTGTCTTAATTATGGCTACAACACATCACTTACAGCGGGAATTTCATACATATTTCAGAACATATTTATTTCTATGGCTTTTGCTCAATAGGTTGTCAACTCACTATTATACAATCATAGGCATTATTTTCCAGACTTACAAATCTTTCATATCGGAAATAATAACACAATTACCTCCCATGTCCCCCCCCCCCATGCAATAGCTATCTTCAAACGTTTGAATTTGAAGTTGAAAATGATATTTATGCCAATTTCTCAACTGGCAATAGTGAATTATAAGATTAATAGGATTATTCTTTAACTAGGTAGGACTGTTTATAGATACCATCGATTTTAAGGCTTTAATTTAATACAAAACATACCTTAAATATATGAAATTGCAGCTTTAAACATACATTATGCAACAGCTAAATCGGCCAATTGCACGCCTTTCTTTAGGTCTGAAATGTTATCTAAATTATTAATTCGACATTACTTAACTTATCCAGACCATACTCAATTCTCGATGGCTTCGCTAGCCTGTGATATTTACTGGATTACAATCTTATCTGCTGTTTAACGTCCATTAATAATTAAATTAAGAAAATGGAAAATCGAGACTATCTTTTTTATCGTACCGACTTTGGTAATGATGACCGAGGCTAGGCTCAAAATTCAATTGTTTAAATCTCTGTTCAAAGTGTATCAATTTGACTTAAATTTTCAGCAAATTCCCATTACATTAAAAAGGTTTTACTATTATAGGGAGAACTGCCAGCTCTTCTATACACACACGCCCCAATCAGGTCAAAAACGTTTACAGTTCGGCCAAAAGATCTATGGGTTGATTCTGAATGAAGCGCAATGTTCAAAAACAGCCACTCGCTAAGCTGAGCGAATTTGGAAGAAAAATAAAACACCTGGAATGCCAAGCTGAGCGAATTTGGAAATAAATAAAACACCTGGAATCTGGAACGGATTCAGACAGAAGCGAAACATCTCTTTTTATCATACGAGAAAAACAAAACAACAATTTATACGAAATAATTTAATCGTGTGGAAACAATTCGAAACTATTATTCGACACTGTTGCACACCTAACAGGATCAAACGACACTAATCCACTACCCGAGCATGTTACTGCTAGGCAACCTGCCGCAGATTTTGCATCATTGTTCCACAGTAAAGCGGATAAAACATGCTAAGTTTTAGAGGACCACCCATTATACTAACCTCCTACTCTGAACAACATCCAAGATTTCCGCTCTTTTACCTCCCTGTCAATACGTGAGGTTCAAAAACTATCCAGGAGGTTCCGGGTTGATCGAAAAAATCATACTGGTTTCCCCTTGTCTTTGGCACAGGATGCAAGGCATGTCAGGGATCAGTGTTTAGTCATTCGGATGGGTAAAAAACCCGGGTTGACGTAAAAGACCCCTAGTGTAAGCCGTATTGCCGATTGGTGCAGAACAGTAGGAGGTTAATACCTACATGTATTTATTTTATTTCGTCCAATTTCGTCTTGTCACATCTGTCGATCAGATAGATATTTCTTGCTAGTAACATTAGTTGATTTGTCTCTCAGTGATCTATTAATTATGTAAACCATCAGAACATAATATCTTATTCATACATAATATTATACTCTCGGTGAGTACAAAGTTAGATATAAAATATAGTATATTGTTATATAATATTGATTTATTATGTTAAAAGAAAGCAAATACACGAATATTAGCCTCTTGCTTTTCTGCACTGACTCAGCTAATCTAGACAGGCATAGTCTTACTTAAAATTTCAAATTTGTACAATGACCTGTTGGTTTAGAAATAAAATAGCTAACCAAAGTTCAACCAGTCCTACAACAGGTGTAGGCACGGCCAGATAAAGTGGAGCAAAGGGCGGGCGTGGGCCGGAGGGGGAGGGGAGCTTCCTTGCTCGGGTTCTTATAAAATCTGGAAACTCACTTTTCTGGAACATCAGAACATCATTTAATTGGCAATGATACAATCAATAATAAAATGTAAGAAAACGTAGCGAAAAGCAACACAAAATGTACATTTCATTGTTAAAAGTCCCATTAGGACTTTTAATTGATCTGTCTTACTATCAAGATATTTTGTTTACACTCTCAACATTTATTTGACTTTCCTGTTATATATTACGATTACAGACTGTTATTAAAGCGGTATTAGTTAAAATTAGATCAAGAGCTGACAGTTCTCGTCGTAATAGTTAAAAATAGATAATAACATGGGAATATTAACGATGACCTTTCAGTGCCATGCGTTGATTTATACACTTTTCTTGAAATTTAACTCATATGGGAAATTGCATATGTTGAATAAACAAAAAACATACGAAAAGCAACATTTTCTCGGCGGTGTAAACCTTTTCTCCAAGGTACAAGGTTTACTCAGCAGAGAAAAGGTTTACACCGCGGCGGAAACTTTTTCTTTTCGGTGGAAAGGTATTTAATGGGTTTTTTTTTATTTATCATAGTTTTCACGGCAATTTCTCAAAAGAAATAAATTTCAAGAACAATGTATAAATCAACGCATGGTGCAAAAGGTTCACCGTAAATATTAGATGCAAATATTGGCCAAAGAACTTCACTATAAGCCAAACTATCGGTGTTACAATTTTGTCTATCCCCGATTGTCATTACTATCGTTGTTACGATAATAAAGTCTCGATTAACCATTTTTACGGTTATTTCACCAACCACAAAACATATTCAAATCTACTAAATATAGGAACTATCCGATGACATCGAGACTTGACTGTGGTCTTCGTACGTTGTTACAATAATAAACAAAGTCTCGATTATCCATTTTTACCGTTATTCCCCCCCCCCCACAAAAAAAATCAAATCGACTAAATATAGGAGCTATCCGATGACATCGAAAGTTGACTGTGGTCTTGGTAAGTTAAATTAATGTCTAATAATTTATATAACATCTCAGACCTAAAGAAAATCCTTCAATAGAAATATTTAGCTCTTTGATAAGTCATGCTTAATAGGCGGGACTTGGCCGAGTTGTAGAGTTCGTAGACTGAAGGCGGTGCTAGCTGATCGATTAACCAGTGGAAGTTTTAACCTAAGCTTTCACGATAGTGATATCGCTGGCAATAAAGGCAGTGCGTAGTAGCTGAGGATAAACGCCCATCGAGAGTGATATCGCAGTGCGGAGCTTTTAGCCCAATTTTGTTACAAAATGGAGTCGATAATATGGTCGCTGTAACTGAAATGAAATGATGTTTATTGTTCTACCTTTCTACACAAAAATCAACCGTGACAATAAAAACATCATTTCATATTTTTAAAATTAATACGCTCAAGCTAAAACAGGACGTAGGGTCTGACAAGGACAGCTGTCTACGCGTTCGGATGGAACAAAAACCGAGGTCCCGTGTACACAATGGCGTGCACTTAAAATATCACTTGGTAGTTGGAATTCGATATAAGAGTAGGCTGTAGCACCGCTGCCCTGGCAAAATTTCCCCAATAGCACACTGTATGACGCCTGCCCGTCTTTATTAGCCCAGTTTAGGAGCAGAATAGTAGGGCGTTAAACCCCACTTCATTTCATATATAAATAATTTCACATAAGTCACTTAGTTTTATACACCACAGAAAGATTAGCATACCAGTTGGTCATAAATAACTTCAGATAAAAATACAACAAATAATTTGTAAAAGAATACTTACTATCAATTTTCTTACTTCTACATAATGGACTGTTTTTTGAAAGGGTGAAAGTTTGTAGCCTAATTTTATTTTTAAGTGCTCGAAAACGTGTATCTGGACAGATATTTACCTTTAACCCTCCCTGATTCCCCGCCTTTCTCATATTCCGCCTACCATCTACTAGAAAATTGTGACGGCCCATTGGTGGATATTTACATACGACATTGCTGTGACCGAGTCACGGTTGAATTAAAATACCGGCTGAATACACCTTCCATATTATAATTGTCACCCAACGTTAGAATACCAATGTGTTTTTATCGTCCAGTAGATTGGGTTTATAGTTTTAATTTAAAATATAGTGAAAATTGAATTAAGCGAACGTGCTATATTGGAGGTTAAAATTCATAAAAACAAGAATATTTGGATTTGTATTATGCATAGCTTAAGGTAAGAATATTATCTATGGCCATCTGTTTGTTTATGCACCATCCTCATACCATTGTTGTGAAGACTTGTGATCAGTTCAGTGTAGGATTTAGTACGAGGCTGAAGTTATGCTGTGGGAAGAAAAACTGAAGAAAATAACCCTTGAAAAGTTTTTTTTTTTGAAGTCTTCCTTCCCCAGCATAACCAAGTTCGAATGGTTTTATCTTGCTTATAAACCGTCTATGTTTACAGGGGATTACGTGGCTAAGTAGGTTAGACGCTGGCTCGCTAGACTAAAGGTCGGGTGTTCGATCCCTGTATTGGCCGAGAAAGTTCATCCAGATTTTCTAGTCGTTCGGATGGGACGAACAACCGAGGTCCCGTGTACACATTGACAGTTGAAATTCGATATAAGAGTATGCCGTAGCGCCGTTGCCGGGCAAAAATCGCCCCCATAGCACACTGTATGGTATATGTCTCTCTTCATTAGCCTAGGTAAGAAGACAGGTGGGGAGTGAGGTGGGGACAGTATTAATAATACGCCCCCCACCCTACCTGCCAACTGAATTATTTCACCAGAACTACCTTTCACGAATTATTTCCATAGATACAGATAACCCCACTTTAAATCGGGTATTGAAATCAAATAACTTGTAATATGATATATTATATTTGTGACTGTCATGTGTTTTTTAGGAAACATTATTCCGGTTTAAACTAGACATGATCATATTTATAAGAGTTGGTAATTAGAAGTATGTTATGAGTATTTATACGAGGACTGACTCAGGCCTAAGCCTATCCGTGAAAGACTTGTACCTAGTCGATGGTCTCCATTTAATTTTATACATAGTCCCTTCGATGTGTACAGACTTTTGCCAGCGATGTTTGGAAGCCTTGGATGCCGGTCAGGAAGAGATTTTCTTCAACCACTTGAAAAAAATACCTTCTACATTACCAGGAAGATGAAACAGGTCTCATCTATGGTTACAAATCTGGCCAAAAAATTATCAGGAATCGGACGCATTTCTGATCCGCAGTCAAGTTCTATGGCATCCATCTTGCAGAAATTTCTGTCATTGCCTAACCCATTGGCGATAATGTGCCAAGTCCTCTCATGAGAGATGCCCATAACCCTGGCAATATTATGTCGAGTGGTCAAGCGTTGATCAACTATGGCCATGTCATGCACCCGGGTAATGTTTTCTTGGATGGTTGTTGTTGGTGGCCTTCCAGGACGAGGTTCATGGTCAGGACTCTCTCTGCCACACTTAAATTCCACAGCCCAGTTCCTTACAGTGAAAAAAAAGCAGCAGCATCACCTAAAGTGGAAACCATGTCGGCATGTATCTGTGTTGGGATTAGTTATTCCAGATGCAGGTACTTGATGACTACCTTATAATGAGTTTTGTCCATTTCTGGTGATTTCAATGGGTGAGTTCTCAAGATGGTCTTGCACGGAAGCGATGAACTTCGGAAAAAAACGCAAGGCTCAGTCTATTCAATAGTCACCCTTCATTAGCCCGTGTCTTCTCAAGAACATAATGCCATTTATGTTCGTCTGCTTATCTCTGAGAGGGTCATGAATTGAAGATTGTTTAAACACATAATCTACCCCAAGACCACATATTTCTCCCTAGTGTTGCCTCTGGCGTCTCCACTTCTGAGCTCCATCTCACCCCCCCCCCTTAACTAAGGGAAGATGGGAAGGTGTATTTAACCAAAAAAGACTAAACTCCAGCCAAATCCACACACTCACGACTAAAGGGAGGTGAAAGGGTGCACGTGTTTAAACAAGATGGAGTAAAGAGATAATACCAAGAGAGATTAACAATAGATATTTAAAGAAACGGTCCTCTGTTATATTTTAGTCAATAAAACGGTTTGATCGGCGATTTATCGTCCGCAGACAAACCGTTATGCGCATGTGCAGGTGTATTTCCAGTCAGGGGAAACCGGATTATCCACGACGCCTAGCCAGCTAGAGCAATAGTCTAGATGACTTACCCCCCCCCCCCCCACACACACACACAAATCCAAATGGAAAGCCTTTATCATATTAAAAATACATTATGCAAGAGCTAAATGTGCCTATTGCAGGTCTTTTTTAGGCCTGAAATGTTTTCTAAATTATTAATTAGACATTATCTGGAACATAATCAACTCTCGATATTATCGCTAGCCTGCGATACTTACTGGATTAGGAACCGATTTGTTACCAAACTTTCATTCATGATTTAATCATGAAGTGGACAATCGAGACTATTTTTTTTATCTTACCGACTTTAGTAACGATGAGCAAGGCTAGGTCGAAAATTCAATCGTTAAATTCTCGATTCAGAGTGAATAAATTTGACTGAAATATTCAGCAAATCCCCTTTACATTATCTAGTTTTTAACTAGTATAGCGAGAACTGTCAGCTCTTTATCTAATCTCCCATAATGTATCTTTAAAGTAGTCGCCGTGATTAACAAGTTACAAAGTGAGATATGTAATCCCATTAAGTAATTCTATCAATGATTTTCGAGCGGCAAGGTGTTTTTATTTAAAACAAAATCATCACATTTTGGCGTTTGGTTTATTTACGGCGTCCCATGGAAACTGGTACGCACCCTTTACCTGCAATACAAAGTCTGTCTTAATAACGTTTCTCCATGTGACACTACGTGTATGCCCGGGGGCTCGCTATTTATAATAAGGTTAACCGTCGATTTATCATAGTTGACACAAAAGACAAGAGGCCTATAAATTATTTTGTGACTGTATTTTAAAATGGAGATTATATTACATACGCGTCATGCACGAATTAAGCTAAGGAAGACGGACATAACCCATGTAGTGTGCGATAAGAGAAATTTTGCCTGGACAGCCCTTGTTTTATTTTATTTTTTTTTTATCAAATCCTAACTACCAAAAGTTCCCTTACGTTCACGGGTTTTAATTCCATTTGAATTGAATCGAATCCCTGACCCCCTGGTTAGTGAACCAGCTTTTGGGGTTTGCCCACCTCCCCGTTTAACACAATGCCCTTCAAACAAGCTTTCTGAAAGTAAGCCGTGTTTTCGTGCAAAAATAACACATTGCACCCTTCTGCTTTATTTAGATTATCATATGCATGTACTAAATTTAAAATGTCCGTTGGTTGTTATCTTAAAGGAAGAGAAAATAGGGCAAATCAACAAGCTTTCTGAAAGTAAGCCCTTCTGCTTTATATACCTTATCATGTACTAAATTTAAAATGTCCGTTGGTTGTTATCTTAAAGGAAGAGAAAATAGGGCAAATCTATCAAACTTATTTTAAAACCACACATTATCGAAATTCTCGGCACATCATGTGCGGAGTGTCATTGAGTCAAATCGCCTGGATTGGATCAGAGCCGGATTCAGAGTGGGAGGGGTCTTGGATGCCCCTAACCCCCGCTCAGCTACATATTTTTTTTGTAAAACAACGCATATTATGAGTAAAATACGATGGCTGATTTAGGACATGCAAAAACAAAACAAAAAATACTAAGTTGGATACGAGAAAGTTTGTCGTGATTTCCAGTGTGGTTTCCCCTTGTCAATGTTACAGGACGAAAAATCGGGGAACTATGTATACATTGGCGTGCACGTAAAAGATCCCTTGGAAAGTTATTTTAAGTCGAGGAACCATAATGAATTTTTATTCAATTTAATCTGACGTCAATATGCTAATACTTTATTAGTAAAGTTCAATAATACCATACCAGAACGTTGTGTCCTAAACATAAATCAAGATTTAATTAATTTCGACTAGTAAGTGGAATCAATAATTCATTGTACATTAATTTATTCGTCTTGTTATTAACATATGTTCTATTTCATATTAAAATGAATTATTGGCCAAAAAAAAAGCAACAGGTAGACACGAAGCTTGTTGATCGACATTTTTATTTATAAATCGACGATTTTATTTAAAGTAGCTAAGTCTTTAACTCGATATCATTCACGGTCCTCGACATTAAACACCCGAATTATTTGTCAGTTTAAATCAACGCTGGTGTTGTGATCTTACCGGGAAAAGATGGGCTTCTGATATGCAATATTTAAGACAAAATTAACATTTTACCATTGGTACACGAATCGTGTACCAGAATGCGTTGCAGTGCAATTTGTAACAAGGGGCTTGGAGAACGAGGCTAGACATAAATGTATTCCACTGCCCCACAAGTCAAACGGTGACGACATAGTCTTATCTGAAAAGCATTCGCGATAAATACTATCGGCGTAGACTGGAATAACCAGACGCTGGAGATTGTCGTTCGAATGAAGCTTTTCGCATATTTTGCTGAACATAACTGGTTTGAAATTAGAGTAAACAGAAACGATTGAATATAAACCAGTTTATATACATTCATATTACATTATTATATGCGTTGCGACCCATTTTTGTCAATTTCTAGGTCCCAAATAATAGCTCCTTTAAAACCAACCACCGACTTGGCTCTTATTACTTTTAATGAAACTATAAAGATGTTTATTTAGTCTGTGTATGAAAGATGAAAAGCGGATTAGAATCCCATTGCCAATGTTTGAATATGGTGGTCATTCAGGACCTTCAGTCCCTGTTTATGAAATGAAATGAAACAGTGTTTAACGTTCTACTGTTCTGATCCGACTGGGCTAATGAAGATTACATAAAGAGTTCTCACCATAATAGTTAAAAACAGGATAGTGTAAAGGTAATTTGCTGAAAATTTCAGTCATATTGATCCTCTATAAACAAAAAACTAAGCGGATTAAATTTCCGCCTAGCTTCGATCATCGTTACTAAAGTCAGTAAGATAAACATCATAGTCTCGAGTATCCAATTTTTAATTTAATTATCAATGAGCGTTAAGCAGCATATCGGATTCTAATCCAGGCAACATCGAAGGCTAGCGTAAACACCGAGAGTTTATTAGTGTCTGGATAAGTTAATTAATGTCTAATTATTAGATAACATTCCGGGCCTAAAAAAAAGACTTATAATAGGCAGATTTAGCTCTTGCATAATGCTTGTTTATCTTAAGTCTGTGAATGCTTTGTCAACATGGGGCCTGTTGTCAAAATAGACAATTCTTCATGCGCAGAGTCCACACAGCGATGGCGTTACAGTCCACTGAAGCCCATGCGGCAAGCTGTGAATAGATATAAAATCATGTAAACGTACAGTAGGTAAACATTGATTGTGTTTAGTGGCCTGAGACTAAGCAAAGTATAACCCTGTATTTAAAGATTTATTGGGTTATAAATTTTTTTAACGGTTTATCTAGGGTCAGTGATCTAAGATCAAACTATATTTAACACCGAATCCTTTGGTCTAAAATCGGTCAATGTTGCTGGTTTATGATATTAACCATATGGAGGTAAACACTTAGTCTTCGTTGAACCAACACTACGACGAGTTGATTTATGTTAAATTCAGGGTCATGATAGGTATACAAAGTGTTCACTCTAATGTAGTTTTCATGAAATGTGGCAATCTGTTGCGTTAAAAAAATACGAAAGTCTTCCAATATCTCTGTAAAAGATGGCAGTCTTCAACACGAGTATTCACATCCAGCTGGGTTTATCATAGGTTCAATGGCGCATGCATTGTTTACATAGGACGTAACTAGTTCAGGCATAATGTCCTTTACTAATTTTAATACACATTTACACTAAATAAAACATATTTTTTTACCTACAAATACTACAAAAGTCTTTATTTATTTTTCTAATACATAAAAAAAAATGTTTTAGAATTTAATTTGTCGGAGGAAAAAAGTCACTGTAGAGGCCTAGCGAATGTTCACTGCTGATCAGTGTGGAAATGTGGTTGTAGAGTGTCCATTGTCGCTCCGTATGTCTTCTCGATTTAAATTATGCAGTGAAATCCTGCTATAAACACCATTTGCGGCACTAAAATAAAAGAATCTCAATCAGAAAGCGGTCTTAATACGAAGTTGGAATTCCGGGATAGAGATTAAATATATCATAAGAAAGTTTATTTAATTGTAATATCCAGAGTAGCTCAGTAATACAGGTCGATTATGCTATATAATCATAGTTTGTCTTTTATTTAGGCAGTAATTAATTCCTGTGAAATAAACTAAACCATCGTGATGACAATTGATTTATTTATCCACTGATATCAAAGTTATCATTACCGTTTGATTCGGAATGATTTCTTGCGAGGCAGAGATCTGTAACCCTGATGATACCATACCCAACAAGTATCATCGTACTATGGACCAGAAACTAGCCAAGCTGTTGGATGAAACTCAAAATTCTACTTTACCACATAGATGCAGATTGTTCAAAGAAGAAGCACGTCAATTGTCATGTCAATTGGATTTGCTTTGATGGAGCCTTAGGCAAAGAAGAACAACAGGCAGATGAGTAGCAGTTAGCGACCAGTTCCTGATGGCCCCCAAATTGGTATATTATTATTTTGTGACGTAGTTCTATTTGGTTTCATATCTTCTATACACACAGATACTAACATTTCTTCTTGCAATTTTATTAAATGAAAGCAGAATAAATATTCAAAATTCTCGAAGTATACGCAGTGTTTTCGACATACTAACTGTGCGGTGCCCCATTGTTGTTTGTTCAAATTGTTCGTACTGACCGCGGATCGTACTAGTATGTACTCCGTCCCCTTGAGTGCCTGGGGTGTTTTCCCCAAGGATTTTTTTTTAAAATTAGGATTAATTTCAGTGCATCTGAGATAATTTAGGCAGCGATTTCATTGACGTTTCGAATACGTTGACCTACAAGTCCCGGGGCCCCCAATATCCCTTACTGCCAAGGGCCCCAATCCCCGCCCCTCGCAGCCCAGGTACTAGTTGGCTCCGTCCGGGATAAAATATTAGTATGACCCAGAATTGTGGAGGGCCCCTAAATGTGGGGGCCCGGCACATTTGTCCCACTTTGCCTCCCTAGAGCCGGTACTGATAAAATAAATTATATAAATGTACAATAAATATAAATGTTATATAGAAATCATAACACTGTTGTATAATATGATTTATTCACTTATGAACGTCAACTGAAATAAGAATAATAGTACATAATCCTTAAAAGACATATAGAAATAGATTTCACTAAAAATAAACACACTTATATGAATATACTACTTCTGGATTTATTAACATGCTACGTTTCGATACACATACCGATATCGTTATCAAGCCAATAATGATAAATATATCTGTATGTGTATCGAAACGTAGCATGTTAATGAATTCAGAAGTAGTATATACATATAAGTATGTTTATTTTTATAAAAGTACGCTATTCTACAACCGCGATGGATTGTCCGGGCGGCTTTGCTGCTATGGACGTATGTTTGTGGCTTTTGCAGCCCACTATTGTTTTGTAGGATTTTTTTGCAAACCAGATGAGTCAATCAGTTAAATAAAAAGCGATTTTAATATCTTTTGTTATTGTATTGTTATTTTAATTGAACGGAAGAAGGAGAATATAAGCGTGCAATGGCAAATTTAGGAAGCGCGCAGTATTTTATCTTGATAGAAAACCAAACCCAAAACATTTTTATTGAAAAGGATTGACCTTATATAGAAGAGGGTATGACATTTTATAATCTCAATTGCCCTTGAAAAGGACACATGTACTACATTTTAAAACTAGATATCTCAACAAGGATGTTTCTTTTCGGGGAAGTGTTTTTAAGGAGGTAAATTTATTCTTAGAATCAGCTTTGCTTTACATTTACAGCCGAATCTAGTTTACAAAAGCTTAATGTATATATTCCTAATTTGAAAATATAAATCATGTTTTATAAGTACCCCCTTACACCTCCCCCTCCCTCTTCAGTTTTAGATTTTTGGGGACTTATGTCCCACCCACCCTTTCAACTACCACGTCTTGCTGTTTCAATTATTTAAGTGGTATGTTATCTTGGGCCTGAAACAACCTTCATTATATCATAACAGATAAGATAAGATTTTTTTTGTATTATTACACCAAGCAAGGGCAATATACAATGCTTACAGTTTAAAGAAAAGTTGATCCCACAATTATTAGATAACATCTGCAAGCTGCAATATAATAAGTGTATAAGCATCAAAAGACAATCGGTAAAATGAAAATCAGGATAGAGCTAATACGGAAATTATCGAAACTGGCCTAGTAAGTAAACAAACTTTTTCTACCTTAAAGGGAAAGAGAGAGAGAGAGTGGGGTTTAACGCCTACACGACACAAACCACAAACTAAGTCATTCCGTGACTAACGTATGGTCCAATTTCATTTCAATAATTCGCTTGTGCGTAGGAGTATTTGGCAGACGGGTAAAATCGGATCGAGGACCGAAGGAAAACACAAGGGCTGGACAGGCGACCCCACCCCTTGTCACCCACAACCCGCTAATCGACACCGCGCTACTTGACTCAATGACAGACCTTAGCACGTGCTATCCATTTGACAATCCATTCCCTCCCCACCTTAAAGGGACAATTTCGATTATATTTTGGAGAATAAAACAGCTTAAATTGCATACGTACATGTTCTGATGTTTATTGGTATCACGGAAGCAGCAGTGAAGGTCCGTGTTCGACCTCGGTATTAGCCCAGAAAGGGATTTTCCGGCGTGACCCCCACCCCTCCTTAGTGGTATAGAACGAATGGACTAGCAAGGCACAACGTATAGTTGTCGAATTGGATAGAAAACCGCGGTCCCGCGTACACATTGGATTACACGTTTATTAATTGTCTGTCTTGCTGTAGGTGGTCTATTCAGGTCTAAAAATATAACTGGACGGATTTTTCATCCCATATATTCATATGCCAAAGAAACTTACTTGGAATGTTAAAATATAAGTCGACAAATTCCAAAATATCAATAAAACAATACCTTAAAGTTTTATAAGTGTAACGGTATCTTTGATAATTTGATTCCCCAAAAACTGAGAACTGCGAATGCCAAATAGCGATCATGCGATTTGATGATCGTGATTCGTTTATTTCCCACGCATTTGGTTTTATTCTGCTGTAAAAATAGAACTACCGAAAATCCACAACGAAACGGAGGGATGCAATGTGCTGATAATACGAGAAGGCGACCATTTTAAATGACATGTAAAGAAATGACATCTATTCACTTAATTCATTAATTGATGAAGAATCAAAGACACCGATGTGTAAAGCCTATACCAAGACATTTTAAATTTTTGACGGATTCTTTTCAAATGTCGCCCGAAGAGTAGTGGTCATGAGAAGATGAAGCCTATCGATATTCAGCGTTCTGCGACCATCCGTTCCGCCCCCTACCTTGTAAACGCTTTCGACAGATCCTTTTCAAATTTTCCGCGAAGTATTGTGGCCATGAGAGTGCGAATCCTATCCGCAAAGTATCTTTCAAGAATTAAACCATTTTGTTGAAAAGCTTACCACACTGTCTACGCTACATCTCTTCAACCTTCATAACTTTGAACCGAATGAAGTAATGTATTGTAAATAACATTTTCCATGTATTCAGCCTGCTCTACAATCAAATCTTAAAATGCACCTTTAAACATGTTGCACACCCTTCCCAGGGATGGGTTTTATTATGTAAGACATGCAACTAATTTTGTTTTGTAAAGCATAAAAATAACTATCTGTTTTGCTGTAGTGATCAGAGCAAATGCGTCCAATTATGTTTAAGGCGTCACGCCTACCATGAGTCAACACAATTCGGAAAAAAATACCGTCAATTTGGGTTCGGAATAAAATTGTCCTTTTCACTTGATTATTTAATTTGGGATGACAATCTTCCTTCGCGTCTGGGGGGCGGGGGTGGTTGGCCGAATGGTTAGCGTGCGCACGCTGTATCATACGGCCTGCACTGAGTCAACTGGCGGGGTTTCAAATCCCCGGTTGTACGTGGCAAGGAGTAGGGTCGCCTGTCCACCCTCGTGGGTTTTCTCCGAGGTTGGTTGGCCGAATGGTTAGCGTGCGCACGCTGTATCATACGCCCTGCACTGAGTCAACTGGCGGGGTTTCAAATCCCCGGTTGTACGTGGCAAGGAGTAGGGTCGCCTGTCCACCCTCGTGGGTTTTCTCCGGGTACCCCGGTTTCTCCTCCTGCTAAAGACCCCTACCTACACTCAAGCGAATTATTAAAATAAAATTAAACAATATGTAAGTCCCGAAATGACATAGTTTGTGTCGAGTGGACGTTAAGCCCCATTTCTCTCTCTCTCTCCCTCTCTCTCTCTCCTTCGCGGCTAGGTCATTTCCGCGTTGAGAAACTAAAATTAGTAAACACAAAAGATTAATTGCATATAAGATAAATTTGGTGGGAAGCATTGTGGTCACGAGGAGTGTAACAGTATGATGGCGGTAACAATAACCATATTGTGATCTATAACCAATTATTGATTGTAAACTTGATAATCAAGATATTATACCAAGTCATGCTGGTTGTTTTGATACGTTAACCGAGCTATAGATTAATGAACATGTTGCTCATTTACACGTTTCTTGGTTATAAAACATATATCATATTTCTTGACCAAATTAGGTGACAAAACCCATTGGGTTTCCAGGGTATGGTGAATATCCATTCCATATTTAATGTAAAGACCACGGTACCACAGGGGATGAAGCCTATCGATTTGCAACGTTCTGCGACTCTTCATTCCGGAGTAAGCCCACTTTGCCAAAAACATCTAAACGCGAAAGAGAGTAGTATTTAATAGATTGCTTTCAAATTCTGAGCGTGAGAGGATGAAGCCTATCGATTAACGGAAATCTTTCTAATTACGTTGGAGGCATTGGGATCATAAGAGGACGAACCTTATCTAAACGTTCTGCGTCGTTCCGTTTTGGAATCATCAAATGTGTTTAGTATCCAAGCTTTTCTTCCATTCCGGATTAGCATCAATTCTTTACAAGCTGCTGTGTGGGTGTATTTCCACGCTATCAATTATTTTTTTTTTATCGTCGAAGGAAATATATAATAATCTGTATAATGATCAAACAATATGAAACATGAAAAGATGTGCTATTTTAAAAAATACCTGCCTTCTTTATTTACATTAGATATTATTCAAAAATTTAAACTATGCTTATATTTTTATGTTGACAGATATTTAATATGCAGTTTTTTATGGGTATTTCTTTGTCTGTAATTTTAGAGCTTTTATATTAAAACTGTATGTATTCACACATAAGTGCCGATACATCAATTTGCTTAGCAACCAACCTGACTCTTTATCTAATAATTTTAGAAAAACAAAACTTATAAAAGATAGATTATTTTTCACAGTTTGCAATAAGACATTTTATATATTCACATTAAGACCTATATCTTATTCTGTATTTCACTATGAATAAGATCTTTTGTACACAGGAGATATGAACCCAGGTGTATTATAACCTGGGAAGCGGAAGTGGTAGTAAGGCGCCACCAGGCCCATATGATCATCTGCTCAATCTACACCTAAACCCCACATAGTGTATCCGCTATTGTTTGATTTTGGCGTTTTCCGCAGGATAATAAACTGTACATAATATTCATTTTTGACATTGTTTCGTATAAAACACTGTGATATTTCTAATGATAAAACAAATGTTTATAAATATCCAGTATTCAAACGTCTGCGTGCGACACAATAGACCATTAATTAATCCTTCAGGTGTGCTTCTTATCTCTCAAGTAGACGCCTTGATCTCAATATTAATAACGCCGATTCATGACCGGTCGATAGAAATCCCTCTGTTCTGTAAGGTATACGGTCCGTCTTTTATTATATCCACCAGCAGTGCAGTGTAAATGATGCCTTATAACTTGTAAAGGCGAGCCACGGAGACTCGGTGAGTAAGCTAACCTGGAGATCCCGTATCCCATCCCTGTGTTGACCCAAGAGTTTATTTGGAATATCAGTGGTACAGGGCGGGGGTGTATTGGGATATGAGAAAAGAGTAGGCCGTAGCGTCGCTGTCCGAGCAAAATTTCCAAAGCCAATTGTATGGCCAATGCCCGTCTTCATTAATCCAATTGGAGAAGAACACAGAGACGTTAAACCAAATTTGATTTCATTTCATTTAAATCTTATGAGTATGATGATGATCACGTGCCAGTTTCAAAGCTAACACTTTTGGTATTGATAACAATATTGTGTTTCGTCTCGGTGGATGATATTAAATATTGGATGCTTAGCGACCGGCTTAAAATGGCCGATGGTAAATCAGAATTTATGGTTGTTGAGTTGGTAGTAATCAAAGTGTATCTAAATACACGATAGAAGACTTTAAACTTGAAGATGTCAGCCGGTAAACGTGCAAAGTGTCTGAATAGATACAAATCTCCGTCTTTCAAAACAAATTTCTCAGGATACAGATCGCACTATTAAAGCAAGATCAATATTTAAAAAGAAAATAAACCCCCAATTTCGACAGTCATAATATTATCAGAATGGCTCAATATTTTAAACTTGAGCCCAGTTCGGAACAGAACAGACGGACGTTAAACCCCCATGTTGCATATACTAGCTTGCATACAACAAATTAATATTGCCCTTCTACACTTCAAACCAATATTATAAAGGATTTCAATAGATCTTCCGAAGATAAATATTTATATACACCGAGGTTTCAAAACCTTTAAAAAACTTTGAAATGTTACTCTTATGGCTATTATATTATTATTTTGTCGTCTGTAACAGGATGTTCCTGAATCAACGACTTTCAGTTTTACAACGTTGCTAGATTACTTCACACTTCCCTATAGCTACATTATCTACAGACACGTGAACTGTAGCGTCCAATCAGAGGTTGTGACATAAAGATCTGCACGGAAACCTTGACATTGAACGAACCTTGAACTTTGAAAACTCGATTATCATAGGTAGACATTTTAGATTGAAAGAGCGAGACTTGGTATTCGTGACGATCGAGGAATCTGATAGGTTCACAATCTGACCTTGTACCTAATCGAAACTAGTGTAGAATTGTACAGGGTATTACGTGAAGGCTTTGATAAGATGTATGCTGTTAAAACGAGAGCAAGCCTTCTATTGAAGATGCTGTAACAGTTAATGCCAGGTCCCCACTGTCGGACGATGCGTTACGATAGGATTGTCTGCGCGCGGATACGGTCAACACAATTGTTACGACTGACGTCAATAAATCATAAGACCTGATGGGACCACCGCGATTACTTTCCGATTAAAATCACGGTTTCAATCGTAGCACGAATCGTGACAATGGAAGCCTAATGTAACGATTTGGACCCTTTATACCACGTTAATATTCCAAACTGTATTCGATTTAATACTCATCCAAAAAAAGGATGAATGCTGTCTAGGTTTAGGGCGTTTCATTGTGAAAGAACGCATGTCATAGTTCGTGCTTCTTTGTGTGATAGTCTGCGTGACATCTTCTAAGGGAAACGGTGAATGATGATAACTGAATATGGTATAGATATCCTTTTGTTTGTTAAGGGACACTATTTGATCAATATGTTTGTTTAAGTCGCTGGGAAATCAGTTATCATGCTTTGCCACCTGTTTTGTTTTGTTGAAGGAAATCAATAAACTATCTACTTTTAAAATAGATCTCTATCTTGAATGACCGCCATATTGAACAATTCGTGTACTATTCTTTTCCATTTCATACACACAAAGGCTAAATAAACATTTTTAATTTCACTGCATATTAAAATTCTCGAAGTATACTTAATGGTTTTGACTAAAATCGTTTAAAATGAGAATTAAAATGTCGGCTAACTAGCTTCGTGTCTGCTCTCAAGAAGGGCAATCGTGAACAGACAGTGTACGTTTCGTGTGATACTTCAACTGTTTTAGTAAGTTTACTTTATAGGGTATGTTCTTTACGATGAATGGTATGTCTATTCGCCGCCTGAGGCAATTTGAAATATAATATAATGTCCTACTTTTCAGGGACGAAATAAATGAAATGGTTGTTAAGACTATAATATGCGTGATTTAACCACTACGGAACTACAATATTCTGACCGTTGAATATCTAGTCGGAATATCAGTCAAAAAAATGTTCAAAGCTATGATAAATGGAAAATGCTGTTCTCCATGTAACTAGCCACCGTCATCTTTATTTGCTATAAACCAAATTGATGGTGCTGTTCTAAATCTGATTGAATCGATGACGGGAGATTATCTAGAGGTAATTTGATTTTATTTTCTTAATCCAATATTAAATAACCAACGTGAGTACATATAAGCGTGGATTAAGCCTTGAGATAATTTATATTTTCCGAAAATCATGCATCGTAACTTTAACGTCCTACATTTCTGCAGTCGCCTTAGCTCGTGTATTATAGTGTCCACATCGGTTATTTACAAAGCGAACCGCTCTATTATTACTGACATTCAAATAGGCGAAAATGGGTCTAAAACACATTACTGTGTAATGTACACTGCAATACCTACATAATTAGGTTCTGTGAAATACGGTTGTATATGTTTTTATACGCCCACATTTACACGTGGACGTATATTGTAATGTGCACTGTGATGTGCACTGTAATTCCTACATAATTAGGTTCTGTGAAATACGGTTGTTTATGTTTTTATACGTCCACATTTTCATATGAACGTATATTGTCGTCGCACATTTCAGTCGGCTTGTCTACAGTTTGTTTGTGAACACTCTACAGCTAACATTGTTTATCCATATCTTATTTTGACGAAACTTGATTAATATAGTTTTATATTATAACGATTTCGGTTCCTTACGATATTGGTTGGCATGTATTAAATCGTATGTTCGTTTTTATCTATTGGACACTCTTGAGGTCACAATTTCTATCCAATGTTAATAAAACTTGAAATGAATCTTTATGACCCAAAGATCTTGGTTCCTTGTGATATTTGCACATATCGTATTGTGTCTTCTTGAATTATGGCCCCATATCACCATTAATTTCGAATTTCGTAAAAATCGGACCAAAACTGGCTGACAAAATGGCCGTTCCTTGAACACAAATTAGTGTAAAAGTATGTAATACCAAGGTTTTTGACTTAATTTGGTGAAACTTAACATGTTTATATCCCAGAGATTTCGAATCCTTTTGATATTCGCGCATAATTTCCTGAATTAGGTCCCCTGATTGAACAGCTTTTTTGTAGTTGTTTCCTGTCCACCTCTTGCAAAATGTGGGCGTATCGTGCATGACAACAGCTTGTTCTTTGTGCATTATAAATGGCGTTCGAAACCACACAGTACACAACGTTTAAAATGTTCATTGTGTCTTCAATATTGGATATCGAAATTCCATATATTCATTGTAAGATAACAACATAAATATTAATTAACACAGATCAATATTGAATAAGTAATTCGTGCATTAAATTACGAAAATGTGGATAATAATCTTTTAGAGGCATTTAGTAATGTAGCAATATAGTCGTGGTGACATTGTTTTTAAAGATTATAGACAAGGAATGAGGAGATAAGATATAGTTTTATGTTTCTAACATATTCACATATACTATTCAAAAAAAGTAGGGGATATTTGATTTTGGGGGCATAATACTAAAATATGCAAATGACTACGAAAAAAGTCACTATAGAACCTAACAGAAGAAACATTTCCAGTTACATGTCACGCCCAAACGCACCAATAGCTACCGCATGGAATGCAGGTGATGCTTGGGATCATCATGGGGGTCCAACCCAAGATTTGCACGACTCTGACTTTGAATGTTACAGTCATTGTGGCATTGAATTCCAGGGTGGAAACATCAGTTTAATTGTTTTAGTGACCAGAAAACAAATTTTGATATGCGTCGGCTTACCCAAAATGAAAGGTTACGTGTCCTTGGCATGCTACAGATCGGCACAACACAGGCGGTTGTGGCGCGGACGATGAATGTTTCTCAGTCTGTCATAAGCAGGCTATGGTCCAGATACCGTGATACACAATCTGTACAGGACAGTCCACGCTCAGGTCGACCAAGGGCGACAACTCAAGCCCAGGATCGATTTATCCGTACCTTGGCCTTGAGAAATCGTGTCATCACAGCAAATCAGATCAGCGCTCGTCTTCAAACAGACACTGGTGTGAGAGTGAGTGGCCAGACGATTCGGAATCGACTGCATAGGGGTCACCTTCGCGCCCGACGTCCTTGCGTGATCCCTTGTTTGAGAGATCATCACATTCAGGCAAGACGTCGTTGGTGTAGGGATCGTCAACACTGGGATAATCGACGCTGGAGCAATGTGATGTTTTCCGATGAGTCAAGGTTCACTGTTGATTTTTTGGACAGACGTAGGAGGGTGTGGCGTCGTCGAAACGAGCGCTTCCAAGACGTTAACGTCATCAGACATTGTCGATTTGGGGGTGGTTTTGTTATGGTGTGGGGAGGCATCACTGTTGCTGGAAGAACGGCTTCACATGTTGTTGCAGGGCGTGTTACAGGCCAGTACTACCGGGACAACATCTTGGCAGTCCATGTTGTGACGTTCGCACGACGTCATGGCCGCCGTTTCATCTTCCAGGATGACAACGCAAGATGTCACAGGGCCAGGATCGTTACAGGTTACCTCCAACAACAGAACACCACCACATTACATTGGCCAGCACTGAGTCCCGACCTCTCCCCCATCGAGCATGTCTGAGACATGCTTGGACAGAGGTTACGTCAACGTCAACAACGTCCTGCCAATGTCCAAGAACTTGCTGCTGCGTTGCAACAGGAATGGGACAATCTGGACCAAAATGACCTTAGAGTCTCATTAGGAGTATGCCACGTCGGATCAATGCTTGTTTGGCAAACAGAGGAGGATTTACCCGTTACTGACTTTGTTGTGATGCTGTGGTAACTTTGCTGTTTGACCCAGGGTATCATTTTACCCTTATAATGGTCAGTCTGTGCCTTACTTAGTCTAACGATCATTTGGAATAAATCGATAAATGTGAACTTCATTTCATTTTGTCATTTGTTTCTTCGTCAGTTTCATTAGGTGACTTTAATAACACTTAAAAATCAAATATCCCCTACTTTTTTTGAATAGTTTATTAGAATTAGAAATAAGGCTTTCGTTGGAATGCTGGTAGCTCACAGAGTAAAGAAAGTAGGGTGTGAACCCCAACTTTATTCCATTTGTCGATTTTGTTTTATAAGTGCCATACCATTTACATCATTTAATAATTCTAGTACACTTACAATGTCAGCATGTTGTTTGTTTTTATTTGCCTTGTCTGTGGGTTGTTTTCTTGGTATGTTTTTGATCTTATGTGTGTTGGAGTTCTTTTGCAGAACCCTCTGACCATAACTAATATTGTTTTACGTATAATACTTTATTACAATAGTGATAGATGCTTCTGACTATTATTGCAATTACCTGTGACTTTAAAGCAAAAATGATTTCAGTGACAAATGTTTCATAAAATTTTGTTTGTGTTTCTTTAATATATTGTTTTTGTGTGTTTTTCAGTTATCACAGAAGATCCATTGTAGTTGTGCTTGTGGTGTTATCTTTATTAACCATTGTTATGAAGTTGAAAGTTATTAAGCCCGTTATGGTACCTCAAGAAGTTAAGGAATATATCCACCAATATATTTATACATCATCACCAACCCGTCATATTGAAACTACCTATAAAGATCGTAAAATTATATTATGGTATGTTCCACCTAGATATGTCAATAATACACCAACTCTACAACCTTTAAAGTCATGTCCAGAGAGAAACTGTTTTATGACAACAAATACAACATATATGACAGATGCTGCAGCTGTTCTGTTCAATGCTCAGATTATGCAAATACCCAAACCGATGTCAAGACCAGACCCTAAACAAATATGGATTCTTCATGATACAGAGCCCGAGAAACCAGACTGGAGTCACAGTGTAGCTTTTAGAAAACCACAATGGCGGGATTTATTCAACTGGACAATGTTTTATAGGGCGGATTCGGATATTTTCGCACCTTACGGAATAGTGAGAAAGAAAACCCCGTCAGAGTTGTTTAACAGAGACTTAGATTCACTTGTTAAAAATAAAAATAAAACAGTTGCCAGCATGTTCAGTCATTGTGCCACAGAGGGGAAAAGGCAGGAATATGTTAAATTACTTCAAAAACATATCGACATCGATATATATGGTGGGTGTGGTCCTTTAAAATGGCCTCGAAACGACGACAGAGGATTCATGAATATGCTAAATTCAACATACAAATTTTACCTTGCCTTTGAAAATTCATTTTGTGAGGATTATATATCTGAAAAATTCTATCGTTATTACATAGCTGACATTGTTTTAGTGGCTCGAGGTGGGGGAAATTATACAAAATATATTCCTGCTGGAACATTTATAGACACCAGAGATTTTAAAACTATTAAAGAATTGGCTGGTCATCTACACTATCTTAATACAGATCACGAGGCTTATATGAAAATTTTAAGAAAAAAAGATTTGTATATAAGCGAAACTGAACCCCAGAAAACAGTGCATGGAAAAACAGTAACATTCATACATTATCAATATGAGACTCGATCCTTATGTGAAGTTTGTTATCGACTTCATAATTTGCAAACATATTCAAAAACAATAGAAAGAATTGATAAATGGTTTGATAGCAAGTTGTGCTATCCACCAACTGATCTCCCATGAAACAATGCAAAACCAAAGTGAGAGAGAGAGAGAGAGAGAGAGAGAGAGAGAGAGAGAGAGAGAGAGAGGGGGGGGGGAGCAGATCACCATCGAATTCATAGACTAGAATATTGATTCCGGTCTCTTTGCGCTGATACAGCTTTTTCTCAAAAAGTAGTGCTGTGGTTTCATGGACTAGAATATTAATTCTGAGAGGCGGATCCTAATTTTCGACAGTGCTCTTTTTTACTGTTGAAAGTGCCTTTTTTACTGCTGAAAGTGCCCTTTTTTAGGACCCAAATATGTCCTCTCCAAACGTTTACTTAGACGAAAATATCAGCCAAATAGCTCTTGGAATGTCTACAGATGCAAGGAAATGATTGATAATTGTCTCCCCCCCCCTTCAACCCCCTCGCAGCGGTGTGCCCCGTCTCCGCAGTAAGTGCCCTCATTTTGCGTCCCCCCCCCTTTTCGAAATTCCTAGATCCGCCCCTGATTCTTGTCTCTTTGCCCAGCTCCTGCTTTTCCCAAAATTTTCATGGGATATATACTCTCCACCAGAGACAGAACTCGATCGCCTTAAAGCTTGTGTGAGGTTGACTGCTGAACATCGTAAACAGTCTCATACCTCTGTTATCGTTCCGTCTCTAAGCCTCCAATACTCACCAAAACAAGACCGCAAAAAATTCAATTCTAACCATTTTCTTCAATTACAAACCACAAATAGTCGCTCGAAAGATTGGTGGTCTGCATCCTGGTGGGATTACGCCACTTGATAGCGAACGCGTTTCATTCGGCCACCCAACCCCTACCAGATGTTAGCAATGGGGATCACTTTGTGAACGGAGTAACCTTGTGCGCAGGACAAAGATAGTGTGGGGTAATGTAATTTTGACTTTTTTTTATCTCCCGTTCTTGTGAAATCAAACCGGTCATTTGAAATCCCCTTTCCAGTTGGCTGCACAGTTTGGACCAACGAATGGTGATTTCTCAATCCCTCTTTCCGGTCGCCTACATAATTAGGAATAAGGAGGTTTCCTGTCGTTTATAGAGAACTACACGGAGATGGTGTGTTTTGTAATTTGTTATTCTTAATTCCGTCTTTTCGATCGGCTGCACAATTGGTACCAACGAAGTTTATCGAGGTTTATAGAAAACTACCCGGTCGTTAGAAAGTGGTTAATACGCATGTCGCATAATACTCATTGAGCCGGGCCTCGATCAGTTTTGCAAGGTTCGCCAAAATTTAAAGTGACAAGAGGCAATGCCTCAATTACGGGGAGGGTGTGTTTTATAGGTATGTCATGTCCAAAATTATAGCATTCGAGAAATTGTATTTGCACGAGATAAAGGAGACCAAAATGCGTACAAAAACAGTACGACGCTCAATCATTGAAATGCCTTTGTGATATAAAACTTTGATGTGTTTGAACTGTTTTTTTAGCTTGTATTTTATTTTGCAATAAATTAGTTATGCCTGTGTTTGCACCTTTTACTACTTTTATTCCAGTGTATCGAAGTTCGTGGGGAGGGGATGGTAACTGTAAACCGGAATGTCACGGAGCGCTGAATATCGCGTTCAAAAGGTTTTCTTCAAAAAGGGTTAACTCTGGATCGGTAGTTTGTGGAATGCCTAAGATCAATATGGTTTGTCCTCTCATGAGCGCAATGATTCACGCCAAATGTGGAATAAATCTGTAAAAGTAGCCTGCAACGAGTTCACAAGAGTTCACAATTTCTTGATAGGGTGGCGGACTAACTGACTGGCGGATAAAGAGTGAACGAATAAAATTGATATTTTTTATGTTCCCAATTCATGTCACCAAATGTTTGCTTTCAGAATAACCCCTCACCAAGACATTGTTGACCGATGGAAGAGCAGAAGGACATACGATGCATTAAACTGATAAGGTTCATCCAGGCAAGGTCACGCTGGTTCACACTGAATTATAATTTCCCCAAAATATTGGCTTCTAGATATAGCCACAATACAAATTTTTTACGGAGAAGCAGACAAACGGACCGACGGACGGATGGGCAGCTATGAAAACCACCGTGGTTCATGGTGCAAATACTGCACACTAAGTTTGAAAGAAATTAAAAAAAAACTGTAGACTATCATGTCAAAAAGATTTTTTCACTGACAGACGAACGATCACACATACATGTGTTATTACTATATCAACATTTATAATTAATGGATTGATTCAGTTGATACCGACCTGGCAAATTGGAAACTGGCAAATTGGAAAACAGTTTTAATATTCAGTTTTCAGACCACGGACACTTCTAAATGTTTCTTCTAGTGATTCTCTACTAACAAGAGCACTTGGACAAGAAATACATGTATACCCATTAATCTATACGATGTTCTGCTCTTAAAAACAGATGTTAATAACTGTGGTCTGATTAAAAAATAATTAATGACGAGTTATGTCCCTTCCGTTTGTCTATCACGCTTGAATGTTCGATCATATCCCGAAAACGTTATGATTTTTAACAAAAATAACATGATCGACATAGTAGTAATTGTAATAACAACTGTTCATTTAAAGATAATCGGGGAAATGGCATTGTTTTGGTTAGATTGGGCTGATACGCTCTCTTAATTGTTACAAACTACTAAATTATACATTTTCATACACGAGTTTCGTCCCATCTCGGTCGCGAGCGCGAAAGCCGGATTTGTGACGATCACAGATTGATTCTTAACCAAAAGAATATAAATTTGTATGAAAGGCTAAAACCACCATTTTATGTTTTTTTCCGATTTGAAGACCTAAATAAATAAAAAGTCATCTAGTGAGAAACCAGACCCATAGTACCATCACAACGATACCAGCATTATTGGAACACCACCACATTGGCGGATAAATTGTGACTAGTCAATAGCCCAATTAACAACCAAAAGCTAACTGCGTAACAATATCACAACGCTTTAAACATAGCTCCAAATTGCACCAATTTATGTTTACTTAACGTTATGTCGTTTCCAATTAACTAGTGCGTAGCAGACTTTGACAGAAAAACCAATTGCGTTACAAACGGGGCTATCAAAATGGATACAATGTTAACAATACTGTTTGGAGAAGAACAAGACTTTTATGGTTTTTAATACCTTAAATCATTGTTGAAAGTCTTATGAAAGTTGGGGGTTGGGATGGGCTAGTGGTCTAGAGTGCCGCGCTTCGATCTCTAGCTGGCCGGTCACCTCTGGCTTGCGGCTGTGGTTTCGAACCCTGGTGTGAGCGTATGTGCGGAGATAGGGGCGCCTTCTCAACCTCGTGGGTTTCCTCCGAGCACTCCGGTTTCCTCCCACTGCTAAAGACCCCTACACGCAAGAGAATTATTGAAATAAAATTGAAACCATATGTTAGTCCCAAAATGACATAGTTTGTGTCGAGTGGACGTTAAACCCCATTTTCTCTCTCTCTCTCTCTCTCTCTCTCTCTCTCCCTCTCTCTCTCTCCCCCTCTCTGTCTCTCTCGCTCTCTGCCTCTCTCTCTCTCTCTCTTATGAAAGACTGTCAACTTGCTGTACTTGGGGCAGATTTGATTGAACGGGAAGAATAGACACACTCTCAAAAATACTATTGTATCACAAGCCATCCCAACAATGGCCAGAGAGGTTTTTTTTGGGGTCATTGCTTCTTTAATATGTAAACAATAAGCATTTACATGACTTTCACCCAAATAAGCAGTTAAATACATCATGTTAACAGGTACAGAGCTGCCTACAAATAAAGTATATCTTGCATAGTTATCTCCCTTCAATGCATGGTAAAATTATATTATCAAAACACAATATCAGCTGCATTATTGGAAGACCCCTTAGGACTTCGATTTATACCCTGTTCTTGTAATCGGAGACAATATTGAGCTGGCAAATTTACAGAAAGTCACAAGAGAAACTAATGGTAATGCATCCATATTTCAAATTTAAGTTTTCTCCCTTGAACATTCGGAGATCCGTCTGCTGTCGTTATTGATGAATTCTATGGTCAAATATAACGCAAAATACTTAATAAATAACACTATTGAATTCCTTGTTATTATTTTAAAATGTTATCATGTTAGGTCGGTTTTTTTTTATTACTGCAAACAACGACAGTAAGTAACAAACGAACAAACGTTTTCTTCTATATGCATATGTTTTATCCGGAATATGTTTAGCCAATTCTGTCACATATCTTTAAATGGCATCTATGAGTACAGTAAGAAATAAACAATAAATTCAAAAACACAACACATATGGATATAACTATTTCTCTGTTTTTAATAACAACGTTATCAAATTAATGATAACTGCATTGAAAAACTGCAGGTCAACACAAGAATGCAAATTTATGGGGTTTTTGTATTGCATCAACAAAATGATCAAATCTTGTGGGATTTTTTAATAATATTGAACACAAGTAATAAGTATGTTTCTTTAATTACTTAATATGTGCTAAACATTAATGATTTACTGAAGATTTAATGGTATGGTGGATAAGCGGTCGAAGTAAATAATAGTAAATACCCAGTATCTTATAATTAGAGAATTAATAATTCAAACTTTCAGTCAGTTACACTCATGATATAACGTATTTATTTAAATCATACCACCGAGAATTTCATTTATCAACATGCATACTAATGAAAGTGGCGGTAATCTCAACTTTCGGGCCAAGAAACTTGGAAAATTGGTCAATGCCTTGTACCACTGCCAACTATGGGAAGTCACAGCGTGTCTTGAGTAGAAATAATAATAAGATATTTTCTAGAACAAGAAGTGTACGCAAGAATTGTTTAATACCCCTATTAATTTAACATCAACAAGCCCCACAGTTCTCATGATAATTAATATGTTACTGCGTAAATTCTTTACAATAAAAGATAGGCCCTATTGATTGGGGTGTATGGGGTGTGTAATCAGCAGAAACAGATGTAAACTACAAATGGGCATAGCTATATATTTAGATAAGTGTTTTGATAAGTGTTCAGAATAAAGTGTCTGTAGACTAACCAACCGGATAAAGAATGTTATGTCTTCAAAAGGCACCATACCGCCACTATGGAATGAAGTTGATTTTCTAGAGATTTCATTTTTGCGTTTCAGAAGTAGGCCAGAGTTAAAGGCTCGTGGACCCCAACCATAGATTATGACATTTATATGTATAGGAAAATATCATTGCTGTTGTTTATTTTGTATTAGTTATGTGTTACTGTTATAAAAACACTGGATTCTCGGATTTTTTTTTGTTTTTAAGGAACACAACGCGTAGTCAAGGATTTCGAGCTGTGACAAAGAATCAACAGAATTGCTAGTTTTACAAGTTCCGGTTGCATACAATGACGCAGAATATTGTAACATAATATGTGCGGCAGATAGTAACATGTTTATAGTGCGTGTCTTCAAATTTGTGTATCTCAAAATTTCAGTGGTCAACCTGATACAAACTTTAGAGCAAATACATAAATAGTTGTCGTTCGAAAAGGTTTCAGCCCAAGGAAACTTTCTGGAAAAGATTGGCAGACCAGAATGAGCATTAGAGTCAATGGAGGAATTGTGGTCTGCATCCATATTGTAAAATGAAGTTTTCTCCCTTGACCATTCAGGGACCCGTCGTTAATGATGAATTTCATCATTAAATACAACGCCAAATACAAAATAAATGATGCCATGAAATTCCTTGTAAACAAAGGTGTAAATACTGCACCAAATACAAAATAAACAATACCCTTTAATTTCTTGTTATTATTTTTAAATTGATTTGATTAAACCGTAACAAACACACTTTTCCTTCCATGTACACATTTTATCTGGAAACTGTTTCAACAATTCTATCATCTAAAATAGGTAAACACAGACAGCGTACTTAAACCAAAATATCGGACATATTTTTTAAGAATTAAGCTTTACACAAACTGCCCTGGACTCATAAATATGACTAATTTCAGGGGCACCTCAACTGTGCTGACGCCATTCTGGTCTCACAATATTTTGAAGAATTAAGCATTAAGGTTTTAAAGATGTGGCTCATTTCAGATCGTTCGGGGGATAACATAACTTTTTGTCAAACCATTCATCAACCCTAGCTATTTTTTTTGAATATATTTGTAAATTATTGATTCTGTAGCATATTTCACACAAGGCTGGTGTCTCATATTGATAATGGATAAATACGATGTTGTTATTTTCAACTGTGTCCAAACGTTCATATACACTAATATACAAATCTTTTTTTCTTAATATTTTCATATAAGCCTCGTGATTTGTATTAAGATAGTGTAGATGATCAGCTAATTCTTTAGTACTGTTAAAATCTCTGGTGTCGATAAATGTTCCAGCAGGAATATATTTTGTATAATTTCCCCCACCTCGAGCAACTAAAATATAATCACCGTTATAGTACCGATAAAATTTTTCAGTTATATAATCCTCACAAAAGGCACTTTCAAAAGCTAGATAAAATTTATATGTTGAATTTATCATTTGCTTAAATTCTGTATCTTTACTTCTTGGCCAGTTCTTGCCACATGCACCGTAAATATCGACTGTGATGTATTTTTGTAGAAGTTTTACATATTCCATTCGTTTACCTTGATTCTTACACATGCTAACCATCCAAACGATATTCTTAGTTTTATTTTTAACAAGCGAATCTAAGTCCCTATTACACAACTCGGTGGGTATTTTCTTCCTCACTATACCATAAGCTGCTGAAATATCTGAATCATTTCTGTAAAGCATTGTCCAATTAAATAAATGACGCCATTGCGGTTTCCTAAAGACATTGTTCCTAATCCAAGGAGTATAAAAATCTTCTAACGGTTCTGTATCATGAAGTATCCATATTTGATTTTGATTTGGTCTTGTCGGTGGTTTGGGTATTGTCATAATCTGGACATTATACAACACAGCTGCAGCATCTTTCATATATGTTGTATTCGTTGTCATAAAACAGTTTCTCTCTGGACATGCTTTTAAAGGTTGTAGATTTGGTGTATTATTAACATATCTAGGTGGAACATACCATAGTATAATTTTTCGATCTTTATAGGTAGTTTTAATTTCATATTCGGATGTTAATCTACCATCTATATATGTATGAAGCCTTTTAGCATCTGTTTTAGAATTTAAGTCATTAAGTCTTTTATGCTCTGTTTCAGAATCTAAGTCATGAAGCCTTTTATGCGTTATGTCCGATTTTAGGGGATGAAGGAATTTGATTTCCAATCTCCATTTTAAAGATGGCAATAGTAGTATTGCGAAATATATTAATGTGGCTATTGTTAACAGAAACACTAATGCCCGTGTGTTTAAAAATTTTCTGAAAATAAAAGAACAATGAACTATTTAGTACTATGAATAAACATAATAACCTTTACCTGGCCCGATGTTGTGTTTCGCCCACTAGCAGAAATATCATACATTAGAACCAATTTGGTAAAAAAGAAATCAATTTTAAACCAAATAGTATTCGATTTTGGGGAAATCGCGATAACTGTGTGAATATAGCACATGCGCACTAATCAGGAGATTCGAATTTTGATCGAGATGCTCCATCATGAGAACCTACCCTGGCAATTTCCAGCGTTCTTTCCTCTTGTCAGTGTTGCAGGACGGACGGTCGTCCAGGTACAGTGTCATTGGAAAGGGTCGAAAACTTAGGACCAGCACCGGCACGTAAAATAACATTTGACAGTTGGAATTCGAAATAAGAGTATTCCGTGGCGCTGCCCCCCCCCGCCTGTCCTGTTTCATCGGACCGGACAGGTAGACTATAAAACGCCATGTCATCTCATTTCAATTCAGAGGTATATCAGGGATGATTTGAGAATAGATGAAGAATATACACATCGGGGGCGGATCTAGGAATTTTGAAAAGGGGGGGCGCCGCAAAATGAGGGCACTTACTGCGGAGACGGGGCACGTCGCTGCGAGGGGGTTGGGGGGGGGGGCTGCAAGACAATTATCCGTCATTTCCTTGCATCTGTAGACATTCTAAGAGCTATTCGGCTGATATTTTCGTCTAAACGTTCGGAGAGGAAATATTTTGGTCTGAAAAAAAGCACTTTCAGCAGTAAAAAAGGGCACTGTCGAAAATTAGGGGGGGGCGCCCCCTACTGGATCCGCCTCTAGCATCCAAGCTACTATAAGAACATGTCTGAGAGCACATTTCTGAAATAATAAATGTATTCACATTTGACACTGAAACTTGGGTGGACAGCAAAAAAAAAAAAGAAAAAAAAAGACATTAACATGTCAATCTACAACACTAAGCATAAATTATTACCTCACATTTTATATTGGAATGCGTGACATTCCCGTCGTTAAATAGGTGAATTATGAATTACTTCCACGTTATATACTATTCAAAAAAAGTAGGGGATATTTGATTTTTAAGTGTTATTAAAGTCACCTAATGAAACTGACGAAGAAACAAATGACAAAATGAAATGAAGTTCACATTCATCGATTTATTCCAAATGATCGTTAGACTAAGTAAGGCACAGACTGACCATTATAAGGGTAAAATGATACCCGGGGTCAAACAGCAAAGTTACCACAGCATCACAACAAAGTCAGTAACGGGTAAATCCTCCTCTGTTTGCCAAGCATTGATCCGACGTGGCATACTCCTAATGAGACGTCTAAGGTCATTTTGGTCCAGATTGTCCCATTCCTGTTGCAACGCAGCAGCAAGTTCTTGGACATTGGCAGGACGTTGTTGACGTTGACGTAACCTCTGTCCAAGCATGTCCCAGACATGCTCGATGGGGGAGAGGTCGGGACTCAGTGCTGGCCAAGGTAATGTGGTGATGTTCTGTTGTTGGAGGTAACCTGTAAAGATCCTGGCCCTGTGACATCTTGCGTTGTCATCCTGGAAGATGAAACGGCGGCCATGACGTCGTGCGAACGGCACAACATGCACTGCCAAGATGTTGTCCCGGTAGTACTGGCCTGTAACACGCCCTGCAACAACATGTAAAGCCGTTCTTCCAGCAACAGTGATGCCTCCCCACACCATAACAGAACCACCCCCAAATCGATCATGTCTGATGACGTTAACGTCTTGGAAGCGCTCGTTTCGACGACGCCACACCCTCCTACGTCTGTCCAAAAAATCAACAGTGAACCTTGACTCATCTGAAAACATCACATTGCTCCAGCGTCGATTATCCCAGTGTTGACGATCCCTACACCAACGACGTCTTGCCTGAATGTGATGATCTCTCAAACAAGGGATTACGCGAGGACGTCGGGCGCGAAGGTGACCCCTATGCAGTCGATTCCGAATCGTCTGGCCACTCACTCTCACACCAGTGTCTGTTTGAAGACGAGCGCTGATCTGATTTGCTGTGATGACACGATTTCTCAAGGCCAAGGTACGGATAAATCGATCCTGGGCTTGAGTTGTCGCCCTTGGTCGACCTGAGCGTGGTCTGTCCTGTACAGATTGTGTATCACGGTATCTGGACCCTAGCCTGCTTATGACAGACTGAGAAACATTCATCGTCCGCGCCACAACCGCCTGTGTTGTGCCGATCTGTAGCATGCCAAGGGCATGTAACCTTTCATTTTGGGTAAGCCGACGCATATCAAAATTTGTTTTCTGGTCACTAAAACAATTAAACTGATGTTTCCACCCTGGAATTCAATGCCACAATGACTGTAACATTCAAAGTCAGAGTCGTGCAAATCTTGGGTTGGACCCCCTTGATGATCCCAAGCATCACCTGCATTCCATGCGGTAGCTATTGGTGCGTTTGGGCGTCACATGTAACTGGAAATGTTTCTTCTGTTAGGTTCTATAGTGACTTTTTTCGTAGTCATTTGCATATTTTAGTATTATGCCCCCAAAATCAAATATCCCCTACTTTTTTTGAATAGTATATATACGGCCCATGACACTAGGGTGAAACTATGATCAATTCGGAACTAACTTTAACTTCACGTTGTGCGTATGAGCAATTAACTCCGGAACACTTTGTTGGTTTATAACTATGTTTAGATATATCAAATACAGGAAAACTACAACACCTATGATGTTCCCTGGGAACTCCCAATATTATCCTCTAAGATCTCTCAATGATATATGTTTCCCAGCCTCTCAGCCATGTCTTCTCTGGGATCTCTTAATGATGTCTGAACGAAACGTTAACACTGCTCTTCTTATATAGAGAGGATACGTACATGGGCCATGTATTGATCGGATTGGTCAGCTACGTAGACCCTTCCCATGATTTAAACCCACTGTACTAATATGGGCGGAAGGAAGACAGTTGTACGCGTGTCTAAAGCATGGGATTACCATATTTGAATTAGCTGACTATAATGTATGTGATTTACCAGACATACCCTTGCTAACCTAGTTCTCGTTGTCACTGGTACTAGGAAACGACTTCAATACATTAACCAGAGCATCTTTTACAGAACTTAGACGGTTGGATAGCCGAGTGGTTAGCACGTGTAGCGTGCTGTATCCATAGAGTCAACTGGCGTGGTTTCGAATCCTCGGTTGTACATGACATGGAGTAGGGACGCAAGTCCAACCTCATTGTTTTCTCCGGTTTCCTCCCACTGAGCAAGCCAATTGTAGAAATAAAATTAAACCATATGTTAGTCCCGAAATGACCTAGTTTGTGTCGAATGGACTTTAAATCCCTTTTCTCTCCCTTTTACAGAACTTAGGTAACCTCTATAGTATATAGACCCAGTCGTCGAAAATCCACATTTATAAATTAAATCCAGACCAGTCGTCCAACCCCACCCACCATCAAAATTGGTGGGATAATTATTATTTGGTAAAAAAAAATATTTAATAAATCAACATAATGAGTCAGTTTGCTTCAGGTTATGGGATGACAGGGGTGGACCGAGACGGGACCTAAGAGTATAATAGGATGATTTAAACAATATCTTATACAATATTGAAATGTACAGATTTTTTTTTGATCAGCCTTATCAGTTTATATACAATTAACCGCTTCATTAAAAATTATTAACTGACAATCATAATGTGTTGGAATAAGTTATTGACAGGCTTATTTAATGTATTACGACTGTATTTCACTGCTATCATCATGTTATCAATCTGTTTCACAGAGAATTACTTACGAATTAACTCTGTAACAGATGAGTGTCCACAACACGTGCGTTGACTGCACACGGCGCCAGTCATTGGCTCAACGGCTCGTGCAATGTTTACTTAACACCTAACTGCTTCGGGCAAAATGATGCATTTTACTCATTTTAATACCCATTTACACTAAATAGGAAATATTTTTTAACTTCAAATACTTCAAACGTCTTTATTCATTTTTCTTTTACCTCAAAACAATGTTTGAGAATTTAATTTGTCGGAGTAAAAAAGTTAATATGCTGTACTTATTAAGCCTTGTCGATGTCATGCTTATCAGTGATTGTAGTGTAACACTATAGACTTAGTGTTCTGTTTAATATAGAATTCTTTACCTGCATGATGTATGCCGAAAACTAGGGTAATGAAGTAGCTTGCATTATTCTACTACTATCTTAGACTAACTCACAGACAGTTATGTCAGTATCCATTTCTGGAAAGTAGGGTACTATCGTCCAGTCCTCAGGTGCACAGATTAGTACAATTAACTAGAATAGTGTTGATGTAAAACGGTGCCTTTACGAAATACTTACCCGTAAATGGTAATTGTCCCGCCCTAATAGCAGGTGCAGTATACATTCTATATAGGAGAGAGTTTGTTTGATTTACGCTCAGACAACATTCGGACGGTCCAATCAAAACCCATTAACCACACAATCAAATATTTAATATGACTAATTTCAATACATTATGCATAATTAGTTAGGTTGAACCCACCCCCTCTTGCTAATATACTTACCATATTATTATATAGAAAAATGTTTAATTATTGTTTCAATAAAACAAATAAATAAGTTATAGTAGCACTGATAAATAATAGTTCCACTGATAAATAAAATTTTTAATTTCCACTCCACTGATACGAGTAATAACTTATAGTTCCACTCCACTGATAAAAAATTATTTTTAATTTTTACTTCACTGATAATTGAAACTTATGGTTATCCTATTGAATAATACTTATAAATAGTTCCAATAATAGATAATAACTTGCTTAACATAATAATTCATTCCATACATTAGAAATGGCTCTCCCATTGTCTTTATTCATTTTTGGTTTTTGTCTTCGGATTTCTAATGCTTCCCACAAAACTCTTTTCTTCCATACTTTAATATTTTTGGTAAGCACATTGGTGTTGTCCCATTCTATGTTATGGGTAGGATTGTTTATAATATGTTCGGCTACTGCAGATTTGTTTGGTTCCATACGTCTAGTTGCTGCTTTGTGTTCTTTGAGTCTCACTGATAATGGTCGGCATAGGCGAAACATGCCGACCATTATCACCCAATGCTCAAACATCTGCCCAGAAATGCCAAAAAGATACTACTGAACTTCTTCAACACATCTTGGTTGACAGGGGAGGTACCTAAAGAATGGCGGAAAGCCAACGTCATCCCTCTTCCGAAACCGGGGAAAGAGAGAACAAAGGCAGAGTCCTATCGACCAGTAAGCTTGACATCCACACTGTGCAAAACCTTGGAGACAATGGTAAACATCCGACTTCAGTTCTACCTGGAGAGTAACCGACTGATCGACGAAAATCAAAGCGGGTTCAGGAAGGGACGATCAACAATGGACCACTCGGTGCGACTACAACAAGTCATGTCTCAGGCACTCCTCTCGGGGCACCTGCTATGTGCCGTGTTTGTAGATTTAACCAAGGCTTTCGATTTAGTTTGGTTGGACGGGCTGCTTTTCAAGCTGGGACGTATCGGAATAACGGGCACAATGTTTCGGTGGATCAAAAGCTTTCTGAGCGATAGAAGGATGCAGGTGAATGTTGGCAGATTCCTGAGTGCCGAGCAAACATTAGAAAATGGCACGCCTCAGGGGTCTGTCATCAGTCCCACTCTCTTCAATATCATGATCAACGACATACAGAAATCTTCATATCTCGACGCCAGAACTGAGCTAGCAAAATTTGCTGACGACAGCACAATATGGAGGAAAGGGACGAGGTTCTGTGAACTTCAAAAGAATATGCAAAAGGCCTTAGACAAATTCATGACATGGGCAAACGACTGGGGATTTAAGGTCTCAGAGAAGAAAACAGTCGGCATGCTTGTGTGCAGGGATAGAGGGATAAGCAGAGTGACTCTGTGTATGAACGGGAAAACCATCGAGTTTAAAGACCAAACCAAGTTCCTTGGCGTAATCTTTGATCGAAGGCTGACCTGGAAACCGCACATCGACTGGACTGTAGATAGATGCTCCAAAGTCCTAAACTTAATGAGAAAAATAACGGGTAGCACCTGGGGAGCCAATAGAGTTACACTTATAATGGTGTATCGTGCTCTAATACGCTCTGTATTAGACTACGGATCTTTGGTCTTCATGAACTGCGCGCCAACACTCTTAAGTAAGCTTGACACCATCGAATACAAAGCTCTGTGTATTGCGACTGGCGTAGGGCTTGGGACCTGGGGCCTATTTCACGAAATTTTAACTAAGATAAGATCCCAATTTTAGTAATTTGATTGGATAATATTAGATTGATTTTAGTGCTTAGCCAATCAAAATTGAAGTATCTACTAAAATTGGATTTTATCTTAAGTTAAAATTTCGTGAAACAGGGCCCAGGAGAGAGGCATTAATACAGGAAGCCGGAGAGTTGCCCCTATCCCTAAGAAGAAAAGAACTAGCAACAAGGTATTGGGCTAAGATCTCGCAATTGGGCGAGAGATCCCCGGCCTTTGTCAGCCTAAAGAAGACAAGATATGTAAGAGATCCTAGAAAGAAAAGCTTCGGCCAGGGTATCAGGGAAACAGTCAAGGAACTACGACTGGAGGAGCTCGTGATAAACGAACACGACCCACCATCGATCGCTCCTTGGACACTCCCAATACCACCGGTCAATCTAGATCTGCTACAGAAAACCGACAAGAAAAACAACCCCACTGCAGCACGGGCTCTCTCTCTGGAACACCTGGAAGACAACTCTCTCTCTGGAACACCTGGAAGACAACTGGCCGTCGGATGACTGGGAACATGTTTATACGGATGGCTCAGGCAATCCTGAAAGGGGCACCAGCTCGTTTGGTATATACCTGCCAAACGGGGAACAGGGAATAAGCAGGAAACTACCCAATAACTGTTCGGTGTACACTGCAGAGATTGTGGCCATCCGTGATGCTATATCATGGATCTCTTATCAAAAGACTAGTAAGTTCGTCATCCCAAGCGACTCTCTGAGCAGTCTGATTTCAATCCAAAATGACAACTCGGAATCAAGACCAGAAGTCATTTTGGAAATCAGGCAGCTGTACCAGAGGGTCCTAGAGAAGGGAAGCAAATTAGAGCTCGTGTGGATTCCATCACATGTGAACATTAGAGGAAACGAGGAAGCAGATCGACTCGCAAATGAAGGTCTCGGGGACACAGCACCACTCCGCACCATAGAATACAGCACCACGAAAATCTACAGTATGGTAAAAAGACAGGTCAATTCACTCTGGGAATTAAAGCTCGTTGAACTTGACACATACAGATTCCGGCTGGATGACAAGATCTACAGGAAGACAGCTATCAATCACCCGAGAAGAGATATATGCAAACTTATATCGAAACTAAGGGTGAAAGAGCGGCTGCGAGACTACAAACACCAAGTCATCGTCTGTGAGTGCGGAGAAGAATGTACCACCAACCATGTCCTGGTAGACTGCGAGGTATTCAAGGAAGAGAGAACGGAACTAGTGGAGATGATGGAGACCAACAACATACCGTTCAACACTAAGAACCTACTCTTTCCAAGACCGGATCTGAAGCTGCAAATCTTCGAACTAATTCACGATTTAATGAACACCGTTGGATTAAGTAGAATAGTGAAGTAAGAGGGGCTACGATAAGACGAGCTCGGCATCTAAACACTAAACTACATAGGGGATATACACCAAAGTAGCGGGCTAGTGGAGTAAGGGAGGGTCACGGTTAGACGGGCTCGGCATCTAAACACTAATCCACTACATAGACACCAAACCTGCAAAGTGGGATAAGTGGAGTAAGGGGAGGCCACGATAAGACGGGCCTGGCACCTAAACACTAAACCCCAGATGACTTCTACCAATCCAGAGACGAGACGCATATATGTCTGCATAAATGCTGTCTCTACAGATCAACTACCAAACAATATGTGTTTTATTTTTATTAAATAAAGGGAAGAACTTCTCACTAAACCTACTCCATGGCTCGAGGCCGCAAATGGAAAGATTGCAAAATCATATTCTAAAAACAGGAAGAAGCCTCGGCTCTCCTATGTCTTGTCTGCGATATCACTTCTGTGGAAGCGGACGTTAAAACACCACCAGGTAGTCATTATTGATCATTGCTTGATAAAGATACCTGTAAGAGTATTGAAACGTTGCATGTAATAAACCAAGAAGTAGTAAATCCATAAAGTTGTGTTATTATGAATATTATACCTCTACTTCTAAATGTCATTCAAGGAACTTAGAAAATATCTCAAGAGTACAGAAAAGAGTTTGAAGTCTTATTGATCACAACGTCAAGTCCTACCTAGACAAACGACAGTGTGACACAGAAGATTTGGCCGTACGGACACACAGTACGTGTCTCTAGAGTGTCACAGTCGTCGATTTGGTACCGCGACACCGGATAGTGTCACAGTCCAACAACGTGAAGTCCGAAGAGAAGCCCTAGACGTCATTGTCACATCTGTGACACCGTAGTGTCACAGGCTGCTATTTGGAGCCGTGACTATGGATAGTCACGACATTATCCTACCCGTATAGTGTCACCGTAGCGGCCAAGCGAATATTCACTGCGGGATCAGTGATGTTATGTGTACGTTTAATATTATTGTGGTCTACTGACGGACCTTACCTTGAACTTGCATCTTACAATGACCCTGACATTGCCTATTACACACTGATCAGCAGTGAATATTCGCTAGGCCGCTACAATCACTGATAAAGATGACATCGACGCGACTTAATTAGTCCCCGGTATTAATTTTTTTCCTCCGACAAAATAAATTCTAAAACATTTTTTTGAAGTATAAGAAAAAATAAATAAAGACGTTTGAAGTATCTGTAGTTAAAAAATATTTCCTATTTAGTGTAAATGGATATTAAAATGAGTAAAAGTCATCATTTTGTCCGAAGCAGTTACGTGTTATGTAAACAATGCACGGGCCAATGCACGTGTTCAAGACAGTCATCTGTGACAGAGAAAATTCGTAAGTAACTCTCTGTGAAACAGATTGTGCCTATTAGTTTAACCAATCAAAAATTAGTATTTTTCATTATGCGGTTCTGTGCAGCCGGCTTCGGTTTTCCGCTTTTGCTTGCATACACGTGTTCAAACTGATCCCGCAGTGAATATTCGCTTGGCCGCTACAATCACTGATAAGCATGACATCGACGAGGCTTAATGAGTACCGCATATTAACTTTTTTACTCCGACAAATTAAACTCTCAAACATTTTTTTGAGGTAAAAGAAAAATAAATAAAGACGTTTGAAGTATTTGTAGTTAAAAATATTTCCTATTTAGTGTAAATGGGTATTAAAATTAGTAAAATGCATCATTTTGTCCGAAGCAGTTAGGTGTTAAGTAAACATTGCACGAGCCGTTGAGCCAATGACTGACGCCGCGTGCAGTCAACGCACATGTTGTGGACAGTCATCTGTTGCAGAGTTAATTCGTAAGTAATTCTCTGTGAAACAGATTGACTGCTTATTACAATAGTCTGTTTATTCGTCTGCTTATTTATCTTAAATGATATTAACAAGGAAAAGTAGGTAATTAAAATGTTTAGGTCAATATACATAATATCATATTTATCATTTATTTGAAACTAATAACGTAAAATGTGAAGTTACTTTAATTAGTAAGAGTTGTCACACGACGTTCGTTTTATTCAATTTGACAGCTGCTTATCTTCATTCCCATTAGAACGCTTTATACAATGTACTTATCCTTATCCTTGTATTAATATTGTTCTGTTTGTAAAATCTCAATGTTATATTTGTAGGTTTTATCAAGTTTCACAAATAGGAAAATTGAATAAAAAAGATTGTAATAATCCACTTATTTGTGAAGTTTGCGTTTAAGAGAAACTACCCCTAATGTAGATACTAAAGGACATTTAAACACCCTGTAGAACCCTGAATCCAATACACATAATATTATGAACACATCAATTGAAATATATATATACTATTCAAAAAAAGTAGGGGATATTTGATTTTTAAGTGTTATTAAAGTCACCTAATGAAACTGACGAAGAAACAAATGACAAAATGAAATGAAGTTCACATTCATCGATTTATTCCAAATGATCGTTAGACTAAGTAAGGCACAGCCTGACCATTATAAGGGTAAAATGATACCCGGGGTCAAACAGCAAAGTTACCACAGCATCACAACAAAGTCAGTAACGGGTAAATCCTCCTCTGTTTGGCAAACAAGCATTGATCCGACGTGGCATACTCCTAATGAGACGTCTAAGGTCATTTTGGTCCAGATTGTCCCGTTCCTGTTGCAACGCAGCAGCAAGTTCTTGGACATTGGCAGGACGTTGTTGACGTTGACGTAACCTCTGTCCAAGCATGTCCCAGACATGCTCGATGGGGGAGAGGTCGGGACTCAGTGCTGGCCAAGGTAATGTGGTGATGTTCTGTTGTTGGAGGTAACCTGTAACGATCCTGGCCCTGTGACATCTTGCGTTGTCACCCTGGAAGATGAAACGGCGACCATGACGTCGTGCGAACGGCACAACATGGACTGCCAAGATGTTGTTCCGGTAGTACTGGCCTGTAACACGCCCTGCAACAACATGTAAAGCCGTTCTTCCAGCAACAGTGATGCCTCCCCACACCATAACAGAACCACCCCCAAATCGATCATGTCTGATGACGTTAGCGTCTTGGAAGCGCTCGTTTCGACGACGCCACACCCTCCTACGTCTGTCCAAAAAATCAACAGTGAACCTTGACTCATCTGAAAACATCACATTGCTCCAGCGTCGATTATCCCAGTGTTGACGATCCCTACACCAACGACGTCTTGCCTGAATGTGATGATCTCTCAAACAAGGGATCACGTGAGGACGTCGGGCGCGAAGGTGACCCCTATGCAGTCGATTCCGAATCGTCTGGCCACTCACTCTCACACCAGTGTCTGTTTGAAGACGAGCGCTGATCTGATTTGCTGTGATGACACGATTTCTCAAGGCCAGGTACGGATAAATCGATCCTGGGCTTGAGTTGTCGCCCTTGGTCGACCTGAGCGTGGTCTGTCCTGTACAGATTGTGTGTCACGGTATCTGGACCATAGCCTGCTTATGACAGACTGAGAAACATTCATTGTCCGCGCCACAACCGCCTGTGTTGTGCCGATCTGTAGCATGCCAAGGGCACGTAACCTTTCATTTTGGGTAAGCCGACGCATATCAAAATTTGTTTTTTGGTCACTAAAACAATTAAACTGATGTTTCCACACTGGAATTCAATGCCACAATGACTGTAACATTCAAAGTCAGAGTCGTGCAAATCTTGGGTTGGACCCCCATGATGATCCCAAGCATCACCTGCATTCCATGCGGTAGCTATTGGTGCGTTTGGGCGTCACATGTAACTGGAAATGTTTCTTCTGTTAGGTTCTATAGTGACTTTTTTCGTAGTCATTTGCATATTTTAGTATTATGCCCCCAAAATCAAATATCCCCTACTTTTTTTGAATAGTATAGTATAAAACGTTCAGTTCAGATGATAATCTAAGATCGTCGTTATTTGTGATAAGGTTCACCGGCTATAAATCATAGTTGACGCCAAAGACAAGAGGCCTATAAATTATTTGGTAAATAAGCTGTACGTTGTCACCGCATATCTTGAAACACACATTTATATGAAATAGGCGTTAAAGGGGGTGTCCCGGATTTCACGGGACACTGTAAATATACCAAACCCATAAATGTGATCATTTTACATAAACCACAGTCAAAATGTAATTATTTTTAAAATAATAACATCTAGTTTGTTAATTGCAACGACCACTTTAAGGACTTGTATTTCTTTAAAACCTCAAACAACTGCACAAGAATATGATAAACGGTTTCCAGCTGATTGGGGGAGGGGGCATTTGTCTAGGCGTCGTCGATCGATCCCTGGTGAGAGCGTATGTGGTTTGGAGATGGGCGCCTTCATCACCTACCCCCATCCCCATTCCTTCGTGATATCACCCAGAACGGTAGCGGACGTTAAAATTCCACTTTAAACTCCCTGAATAAACTAGTTTTATTGACTAAAGTATACCACCACTCCTTTAAATATCGATCGTTGTCCTCTCTTGGCGTAATTGTCAATTAAACATACATTATGCAAGAGTTAAATATTTCTATTGTATATCCTTCTTTAGGCCTGAAATGTTATACAAACTATTAATTAGACATTTATTAACTGACCCAGACCATAATCAACTCTCAATGTCATCGCTAGCCTACGATATGTAGTGGATTTGATTATATTTTGTGATGGATGATTCAACGTGGATAATCTAGACTTTGTTAATCATAGAATCAACGTTAGTAATGATGATCGAGGCAAGCCGACAATTGAATCGTTAATATCTGGGTTTAGCGTGACGCAATTTAGCTGAAATTTTCAGCGTTTTCTATTTACATTATCTATTTGTAATTATTCTAGCGAGAACTATCCCCAAATGGCCCTTTAATATCAGGAGGTGCATGGCCGAATGATTTCGATTCCCGGTTGACGTGACAAGGAGTATAGTTGCCTGTCCAACCTCGTGGGTTTTCTCCGGGACCCCGGTTTCCTCCCAATGCTAAAGATCCTTACGAGCAATCGAATTATTGAATTAAAATTGAACCATATGTTAATCCCTAGTTTGTGTCGAGTTTGGATTATATCCCATTTCTCTCGATACATAAAATGTCTTATACGAAAATGGAAAAAATTAGTTTGTTCTTTATTGAATGCTACATATGATATTTAGCAGAGCCGATTTAAGACCCTTTATAGGGGCCGTAAGTACGTCAAAAGAATATTTATGCCCCATATGTATCTGATTTATCATAAAACACATTTGTTTTTTTTGTTTTTTTTTTTCAAAATTAACCAAAACTTACTGTAAGATGGAAAAATCGTGGTTATTTTTATACAAACCCACTTTATTTATATATGAAAAATTTTTGCCTACTTTTTTTAATTTCAGAGTCTTCAGATCGACACACCATTTTGTTTAAAACAGTAGGACGTTAAACCTCATTTCTTTCCCATTTCTTGGGGTTTCTGGAGGGGCTCACCAGTGATATAGTCTAGAGGGTATCGTCGCCTCAAGCAGATAGATATTTGTTGTTTTGGTCTGGATTCAGTTTATGACCCTCTCAGAGATACATGTAATGCCTTTACTATTGAGTTTTCGCCTCATAAATGTATTACAAGCAGATAGAAAACAAGACCGCATGTGGGTCAATTATGTTGCAAATTATTCTGAGCTGCCCCAGATTGACCGGACTGTTTGTATTTACTGTAGGTATAACTGATTGATAACGACTACGATTTCTGACTGACAATTGTTCTTTAAGATCCTGATTTCAGGAGAATGAAAACGAAATAAGCTGTACTGATTCCGTTGGTCGTCAGGGGGCGTGCGAGTCCCGACCAACGCTTTCATTTCAGTTTAAATTGTGTTGTTACTATGAGCTTGTATTTACATGGACCATAAATCGTGTTGTCATATCACAAATCGATAAAACAAGCTGATAAGACGAGAACAGATTAAAATGTGAACCGTACACACCCTCCTTACCTAATAACGGAAATGAATAACCAAACACAAAACGTCATGTCCCTGCCAACTAAGTTATTATAAATACATTACATACTCATCATTACCAACTAATATAAACTAGAAATATTTCCATGTCTTGTCTTGTTTCCTAAAAAATTTACTTTCTGTTCACTATGTCTGTATTAAAGGAGCTAATTCGCTAATATTTCGGACGTAGAAATGGAAACAAATGGGTCGCAACGCATATAACAATGCAATATGAATGTACATAAATTGATTTACATTTAATCGTTTCTGTTTGTACTCTTAATTCCAAAGCAGTTATGTTGGGCGTAATACGCCAGAAGTCTCAATCGAATGACAATATCTAGCGTCTGGATATTCCAGTCTACACCGATAGTATTTATTGCGCATGCTCTCCAAATTAAAATACGATGTCACCGTTTGTGACAAGACTCGTGCAATAAGTCTAGCCTTGTTTTTCGAGTCCTTTGTTACAAATGACGCTGAAACGCCTTATACACGATTCGTGTTCCAAAGTTAAATGATTATGTTGTCTTAGATATTGGATATCAGGCGCCCATCTTTTCCTGGTAACTAAATTAACAAATGATTTCAGTGTCGAAGACTTTGAATGATACTCAGTTGGAGACTTATCTACATTAATTCTTTTCGTACAGTGTGGCAATGTTAATGTATAATGTATACAAATGTAGAAGCTGTGAACAGATGGGACGAAAAACTGAGATCCCGTGCACACATTGGTGTGCATGTAAAAGATCTCTTAGCAGTTGGAATTCGATATAAGAGTAGGCCGTAGCGCCGCTGCACGGGCAAAATTTCCGCCATAGCACACTTAGGAGCAGAACAGTAGGACGTTAAACCCCATTTCATTTACAAATATAATATTTCAAGGTAGATAGATTTCAATACCGGATTCAAAGTGGTGTTATCTGTATCTATGGAGATAATTCGTGAAAGGTAGTTCTAGTTAAATAACTCAGTTGGCAGGTACGGGGTGGGGACGTATTATTAATACTGTCCCCACCCCACTCCCCCACCTGTCTTCTTACCTTACTAGATCCAAAAATCGATTCCATAAATTGTAGTTATCAGGTTTATCCAGCATCATGACGCTGTGTTCACTGATCTAACTGTTTATTCGTCGTACACAACAAGCCGTATGAACAAGAGCTTATTAGACGGATATCGATAATGTCCTTAAAGTAACCATGCGCGATTTGAATTTTGCATCTTTCGCTAAATTGTTAAATTTTTCACTCGGAATGATTATTTAATATTTAATCAGGAAAACAAAACAAAAATCCCGGCTTGCATTCGATTGGATTAAAAATATGCCAATAAATTATGTTCGCCAACAACCAAATGGCGGCGTGTCTATTACATGGCGAAAAGCATAAATCAATGAAATTTCAATTCAACATATATGTGTTAATACTGAACGACAAAGAACAGTGTCTAGATATTTGGATAGATGAAAACCCGAGAAAATGTGTACACGTTGGCGTACACGTTGCGCCTCTGTCCGATGGGAAACTGCCATTAAAGAACATCGCGTATTAACCTCGCCGGTGCCGAAACGTAGGACGTTCAAACACATTTCATACCATGATTCACTGCATCTAACGGATAATAAGTCTTATCAAGCATGATATGATGATAATCTATAAACAAAGATATGTGGCCATAAATAATATTCTTTCCTTGCCCATTCAAAATAGAAATCCAGGTTAAAGCGAGAATTTTACATTTTTAAGTTATATTTTTAAAATGTATTAAAATAAAGCCTTAAAATAGATGGTATCTATAAACAGTCCTCCCTTGTTAAAAAAATAATCCTATATTTCACTATTGCCAGTTGAGAAATTGACAAAAATATCATTTTCAACTTCAAATTCAAACGAGGGGGTGTAGAGAAACAAGGGAGGTAATTGTGTTTTATTTTCCGGTGTGAATGACTTTTAGGTGTGGGAAATAATGCATGTGATTTTTAATAGTGAGTTGACAACTTTTTGAGCAAAAGACATAGAAATAATTATGTTTTGACTTTCTTAGAAAATATGAAAATCTCGCTTTAAGAATAGTAATATGGGATATAGTTTAGTACGTATGTACATATCATGCAATACGGTGCAATTAAAATATTAATAATGTCAATATCTCTCTACATCGTAAATTGGGTTTAAAGATTTAATCCCATTCAGGAATATTACTTTTAGTACCAACCTGGCACTAATTGTCCGAGCCAGGCTGGAAAATAAAGATCGTCTGGATGACCAAGTTTATATTTGTGAGATATTGTCATTTAAGGCCCATTTTTCATAACGTTGTTTTCATATTATTTGGGAAATGAAGCTATTATTAGAAATGGAAATGAAGTATGAACTTTTGATTTCGAATCTTCTGATGAAGACTAAACATAAGCTAATAACTAAACATATTATATCTCTGATCCAGTGTTTTTGATTTACATTATCAGATCTATTGAAAAGTACCATTATAATTTAATATTTTGAACGAAACCACTTTAAGCTCAAATATGAACGAAATATTTTCTATCCCAACCGGCGTCCTCCCTCACACAATGGGAATCATATTAAGAGATGTTTCATCAAGCTCTAAGAAAATCATCATTTAAATCAACGTGAACTCATTTCCCGCCAATTTTGTCCCCACCTTCCTCTCCACAAACGGACACCTGCTACCCCCACACCACCTCTCCACACATCGCAACAATTGTACAGGAGCATCGTAAACATTTATTTAATTTAAAGATGGACAGTCCTAGAAATTTATGTTTTATTAATATATTATGTCAACATGACCCCCCCCCCCCTCCATCGTAGACCCCCTATAACTTAAAAACGCCCCCCCCCCCCATACGCCAGATCACCACCTATATTCGGAATCTACACATAAAACTGGTCCAGAAAATCTTGATCTCATAAACATTTTCTTCTATATGCACATATTTTATCTGAAAAATGTTTAAGCAATTCGGTCAAGTGTGTAAAATAGGTAAACACAGACGGTGTACTTGAACTAAACTTCGGGAAAATTACCAGTTGTGTATCAGTAGTTAGGTTGTGTCTACAAAAACGCACGAGTCATAACAACTGTCATAACGCTATTCCACCAGTAAAGCTATTTTAAAGGACAATATTGGTGCCAGACTGGGTAAATACATTCCAAAAGTGACATTTATGCAAAAGCGTTAAATGGGCTTTACGGGGAATGATGCAGGGGAGATAACTCTGTTTAGATGAAACAGAGGGCGCTCCTACACTGCCTAAAAGAGCATGGTTTGTCTGGTGACATTTGTAAGGTTTAAATTTCTAATTATTCATCGGGTATTGTTCATACGGTGACATTAACGTCTCTTGGTTGTAACTCGGATTGCGTGTTTATTGGTGACTTCATATGTTGGTCCAACTTCGAGAGTCAACGCCTACAAGGATCAATCGTGGTCTTTGATTACTTTGTAATCTCGCCTCGCGGGTGGCGTGTTTCCCCGCCATCATTGTCACCATTGTGATTGTGCTTGTTGACATTGTCATGCCCGGGTTTGGAAACCAGCCATGTCTACTGTGTTAGTTCTTGGAACTTCCCACGTGTATTGGCTTGGCCAATTTATCGACCAAAACCCTTCGACATACGCTAATTTCAATCGTCATCCTTCAGAGGGAGAGATTCGAACTCAGCTGTTCGGTATTCGAGGCGGCTGTGTATTGAATGGGTCTCACTGTCGGCAGTGGGAGGCGGCTATCGCTCGCTTCCAACCAACCCACTTGGTAGCGCAACTTGGGAGTAACGATGTCGATGGAACATGTAGGAATTTTGAGTCAGTCAATGAATTGGTACAGAGAATTGATCTATTGTTGGATGTTTGGCGCCGCAGGTTTCACCTGTCAGGTATTACCTTTTGTCAGGTAATGCCCCGTTTGAAGGTTCGCAACTTACGGTCTGCAACTCATTTCAACGAGCTCGCCTGGACATTGACGACGAATATAAGGGCCCTACATGTAATGACTTAAACTTTTCTGTGTGTCTCTTTCGAGGCATTCCGAGGTCCTCACCACCTCCTGCCTTATTTTATAAGCCCAATACGGAGGGTGTTCACCTAAGCGATCGAGGTAACTAGAGTTATTTTCGTAATATACGGGGTGCTATCATCCGCATGTTAGGACGCTGTTGCAGCAGGTAAGACTTAATACTACTTTAAGTTCATGCCACACTAAGGTAGACCTTTGTTATCCTACTTATACTATGCGTAAACCTGTTGCCTATGGGTCAACCTGTTTAGAGCCTATGGGCATGTTAGAGGCATATGTGCCACTCTTTTAGAGCCGATGGGTGGAGATAGCGGCATATGTGCCAATATTTCAGAGCCTACGGTTGTATATTAACTTGAGCTATCCGGCATATGTGCCATTGGTAACCTGCCAAAACTTAGACAGCCATATCTTAGACAGCTTAAAACAACAACATTTACGGTCAAGTGCACAACTAATCCCCAACCTGTTACCTATATTTGATAATGGAATAGTCCAAGAAATCCAGAAAAAATCCCAAAACTTGCTCTTATGACGAAAGTCTTCAACTCTGGATCCTCTCTGTAGGTAACTGCTAGTCCCAAGTCCTGGGTCTTCCTCCAAAGGGCCTGGCAAAAGTGGAAATAGCATCCCTTGATCTCAGCTTGAGGAAACTTTCTCTCGATTGCCCGTATGGCTGCTAACTCGAAATCAGTCTGCACACGACTTGGAGCTAGAGGCTGGTTGAGGTGTTGCTGAACACTGGTTTTCAGGAGTCAGAAGAGTCTGGCGTAGGTCGTCACTTGACGGTTGGGCAGTAGAGCGAAGACCAGAGGGTAAGTTGTGGATCCGGACCTTGCGTGGATAATGTAGACTTGGTCCCACATGTCAGGGCAGGCAGTGAATATCCCGTCCATGTAGATAATCTCAGCTGCCTGTAAGGCCTTCAAGTGATACAGGGTCGCAAAAGCCATGATCTTGTCATCTTCTCCATCGGCAAACAGCAGAAAGGGTCGTCCATTTTCAAATCAAAACATCTCAGCCCAACAAACTTAACTAAGTTATATTTTGAAATCAAAACATCTCAGCTGCTTACACATCCTTTACTGTTCAATAACCACACTTGCATCAAAGGTAGACATTTTAAAATCAAAACATCTCAGATTCTTGCACATACTTAAATGATTAATAATCACCCTTGGATCAAAGTTAGATATATTTTCAAATCAATACATCTCAACAGTTTTAACATAACGTATTGTTTTGATAATCAAACTTGCATCAAAGACATTCATTTTCAAATCAAAACATCTCAGCCCAACAAACTTAATCTCCCTATGGGTCAATTACACCACTGATTAGGACTGTTCCATTGCAGCTATGGGTGTTGTGTTAATTAATCACTTACTCACTGTCTAAGTTATGGCTGTCTAAATTATGGCTGTCTAAGTTTTGGGAGATAACCGTGCCATTATGTTACAGCCTAGGGGCAGGATAGAGGCATATGTGCCAATCATTTAAAGCCTATGAGCAGAGACAGTGGGATATGTGCCCATATGTTACAGCCTAGGGGCAGGATAGAGGCATATGTGCCAATCATTTAAAGCCTATGGGCGGAGACAGCGGGATATGTGCCCATGTTTCAGAGCTAAGTTAAATCGTTTTTGAGCCTATGGGCAGGAATAACGACATATGTGCCTACATCCTAGGGGCATTGCGATCTTGGTCCCGTCACTGCAGGCTAGTTAATCTCACCTGTGCGTCGCTCCCAATCTATGGCGGGATATACTGTACCCCATCTTTGGGAAGCCTAATATTTATGTAATTAAGCAATGTCAATATACCTCATTACATATTACAGTGTTTTAAGTGTGTACCATAATATGTTGTTGTTAGATTATTATTATACTCCTTTTGTCATTTATTTGTAATAAATGGCCATTTCAATCTCAAACGGGGTTATACATTTGTTACCGGAATGAGCTTGGCTGTTTTGGGGTGTAGTCTGTCGTCATGTCCTCGTAAATATAATTTTAACCCAGAGATCATTGCTACGGGAGATGTGTAACAAACACTGGCATGAACGGGAAGTGACGTCAAGCATGACAAACACGAGTTATCCTTCTATGTATGTGACTGAACTAACGGGCGATAACAGACACACGGGCGAATTTCATTTCACTGATAATTCCGTTGAAGATGGAAATTTATTTTAAAAGACGACACGAGGATACCTCACAATTCAAAAATAGAATTGGCTGTCACGAGATAAGACAAAACCAGAAAAATAGAAACAATATCCTGCTCTAATTAAAAGCATGGTAATGTACGGACTTTTTTCTAATTCGCTCGTCATCTTTTATCTACTGGCAGCCAATTCTTTTTGTGAATTGTCAGATATTCTCCCATCGTCTCATAATCTAACTTTTCATCGTCAACAGAATTATCAGTGAAATGAAATTCGCCCGTGTGTCTGTTATCGCTCGTTAGGTCAGTCAGTTATGTTTGTTTGTTTGTTACACATCTCCTGTCCTTTAAGTCTTTTTCCCTTTTGACTGTTTGGTGTAGAATTGAACAAAAGGGTTTGCATATACATTTTCAGCCAAGTGGAAGGTTACAAGAATTAATAAATGTATGGCGGAATATTGCATGTTTACTTGTCTCTGGTTCCAGCTTGTATATCTCTAGTTTTTTCATGATGAACCACATACAACATACTTTTGGGGAAGAGTTTGCCACATGTTGGTCCATCTGTGGTAGAAAGCGTTCTTCCCAATGAAAATTTGGAAAAGTTAGTGCCGTTTTAAGAGACAAGAATTAATATCAAATCAATGGGAGAATCATTGGCGATCTGTGCCCATGTGTTATACAGTACGCTATGAATGAAACGTTGCCTTTATATCGAATTCCTGGGGATCACGTGGCTACGTGGACAAGGCGCTGGCTCACTAGCCTGGAGGTCGGGTGTTCGATCCCTGCATTGGCCGAGAAAATTCATCTCGATTTTCTGGCGTGGTTTCCCCTTGTCAGTGATGCAGAACGGAGGGCCTGACAAGGACAGCTGTCTAGTCGTTCGGATGGGACGAAAAACCGATGTCCCGTGTACACATTGGCGTGCACATAAAAGTTCCAATGGCAGTTGGAATTCGATATAAGAGTAGGCCGTAGCGCCGGTGCCCAGGCAAAATTTTCCTCATTTTATATCAAATTCCAACTGCCAAGAATGCTTAAGAGACCTTGGGTTTCCCCCAACCCGAACGAATAATCAGCTGTCCTTGTCAGACCCTCCGTCCTGTACAAGGGGGAATCAATATATTATCGATCGCCTTAGTCTGGATTAGTCTAAATGTAATGACTTGCCTTATTATAGTTATAGACATCTTAAAATTCCGATCTTGGTTATATTATTCATGTAGTAATGGTTTATGAAACGGTTTAATGAAAAGAGCGTTGCGATCTGTGAATTGCATACATTCATTTCACCATTAATGAACTACTCAATACATGGACCAATCATATAAAGCAAGATGACAGATTGTAGCTGGATTTTGTTCATTTTAACCAATCAGATGGTAGAACTCTTACACTGTTGGTGCCCGCCCCAAATAGTGTCATCGTGATACAGTTCTTTGAGCTTAAATTGGCTACGTTGGCCGTTCTGTACATCCAACCCGCATCTTTCTTTGTATCTAATGCCTTTTTCATTGACCTTATATTATTAATTTGCAACAAGACCGGATTACACTACAACTCAATAGCCTTCATTATGATTAAGTTGTATATGTATCAGTAGTCTTGGAACATACCACGGATGTGGAAGCGTTGAGTTTGAGTACGGAGCCCCGTGTTCAATCCCGATGTTAGTCTAGAAAATTCATATTGTTTTTCATGATGTATGCCGTAGCACAGCCGGAGCAGAACCTTAAGAGAATAAATCCCATTTCATTTCATTTGAGATCAAGTTCTTTTCTAGAAATTTGGTGTGAAGCATTTTGGTTTATGAAAACGCTACTGATTTATTTTTTGTTCCGCTACCTTCGTTCCGGAGTATTCTGCCACGTTTTCAAAAACCCCGATAACGCATTAGATGCCATGGTGTTTTACAGTTTCTGGTTACGAAGCTACCCCCCACCCCTTACCCTTTAACTCTATGAACGCGATACAGACTACTGTTCATTACAATGGATTTAATCCAAATCCTGTTGTTTTTGAGCATTCACGGAATGTTGTGTGTCCGGAAAAACTTGCGGACACGATACAGATTTTAAAGATAAGAGAAATGCAAGTTGACAACGAGTATTCCGTTTGAAGCAGACAGTGTTCCCACTACCCATATTTTGGGGCTCACAAAGTCCACTTTGATTTTTATTAATTCGCTTGTGCATGGGATCCTTAGCATTGGTAGGAAACTGTAGCACCCGGAGAAAACCCACGAGGTTAGACAAGCGACCCCACTTCTCATCAGACTGATACCATAACACTTTTGCGTTTACACTTGGCCGTGATAGCGTGCTGTTCTCAGAACCTTACCGACCCGTAATAAATTTCAAGAAATTGGCCCGTTTACTTTACGCTACAATAACCGGCCTCGTAATCGTGACAGAAAAGCCAAATGTGTAACTCTTCATAGAAAAGTTAACTTCAGCCCCTATGCAAATTACTCGAATGGAAACAATTATGGCGGTTGAATTACTTTGTGCAGACATTTTAACAGAACTGATGAAACAGATGACGTAAATACGCATGTACAGTAATCCGTTCTGAGAACAATTCACACACCGAATAGTGTTTACACAACGAAAATTTAACCGTGCAATGCCTGGCACCGTGACGAGACCACCTCACTTCAGTGGGCTAAATTGGCACGATACACATGTTTGACCCGTTTACTCTTCAAAGAATTAACCGTGCCGTCACTGGCGTGCTTGAAATTTGTCATGTAAACGGGGTGAATGGAATATCTTATAATCCATAACACCCGTGTTAGATCATTTGGCTACTCAAACCCTGTAAGTGATGTTACACAGGTGTTTTGACATAGATGTAGAGCTATACGTTTTTTTTGTAATTACCTACCGTTGACGAAAATGGTAGCTAATGGCATATTGTTTGTTTTGAAGCTATTGGTCAAAGAACAGTATTATATGTTTATTTGGAGTCCGTGACCAACTGGAGTTATTAATCTTACTGATTACACCATGCAAGAAGCTGAACAAATAATCATAATGCTGGTTCAATAATACCAACTCATTCCACCCAATTATGAAGGTCAATTTATACAGGTAGTACAAAACATTGTTGGTCAATCTGGAAGCTTAACACAATGTGATATTTTTGACAAGAAATGCATGCCCAATTACTATGCGACGTTTTGACGAAGGTAATCTCGTCTTTATCAAGAAAATGATACAAATATGTGAATAGTATATAGAGTATCTCCCACAAGTCATTTTTGATATAAAAAAAAAAACATCAACACACGTCGATTTAGTGAACAAAAAGAAATGGAATGGGGTTTAACGTCCTACTCTTCTGCACCTAATCTCGGCTAATGGAAGACGGGCATACGTCATACAGTGTGCTATGACGGAAATTTGCCCCGGCAGCGGCGCTACGGCCTACTCTTATGTCGAATTCCAACTGCCAAGGGATCTTTTACGTGCACGCCAATGTGTACACGGGACCTCGGGTTTTCGTTCCACCCGAACAACTAGACAGCTGTCCTTGTCATTAAACAAAGAGGCTCTGTCGAGTTTTTTCTTTTCTTTTACTTTGTCGACGCGTGTTGATATTTTTGGATATCAAATATGACGAATAGGAGATTTTATTTATCACCCAATCTTTTCATACACGCACAAGTAAATAAATATCATTCGTTGCTATTGATTTCACTTTTACTGAACCTGATTGCATTACGGAGTAGTGATACATGTACATCTTTTTTTCTTTTTACAGCAGTTCAACCATTGCAAAGTATTTATATTGACCCAGTGTTTCCATCAAGGTCAATTAAAGAAAAATAGTTCGCTTTTATTAAAAAAAAGAATTACTTTTAATAATAAATGAATCGTTCTTTGAAAATCAAAAAAGTAGTTGTTTTTAAACTGACTAATCAAATTCATGTAAAGCGATATCTCCTAAGGAGGTATCGCAGTAGATCATAAAATTTATCACACACACGATATCTACTGTAGATTGTATTTTTGGCTGATAACCAAATATATATACAACTGGCGACGTATAGACAAATACGCGCATGTGATTTCTTCGGTAATTTTCGCTATTTGGCGGAAACTATCGAGCAATTATCCAATCACTGGTGCCTTTTTTAGAAGAGCCCATTAAATTTAAGGGTGAACGCGTTGTATATGTCAGATATAAACCTACTCTCCCTCGGATTGATATGATAGAGAACACTTGGGCCTATACAATTGCGAAGCGGCGCCGGTTTACTTTTAAGAAAAACTTGCCGCTTACAGAAAGAAGTTCTCAAAATTGCGTCGTTCGAAGGGTGTGTAGAATTTTCAGTGCAAACTTGTCCTTGTCTATATAAAGTTAATCAGATAAACTTAAAAGAAAACCAGCTTCAAACTTTGAAAGATACAGCCGAGGCTAGATGTAGGGAACTGGAATCGGCTGAGATTTGCCTAGTGAATATAATATGTATGAAATGAATCCAGCAAGCATGCAAGAAATATGCGGTAATGATGATAGATTGGAAACAGGGGCATCTGGATTAGTTAATAAAGGAAAATTAAGTGAAACAATGGTTGAGGTGTTGTTATCCATTACTGTAACTATTAAAGTATAATTATAATGACTATTTAGTAATTAATGTTAAATGTAAACGTTTATATTAAATATCCAGTAACGTATAAAAAGAAAAGTAAACGAATCGATAGTAGTCTTATGTCAATATCCCAGTTTTTTTTTTGTTTTTCACTGGGTTTTTTTTTTTAATATTAGAAATAAGAAAATTTACAGAACATATGGGTTCTGCATACATGTGAAATAAAAGGATGCGAGGAGAGTTATTGTACAATTGATGGAAATGAGAAGTTAAGGAGTATATGTTCTGAGGGCGGCGAAAAGATTGTATAGAGGGTTTAACCTTCTTTCATTACATCCATACCTTGACCAAGTTCGATAAGGACCAGTTTTTGCCCATGGTAAGCAGGGCGATAAGCAAATTGGTTTGTCCACACTTTGGAGCACAATAATTCGCTTTCTAATTGAGGTAGGATGTTAACACTTGGCATAGATGTTTTATTAGGCGAATGCCTTTATGGAAATCGAAGAATTTTCTGCCAAGGGTAAGCAGAGATAAGCAATTTGATTGGTTTGGGACACGATAACTAGTTCTAATTAAAGGAATAATCCCAGTTACATTTTGGGGCTTAAAATTGTTTAATTTTGTATGAAAGGCCTTTAATAACTTATAACTTAGCCCCTAGCAACTACCTCAAGCGTTGTGATACGTTTTCAAAAAATTTCCAATTGTCGGTATTGCTCTGTGTTTGAAGACCGGCGTCTTGGTTGCATCCTAAAAAGTGCCTGGATAATACGCGTCTACATGCTGAGTGTGCGCAGTGGCATTTCTCATGTTATCGCTTACCGCAAGCTCTCTATTTATGAAGTGTACAATAGGTATCGCATGTAGTCGCATTTATCAAGTGGTTGGCCCGAACTATTTAAAAAGTCTAGTGTCCGGATATTTGATTGTGGTGCGATTTTGACGTTCACGTCCAAACGACAGAATATTTTGAACTGAACTTTTCAGACAAGGTAAGTACGCAATTCCTCTGTATTTTGGCGTTAAAATTTCATACGTATACGAACTTGTAATTTTCAGATTCTATGAAATTCGGGATTCGCACTTTAAGTTCAAAAAAGAGCATTTTCTGAGGGTAAGCAGAGCGATAAGCTATTAGCTTGGCCGAGACTAGGGAACAAAATAACTTCTAACTGAGGTAGAATGTTCAAACTTGGTATATGCCTTCATTAGGTGAATGCCTTGATGGAGTTTGATGATGAACCATGTCCCTCTTAAGTTAATCAGAGATAAGCAATATGATTGGTTGATGCTTTGGGGAACGGTTACTTTGGTATATAATGAAGTGAGAGCGATGAAACTCCGAACATTATATCATTATTACCTTGACTAGGTTCGATGGTGATTACTTTCTGCTTAGGCTAAGGAGCGATAATCAATTTGATTGGTAAATACCTTGAAAAAAAAATAACTTTCAATTGAAGTAGAATGTTTAAACTTGATGTTCATCAGGTGAAGGGGATCACGTGGCTAAGTGTGTAAGACGCTGGCTCGCTAGCCTGGAGGTTGGGTGTTCGATCCCTGCAAGGCCGAGAAAGTTCATCTCGATTTTCCAGCGTGGTTTCCCCTTGTCAGTGATACAGAACGGAGAATCTAACAAGGACAGCTGTTAGTCGTTCGGATGCGACGAAAAAACGAGGTCCCGTGTACACATTGTCGTGCACTTACAAATCCCGATCCCTTGGCAGTAGGAATTCGATATAAAAGTAGCGCCGCTGCCCGGGCAAAATTTCCCGTATAGCATATGCCCGTAATTCATTAGACAAGGTTAGGTGCAGAAGAGTAGTTTAGGAGTTGATTGAAAGGGTCTCTTTTTTCAAGGTTTCTGTCCACATCGCGAGGAAAAATTCTAATAATCTGATCAGTTAGACATCACTTACCAAGAGAATTTGCAAGAAAAGGGTGCTCATTACATGGAATGGATAGGTGGAAGGCACCCGTTTCAATATTATTACCGCCTTGAAGGGGCTAATAACAACGAAATAAATCGGCCTTCAAGGTGGTAAACGGCATGCCGTTTTTACCGTACGGTAAATTTATTACCTTCTTCATGGGTACATAAAGGCTCGTTTTCCCACAATACCTTAAAATATTTTTTTTTCTTTTTGTGGAGTCATCTCCACTGTCCCTGGAAAAGCTTCCGTGTGCAAGGTTAGCCTTTGTTTTGCGCCCATTTTGACGTGGCTACCTCAATATGCCCCTAATTCGACATAGAAATAATAAAAGACGGATAACATCTTTAAGTAGTGTGGGGAAGAGAAAAAGAAGCATTTTAGTAGACCTGACAAAAGAAGATGACTATGACGGCGCAATGAATTGGAAGTGGACCCAGACCAAAGTGTATGCCTAGGTCTAATTCCAAACCCAGTTCATGTCGAGCATCAGCCTGAAACACCAGGTAATCAACACACAGAACGGAAATTGCATATTGCATGTAGACCTATTATTAATTAATGGCGATGCTCGCCCTAAGCGTAGGCCCAGGCGTGACCTCGGTTTTGCGTCCCATCAAAACGATTACCCCCACCCCCCTTGCCCCGCACCACTGACTAGGGGGTATTATTTATGTTAAGGCTAAGGGTAAATAATTGAACATGTGTTTGGCCTTTCAACGATACCACATTTTGCACGCAGACTCCGCTACTGATTGTAAAAAATACCGATACCGTAGTTCTCTCTCTCTCCATCCTCTCTCTCCTCTCCTTCCTTCTCTCTCTCTCTCCCTCCCCCATGCTAGAGGGGAATTATTGAGATAGTAAAGCTAAGGCCCGTAAATAATTTAACATTTCGCACGACTAAAACACAGCTATTGATGGGGGAAAATACTAGTACCGTAGTCAATGAATACAATGAATAGAATGCAATGGCTGTAACGTTAAAGGGACAGTCCCGATTTGAAGTAAGTCTCAAAAATGAAAGTCCGAGTACATATGAAATTTAAACGCCAAAATATGGGACAATGGTGTATTGACCTTGTCTCAAAAATTTCAGCTCAAAATATTGAGTCGTTTGGACATGAACACTGTATATCTGGACAGGTAACCCTTTTACCATTTCAGGACATTTTTTTCGTTGGTGACCTGATAATAGATTTTCGTTCCCTGAGAGCTCTATATAGTTACGGCCCATGTCCTGTACTTGATAGTGAAAGGCAAATTTCAACTACATATTATTTTTATTTAAGAGAAAGCCTGGTTTTACGTGGACACCGCATAATACAGCTTGGGAGACCAGTCTCAATTTCCTGAAAAACATTGCCGTGTTTAAGTTGTTTGAAAGGGTATCACAAATACTGAGTTGGTTGCTCGATCCTTTGCTAGGGAATTTAAACACAAATTTAAGGAGTTATATTCTTCCAAAAATTATCGGGATTAGCCCTTTAACATAGTTTATTGTTTTTTCTACTTCCCTTCTTCTTCTGATAATAATAATAATATCTTCATTTCAAAAGGGAGAACTGTTGAAGGAGTACTGTAAATAAGTTTTGCTACATGGACTTATTCATACACCAATTTTAAACAATATGATTATCTGTCTCATTAAAGTAGCTAAGTCTCAGCATCATTTATAACAAGTGACAAGAAAGAACGAGGCTATAAGACATATTCCACAACTCATGTTAAACGGCCACGCCATAATTTATCTTGAGACCATGCGCAATGGACTGGAATAACCAGACACTACAAAATTATATTCGGTTGCTAAATAATTTATCATTGTAAACACATCCACGCTTCAAATAATCAGGCAAAATTATTTAGTGTGAATCTGACATTGGAAGGTGGGGATTAGACATATTGACAGATCGTTGTGAAGCTATGTTCTTTAAATTAATTGGACTTTATATTTGATTATTTTCCATGATAGACTGATATATTATTTAAGAAACAGTGGGGTGTTTATGTAACCCATTATTCTCTTTTTGTAATTGTGATCAAAATTCTATTTAGACCTTGAATTTCAGTTAGATTTAAATTTAGTCTGACAAGGATATAAGTACCACTATTGTTTTATTTCAGAGCTCTAGAAAAATTTACAGCTTAAAAGCTGATTTTCAATTTGTTATAAAATCTTCATCAGGAAAAGCTTGGAATGAGCCTAAACATTCTGGCAAGTTCTTCCTGAACCAGAATGAAGTGAATACTTTCATTGCCGATTACGGCGACTATGTAAAACCAGATGTGGTATGTCTATTTATTCACAATATTCCAACACTTACAGGTTCCTTAATCCATTTTGAAACGAACCGGCCAGAATAGGGTCAAAGGAGGTTCGTTGGAAATGGTAAGAATTCTAAGCTTGCATCGCTAGGAAAATTTCCCATTTTTAATTTAGTTCACGTCATGACTTGAAACTCATGTCAGCAGTATTCCTGAATAAATTAGTGTCTTCGTTTTCTCAATGGACATATGCTGAACGACACCTTGATATTTCTCCATAGCATAATTTGTAGATTTTGTCTATCACGTCTTCTTCTTCTCTGGCGGTTTAACGTCCGCTTCTAAATAAGTGATATCGCAGACTAGTCTATCACGTAACTTGCAAATATTTTTATTCATTCATCCATGATTGGTCACGTGATAACCATAATTGAAATTGCTTTAACTTTAAAATAAAATTCCCTGCGACTATGCCATATAGCTTCCAGTATAAATAATAATAACAATATTTTTAAGATTAAGTCTCTGTCAGTATGTGTATAAGATATTTAAAAATCATTACGGTCAACAAATTTAAAAATAATCTGGCATCCGTTTTTTTTTCATACGGAAGTCACGTGTCTTCGGGTGATTCAGCATTGTAGATTCTGTTGGAATACTACCACAGAGTAAGAATCCAGTGTTCTAGCGGAGGATTATATTCAACTAAAGTTTTATAACTTGTCTCTTGACTTTAATTTGTGTTTACTTACTTGTAATTAAAATCTTATTTCTGAGATTTGACATTTTAAACTCCAAGAAAATTAACATGACGGTACCGCGGGATGTAGATAACGGCCCTATGACATAACGGCCAATAACAGGTTTGGTCAAAAAGGCCCTACTTTAGTTTTTACAGCCAACAGTTTAATTTAATGAAAAACAATATATTGTTGTAGTTTATTAAAGATTTGACGTCCAATAAGTTAGTTATGATATTATGGGCAGGTTGATTTGATTAAATTATTTACACTTAATGGGTTGAAAATTTATAAAAAACATACAATACAAACGTCCGTGTATATGAAAAGTCTCTTAAGTTTAAAAGCGGTTAACACACAAAATACAAAGTCCTTAGTATATTAAATAGTCAATTTAAAGCAGACTTATAAAATCGCTGTCGTGAGAAGAGAGTGTGGGTCATCTCCCTTTGTCATAATAAAAACATGTTAAAACACTAGATCCAGCCGACTGATGTTATAATTAACATTAAATTCGGGAATAACTACACCTAATGCAGTGTACTGAGTCAGTTTAGGGTCCTTCTGCTTTGGACCTAACTTTGTTTCCTGTATGAATATTATATGTGAGTATGGGGGCATGGCGAGTTATTCAATACCTCTCAATTGGAATTAGCTGTTTAAAAATCAGTTTTTGAAATAAGATGAAAATTGATTTTGTAATGCTTTTACTATTATTTGCAATTATTACAGGGCTGTAGTGAATTCAAAGCAGGTGACAACCTGCGATCTATGTCTAGAAATGCGAAACTGTCTGAGACAGCAGTATTTGGATCAACATGCAGACATGGTTACCCCAAATACTTTTTTAGCCTTAGGCATGGGGAAAGTTATAATAATATATTTTAGTCTCTACTCCCTTGATTTTGACCTATCATTTCTGAGACAAGAATCCCACTTTTGAAGTGTTAGTTGATGCATACTTGACCTACTGTGCCCATGTTTTTACCCAGTTAAAATAAAGATGTGACGTCATCCTTAGATGATGGCCTACTATTATTTCAAATAATGGTACGGGCAATGTGCCAAGTGTACGTTATTCATAATAGTTGAAATATTGTCTCCGAGTGACGTATTTCATTGAAATGCACTTGCTGGATAGTGTCTGTATTTTAAGTTGTTTAACCGTCTCGTGCAAGACATTGTGTAATATATTGATATTGCCCTCGTGCTATCACGCTCGTACAATACCAATATATTACTTAATGTCTCGCTCTCCACCATGAAACTACACTTAATGAATATCATTTAGTAGTTTCAATGCTCTATCAAAACTATACTATTCAAAAAAAGTAGGGGATATTTGATTTTGGGGGCATAATACTAAAATATGCAAATGACTACGAAAAAAGTCACTATAGAACCTAACAGAAGAAACATTTCCAGTTACATGTGACGCCCAAACGCACCAATAGCTACCGCATGGAATGCAGGTGATGCTTGGGATCATCATGGGGTCCAACCCAAGATTTGCACGACTCTGACTTTGAATGTTAGTCATTGTGGCATTGAATTCCAGGGTGGAAACATCAGTTTAATTGTTTTAGTGACCAGAAAACAAATTTTGATATGCGTCGGCTTACCCAAAATGAAAGGTTACGTGCCCTTGGCATGCTACAGATCGGCACAACACAGGCGGTTGTGGCGCGGACGATGAATGTTTCTCAGTCTGTCATAAGCAGGCTATGGTCCAGATACCGTGATACACAATCTGTACAGGACAGACCACGCTCAGGTCGACAACTCAAGCCCAGGATCGATTTATCCGTACCTTGGCCTTGAGAAATCGTGTCATCACAGCAAATCAGATCAGCGCTCGTCTTCAAACAGACACTGGTGTGAGAGTGAGTGGCCAGACGATTCGGAATCGACTGCATAGGGTTCACCTTCGCGCCCGACGTCCTCGCGTGATCCCTTGTTTGAGAGATCATCACATTCAGGCAAGACGTCGTTGGTGTAGGGATCGTCAACACTGGGATAATCGACGCTGGAGCAATGTGATGTTTTCAGATGAGTCAAGGTTCACTGTTGATTTTTTAGACAGACGTAGGAGGGTGTGGCGTCGTCAAAACGAGCGCTTCCAAGACGTTAACGTCATCAGACATGATCGATTTGGGGGTGGTTCTGTTATGGTGTGGGGAGGCATCACTGTTACTGGAAGAACGGCTTTACATGTTGTTGCAGGGCGTGTTACAGGTCTGTACTACCGGGACAACATCTTGGCAGTCCATGTTGTGCCGTTCGCACGACGTCATGGCCGCCGTTTCATCTTCCAGTATGACAACGCAAGATGTCACAGGGCCAGGATCGTTACAGGTTACCTCCAACAACAGAACATCACCACATTACCTTGGCCAGCACTGAGTCCCGACCTCTCCCCCATCGAGCATGTCTGGGACATGCTTGGAGAGGGGTTACGTCAACGTCAACAACGTCCTGCCAATGTCCAAGAACTTGCTGCTGCCTTGCAACAGGAATGGGACAATCTGGACCAAAATGACCTTAGACGTCTCATTGGGAGTATGCCACGTCGGATTAATGCTTGTTTGGCAAACAGAGGAGGATTTACCCGTTACTGACTTTGTTGTGATGCTGTGGTAACTTTGCTGTTTGACCCCGGGTATCATTTTACCCTTATAATGGTCAGTCTGTGCCTTACTTAGTCTAACGATCATTTGGAATAAATCGATGAATGTGAACTTCATTTCATTTTGGCATTTGTTTCTTCGTCAGTTTCATTAGGTGACTTTAATAATACTTAAAAATCAAATATCCCCTACTTTTTTTTGAATAGTATATATTATAATGTTTATTATATTGGTTAAATATAATTATGTATATTTATTAAACAGACTTGGATATGCAGTTTATCTGATAAAGCAATTAATTGAGGGAAGTGCAAATGAGGATAAATTATACATAATGTATGACATAGCCTGCAATTTGAAAAGGCACTTAAAGGTATGTTCAAACTATAATCCATTTCCATTCTAACTGACCAATTGCAAACTACTTGATATTGACTTTTAAAATTTGCTTAATATATGATTGATGTTCTGTCCTCCAGTTTTAATCATTCTTGATTTCTTAATGACAAATGCAAACATTAAGCACAATTTTTATGATCTCCAGCTGGGGTATGATATATACTCAGCCAAATTAAAAACTTGACACTCAGGAATTTTGGGACTAGATTTTTAATATTTGGTTTAGGGCATCTATTTTAGTGTTATGTTGTGCACATACGACCTTGACATCAACAGAAAGCAAGAATACGTCTCGCCGAAAGTCCTTGACATTGATAACGTTCGTGATGTCACGGTACCCCCCAAAATGAAATTCACAGAACAATCGGAATAAGTGTTTAGTAACTGTTATGGCCTCCTCTAGCGTCTCGTACTGCCACACAACGTCTTCTCATGGATCTCAGAACATTAGTAAGCACTACCCGAGGAAGACGTCGCCACTGCTCAGCAAGACCATGTTGAAGGTCCTGCAACGTCAGTGGTGGATTCACTTGCTGACGAACACGTCGACCCAGTTCGTCCCAGATGTGTTCAATAGGATTAAGGTCGGGGCTAAGCGACGGGCAATCCAGGACTTGGACACCGGCATTTCTTTAAAAAATTCTGGGTAGCAATTTCCGTATGGGGTCGAGCATTGTCTTGTTGAAACGTTAGTCCAGGCCCATGTCTCTGCATAAACGGAAGAAGAACAGGTTGCAAAATCTGATCCCTGTACTGGACAGCATTTAAGTTCCCTTGGACAACAACAAGAGGAGAACGTCTATATGCACTAAAAGAACCCCAAACCATGACGCGCTGCCGCCACCAAATCGGTCAACTTCGCTGACGCATACTTGAGCGTAACGTTCACCCCGTCTGCTTTACACTCGGACCCTGCCATCGGCAAATCTCAAAGTGAATCGAGATTCGTCACTAAAGACAACCGAATTCCACTGTCTTTGAGTAATCTTATGTGTCTTGTGACCCACACTAGTCGGTTACGGCGATGAAGAGGTGTCAATATTGGTCCATTATGGGGCCTTCGAGCTCGAAGACCGGCAGCCTGCAAGCGATTTCGAACAGTTTGTGCAGTTACCCTTCCACTGAATAATTTTAAAAGTGCAACTTGTATTATTTTTTTGAATTAATCTTAGACGATAATTTTGGATGGGAGTTGAAATAATTTATTACAGAATCATGGTGAATACGTTGAAATCATCAACAAAGTCATATTTGCCCTACCTATTTTCCGTGCTTATGGCCATAAAGTCTCGTGCCAGGTGGGATTTCAATGGTTTTATATTCCCACACAAACCCAAGATATGACTCTTCAAAAATAGTAATTCGGTGTTTAAATGAATGAAAATGTGCCCAATTGTATATATTTTGCCCTTGAAACAGTGTAGTTTGGCATATCTGCTCAGCAGATGCCAGAGTTTTCAATGATTAAGTTTTTAATTTAAGAATAATGTGTCCTATTATAATAAGTGATCATTGAGATTCCAATCACTATGTGAAGAAACTCATTAATAACTAAGAAACAATATGTTGCTAAACACTAAAGGGTGGCTGTGTACAAATAAAATAAAGTTCATCAATGTAAGGGAATATTGCAATTTAATAAATATTACCACTTATATAAAAAAAAATCAGTGTTATTAAAACTGGTAATATTCATTTGTGTTCAAGAAACAAGCCAACAGTGAGGCTGATGTCCCCCGCCGAAATTCCAAAATAAATAAATGACAAATATTAATTAGTATCGACCTATCACATAGAATCAAGGTTAATAGTATATTATTTAATTATCCCAAAGCATCGACCAATAAAATTGCTTCGCTCTGCTTAGTCAAGGTATTGATGTAATGAATCTATACCCAGAATTTCAATACTCTCACTTAATTATAACCAAAGTATTGTGCCCTAAAGAATCAACCAATGAGATTACTTATCTCTGCTTAGCCTAAGCAGAAAATGTTCGAACTCCATCAAGGCATTGACCTAAAGAACGCCTACACCAAGTTTGAACATTCTACCTCAATTAGAAGGAGAGTTATAGTGTTCCAATGTCTCGGCCAATTAAATTGCTTATCGCTTTGCTTACCCAAAGCAGAAAATGCTCAATATCGAGCTTAGTCAAGGTATTGATGTAATGAACCATACACCAAGTTTCATCACTCTCACTTAATTAGAACTATGGTTATTGAGTCCCAAAGCATAAACCAATGAAATTGCTTATCTCTGCCTAACCTAAGCAGAAAATGCTCATATTTGAACTCCATAAATGATAAATGCATCGGCCTTATAAACAACTACACTTTGTGTAGATTAAATATTTAATCCATCTGCTGGTAAAATACATCTGATGTATTGTACCAGCTGATGAAGGGCACATTGCCTGAAACATGTATTGAATTAAATCTTTAATGTACGCAAAGTCTTGTGAAATTTGTTATCCATGAATTTTTGTCATGAATTATTAACAAGGATTAGTTCCAGTTTTTCCTCGGGCACTTCACTGAGATCCAAAGTTACTTGTACTGTTTCAGTTGTTACTACTATTTTGTTATAATTTATTTTCATCCTAATATTTTATATTCATTCCATAAAATTTATTGGTAATATCATTTAACCGTATTGTCTTCATTCATGTGTCCTTTGTACAAGGAGAAATGACGGTATTGGGCTTACAGATTGAGAAAGCATTGAGCGTCTGTGGTCAGATCTTGGTTTGTTTTCGAAAATAACTAAAGATTTTATCTAGGGTTGATTACTGTAATAGCATAGGCGTACGAGGTCGAACTTGTTTTTTTTTGGGGGGGGGGGGGGCAGCATATTTTCCCGACAAAAATATTTCTGTAGAGTCCGCGGAGCTGCGAGCGCCGGAGCATAAAATTTTGAAACCAGACGGCCGTAGACGCGATTTCCAAGCATTTCGAAATGAATGAATGAGTCAAGAGATACTGGTGTATTTTTTTATTTTGTGGTCAAAACATAATTTAAATTTAATTAAAATTGAGACAAAAACTGTGACATCTAGTGTGTCAACACAATATGTGAATGGACATCCTGACAACAACATTATATATTAGGCCTTGAAATGGCGCTTCAGTGACTCATCTGTCACTCTTAATTACCTAAGACTAACACATTATCAACTCTTAAAATTATTGTGGTCCTTGTGCCTGTATATTGATCCATAAGAATATCGTAATATCAAACCGCTTTATTTCTTCAACCCCAGAAGGCCTAAACAACTTCGGTAAAATTCTTTTCAATCCACAGTAGACAGCCAACATTTTTAACCATATTTCCATTGGAAAATGTGGGAAAAGAAAAATGACCTGGCTTCTATTTTGAACTTATTATAGTACACTTTCCATTAATCTGTAACTGGAAATCAGAAACTTTCACTACGTTTACAGAATCAGACGTAGAGGATAACACAATTATCTCTTTAAGAAGAATTACAGATAATTACCCCAGCATTTCTGCAGATGTTTCCGCAACTGCTTTCGCCAATGCTTTGTAGATTTCTCAGCCGGTTTTATAGTATTGCCATTATTACTGGTGCCTAGAAAGAGGTAACAAGCTGATTTTCAAAAGAGAGATATAAGGCATAGCCTAAATCTTCAAGTGTGGTGATCTGAAATCCATGCAAAATATAAAATGTAAAAAGATTGCCAAGCAATAATTCAGTTGCAGAAAATTAAAGCCATACCTAGACCAAGAGACAGTAATATGAATATGTTTCAGTAGAGCTGTTAAAAAAAAATACATATTACTATAGTCCAAGATTTGGCCATGATCGAACAGGCCCAGTATAAAATTGATTGCAAGCTGTATTTGAGCTGACAACAAAAATTAAGACAGTAAACAGATGCACTTTCATTGCAGAAGATGTAGAAGACTCAAAATGAAATGAAAGGGGGATTAACATCCTGCTGTCAAAAGTACAAATAGAAATGAATTAAATTCAATCATCACTGAAACAGTCTATGACAAGATCTGATTTTTCTTACTGGACGTTATCAAATACTTACACATTTCATTATGGTCCTCATTTCGAACCCAATTATTTGATCACGATCATTAAATTTAGCAGGATTTGCCATGATGGAAGCTGCCTTTACAGCAAATTCTTTTTTTTTCATTAGTAAGTTCTTTCCATTTCTGACTTCTGTTTTGTAGAAATTCTGTGGAATCAGTGTTACCTAAAATACATATCTATACATTAAAGTAGACTCAGTGTACTACAAATATATGTTACAAAATATTATATATATATTTGAGATGTAAGAATTGGAAGAAGTATACAAGCACGTAGTGCCGGTATGATATAACATTGAATCAATGTATTGCGATTCACCTGCTCACGATTCACGTTTTGAATCTCGAGTTTTAAAGTTTTATTTGGTTGCTTTAGTACAGTAAGTTATCTCTCACTCTTTATTATCCACGTCAAACATTATCAATAGCAGGGCTGTCGGTAATTTTTAACAGTTGATCAGTTAAATTTACTAGCAAATTTAAAAATTATTTAGCAGTTATTCAGTTTCAATAGCAAATTTAAAAATTATTTAGCAGTTATTCAGTTTCAATATAAAACTCCTAAGTCACAAGATATTACTCTAATTTTAATTCATAACAATGATTAGATGTCATTCTTAAATCTTAATTGTTTTAGCACTGCTTCAGGTACATGTGCCTGTGACAGCTTTTGGGTTTGATGTAGACTTTTGGGTAGGTCTTATGTCTGAATCCAATTCTTGGCAGTAGCTTCCAAAGCCCCACTAATTTAATTCACATTACTTCGTTAGAGTGTAACTATTTTGGTTCAATCTGACGCACATGGTATTTTATGAATAATCTGGATTAATCAGACACACGCTTTATAAACAATAATATTTTACAGGAATTCTTAATTTGATTTCTCATTTTACAATACAGGCATATTAATTATTCGCAGTTACTGAGAATCAAAAACGTTAGACAAAATATCTGCGATACCGCTTGACGGCAGCACTGATAAATAGGCACATCACAAACCCTATTAATTTTTTTTTTTTTGTTTGGGGGGGGGGGGTCCTTTTTATACGTCCACGTTCATAATGCAATCTAATTAAAATATAGATCTATATTTCGTTTCGTTTTTTATACTTTCGATGGCCTACACTCATGTAGATCTAACTAGTTATAGTGAACGCTCACGTTCTATGACGTCAGGTATCAAGCACGGGACATTTGACCCGATAACGTCAGTCATTCGATTAACCAATTAGCGATCGCCATGCTTTTCAAAATCCACTTGTGTTTTGTTATGATTTCTATCCGCTGGTGTTAGTATAGACGTCGTTGGCTGGTAATATCTACCCACAGTTCCACGCATGAAAAGGTCAAAGGGTCGATTCGACAGACCATTTGATTGGCTGACCCCTCATTTCAGGTAGAACACCAGTTAAATAACAAGTCCTCCAGATCCAAGAGTAGTGAAGACAAGTAAAAACGAAATTTTGAACTATAAAAAACGAAACGAAATTGGATCTGTGTTTTAATCAGATTGGTTCATAATGTGAACGTTTTTGGTGCATGCCCGACCCCCAGGGGCAGAGCCACGCCCATTTCTAGTATTTGTTTGTCGTCTACAGGCCACAAATCTTAACTTATAATCTTGAAACTTTGCATAGACATTCTTTGTACCCTAAGGAACATCCCTATCGATTGGGGTTCATGCCCAACCCCCAGGGGCAGAGCCACGCCCATTTTCTTTTCGTGTGTCTTTGTGTCGCCTACAGGGCGCAATTCTTACTGGATTTTCTTCAAACTTTGTATACTTACTTTTTATACCCTAAGGATGATCCCTATCGTTTGGGGTGCATGTCCAACCCCCAGGAGCAGAGCCACGCCCATTTTCTTTTTGTGTGTCTGTATGTCGCCTACAGGCCGGAATTCTAACTGGATTTTCTTAAAACTTTGTATACTTACTCTTTACACCCTACGGATTATCCCTATTGTTTTTTGGTGCATGCCCGACCCCCGATGGCAGAGCCACGCCCATTCCTTGTATTTATTTGTTTGTCAATCTAATTAAAATATAGATCTATATTTCGTTTCGATTTTTTATACCTTTCGGTGGCCTACACTCATGTAGATCTAACAAGTTATAGTGGGAGCTCACGTTCTATGACGTCAGGTATCAAGCACGGGACATTTGACCCGATAACGTCAGTCATTTGATTAACCAATTAGCGACCGCCATGCTTTTAAATATCTACTTTTGTTTTGTTTTCTATCCGCTGGTAATATTTACCCACAGTTCCACGCATGAAAAGGTCAAACGGTCGATTCGACAGACCATTTGATTGGCCGACCCCTCATTTCAGGCAGAACACGACTTAAATAACAAGTTTTCCAGATCCAAGAGTAGAAAGGACAAGTAAAAACGAAATTTTGAACTATAAAAAACGAAACGAAATTGGATCTGTGTTTTAATCAGATTGTTTGTTTGTCGTCTACAAGCCACATTTCTTAACGTATCATCTTGAAACTTTGAATGATTATTCTTTGTACCCTAAGGAACATTCCTATCATTTGGGGTGCATGCTCAACCCCCAGGGGCAGAGTCACGCCCATTTTCTTTTTGTGTGTCGCCTGCAGGCCACAATTCTTAATCGGTCATCTTGTCGCCTACAGGGCACAATTCTTACTGGATTTTCTTCAAACTTTGTATACTTACTCTTTATACTCTAAGGATGATCTCTATCATTGGGGTGCATGCCCAACCCCCAGGGGCAGAGCCACGCCCATTTTCTTTTCGTGTGTCGCCTACAGGCCGCAATTCTAACTGGATTTTCTTAAAACTTTGTATACTTACTCTTTACACCCTAAGGATGATCCCTATTGTTTTTTGGTGCATGCCCGACCCCCCAATAGCAGAGCCACGCCCATTCCTTGCATTTATTTGTTTGTCGTCTACAAGCCACATTTCTTAACGTATCATCTTGAAACTTTGAATGCTTATTCTTTGTACCCCAAGGAACATTCCTATCATTTGGGGTGCATGCCCAACCCCCAGGGGCAGAGTCACGCCCATTTTCTTTTTGTGTGTCGCCTACAGGCCACAATTCTTAATCGGTCATCTTGAAACTTAAAATACTTATTCCGTATACCCTAAGGATGATCCCTTTTGTTTTGGGTGCATGCCCGACCCCCGTGGGACAGCAACACCCATTTCTTTATGTTTGTCTGTCGTCTACAGGCTGCATTTCTTAATGTATCATCTTGAAACTTTGAATACTTATTCTTGGTACCTTAAGGAAGATCTGGATTGTTTTTGGTGCATGCCCGACCCCCAGGCACAGTGCCACGCCCATTTTCTTTTTGTCTGTCTGTGTGTCACAATTCTTAATCGATCGTCTTGAAAACTTGTTTTATACTTATTCCTTATACCCTAAGGCTGACCACTATTTTCTTTTTGTCTGTCTGTGTCAAAATTCTTAATCGATCGTCTTGAAAACTTTTTTTTATACTTATTCCTTATACCCTACGGCTGACCACTATTATTTTTGGTGCATGCCGGACCCCCTGGGACAGAACCACGCCCAATGCTTTTGTGTCTTGTGTTCGCCTACAGGATGCAATTCTTAACAGATCCTTTTAAAACTTTACATACCTATTCCTTATACCCTAAATATGACCCCTATTGTTTTTGGTGATTTCCACCCCACCCCCGGGGGGCAGAGCCATGCCCATTTTTACTTCGTGTCTGTGTGTGTTGTCTACAGGCCACGATTCTTAATGGATCGCCTTTAAACTTGGGATATGTATTCCTTATAGCCTTAGGACGTCAACTGCATGTCCCGACTCCCACAGGCAAGACACGCCCAATTTTTATGTTTGTCGTTTACAGACCGCAATTCTGAATGAAGCAGCTTGGTACTTGGCTTATGTATTCCTTATAGCCTGAGGGCGTCCACTATTGATTTTGATGAATGTCCCGGGGTCAGGGCCACGCCCACTTTTTGCCTTTAGCGTTAGGGAGGCACAATTCTGAATGGATTATCTTGGTATACTTATTCCTTATACTCTAAGGACGGCAACTATTGATGTTGAGGCACGACCCTCAACGCTAAACAAACCAAACGCCTAGCCTTCTTGACAAAGTACCATATCAATCAAAGCAGGAATGAGTTTGAAAGTCCTACTCTTCTGCACCTAACCTGCGCTAATTGAAGACGGGCATACGCCATACAGTGTGCTATGAGGGAAATTTTGCCCGGGCTACGGCCCACTCTTATATCGAATTTCAACTGCCAATGGATCTTTTACGTACACGCCAATATCTACACGGGACCTTCATTTTTCGTGCAACCGAACGACTAGACAGCTCTCCTTGTCAGACCCTCCGTTCTGCATCACTGACAAGGAGAAACCTCGCCGGAAAATTGAGATGAACTTTCTCGGCCAATGCAGGGATCGAACACCCGACCTCTAAGCCACGTGATCGCCCCAGGTCAATTACACTATGCCAATATTTTGTGTTGTCTGTACAACAGGGTTCAATTATGATATTACCAAAATAATTATATTGTGATGTTAATAAAAAAATATTTAATAGTTGAAAGAAATAACATAAATACCATAGTAATTACTTTTATTTTTTTTGAGATAATCCAGTTTTTGCTTTGATCTCTTTTATCTTTTCATGGCATGATTTCCAACACGAAATCATCCCCTCACCCCACGATTTTTTTAATATTTCGATACTTTCTCTTGTCAAGTCTATTCTTTTTGTCTGAGAAACAAATTGACCATATCATTATTAAGGTCAGATAATATGGCTGACTATAATATTATCAGCCTGTCGGTAATTGATTTAAATTTTAAGATTTTGATTTAAACCTCCTAAAAGTGATTACTAATATTTGGGACCTAGAAATTGATACAACTGGGTCGCAACGCATATTATAATTATAATGTACCGGTTATATGAATGTATACTATTAAAAAAAAAGTAGGGGATATTTGATTTTTAAGTGTTATTAAAGTCACCTAATGAAACTGACGAAGAAACAAATGACAGAATGAAATGAAGTTCACATTCATCGATTTATTCCAAATGATCGTTAGATTAAGTAAGGCACAGACTGACCATTATAAGGGTAAAATGATACCCGGGGTCAAACAGCAAAGTTACCACAGCATCACAACAAAGTCAGTAACGGGTAAATCCTCCTCTGTTTGCCAAACAAGCATTGATCAGACGTGGCATACTCCTAATGAGACGTCTAAGGTCATTTTGGTCCAGATTGTCCCATTCCTGTTGCAAGGCAGCAGCAAGTTCTTGGACATTGGCAGGACGCTGTTGACGTAACCCCTCTCCAAGCATGTCCCAGACATGCTCGATGGGGAAGAGGTCGGGACTCAGTGCTGGCCAAGGTAATGTGGTGATGTTCTGTTGTTGGAGGTAACCTGTAACGATCCTGGCCCTGTGACATCTTGCGTTGTCATCCTGGAAGATGAAACGGCGGCCATGACGTCGTGCGAACGGCACAACATGGACTGCCAAGATGTTGTACCGGTAGTACTGGCCTGTAACACGCCCTGCAACAACATGTAAAGCCGTTCTTCCAGCAACAGTGATGCCACCCCACACCATAACAGAACCACCCCCAAATCGATGATGTCTGATGACGTTAACGTCTTGGAAGCGCTCGTTTCGATGACGCCACACCCTCCTACGTCTGTCCAAAAAATCAACAGTGAACCTTGACTCATCTGAAAACATCACATTGCTCCAGCGTCGATTATCCCAGTGTTGACGATCCCTACACCAACGACGTCTTGCCTGAATGTGATGATCTCTCAAACAAGGGATCACGCGAGGACGTCGGGCGCGAAGGTGACCCCTATGCAGTCGATTCCGAATCGTCTGGCCACTCACTCTCACACCAGTGTCTGTTTGAAGACGAGCGCTGATCTGATTTGCTGTGATGACACGATTTCTCAAGGCCAAGGTACGGATAAATCGATCCTGGGCTTGAGTTGTCGCCCTTGGTCGACCTGAGCGTGGTCTGTCCTGTACAGATTGTGTATCACGGTATCTGGACCATAGCCTGCTTATGACAGACTGAGAAACATTCATCGTCCGCCCCACAACCGCCTGTGTTGTGCCGATCTGTAGCATGCCAATGGCACGTAACCTTTCATTTTCGGTAAGCCGATGCATATCAAAATTTGTTTTCTGGTCACTAACACAATTAAACTGATGTTTACACCCTGGAATTCAATGCCAAAATGACTGTAACATTCAAAGTCAGAGTCGTGCAAATCTTGGGTTGGACCCCCATGATGATCCCAAGCATCACCTGCATTCCATGCGGTAGCTATTGGTGCGTTTGGGCGTCACATGTAACTGGAAATGTTTCTTCTGTTAGGTTCTATAGTGACTTTTTTCGTAGTCATTTGCATATTTTAGTATTATGCCCCCAAAATCAAATATCCCCTACTTTTTTTGAATAGTATATATAAATTCAAGCGTTTTCGTTTAAACCTTAATTTCAAATCAGTTATGTTCGGTGAAATACACCAGATATCTCATTCGAATGGCAATCTTTAGAATCTGGTTATTCCTGTCTACACCCGAAGTATGTATGGCGCATGCTCTCCTGATAAGAATATGCGGTCACCGTTTGACATGACTTGTGGAATCACTCTATACATAAATCACGCTAGTTCAACCTGTGGTCGTTGGCAGCCTTACCATACGGTAGAGCCCTATCGGGATAGTTCTGACTGTAGTCTGAACCATACTACATCCGAAGGTCGCCCTGGAAATAGGCCTGGACCGATGGGCTACATGTTAGAAATAACATCACCCTAATCTGCTAATCAGAGGCTAGGCTAAATAGTCCGATTAGAGACTGTCTGAGTCTCAGAGACAGTTCCTAAAGGAACTAGTCTAAGCCCTTCATAATCATTGTAGCGACGGGCGTCACTGGTATAGAGGGCTCAGACAGTGTTACGCACTGCTAAGGACGATTTTCAACCCTATTCCATCTGTTTTGGGGTCATGTTTTCGCCGAGCTAGTAGTAGTACAACCTTTTCCGACGGAATTTTGGTCGGAAACTAAGTGATTCTCTTACAGAGCATCCAAACGTGTCTGAAAAAATGGTTAACGGTTGACATTCGGAAAGTTGGGTTTTTAATAAATTGTTGAAGATTTCTTTTTTTTTAAGAAATTGTCTGATACGCACATATACGCTCAAAGTTTTACAATAAATTAGTGATCTAAAATATTGCTGAGGACGGAACCCCTCGTGGAAAGTGTCAGATTCCATCTCAATATGGGTACGGACCACAGTTAATACCTCACTTCAAGTTCAACTGAAGTTGCTTGCCGTTCAGGGTGTATTATTTTACTAACAATGATGAAAATAAACACTAAATTAGTGATCTAAAATATTGCTGAGGACGAAAACCCATGCGGAAATTGGCAATTCCTGGAAATCGGCATCATGTCGATTCCAAACACTATAAACCTCAGAATGCCTCGTTCGGCATTTCTGTCCTAACGAGGTAAAAAAAAATGCCTCGCTGTCTGCAGTTCCAAAACGAGGTTTTTTAAATTGCCCTTTTTTTGGAACGAGATATTTTACTAAACGTGTTTTTTTTTCAAGATAGTTATTAGCGGTATATCGGCCAATTTGTAAAAATCAAAATTTATGTTATTTAATACGAAAATAAAACCAGTTCAAACTATATTATTATCAGAGAAATTGACAAGACAAGAATACACGCCATCGGTGGAGGTGTAAAACTATTGCAGACACATAGCTACCTTGATTAATTTATTGCCCCAATCAGGTATAGGTGTTAAGAAACAACTGTGGTGTTGTGACATTTTATTGGGGGCAATCAATTAATCAAGGTATAGCTGTGTGTCTTCAATTGCTTTACACCTCCACCTAACTGATATCGCAGACAACAAATTAGTGTTTATCTAATCTAAGTACAACAAATAAATAATCCATTCTTATTAATCAAAAAAGCATAAAATTTCATGTCATATTTCTAATACGCCTGTTTATTTTTTATATATTAAAATTTAATTAAAACGTTTAATTAGGAAGACATATGGATATTAATAATGATTATATTATCATATCATGATTATAATATCATAGTTTGGGTTTATTTTCGTATTAAATAACATAAATTTTAATTTTTACAAATTCGCTGATAGCAAATACCGCTGATATCTATCTTGAAAAGTAAACGAGGCATTTTTACCAAGCCTCGTTCTGAACAAAATACCTCGTTCCAAAAACAGGGCAATTTAAAAAAACCTCGTTTCGGAACTGCAGACAACGAGGTATTATTTTCTTTAACTCGTTTGGACAGAAATGCCGAACGAGGCATTCTGAGGTTTATAGTGAAAGGGACGCAACTCCATCACAATATGGGTACAGACCACAGTTAATACTTTAACTGAGTGACAAAAGAAAATGTCGCTTGTCGTTCAGGGTGTATTATTAGATTTATAAGCGTAATTCAAAATGCAGATGTAATTTTTGAAAATTAAATTAATAATAATACAGGCCATTTTAATCGACAGCATTTAGATCTAGAGTTCCATAAGTAATGATAATGCTTTGGGTGAAACTAGATTTGTACCTGTTGCATAAAGTAACTCAGTCAATTTTCCTCCGATTTGGTTACACTTGGTATTGTTACAATAACGAGATCTTTTTGAGAAGAATAAGAAAATTATATTTTTATAAATAGCTGCCGGTCGCTAGGCTAATCATCATTGGAATGGTTGGAGGTGATTCAAACATAATAATATGCAACAAAGTTAAAGTAGGAAAAAGCAACAACCAAACGAAACAATTTAGATCTTATTGGCTTCAACGATCTTCTTGAGCCTTCTTCCTATTCTTGATTCTCTAGTCAAATTATTATTTTTGTTTTATTGTTTAGGCTCTAGGCAAGGCTAGACTAAAAACCTGACAAATTCACGCGCTGAAGTTTGGCCTTCCGTCAGGCAATTAAGGCTCTTTGTTTCTTCGTTTCATGACAAAAAAAATATAGGAACGGGTGTGGAGGGCTACTTTCGAACAATTCTTCTATATACTCGACCAGTTGCGCTAAAATGCAAGAAAATATCAGATGCGTTCTTTGGCTATTTCAGAATGCTGCATGTTGCAATTAATATTTGATGTTCCATTTTACCTTCTGCGAAGTGTGATTACGATGAAAACCTCACTTCAAAATAATGCATGGAAAACACTTAGTTTCATATGATGTGCAATGCCTTGTTCATCTTGCAATTGATGTAAGACTGTATGAGCATCTCGACCATTTGTCTGCATGTCCATTTGTAAATTTCTTGAAAGCCATGCAGAGATCGCTTATATCACATTCATGCCCCCTTCAAGTTGTAAGGCGGACGAAAGAGAAAAGGGGAATTTCACACAGACCATTTAACTTCAAAACCATTCTGAAGGTTTATCTCTAACCATTTTAAACTTCCCCGGCAATATTCTGAGACTACAATATACGACCACATTTATATGCGGGCGTACGAAAATTAGTGTATTTGTCTGTAATGCAATTCTACGACGTTACACGCTATTTTTTTTTTAAATAAAAACTTTTATTACTGGCAATGATTTCTTTTCGAGATAAGATATTTAATTTTATTGTAAAATCTTACGTTAAAGATGTTTATTCAAAAGGGTTGCTGTTGTTTATTCCGATACACAGGATACAGAGGCTGTGTCATTCGTGGTTTTTAGAAACTACCAGCACGAAAGATATTCTCTGTTACTGGCCACCACTAAAAACAAAGAACTCAAAAAGGCACCAGACTCTACAAAGCCGCAGACATGCTGATCAAACATCAGTTCAGGTAGACACACAATTTATACCATCAGAAAAATGAAAATGTTTGGAATTGCCATTATCCACTTTGCTTCTTATCACCCATGTCTTGATTGATATTTATTTTGTCTGGCATGTGAATGTTTCATAAAGGACACCTTTCCACCTTGTGCCGTTATATTATTATTATGCATGATTTAATTCAACTTCAAATCAACGGTAATTCAAATATAAGGATTTTGCCACTTAAACATGTTTTGAGTCTGCAGTAATGCCCACATGAACTTACACATTTAGAAAAATGAAGCTTGATAAAGCAAGAAAGGTTCATCCGATGTTGAGGGGTCAAGTCAACAAAGCGTCGTAAGTTATTGAGGCCCAATAGTATCCCACGATAACTGATTTCCGCCATAGAATAGGGTTGAGCTTCCTGTCAATAGGATTTAACAAGTGATAATTATTTCTGAGCTGTTTTAAGTATTTAAAATATTATTTAAACATGCATATAAAGATTTATTAACATGACAAGACCACCCGATACCCGATACAACTGAAGTTAGCCGCTTTATCAGAAGTTAAGTTAGTAAAGTTAGGCCTCTTCATTAGAGTGTATATTATCAGTTTATCATAGGTATTATAATACAGCCCTGTTCAAGCGGCTAACTCCAACACTCACGCCTTCAACGTTAATTTATTGACCAATCATTGACAAGAATGCATACTCACACACGCGCGAAGTGGCAGTAATCTTGTATAACCAGCCTCTCTGCTGCCAAGAGTAAATCTACTATTTCAATAGCCTTTACAGTAGGTGCCGTTGGTTGCTTAGGCATTTTCAAAGATGACATGGAGCGACCTGGGCTTACTGTCGGTGGTTTAAACCCTATTTAACACATCTCAAATTCGCATGGCACCACCAGATCTGGTCGTTTTCGTGAATAAAGTGTAAATAATGTGTCAATTTCTGACGAATTTTCGGAAAATGAACACCAGTGAAAATTAGAAACAACATAATATGTGGGTTCAATCTCAGCTCATAGACTGAACAAAAATACCGGTGTAACTGTAGGTGAGCGGAATTTTCAGTCCCCCATATCTGATCAGACAGGTTTCCTCTGATCTTTGGTTTTAGTTTTATTCCTTCTGCAGTAATGATCGAAACATTCGCACGATCCGTGCCAAGGGCAAAATTGAAAACAGGTTGCTCAGGCAAGCCTAATTCCCACTGTTGTAAAATGAGGAGATTATAATAATTATTAATATTATAGCCTAGAGCATCACCTGTTGCTGATCTGTAGGTCAGGAAAAACGAGTCTATATTCCCGCCTTTTATAAATATTTATTATAGTAATGGCGAATCGAAGAAAAAGACTAACAAGACAACCACCAAAAGTAACCAGAATTTCGTATAGGAACTCCAAAAAATCGATAGCATTAATTAGCAGGATCGTGTACAGGAATGCGAACAACAACAGTGGAGGTATCGATGTACCGGAGACGTCGACTATTGGCATTTCGAGTTCATCAAGTTCGACACAGCACGGGCACGGGCAGGCTGCACCACAACCGCATGCAACCCCACTACCAGTTAATGGAGAAAAATATCGTGAGTATGTCATGGATGATTCGATCTGACAAATCGGCCAACCCTAAAAAGGCCTCCCCAGAAAAAAAAATCGGCGCCCCTCGGATGAAGAAATTGGTAGGCCTAGTCGGGTGGGCTCTCGCCGTCTCGACTCTGACTCTGTCAGAAGGTATGTCTCTCGGGCGGCTCCTGGGGGGTGTCGTTTCGATGAATAGTTTACTATGGTACCTTCAGGAGGGCAATTGGCGCCCCACTTAGTGCTTGCCCACCCAGGCAAAAATTCCTAGCTACGACCCTGCTAAGAATAAGGTTAAATAGGCCTACTACCAGGCTAGTACTGGTACTACTCAGTCTACTGTCTACTATACTAGATCTAGGGCGTCACAGGCACCGGATTCTGGTAAAAAACAAATTACCTATAGGCCCTAATATAATGGTGTGAAGAGGAAACATTTTCTCCTCAGAATAGAACCTGGAGCGGAAGTGAACAAGATTACGTCATAGTATGCAATGAATAAATTCATGTCAATTGATTGGTTAGAGTAATTTGTGAGGTTACTCTAACCAATCGATGGACAGGAATTTATGATAAATTTCCTACTTAGTTGTATTGGTACTATTGTAAAATGTTTCAATATATTCCACTTGTTTTCTCAACAGCTTCTTATCAACAAAAGAAGTTTAAACTACTGGAAGCCTGGTGTTCAGTTCGTGATAGATTGTTATCAGTCCGATTGGAAGAGGTGAGCCCTATGTCAACAACATGTGGATTGTGTGGGGATCAGGACGACTATATTCTGAAATGCAACACTTGTGGACCAGCCTCCTATTTTTGCCAGCAGTGTGCTAGGTCTGGTCATCAGAATGTGGTATTTCATGACTTGGAGATATGGAACGTAAGTTCGAACAATTTAAATGTGCTCATGTTGTGCATAGGAATGCATGTAGGCTACCGGTAATCATTTAAATGTTAAAACCTGTTGAATTCCTAATCAATAATGGTTAGCTGATTCTACCCGATACCTTCTATACCTGGGGCATATTTCTAGAAATCATAACCTAAGATATCTGAGGAATACATCCCCATAGGAAGCTGATTAACTAATAGTATAATTTTGTCAGATATTGATCAATCAGATGTCAATATGCTCAAGATGTCTCAGTAAAGATGGGTTGTCGCATTTTATTTACTCGTATATTATATAGAGTCGAGATATCCTACGGTTTTCATTATGCTATCAGTCATTCTGTCCTCAATTACTTTGTAAACACTCTACTTGGTAAACTAATAGACGTAAATTTTCAAACCTTGGTAGGATTGTTATAATAGATAGGAGGTCAGTTCCTTTCAAATTTGGTTCTGATTAGACTGTTAGGGGAGGTGTCAGGAGGTGCCACGCCTTAGCCACACCCCTTTATTGTTGTAATCTAGTTAAACGAGAAGGTTTTTGATTAAAATTTTATTGTTTCAATTGAAGGGATGTCAGTTTCTTTTGAATTTGGTTTTGATTAGACAAAAATATTTTTTTTAAAACTTCCATTCAAGAAACATAACGCTAACGCTACAATATACGTCCACATTCCTGCTTTGATTGATATGGTACTTTGTCAAGAGGGCTAGGCGTTTGGTTTGTTTAGCGTCGTGCCTCAACATCAATAGTTGCCGTCCTTAGAGTATAAGGAATAAGTATACCAATTAAGATAATCCATTCAGAATTGTGCTTTCCTAACGCTAAAGGCAAAAAGTGGGCGTGGCCCTGCCCCTGGCGGTCGGGACATTCATCAAAATCAATAGTGGACGCCCTCAGGCTATAAGGAATACTTAAGCCAAGTACCAAGCTGATTCATTCAGAATTGCGGCCTGTAAACGACAAACACAAAAATTGGGCGTGTCTTGCCTGTGGGAGTCGGGACATGCAGTTGACGTCCTTAGGCTATTAGGAATACATATCCCAAGTTTAAAGACGATACATTTAGAATCGTGGCCTGTAGACAACACACACAGAAACGAAGTAAAAATGGGCATGGCTCTGTCCCTGGGGGTTAGGAAATCACCAAAAACAATAGGGGTCATCTTTAGGGTATAAGGAATAGGTATGTAAAGTTTTAAAAGGATCTGTTAAGAATTGCATCCTGTAGGCAAACACAAGACACAAAAGCATTGGGCGTGGCTCTGTCCCAGGGGGTCCGGCATGCACCAAAAATAATAGTGGTCAGCCTTAGGGTATAAGGAATAAGTATAAAAAAAGTTTTCAAGACGATTGATTAAGAATTGTGGCCTGTAGGTGACACACAGACAGACAAAAAGAAAATGGACGTTGCACAGTCCCTGGGGGTCGGGCATGCACCAAAAACTATAGGGATCTTCCTTAAGATACCAAGAATAAGTATTTAAAGTTTCAAGATGTTACATTAAGAAATGCAGCATGTAGACAGACAAATACAAGAAATGGGTGTTGCTGTCCCACGGGGGTCGGGCATGCACCCAAAACAAAAGGGATCATCCTTAGGGTATAAGGAATAAGTATTTTAAGTTTCAAGATGACCGATTAAGAATTGTGGCCTGTAGGCGACATACAAAAAGAAAATGGGCGTGGCTCTGCCCCTGGGGGTTGGGCATGCACCCCAAATGATAGGAATGTTCCTTGGGGTACAAAGAATAAGCATTCAAAGTTTCAAGATAATACGTTAAGAAATGTGGCTTGTAGACGACAAACAAATAAATACAAGGAATGGGCGTGGTTCTGCCATTGGGGGTCGGGAATGCACCAAAAAAACAATACGGATCATCCTTAGGGTGTAAAGAGTAAGTATACAAAGTTTTAAGAAAATCCAGTTAGAATTGTGGCCCGTAGGCGACACACAGACACACAAAAAGAAAATGGGCGTGGCTCTGCCCCTGGGGGTTGGGCATGCACCCCAAACGATAGGGATCATCCTTAGAGTATAAAGAGTAATTATACAAAGTTTGAAGAAAATCCAGTAAGAATTGCGCCCTGTAGGCGACACAAAGACACACGAAAAGAAAATGGGCGTGGCTCTGTCCCTGGGGGTTGGGCATGCACCCCAAACGATATGGATGTTCCTTAGGGTACTAAGAATGTGTATGCAAAGTTTCAAGATTATAAGTTAAGAAATGTGGCCTGTAGACGACAAACAAATACTAGAAATGGGCGTGGCTCTGCCCCTGGGGGTCGGACATGCACCAAAAACAATAGGGATCCCTTGGGGTATAAGGAATAAGTATACCAAGTTTGAAGAAAATCCAGTAAGAATTGCGCCCTGTAGGCGACACAAAGTCACACGAAAAGAAAATGGGCGTGGCTCTGCCCCTGGGGTTTGGGCATGCACCCCAAACGATAGGGATGTTCGTTAGGGTACAAAGAATGTGTATGCAAAGTTTCAAGATTATAAGTTAAGAAATGTGGCCTGTAGACGACAAACAAATACTAGAAATGGGCGTGGCTCTGCCCCTGGGGGTCGGGCATGCACCAAAAACAATAGGGATCTTCCTTGGGGTATAAGGAATAAGTATACCAAGTTTGAAGAAAATCCATGAAGAATTGCGCCCTGTAGGCGAACCACAGACACACACACACACACATACCTACACACACACACACAGACAGGGGCGACGGCATAATACGTTCACATCATGAATGTGGACGTATAAAAAGCCACATACTGAAGAATTTGTGTAATATACCGTTAAATTTGCTGCCATGTTCGCAAATGTTGCGAGGCGACGGCTGGTTTATTATTACAACAACTCTTCTATATTTTTCAGGGTAAAGTTTTCCTTCCATATCATGTAGAGACCACGCTACACAGGATAGACCATGAGTGTGACCATTGCTATGCACATAATATTCTAGCATTTGATATCAAAGGTAACTTCATTAATGCTAATATCTTAGCTTATGTTTTGTCAACCGAGATGAAAATGAATAGCAAGACTTCGCACCAGATAAACTATGAAACCCTCGTCGCCGATTTCAATGTGTCATTCGGATAACTGGGCTTTTTCAGATAACTTTTTGACAACTGGGGATTCGGACAACTCCGGTTTTTTGGCCACCTGCCGACCGTGTCTCTGGGAGTCCGGATAGGATCAGAAAAGTATGCCCCCCCCCCCATTCTTCATCCTCATAGTCATTGACATCGATCAAAGTCCCACGATCCGCGCCGCCACTTTAGGGCGCGGTAAAAGGGTACACAATACAATCAGCTCCCTCTTCAATCTTACGCTCCTATTTCCCTGGATGAAAAGATGAGTCACATCCATATGAATTTAGGTATTGGGTGATGAGATATTGAATGTAAAAGTGTAAGTTAATCCATAGATTTGAATATTGAAAAACAAATACTAACTATAGATGAAGCTTTTCGTAACAACACCTCTTTAGATGTTTCTGTTGGTGTTTGCTTTGCCTGAACTCTATACTGTTCCTTAGCTGACAAGCTCAAACTGTTCCACCCTGTAGACCAGCTTTTCATTGATGGATGAATCTCTGAAATATTTTTGGATATTTCAGGAATGACATGTTGAAGCTAAGATAATTTTATCCGATTTACAACAAAATTTATTTGTCTCAGTCAATTTAATTTTTTAGAATTAGAAGCTTTTGAATCATGTTGAAAATTGCAAGAAGACAAGATTAATAACAACAGTCTTTATATTGAGAATTTGTCTGTTTGATTGAAACACTTAAGGAATGACCTCAATATTTATTCAGTTTGTCAGAGTATAAACCGAAAAAACCCGTGTACGCTGTATAAATCCGCGTAACAGTTTATACAAAAGTGTACACAGGTTTTTTCGGTTTATACTCCGATAAACTTAACAAATTATGAGGTCATTCCTTATAATTTAATTTCGGGGACACAAAACATCACAACTAATAATGAAACTGTTAGTAAAAGAACGTTTACTCTATTATTGTGGCAAAAAAATGTTGCCCATGAATATCCGTATCCAAAGTTCGTTGTCGTTACGTCATTGTCCTGTGATGAAATTATACATTTTTAAGGTTATACAATTCCAAGCTCTCGACCAATCAGCTTGCATGAACACGCATAACCTAAAAATAATTAAATTATTTTAGGTTATTCTGACATTGTGTCAAACACGAAGGGGTTCCCTGTGGCAAACATATCCGTGTGTCTTCGTTACATTTAAAGAAGATTGAGAACGGCGTCAGCCGTGAAGCGGAGGATCGGTGTGAGAACACCAATCCGACTGAACAAAAAGTAAACACTTTTCTATTGCATTTTGCCTATTCTTTGTGTATAGTTTGTTATTTACACATGTATCTAGTTCTCGACAACATTTATCCTAGAGGAATGCTTTTTTTTCAAAATCCTCGGATTCTCGCGGATTCCGTCTTTTAGCAACGCCGATGGTAATGGTAAATAGTAAACACAGTAATGCTGTCTAGTCCATTTCAACACTTTAATAAAATATATATATATATTTATTATATAGCTAATTTTCTTCAACAGAACTTTGTAAGCAGATAATTTAATTTGGTGGTATTTGTCCCACAAAAAAAAATAAGCTAGGTATCATAATTACCAGTAAAAAATAAATGCATGTGTACTGTGCCTTTGTTCTGTTTCACAAACAAATTAAAACCTGAAAGGCCTTTAGTGTAAAGACCTTTCTTCTTGTACGTTGTACCGGTAGTAGTTGTACCAGCAGGTTTTAATTTATTTAGTAATTTATTTTTATTTCCAATCCAGTCCTGCAAAAAAGAAAGTTTTCATTTACAATTCTATGGAAAAAAAAATATTAGTGGTACTGGACCTATGAGATTTATTAACAGAGGGAGTGGTGTATATTTTGATACAGGAATAGCTAACGTTGTAAATATTGAAGGGCAACCCTACTGATTTCGAAATGGGTTTTGACTGAAATAAAACATACATATAGATGTAGAGCGAATAATAAACGTATATTTTCTGTCTATTCAACTGAACTGATGACGTATCAAGTTGAATTAGGAGATTTGAGAGATGAGTCATCTTGTGACAAGAATATCACCGCCAGCCATTTATTCAAGCTTGAATATTCCAAAGAATAGATTCCTGAAAGAAAGACAGCTGCTAGATCATGACAAAATGAAAAAAATGCTGAAGAGGAATATGACTGATAATCATTCGATAAATAGACAATTAATTGCCTTGTGAAGTTGAATGTGCTTGCTGACATGAGGTGTCCCAAGTCCGAGTAGAGTAGTTTGAGGTTAAACCACGGTGTCAAAATGTATAATTGATACTTACTTATAGAGTAAAATCTGTATCAAACAACTGGCACATATTAAGATTAGGACATGTGATTTATGGATATATACAAGACTCATAGGTCTATTCTTCAAGATGATTCATGAAGTAAAATGTCCAAGTACCAATATTATCCTAAGGGTATATTCTATATTATTGTCATAGTTACAGATTTACAATCAGAGGCCTAGTTAAAGAACACTTGCTTGAACGTCCAATTTTAATATTTAGAAGCGCTCTGAAGCTGCTGCTGAAACAGTTTCCTCATATTTTGGTAAAGAATGAAAAAGTACCAGAATATCCATTAATAAATAGGTCTAGACTGTGATTTTTTAATGAATTAACTTACATCTGGGATAAATAGCGAGACGTTGCATCGGATACACGTGTGCCCTTGTGATTGTGTGCTATTGGACCACTAATCTCGTCACTGACATTGTGTCAGAATATCGCAATAAAATACACAACTACATTGTCATACTCGGTACCGATGTTATAAAAAGTTCAGCAGACTCATACTTACCAGAATAGTCTTTATCGGTAAATTTGTGAGACGGCAGGCCTCAGAATGGTGTTCGGTACATGCCGCTGTCATGGAAGTCATGCCATTCGTGTATAAATTATTAAGATAGGCAAGGTTTTCCACTGATATTTTTGCCCTCTGAAATAAAAAAAAACAGTGAGTAGGTCGGCATTTGTCTATTTATCAAATTAGCAGAAAACATTAAAGGGATTGTTTCACGTAATTATATAATTTAACAGCTGATAGAGCCTGATTTAAGCTTCAACTGAGAATTTGTCCGAAATTTCTACGACTTCCCTATCGTTTTCTATCCAACACTTCCGGTCCTTCACTGCTACGTCATCGAATTGGTAGAAATTGATAGGGAGGTCGTAGAAACTTTGAACAAATTCTCAATTGAAGAGCCTGGTTTTAGCTTCAATTGAGAATTTGTTCAAGATTTCTACGACCTCTCTACGACCTCCTATTCGGGTTTTACCGATTGATGACGTAGCAGTAAGACAGAAAGGGAGTGCCCGATTGAAGGATTTTAAAGGTCGGTAGAAATCGATAGGGATGTCGTAGAAATCCCGAGCAAATTCTCAATTGAAGCTGAAATTAGGCTCTAGCGGCTGTTAAATTATATAATTACGTGAAACAATCCCTTTAATACTCCCACTTAGACTCAGAATAGTCACTTACAAAATAGTCACTCCCCTAATTCAGCATATCGTGATATTCACGATATATCGCAATGCGTGATATTACCGGTATATAAGCTTACTGTCTGTTCCAGGTAATACTACAACTCGAAAATCGCTTGTTATTTATTCAAATTTTAATTAAAATGGCTAAAACTTCGTGTAATACCTGGAAAGGTCATCCCATTGCTTTCTGTCTTGTGAGAACTAAGTTCAGGTCATGCTTTATGTCCTTTCTCCTTTGAAAAATCGTTATTTGTTTACATCTTACTAATTGAACCTGCCATGTTTGGCCTAGTTATCTGGACGAGCCTAACTGGACAAGGGGTGCTTTAAGTCGTTTCACCCTACTTTGATTAGCAGTTGGTTGTTTCGTTCCAGTAGAATATAACTCGTTCGAAAGAGCTATCTACTGAATCCCAGACCACGGCTGTTTGTCCCACTAACTTGAATATTTAGTCGCCAACCGTCCGAAGGTTGTAATTTTTTGATATAGATATAAGCTACATGTAAATTTTAACCCGCTATCAACGCAAGACAGATTCCAAAGTAGTTACGAGAATGTAGCTAAAAACGTTGAGATATCCTGATGTGTTTGTTTTTAGCTACGATTGGATGCCTGCCTTTAGTTCCAAGTGGCAAACTCAGTTTCTTTATTAATGCACGTAACATCTTAAAAATAAGATAATTTTACACTATTATATCCAGTTAAACAGCTATAAAGTCGCAGAAAACAAATTTGGGAATCATTTTACCAGACATATTTATTCAAACTTTAAATAAGGCTAACCTTTTACACCAATTTACTTCTCTTTGAGAGTTCGCATGGTTATGGCATGCGCCGACTTTTCAAAATAGTTTTAATCTTTAAGTCACTCCAAATTTTCCAATGAGAATATTTGTGATAAATAATCAAGGTGGAAACAGAAAAAACAGTATTGTTTCACACAAGCTTCAAAGTGTGAAACCCTAACAAGTATTATTGTCGCGAAAAAGACGGCCGAATTCTCCTTAACTAGACATGTGTCACATTTCTAACCGAATACACCAAATATGTAAAGTACCTGTCTACCCTAATGCGAAATGCATGTGCTCCATTTAACGCACGCGCATTCGTAATGTTGATGTTATGAGAAAGTGACAATGTCTAAATATGTGGAATTTACAAGAGAATACTGGATTTTATCGGACTTCTAGTCATTTGGGCTAAGGGAAGAAATCAAAGGGGCGTTAATTCCAGGTATGTCACAAAGTTTTAGCCATTTTAATTAAAAAATGAAGGCATGGTAAGCATTTTTCGAGTTGGAGTATCACCTGGAACAGACAGTAGTTTAAGTTATCGTGATAGACGATACGAATTCCATATCGATATAAATGCAAATATCGGATATCGTGTCCATCCTTACTTCGCGGCCATTATTCATATAATGAACCTCGAATCCCCCCCACCCCCCGGCAAAAATTTCTGCGGACGCCTATACTACTGACCAAAACTAAAACTAAGTAGGCCTACCAGTAAGTTTGTGTTAATAATCTGGTTATTACCAGGCCTGTTGGCCGTAACAAGCCCAATGTACAGGGGACCAGAGCATTCGTAGGTGGGGTGCAGGGTGGAGCCGTGGAGGATGAGGGCAATTAGCCCTTCGATATTATGGTCGGCAGCATTTTTGCATTGGGGAGGGGGAAGGGGAACGTAGTTCCAGGGGAGGGGGGACCCCTACGCATTGGGGAGGGTGAACGGGGGTGGGGAACGTAGTTTCAGGGGGGCAACCCCTACTTACGGGCTGTTACTCATAGAGAGAGAAATGGGGTTTAACGTCCACTCGACACAAACTAGGTCATTTTGAGACTAATAAGCTAGGCTGCCGGTACGTGCTACTGACATTGTAGTCGTGTAGACTAGTCTATAGGCCTAGGCCTAGTACATTGTATATACAGTATGCCTAGTCGCCTACATAGACTACATGTTTTTTGTGGAATTTTTTGAATTGATGAGAAATGATGAGGATTAGGCGTTAGGACTAGGAATGGCTCCAAAATGTGAACCGAGCTGCCAACTGAACAGCCACTCGAATGACTGGGGTCTGGGTCCATCGACACAAGGCGACTATATGACTATAGGTTAGTGGAACTTGTTGGCCTACTCGGGCCTAGTACTGTAAGTACTGTAACAGTTATTAAAGTAAGTGGAGACGGACGGAGTGAATCGGAAAGAAAAAATATCAAATCAGGCATCAGGTTTTTAGAGTCTAGCCAGTTGAGTTTAGGCTGGTCAGAAGCTGACTAGGCTACGCCTAATTAGTGGCCTAGTATAAATCAACAAAAGAAATTATATCTACTGCAACATGACACGCGAGCACACTGACCTAGCAAGACTGACTTGAAAATAAATTAAAAATGGCGTCGCATGGCCTAGCCTGACCTTCTCCAGAATCAACATTTGTCAACAAGGATTTTCACATTAGTCCGAGATAGGCCGCGTGATTGAGGCCAGTACACCAAGCAGAGTCAGTACCATGTTCTAAATCACCAACGCAAATCCAATTAAACTTAGAAAATAATAAATATTCACACCTTTCTAACAACAGGCATAGGCTGCGGTGACTCCATCGCTGAAGGTCAGTAGTCACTGAATCATGTAGCTTTGTACCCTTCAATGATTGGTCAATAAATTAACGTTGAAGGCAAGAGTGTTGGGGTTAGCCGCTTGAACAGGGCTGTATTATAATACCTATGATCAACTGATAATATACACTCTAATGAAGAGGCCTAACTTTAGTAACTTAACTTCTGATAAAGCGGCTAACTTCAGTTGTATCGGGTGACAAGACCATAATCAACTCTCATGCCATCGGGTGTGTCCTAATTTCAGTAGATCAGAACATTTTGGCCATTTAGGAATTTAATCTAAAAATGGAGAAGGAGACTTAGCCTCGAACAAAGACAATGGTGGTCACAATCGGTGCACACATCTTGTCAAACCTTCAACGGCCAATATCTTCGCTCAGAATAAAGTAATTTGAATATAATTTTCAATATATTCATTTTACATTATCTAATTTTGAACTGTTATAGTAAGAACAGTCAGCTTATTATATCTTACATAATCTATCTTTAATAATGCCCTGGTGCCTACTCCAAGATGTCACTGGATTATAATTAACACGTTATTTGTCACCTGGCAGACATCAAAAAGGCACAAATCAATGAACAACATCGGTTGCTTACTCACGCTTACTGAAAATAATAGTTGTGCTCATTTCCATTTGCTTTAGAAAGAATAAAATAATTATATTCCAGGCTTTAAATACTACTAGTACTAATGCAGAGAGGCAATGGGTTATCGACCATCTTGGTCATACGATGGATGTCGTCTTGGTCATACGTTCCAACAATCTGACGTGTTGGAACGTATTGATGTAGCGAATATTCTGTTGATACAAGACATGGAATTGTTTGGTCAATATAGAGAAAAAAAACTTGGATGAAATCCATTTAAATGGTACGTTCATTGATGTCGATAATTTCTTGCTATTGCTATACAGCAGGAAGTTTTGTTGAGACAGAGCTTTAAATTGGAGATTAACATGATCTGGATGCGATCCTACACAAAAGAACGTTTCTATTCAAAACAAAACCAATACATTGAGGCATTTTGTATACATCTTTCTTTTATTGTCAGGGAGCCATGGTGGCCAAGTAGGTAAGACGTTGGTTCGCAAGTCCGCATTTTCGCTTCCAGTGAGACAAAGAAAGTTCATCAGGATTTGGCAGCGCGCTTTCCCCCTCTCATTGATGCAGGACGGAGGGCCCGTGAAGGACAGCTGTTTGTTCGTTCGGAGGGGACGAAAAATCGAGGTTCCGTGTACACATTGGCGTGTACATAAAAGATCCCGTGACAGTTGGATTTGACAGCATGCTTCCCCCCTCTCATTGGATGCAGGACGGAGGGCCTGTGAAGGACAGCTGTTTATTCGTTCGGAGGGGACGAAAAATTGAGGTTCCGTGTACACATTGGCGTGTACATAAAAGATCCCATGACAGTTGGAATTCGATATATAAAGGTCGTAGTGCCGCTGTTTGGGCAAAATTTCCCGCATGGCACACTGTATGGCATATGCCCGTCTTCATTAGCCCAGTTCGTAGCAGAACAGTAGGACGTTAAACTTCATTTCAGATCTCATTCCTGTGGTTGAGGCACAAGATACATGTATTGAACAAGAAAAAACAAGTGCAACACCCATTAATATTTTGACAAGAGACGATCATGATGATGACATGTATGTTCCTTCGAATCGGAGTCTTATCAAATACTGACTGGGGAGCAGACCGTAAGGTCTTGCTCCGATTATATCGAAAATTAATTCGATCAAAACTCGATTATGGGTGTATTGTGTATGGGTCTGCCCGCGAGTCTTATCTCAAAGAGCTCGACACCATACACAACCAAGGACTTAGAATCAGTTTAGGAGCGCATGAGCGCTCACTGCACAACAGACGTAATAAGCTGGCCCTGCAGTATGCTACGAAAATTGCATCACTTCCGAATCATGTTTCATTTAACACCATATTTAGACCTCACCATGAGCATTTGTATCTGGTAAAGACTAATGTTGTTCCATCATTCGGTATTCGCATACAACCTCTTTTGTCGGAGGCTGGTATCGACCTTGACAGTATTGCGAATACCCCTGTCTTTAGGACTCCACAGTGGGCTGTATCTCCCCCAAAGATCGATTTCGATCTTACTCAACATAAAAAGAAAGATGCTAGCTCGACGGTATTCCAGTCTCTCTTTAGAGAGCTAAGGTCTAAATATGGTGATTATGTTCCTATTTACACGGATGGTTCTAAATATGGTGATCGGGTAGCTTCGGCTACCGTGACGCCATCTAAGACCATTTCTGTATGTCTTCCACCTGCTGCATCAATATTTACAGCTGAGCTCTAGGCTATTCTTCAGGCCTTGGAGTTCATTCAGTCCTCTTCAGCTTTAAAACATATCATCTTTACTGATTCTCTGTCCTCGCTTCAAGCAATTAACAATAAACAGCTTGAACATCCATTAGTAGCAGATGTTTATCGTCTGCTACTATCTTACGAGTTGAACAGCAAAGACATCGTCTTTTGCTGGCTCCCTAGTCATGTTGATATAGAGGGGAATGATCAAGCAGATTTAGCTGCCAAAGCTGCTTTAGATCTTCCCCTATCAAATATTTTAATACCATATAAAGATTTTAAAACATGTATTAATCATTTTATCTATGACCGCTGGCAACGGTGTTGGGATCTTGCAGGCACAAACAAACTTCATTACATTAAGCCTCTCTTAGGAGAATGGCCAAGCTCCTATAAAACCAACAGGAGGGATGAAGTTGTTTTGTGTCGCTCTCGCATAGGTCATACTTTTTTAACTCACATTTTCATATTAAAGCAAAAGCCTCAACCAGAATGTGAACACTGTCATGTTCCTTTGACAGTTAAGCACATTTTGATTGAGTGCAAGTATCTTAAGGATATTAGATCTAATCATTACCGTTGCCAGTCCTTAAATCAATTATTTGCCCAACCGGGTCTATATTGTAGATTACTAGACTTTTTAAAAGAGACAAATTTTTACACAAAATTTTAATTGTATATTTGTAAATTTCATTTGTTATATTCTAATTATATATACATAAAGTTTTGTGATAATTGTTTTTAATTGATAGTCTCTGTGATATTTGTTTTTATTTATGTATATATAGATTACTACTGTGATTAATTTTTAGTTTGTATCGAATAGCTTGTCATATGTCTGGCGCAATATGGCCCGATTGGTGCTGATGTGCCATAAAACCACATTTCATTTCATTTCGAATCGGAGTAGGATGACTACCAGCAAAAGTAAAAGTGTAAAAGAATGGTTAATAGACAAAAATAGTCATCAGAAAAGTGGACGAACTGAAATTCCTTCTTAAAAAGGATTTTGATAATGACCAATGCTCTTCACTCGGCAAACCTCGGAAGATTTCGGAATCTAAACTCGGCTGTATGATGAATTCCGCCATATTGGAACTACTTTAAAGGTCCCGGATGAAACATGGCTGCGCCCATTCCAAACACAAGTTGGCGACCTATTTGGCTAGCGACCTATTCGACCGATCCAGCTGTAAGATAATGACGAAATTACACTTCTATTCTGAGCTGAAGGAATGGATAAAAAATAATATATTTAACTTTCATTTGATAGACATAACGTTGGATTTTATTAGTTGATAAATAGAGACTGTTGTCTTTACTCTAAATAGGTTTCCAACGAACAGGTTGCACAGCTCGATCGGTCGAATAGGTCGCTAGCCGAATAGGTTCCCAATTTGTGTAATAGCGTCAAGTTTTCCTGTTAAAGTAAACCGGTAGCCGCATCGCAAATATATGGGCGTAGGTACATATCACTTACTGTCATACATCCGAGACTAGATGTAGTTTACGGAATCTGTCGAGATTAGCCGAGTGCAATGCTCTTCACAAAAACGCATTGAAAGCAGAATGAATTTAAGTAAATCTCAAAAGGGACTCATTTTAAAATAAGAAATGATCTTCCTTGTGCACTCTAAATTGTGTGCATGTACAATCTAACCTTTATCAATTATTGTGATAAAGCATTACTAAGATCATTTCTTAGATTAGCCATCATATTACTACACTCTAAATTGTTTATCGGGTACGGATGGGACGAAAACCCGAGGTCCCTTGTACACTATGATCTTGAAGATTTGCTATAACCGGTGTTGTGGTTAAAGTTCCAATTTCATATTTTTAAGTTCTATTTTTAAAATGTATTAAAATAAAGCCCTAAAATAGATTGTATCTATAAACAGTCTTACCTTGTTAAATAATAATCCTATTTTAATACTATAATTTACTATTGCCAGTTGAGAAATTGGCAAAAATATCATTTTTAACTTCAAATTCAAACGTTTGAAGATGGCCATTCGATGGAGGGGAATGGGAAAACAAGGGAGGTAATTGTGTGACAGTCTGTGATTTTAATGCCCGTGAAATATTGCCCATGATCATATAATAGTGAGTTGACAACCTTTTGAACAAAAGGTATAGAAATAATTACGTTTTGACTTTCTTAGATAATATGAAATTCCCGCTTTAATATGAATGATTAACCAAAGTATGCAAGGTCTTGGTGTGTTCATCTCGATTTTCCGGCGTGATTTCCCCTTGTCAGTGATACAGAAGGAGGGCCTGACAAGGACAGCTGCCTAGTCGTTCGGATGGGACGAAAAACCGAGGTCCCGTGTACACATTGGAGTGCACGTAAAAGATCCCTTGGCAGTTGGAATTCGATATAAGAGTAGGCCGTAGCGCCGCTGCCCGGGCAAAATTACCCTCATAGCACACTGTATGGAGTATGCCCGTCTTCCATTAGCCCAGGTTAGGTGCATAAGAGTAGGGCGTTAAAACCCATTTCATTCATTCATTCACGGAACTGTGAGTATCGAACTAGAAACATCAACGCTGATTGGTTAAACATATATTATGCAAGAGCTAAATCTGTCTATTCCAGGTCTTTCTTTAGGCTTGAAATTTTTTTGAAATTATTAATTAGACATTAACTTATCCAGGCCATAATCAACTCTCGATGGCATCGGATATCTCCGATATTCAATAACTTAGAACAGTTCAGTCATATTTTGATTTCAGCTAAAATCGGAGAAGTGAGACTTAGCTTCGAACAACAAGTACGGTGGTTGAATTATTGCACACATCTTGTCAAACCTTCAAAGGCTATAATATCTTCTCTCGCGATGGAGTGATGAAGGTCGAGTTCAAATTTTGTAGAAATGTGGTATATTAAGACTGTGCCGTTGACCCTGTATAGATCGCAATTTTAATCCGATTTTGATGAAACTTGACTTGCATGTTTAAAACCCAAAGATCTTGGTTCCTTTCTATATTTGCGTATATCGAATAATGGCCCCAGATTGTACGAAAAGTCGCCTTTTTAGCTTGTGGTCCCTCTGGAGGTTACAATTATTATCCGATCTGAAAGACCGTCAGATTATATCACCGTTACACCGTAAAGAAGGCTGAGTTCAAATTTCCTGAAAATGGACCAAAATTGCCGGACAAAATGGCCGCCGCTTGTCCGCGAAAATTTTAAAAACATGGTCTTAGCAACGTGATCTCCTGATGCCATTGATATGTCCCTCATAGGCATAGACATATAAAATGTGCCACAAGCTAACAAAACAACAAAAGCACATGCAAACAGACGGAATAATTGTGAGGGCGCCTGATCTTAAAGTAGCCCGCGTTTTTGTTGTTTACCAATTTGTATATAAATAAAATGTTTTAGGGTAGAAGCGAATTTTCTAAAGCATTCTTCTCGACAAGATGTTTCTAATGGATTCTCTGTCTTTCAATTGTCTCTTAGGCATACCAAAATTGTTTATAAGACGTTAGAGCGCATCGTAGTCTCAATTTACCAGTCACAATGTGCTTAGGCTCATACTTGACTTGTGCTTACGTAAGAACGGTCTTGAGAATTTTCTAGAAACGGTATTTTAAAAAATTTCTTACGGGAAGCATAAATTTGTGCTTACTTTTAAGAATTTTTTAGGAATCGGGTCTTGGTATATCTAGGTTGTGGACCCACTGAAGGTCATAATTTTGTGCCGATTTTGATGAGACTTGACTTGACATGCATGTTTATAACCCAAAGATCTTGGTTGCTGTCGATATTCGCACATTTTGATCGAATCTTCATGAATTATGACTCCTGATTGAACGAAAAATAACGTTTTTGGATTGTGGACATTCCAGAGGTCATGGTTCCTTTCGATATTTGTGCATACTTGATTGTAACTTCCTGGATTATGGCCCCTGATTGTCGAAAATTGGCATTTTTAGCTTGTGGATTCCCTAGAGGTCACTTTAATTTTGAAAACCATTTGGATATATCACCATTCCAGGTTGAATTGGAACTTCGGGAAAATCAGAATGAAACTGCCCGACAAAATGGCCGCTATTTGTATGTAAATTTGTAATTCAAAGGATATGGACCCTCTAGAGGCAAAATTTTAATTTTGATTTTTTTGTTTGCATGAAAACAAATTTGACTTAGCTTTTGGTGTATAATTTTGTTCCCGGAGCATATCTCTTAAACCGTTCAAGATATCTTTTTGAAACTTTGTACACACATCAGCTTATTATAGTAGTTGTGTCTTTTGCCATGTAGGGGGGTTGGGATGGCCTAGTGGTCTAGAGTGCCGCGCTTCGACCTCTAGCTGGCCGGTCACCTCTGGCTTGCGGTTGTGGTTTCGAGCCCTGTTGTGAGCGTATGTGGCATGGAGATAGGGGCGCCTTCTCAACCTCGTGGGTTTCCTCCGGGCACTCCGGTTTCCTCCCACTGCTAAAGACCCCTACGCGCAAGCGAATTATTGAAATAAAATTTAAAAAACCATATGTTAGTCCCGAAATGACCTAGTTGTGTCGAGTGGACGTTAAATCCCATTTCTCTCTCTCTCTCTCTCTCTCTTTTGCCATGTAGGTATTTCTGGGATTTAAATTTTTTGTGTTTCCATAGAAAAAGGTTTTTGTGCATAATTTTGTTTTCGGGGCATATCTCATAAACCGCTAAAGATAGACCTATCTTTTTGAAACTGTGTACACACATTAACCTATTACAGGAGTTGTGTCTTTAGCTATTTAGCTATTTCTTCATGAAACTTAGTACATATATCGACCTATTACTGTGGTTGTGCCTTATAAAGCGCATTCAGTTATTCATCATTAACTTTAAAAATAGGTTGCCAGGCAACGAAACATACGCCCACACAGCAGCCAAATCGTCCGGGCAGTCAACAAGAGTTGTTGCATTTTAAGTAATCATCAGAAAATCATAATTCAAACTCACCCATAACTACGGTGTAACTGTGATATAATCAAACGTTTTTTTAAATCAGATAATAATTGTGACCTCCAGAGGGACCACAAGCTAAAAAGGGTGATTTTTCTTACAATCAGGGGCCATGATTCAGGAAGTTACGATCCGATATGGGCAAATATGCAATGGAACCAAGATCATTAGGTTATAAACATGTATTTCAAGTTTCATCAAAATCAGTTCAAAATTGTGACCTCTATAGGATCCACAACCTTGATATAACATATTTTTACACAATTCGCGTACAGACGGCGGCCATTTTATCCGTCAACTCTGGTCCGATTTTCACAAAATTCAAATTCTCTCTTCATTACCATGAAACCGTGATATAATCAAACGGTTTTTTAAATCGGATAATAATATAATCAAACGGTTTTTTAAATCGGATAATAATTTTGACCTCCAGAGGGACCACAAGCTAACAAAAGCGATTTTTCGGACAATCAGGGGACATAATTCAGGAAGTTATGATTCGATGGGCGCAAATATCGAAAGGAACCAAGATCTTTGGGTTATAAACATGCATGTCACGTTTCATCAAAATCGGATTAAAATTGTGACCTCTACAGGGTCCACAACCTTGATATATCATATTTCTACACTATTCGCGTATTAGCGGCAGCCATTTTGTCCGGCTGTTTTGGTCCGATTTTTACGAAATTCAAACTCAACCTTCAAAACCATGTAACGGTGATATAATCAATCGGTTTTTTGAATCGGATAACAATTTTGACCTCCAGAGGAACCACAAGCTAAAAAGGGCGATTTTTCGGACAATCAGGGGCTATAATTACGGAAGTTACGATCCGATGGGCGCAAATATCGAAAGGAACCAAGATCTTTGGGTTATAAACATACATGTCAATTTTAATCAAAATCGGTTCAAAATTGTGACCTCTATAAGGTCCACAACCTTGATATAACATATTTTCACACAATTCGCGTACAAACAGCGGCCATTTTGTCCGTCAATTTTGGTCCGATTTTCACGAAATTAGAACTCAACCTTCTTAAGCATGGAATGGTGATATAATCAAACGGTTTTTTAAATCGGATAACAATTTTGACCTCCAGAGGGACCACAAGCTAAAAAGGGCGATTTTTCGGACATTCAGGGGTCATAATTAAGGAAGTTACGATCCGATGGGCGCAAATATCGAAAGGAACCAAGATCTTTGAGTTATAAACATACATGTCAAGTTTCATCAAAATCGGTTCAAAATTGTGACCTGTATAAGGTCCACAACCTTGATATAACATATTTTCACACCATTCGCGTACAAACGGCGGCCATTTTGTCTTTCAATTTTGGTCCGATTTTCACGAAATTCGAACTCAACCTTCATAACCATGGGACGGTGATATAATCAAACGGTTTTTTAAATCGGATAACAATTTTGACCTCCAGAGGGACCACAAGCTAAAAAGGGCGATTTTTCGGACAATCAGGGGCCATAATTCAGGAAGTTACGATCCGATGCGCGCAAATATCGAAAGGAACCAAGATCTTTGGGTTATAAACATACATGTCAAGTTTCATCAAAATCGGTTCAAAATTGTGACCTCTATAAGGTCCACAACCGTGATATAACATATTTTCACACTTTTCGCGTACAAACGGCGGCCATTTTGTCCGTCAATTTTGGTCCGATTTTCACGAAATTCGAACTCAACCTTCATAACCATGGGACGGTGATATAATCAAACGGTTTTTTAAATCGGATAACAATTTTGACCTCCAGAGGGACCACAAGCTAAAAAGGGCGATTTTTCGGAAAATCAGGGGCCATAATTAAGGAAGTTACGATCCGATTGGCGCAAATATCGAAAGGCGAAAATATCGAAAGGAACCAAGATCTTTGGGTTATAAACATGCATTTCAAGTTTCATCCAAATCGGTTCAAAATTGTGACCTCTACACTGTTCACAAGCTAAAAAACGTGATTTTTCGTACAATCAGGGGCCATAACCCATGAAGTTACGGTCCGATACATGCCAATATCGAAAGGAACCGAGATCTTAGGGCGATAAACCTATATTTTAAGTTTCATTGAAATCGGATAATAATTGTGATCTGTAGACTGTTGTGGACGGACGGACGGACGAACAGGGGCGACGACAATATACGTCCACATGAAAATGTGGGCGTATAAAAATGTTGTAATAAATTATGTACATTTATTAATGTTGCTTATCGCTCCTTTGCCTAAGCAGAAAATTGTCATCATCGAACTTAGTCAAGGTAATGACGAAGTTAATCTGTAGTCGGGAGTTGCATCTCTCACTTATTAATAACCAAAGTTATCGTGCCTCAAAGCATCAACTATTCAGATTGCTTATCTCTGTTTCGGGTACCGCCACGTGATCTGGAATCATTTCTGTCAGACGTCCACCTGCTGCTTCTATACTTACTGCTGAGCTCCAGGCCATTTTTCAGGCATTGGAGTTTATTCAAACCTCTTCATTGTCAAAATATGTTATTTTCACTGATTCTTTGTCCTCTTTACGGGCAACAAACACACAGCTTGAACACCCACGAGTTCATCAGCAAGGACATTGTCCTTTGCTGGTTCCCCAGTCATGTTGATATTAATGGGAACGATCAAGCAGACTTAGCTGCCAAGTCTGCTTTAGATCTTCCCATATCAGAATTTTTATTTACATTTTCTGATTTTAAATCTCCAATCAATCTTTTTCTTTTTGGCCGCTGTCAACTGTCTTGGGATCTTGCAGGCACAAACAAACTTCATCACATAAAGCCTCTCTTAGGAGAACTCACCCGACTACTATCTAGAACTAACAGGAGAGTTGAAGTTGTTTTGTATCGCTCTTGCATTGGTCATACTTTTTTAACTCATATTTTCATGAGCCTCGACCAGAATGTGAACACTGTCTTATTCCTTTGACAGTTAAGCACATTTTGATCGAGTGCAAACATTTCAAGGGTATTAGATTGAATTTTTACCGTTGTCATTCATTGCATCACATGTTTGTCCAACCGGGTTTAAATGGTAAAGTGTTAGACTTTTTAAAAGAGACAGGATTTAAATTTTATATATATCATTTCATTTGTGTATTTAATATTTATATGCGCAAAAGGTGTGTATTTTACTATCTGTGATATTGTTTTTGCATATATTTTTTTCCGTGATGCAATTTAGACTGGTAATACTCATTATGTGATTGGCACACTATAGCACGGTTGGAGCTGATGTGCCATTTCATTTAATTTCTGTTATCATCAATCTAGATCAAGGCATTCACATAATGGAATAGCTATCTTCACACGTTTGAAGTTGAAGTTGAAAATGATATATTTGCCAAATTCTCAACTGGCAATAGTTAATTATTTGATTAATAGAGAGAGAGAGAAATGGGGTTTAACGTCCACTCGACACAACTAGGTCATTTCGGGACTAACATATGGTTTAATTTTATTTCAATAATTCGCTTGCGCGTAGGGGTCTTTAGCAGTGGGAGGAAACCGGAGTGCCCGGAGGAAACCCACGAGGTTGAGAAGGCGCCCCTATCTCCATGCCACATACGCTCACACCAAGGCTCGAAACCACAGCCGCAAGCCAGAGGTGACCGGCCAGCTAGAGGTCGAAGCGCGGCACTCTAGACCACTAGGCCATCCCAACCCCCTATTTGATTAATAGGATTATTCTTTAACATAGCAGGACTGTTAATAGATACCATCCACTTTAGCGTTTTATTTTAATACATTTTAACTTAAAAATATTAATTTGTAGCTTTAAGTGGGAGTGATGAAAATTGGTATATAGTTTCATTACATCAATACCTTGACTAAGTTCGATAATGAGCATTTTCTGCTATTGGAGCGATAAGCAATTGAATTGGGCGAAACTTTGGAACAAGATAACTCTCCTTCTATTTGAGGTAGAATGTTCAAACTTTGTGTAGGCATTCATCAGGTCAATGACTGGGGAACCAGCAAAGGACAATGTCCTTGCTGATGAACTCGTGGGTGTTCAAGCTGTGTGTTTGTTGCCCGTAAAGAGGACAAAGAATCAGTGAAAATAACATATTTTGACTATGAAGAGGTTTGAATAAACTCCAATGCCTGAAAAATGGCCTGGAGCTACGCGTCTCGGGTCCTAATGATCTCAGGACATGTCTATTGGACAATAACACCCCTCTAAATGCGAAACAGGACGTGTTTATCTCCTAAATAAAATACAATACAACATCTAACATTATTAATATTCAGTTATCCAATTTTCCGATTTAAGGAGGGCATATATTTTTTAATAAAATTCATTTCTTTACATTCTAATAAATGACTATTTTTAGAATTTTCCTTGTAAAGAGGGAAAACCTATATACATATATACGCACATATCTATACATAAAAATAAAATTAAACCTATTAAAAATTAAAATCGTTTTGGAATTTCTATGAAATTATGAACTATTGAAAATATGGAGCATAGCATAGGTAAGTTCTCTGCTGTGTTGGGAGAGTCTCAATTGTTATCCATCGTTCATCCAAATATAGGGGGCAGACTAGTAGGTAATGATAGCTGTCTTCAAACTGATGTCCACAATTACAAGAAAGATTTTAATGAATATGTCTTAGAAATTTGTGACCGTTTAAATCGGTCATATTAAGGCGGAGTTTGGAATGAATTATTTGATATTTTCTAGAGCCATGATCAAAATAGTTAGGGGGGGGGGGGGGGGTAAAGTATCAGATTTAGAGATATACGTTTTGAAAAAACTAAGGGAGGGTAAATGTTTGACCGTATCAGGTAAAGAATTCCAGAGTCTGACTGCAGAGGGAAAGAACAAGTTATAGAAGAGAGAAGTTCGACAATAGAATTCAGGGATATTGTTATTACGAAGATTATACGAAATAGATCTAGATGGAATAAGAGCAGGGAGATAGTCTGGGGTTAAATTATTTAAAATTTTGTACATCAAAATTAGTTTATGTCGCCTGCGTCTCTCACGAAGGGTAATGAAACCTGTTTCACTTTTAAGATCGGAATGGCTGGTTCCTTTTACAGCCCCGCAAATAGTGCGGCAAGCTGCAGGTGTTCAAGCTGATTGGACAAGTGATGTGTGCAACCGTCCCATATAATATCCCCATAATCAAAATGTGGTAGTATGAAAGAGGTATATATCGTTTTGAGTGATTTTCTGTTTAACCGATATTTTAATGAACGAAAATAGTTAACGAGTTTATACACTTTTTGACTGATTGAATTTACATGCGAATCCCATTTGCCGTTAGACTGGAAGAAAAGACCAAGATGTTTAGGTTCGTTTACTTTTTTAATTTGCACCGACCCCATAAAAAGGTGAGGTAAATTTTGCCGTGTTTTAACTGAAATCGTGAGAGTTTCTGTTTGGAGGGGGTTAAAGGATACCAGCCATTTGTTTGACCATTCATTTATTCTCTCAATATCTGAATTTAAAACACTTGCGCATTCGGTCGGATCTTCGATTGATATATAAAGTGACGGATCGTCGGCAAATAGTTTTATATTTGATTCTATGCTTTCGATAATATCATTTATATATATTAAAAAGAGTAAAGGTCCGAGAACAGAGCCCTGTGGAACACCAGCAGTTACTTCTCTGGGGTCAGAGGAAACACTACTCAGTACCATCATTTGTGGAACAGATATAGGTTCTAAACTATTGGAGTAGGTCACCCCTGACACCAGAGGCGTGAAGCTTCTGACATAGCCAAGGTACCAGACCCTGTCAAAAGCTTTACTGATGTCACAGAACACCGCCCTCGCGTGGTTGCCTTTATCAATTGCTGAAAGAAAGAAGTGGTTCATGTCAATGAGTTGATAGATATACGCATAAAGCCCACTTTGAAACTTTGTTAACGTTGCGTTATCCCGATAGAAGTTACAGACGTGCTTATAAACACATTTTTCAAATATTTTTGATAAAATACATAGCAATGAAATAGGTCCTGTAGACTTGGAAGTATTAATACAATCAAGCACGTCTTTAACTTCTTTGGGAGATAAAACAATGTTAGTAATCGAGTGTTGTGCATGTTTCGATGAAGGGAGTGTGTGATTTTTATCATCTAGTGTTGCCTGACGAACAAAATAATCATTAAGGCAATTTGTGGGGTAAAATGTGTGGTGTTATTGTCGCTTAACGGAGGAATAGAATCGGTGTGTGAATTATCTTTCACAAATAAGTTGACCACTTTCCACCAGGATTTAGCACCAAAATTATTTCCAGTGTTTGCCAAAGTGTCCACTGTCCAGCTTTTCAAAGTGCTGTTTTTTGCATTGCCGAATTAAGGCATATTCCTGAAGCAATGGCCCGAGAAATCTCTCTCTGGCCATTGCTGGATTGACTTCTGATTCTTGAACTTTTGCGGGAGTGTGTCTATTCTCCCCGTTCAATGAAAGCTATCACTTAAGTACAGCAACATGACAGTCCTTCGTTTTATCTGAGTCTTCCCTAAAACTTTGGACAGTGATTTAAGGTATTAAAACGGCGAAAGTATGTTCGTTTCCAAACAGTATTGTTTAAATTTCATTCGACTTGATAGCCTCGTTTGTCACACAATTAGTTTTACTGCAGTATTCTCCTATGCACGGGTTAATTAGGCATAATAAAAGCGTGAGCCATGACGTAACGTTATGTAAACATATTTGGTCCAATACTGGCACTCGTTTTAAATGTAAAGCGTTTGTATGGTAGGTAGTGATTGGTTGGTAGTCGGACTACTGACCAATCAAAATTTAACACAACAATATCCACTCATAATAGCAGTGTGTAGTGAGATTACCTATAATCAAACGAAACGCTGCGCGGAGTATGAATTAAGGAGATATAGTCATTCCGTGTTTTGCGAAAATCTGCCCAGTGGGTTGCCAAATCTGACTTTCTTGCTTTCTTATGGTGTTTATTTTTGAATCTGCTGAGTTTCCTAATTTCATTGTTCATCCATGGCTTGTCTCTAGGTCTAATTGTAACTACTTTAATTGGAATATTTGTTTTTGCTATACTTGTCAACTAATTTGTGAATTTGATACATGATTCATCCACATCACTATCTGCAAAAAGTGATTGCCAATCAGTATTAACAGTGTCAATGTTGTTGTAGTCCCAGATAACTCTTTTAAAGCAATGAATTGTTGGGCTGTTGAATGAAAGTTGACAGTACACAGGGCAATGGTCACTACAAAAATTAGATAAAATACCAGAATTCTTGACATGTGTGGGTCAATTTGTTAGAATCAGGTCTAAAAGTGAATTATAGCCAGACTCGTTATATCTAGTAGGAAAGGTAATTAATTGATTCAAATTATAAAAATGTATGGCTTCATGAATAAAGGAATTAGTTTGGGTCAATATATCAACATTGAAATCCCCCAAGATAAAGCATTTCCCAATATCATCAAATAGGGCAAGGTTAAAAGATTTTAAAAGTAGTTTATTTATACATATTTTAGAGTTGGCAGGTCTATAGAAAGTACCAAATAAAAATCATTCGTTTGATGTTGAAATCTCGAGCCATATACACTCTGTACTAGGGCCGAAAGGATTCACCGGTGAACCGGTGTACCGCGATTTTTTCCATGAAAACGATGAACGATATTTTTTTTAAGAATATCGATAATCGCGATTTTTTTTTTCAATTTAAGGTTCACGATTAATTTCATACTATATCGCGATATTTCTTCAATAAATGAGACATGTAGGACCCTTAGAAATTACCTATCAGTTCAGTACGTACGTACACAAGGCCTAATTTAGTAAAGAAACCCTCGGTAGCTATAAATAGCACGCCTCTTCTATAGGTCCGGGCATCCAGACTTCACAATCATTGCAAAACTGACCTACTAATCGCGTGCAAAATACGACTCGGAAACTGGATAAGACAATTTTTTCCATTGGACAAAATACCGGAAGCCATGCATTTTACACCAATGAAATCGCATTTTATTTAAGTCATTTCTTCCTCGCGATGCCGGCATAGAACCGGTGGCTCTTATTCGAATGAATGAAAAGCGTGTTGAAATTTTGGTTAACAGTCTCTCTTAGTCTTTCGACTATTATGTTCACGCCCAGTACTGGTGGTAGCAGTGTTACACTTGGTGAAGTTGAAATAGAAAAGCCATCCGCCTGTTCGATCGAAGCAAACTGATACCGCAGTGAATATTCGCTTGGCCGCTACAATCACTGATAAGCATGACATCGACGAGGCTTTAATGAGTTCGGCATATTAACTTTTTTACTCCGACAAATTAAATCCTCAAACATTTTTTTGAGGTAAAAGAAAAATAAATAAAGACATTTGAAGTATTTGTAGTTAAAATGTGCCAAAAATATTGGTTAAAAGTTAAATATAAATTTTAATTTATCTAATAATAAACAATATAAATTTAAAACATTGTCATTGTGTATTTTTTCTTTATTTCAACTCAAGAAAACTTTTGTCAATTTCACATTAATGGCGTGTGTATCGTGATGCACCCGTATCGTTGGGCTACGACATCATGCTGTATCATATCGTGGCACAGCGTATCGTTTCGGCCCTACTCTGTACCATCAACTTCTAAATCACAGCGTCTTTTATACGACAGAGACTTCCCGGACATACACAGTAACCCCACCACCACTATTAGTTGTGCGATCTTTCCTAACAGGTGTATGATATGATGGAAATTGAACTATCTAAGATGTCACTATTGAGCCAGGTTTCAGATATTGAGAGAATGTCATAATCATCTAATTCTACTGAGATGAGATCTACTTTTTTTCGCAAACTCCTTACATTCAGACGAACGAAAGATAACAAATTAACTTTTTGTAGGACCAGGCTTTGACTCAATGTCACCTGAAAGAACAAGAAACAACGGAATTACAGTTTGGGGGATCGCAAGTTTCAAAGAGGTAGTCGGTAAGTATGAGACAAAAGGAGAGTCAGATGAAGGACGACAGATTGACGGACGATACAATGGTGAAAGATATGACGGAAGAATAACAAGCCTCGACAATGACAATAGACTTTTGGCAAGCGTAAATTCCTAGTACGTATCGCGTATCTGTATGCATTGTGTGTGTGACGTCATCAATGTGTGTGTATTTCTCATACGTGAAACAGCACACGGACACAGCAGCCCGTATCGAACAGCTTGCTTACGGAGAAGGTCCGTATAACATTGTTGTCTTTTTAGACGCTGAAATGTTGTATCATAGCGTTTTTATGAATCTATGTGTATCTTAGAACACGGAAGTGTATATTTGAACATAATAAAGACTGGAATTTAATCATTATTTTTAATAGGTTTTTCTCGGAATTTTCATACTTCTCCCGTCTGCACGCTGGTTGATCTACGTGCTAGATTGAGGTAGATATGGGAACTTGTAAATCTGTAAATGATAGAGAGAGAGAAATGGGGTTTAACGTCCACTCGACACAAACCAGGTCATTTTGGGACTAACATATGGTTTCATTTTATTTCAATAATTCGCTTGCGCGTAGGGGTCTTTAGCAGTGGGAGGAAACCGGAGTGCCCGGAGGAAACCCACGAGGTTGAGAAGGCGCCCCTATCTCCATGCCACATACGCTCACACCAGGGCTCGAAACCACAGCCGCAAGCCAGAGGTGACCGGCCAGCTAGAGGTCGAAGCGCGGCACTCTAGACCACTAGGCCATCCCAACCTGTAATTCTATGGTAGGGTGCCCCACGTGCCTACTGAAAACTTGTACTAGACACGTTGAATATGCACGCTTTACTTAGTTCACTACTACTAATTTTCTGACAGTCTCGCACACTCGTTGAGTCTATGAATAGCAACAGCCCGTGGAAATCCGTGGAAATTCTAAACACACTAGTAACTATTACAGTCGTAAAAAATCTATTGTTGACGATTCTGAGTAGCAGTAATATTTATCGTTTTGGTTATTACGGCATCTTTAGAAATTACGTTCGTTTTATTTTTTAAATTGCTTTATCCTTCGCATGACTGTTAGAAGCGACATATTTTGGTTTAGTACAAATAATATCTCTGAATAACTTGGGTTGGGCAGGATCATGATACCAGCAGTAGTTTCGTTTTACTTTTACAAGGTTAGAAAAACAATTGTTGAGTCGCCCACCGTGTGTTATTTCTAAATTCGATTTCTTGTTCCAGCTTTCTGTCACGTTTCGTAAAAAAGTAGTGTGGATTATCTCGGCCTGTCAATCAGACGGAGAATGGTCGGTAGGCTGGTGAAGTGAGACTAGTTTCAAAACGAGGGCACGTAACCTATTTTTTACTCGAAAGTGTCTGGATGTTATGGACGACGCTCCGAACCATTTATCAGTGTATTATTTATGATGGTTAAATGGTCATAGCTTATTAAGTTTAACATGACCGTTTATTTAGTGACTATAAATGTGTGAAATAGATTTAAGACATGTTATATATATAAATATTGTGGTGTAATTGTTGAGCTATTTGGAGATATTTATATATGGTGGGGCACCCTACCATAGTCTATGGTAAAGGGGTATAAATGATAAATTAGTGAAACCGAAAATTGCTGTTGAGTCGAAGTCAAAGATTTTTTTAAATAAGGTGCGACATTGATTTTTTATAATAGCTAATGGTGGTGGTGATCTTGCTAGACAACTGCCATCATGTTGTACAGAACTAAGCTCAGCCCAGTGACGCATACGTACGCGACGCAAGAATCTACCAAAACTCTAAAACTACTCTGACGCAACGTGTCACGTATACGATACGGATAGGGAAAATGCCACTTGCCAAAAGTCTTTAATAGCTGTGTTGTAACTTACCCATGAATGCAAGTGCAATTAATTGTGTATGATATATAGTATGGCAATAACAAATATAATAAAACAAAATATATTTACAAACTATTTCACGTACACATTTTACCTTCGATTATACCATTTCAGGAGTGAGTAAACGATTTGGATTATGTGTAAAAGGGTATAATAATTAGATTACAAAGTCACTATTATTACCTATGTTGATGTAAAAAGACAAGATATATATGTAAATTTATGATAAATAATATAACATCATATTTATATATTGAAGTAAGAGTCTATGATGATATGGTCGAAGTTTCGGTATATTATGACATCAATTACTAACACATATATATATATTGATGTAGACTCTTTGTTGATATAGACATTAATTGGTAAAGCATATTTAAATATTGATGTAAAGACTATGTTGGTATACACTAAGGTATAATATGACATCAATTAATAAAACTTATTTCCATATTGAAGTAAGAGTCTATGTTGATATACACTAAACTATAATATCACATCAATTAATAAAACATATTTCTATATTGAGGTAATAGTCTATGTTCATATAGACCAAAGGTAAGAGTATTTGTTGATACAGACTAAAGGTAAGTATAGCTTGACATCAATTAATAAAACATATTTCTATGTTGAGGTAGAGTCTATGTTGATACAGACCAAAGGTAAGTATAATGTGACATCAAATTAATAAAACATATTTCTATATTGAAGTAAGAGTCTATGTTCATATAGACTAAAGGTGGGTATGTTATGACATCAAATAAAGAAAATAAAAAAAAACACAACATATTCTATATTGAGGTAGGGTCTATGTTGATATAGACTAAAGGTAGGTATAATTATATAATATGACATCAATTAATAAAACATCTTTCTTTACTGATGTAAGGGTTATGTTGATATAGACTAAGGGTAGATATTTTATGACATATTTCTACATTGAAGGAAAAGTCCATGTTGATATAGACCAAGAGTATGTATATTATGAAGTAGTTAATAAAACATATTTCATTGGTGTAGAGTCAATCTTGATACATACTAAGGATCAAATAATATTAGAATTCTATATTGAAATAAAGCTATGTTGATATATCACTTTTCTATAGTGATTTAGACTTTAAGTTGATATAGACTAAAGTTAGATACAATATAAATCAAATAATAAATATTAGATTTATGTATGTTATAGTATGTAGACATTTATCGAGATCAAATATTAATCATCAGATATTTGTATTAAAGTTAAGTCTAGGTTGATATATCAATCAAATTTCTATATTGGAGTATGGTCTATGTTCATATAGACAAAAAGTGTGTATGTTAAGAGATCAAATGATATATAGTGATATAGTCAGGGGGTAGATATACTATAAGATCAAATAATAGGTTTTCAATAATACAATGAGTTGAATGAATTTGGTTATTAGATAGATATACATTAACTTACTTTACAAAGATGTTAAATTAACATATCATATTATTAAAAGTTCAGTTCAGAGGAAGAATCATCTTTCGTAGAATTTCTTGGGGTTGAGGTTATCCGACCAAAATCTACCAAGGACTGTTGTCTCGTGTTTATTAGTGTGTTTATGTCGACTAGTGGTTGAATCATAAGTCGTCCGTCCCTATTTACATTTTCAACTTCCATCTGTTGATTACCTGCATTGTCATATTCTAATACCTGTGTATTCTGTTTATGTCTAAATTCTTCCAGCTGATTTTCATTAGAGATTGTAACAGCCAGATGACTGTGTACAAGGGTTTGAGTCTAAATGCAAACACCCACGAAAAACAACTTGACTTGTTATTGAGAATTGTCACAAATAATTACACTACCGGTACACGTCTTGACCATTAATTACTAAAAGCAGATTTATTAGTTCTTGGACATAAATATCACTGTAGCCTACGTATTTGATGAGAATAACAACAATAGCATTACTAATTCTTGAGCTGTTTGATTTCTGAAAAATATAAATAAACCTTATGTTTACCACTTATAATAATATGCGGATGATCATGACAAACATGACATGCAGTAACACACCATGCGGTCTTGATTAGAGATACCCTTAAATAATTACTACTACATGTACTATATTCAGCTTTGGAAAAAATAGATCTTGGTACATACAGTTTACATGAAAGAAGACAAAAGAACATAAATATATGCTTACAGATACGTTTGGCCCTTATACTAACAAAAACTTCTTCAATATCAATCAGCCATTACACTTTTTCCAGACTTAAGAAAGATAAATCTAAATGCTGTACATAGAGCACTGAGAGCTTATGGAAACAAGTCAAACCCTTCCTCACAAATGACAATAGTAAGGCGGATACAATCACGAGTGACGATTGGTTTACATACTTCAATGACCTTTATAATAACATAACAGATTTAGATGATGAACTCCAAAAGGAAATCCACAACATTTATCAATGAATGAGTAAAGTGGTAGTGAACAAAATGATTTACTGGACGCTCCTATTACGAGACAAGAAATCATGAGGGCGGTTAATGATGTAAAAAACAAGGCCCCAGGACCTGATGGACTTATTAATGAACTTTACAAACTTTCTATTAACACTATCATCCCTTATGTGCTGAATTTGTTTAATATTATTCTTGACTCTGATCTAGTAATTACCCTAAAGAATGGGGATCTTCCACAATCCACCCAGTATTTAAAAAAGGTGACCCTACTAACGCTGCTAATTATAGAGGCATTTCGTTATCTTCGTCTTTAAGTAAAATTTTCACAAAAATTTTAAATAATTTTAACAAAATGGTGTGAAATTAATGAAAGGTTCCTTGAATGTCAAGCTGGGTACAGAAAAGGTCGAAGTACCATTGATCATATTTTCACCTTACATGCATTAATTCAAAAATATTTGTCTAAGAAAAGGGTCGATTTTATTACCTGTTTGTTGATTTTAGTAGAGCCTATGATGGCCTCCAACATCAGCTTATCCAGCATGTGTTAATAAAAAATGAGGTAAATGGCAAAATTTTCAATGTTATTAAAAATATGTACGGTAAGTTAAAATCTTGTGTTCAAAGTAGTAAATTAAAATTAACACAATACTTTAAATGTAGTATTGGCACTAAACAAGGTTGTATATTAAGTCCCCTGATATTTGTATTGTTTCTAAACGAATTACATGGAATGATGACAGAAAACGAATGTAAAGGTATCTTTATTAATTCTGAACTATCATATATTATAACATGAATGTATGCAGACGATATAGCAAATGTATCAGATACTATTTCTAGACTTCAGGATCAAATAAACTGTATTAAGGATTTTTGTTCAAAATATGCAATGAGTGCAAACCTCAGTAAAACGAAAATCACTGTATTTCGTAGAGGTGGAATTATTAAAGCAAATGAGAAGTGGCTCTATGGGAATACCCCTTTGGAAGTAACTTCACATTATAAATACCTTGGTTTAATGTTTACTCCAAAATTATGTTGGTCATTAGCAACTACCACATTAGCTCAACAGGCCAGTAAAGCCCGTAACATGTTAAAAGCATTCGTATCAAAACACAATTTAAGCATTCGTGACTCGTTGTTTTTATTTGATAGAATGATCCTACCAATATTGACTTATGGATGTGAAATATGGGGATATAAAGAAATGAAAGTAATTGAAAATGTACATTTGAATTTCAGTAGATTTATTATGCATGTAAGTTCACATACTCCCAAGGCTACTATTTATGGTGAATTAGGCCGTGTTCCACTATATGTCCATTAGGCCACCCATTTTTGATTATTAGGTTCACGGATTTTTAGGATATAGAATTGATGATGTCGGTCGAAATAAAAAAAAAAAGATGTCAGTGTCTTATTTTTTTTATTTTTTAAAGAGTAAAATTTTGATGTCGGGCTATAATAAAAAAATAATTTTTCGACTAATGATATATATATATATATACAGACGAAATCTCTAACCAACACGACCGCATAGCTATGTGACAAAAAAAAATTAAGTCAATGGATTGCAATGCAAATACCACTATTAGAAAGCCCTTTGGAGGGCCATTACAATGACACCAAAATAAATAGCAAGAAAGTTAGGGCAATTTATGTTGCATAATAATAATTATTAGTCATTAACGCGTCAATTAATTTTGTAAGAAACAATAGCGCTCGCGAAATAACTTTGTGTCGTGACCCATTTTAACCCCTCACTAAATGTTTTGTAACTTTCTCAATTATTGTTCAATTTCAATAAACTTGGTACACAGGGACTTGAAGGGATTAAAATAAAACTTTTTACTACTGCTTGACTATAATAGTATAGTATTAGTATATAATAAAGTCTCGTTGGCAATAAAAATGACATGAAGTGTTTGAACTAGTGAGTATTGTGAGATGACAGCAGACGATATATCATAAAAAAAAGTCATAACAAAGATGGCGTCTGACATCCCTTTATTATACATGTATACTAATATAGTCAAGCAGTAGTAAGAAGTTTTATTTTATCCTTCAAGTCTCTGTGACTTGGTATCATTGGAAAACACAACAAAAGCCCCACACGTCTAAAACATGATTAATTGCACAGGTCAATATCAGTTGTATTTATTATTAAATATGATAGGCATAGTATTTCTTGTGCCAAACAATTCAGCCAACGGGTGTGCGGGGAAATGGGTCACGTGACCAACAAACCTCAATGAAATACCGGAGGCGAAATAACTGCGCGGACAAATTCACTCCATGGGAGTCGATAGATTTGCCTGAAATTTGGCAAGTAGATCGTCAGATAACCACAGTAAAATATTATTATAGTTTTAAAAAATATTTTAATTATTTTCTCGTAAAGCGAAGTGATTTTGATGACTTGAAAAATCGCAGAAAATGTCGATATTCGTGTTAAACTTCTACAAATCCAATCGGAAAAAAATCAAGACGAGCGTAATAGCGGGCTTGTTATCTACGTCAGCAAAATGTGTGTAGACCCCCCACTAATGTAAATAAACACCAAAACACCGATTTTATGAGGGGTTGGGGGGGGGGGGTACCATAACGCTGAAGTTCCGGCAGTCCAAACGAAAACGAGGCTGTTCACAAAGTTTGCACTGTCGAGAAGCCAGAACTGTCACATAGCTACATCTTCAATGTTATTGTTGATCCGATTTTTCGTGTCAACACGAGGTAACGGAAATCGGCATGCCCGTAAGTTGCAAATTGGTTAATTCCCGCCTGAGCCATGCTCGGCCCGCCGTGCTCGTATACTGTAGTAACATATTACCAGAAAGTGACTGCCGTGATTAATCTGCCAAAACTCCGGTACGGCGGTATTTTAAAACAAAAAGAAGCTTCGATGTAATTGTAAGCAATTTTTTTTCAGAATCACGTTTCGTTATATGCTTCGGCGGTTTAAATAAAAATAAAAAAACACACGCATTTTTTATTTTCCCAGTGGCAGTTTTGAACTGTCGTCGGCGGATCCGTGAACCGAAAAATCTAAAATGCTTGGCCTAAGCCTATTAGGTGTAAAAAAAAGGTCATACTAAACGCATGATTGATTGTATGACCGACATATAAGTCATATGAGTTCTATAATAATTATAGATTAAAACTCCAATATTATATTCCCCATTTTGTTAAACATATCTTTCACAACATTAATGTATTTAAATCTATTTCATTTACCTAATTATATCTCATGTAAGATAAGTATTCACTTAACCAGTCAAATATGTATGTTTTACAATATATTAAAATTATTGTGGAAAATAAATACATTAATTTATATGTAATAACTCATTTATTACTTACTGAATATATGTGAAAATTATTGAAAGTTTATAGGCTAATGTGTATCAAGTATATATTTATATAATTTTAATTTACAGTATATTATGTTTAATATGGGTGGACATTTATTATAATATTTTATAAATGGTATAATATATTATAAGTATTATCATATCATAAAAATAGATCACCTACATATGAAATTAAAAATATGTTTATGAGAATAACTTCAGGACTATTTTTTCCCAAATTTTAATGTTAAGATATTCTGGATTTCAGTGTCACAAACTACTTTAATATAATCTGGCCCCTGGCCTATAGAACCTTTTTAATCCAGCCAAGGGCTATTACGTCAGATATAATTTAGACTAGGCATTGAAGTCTAACAATGAAGGGATTAAGAGTTGGTCATTGACCAAACTCTCCACAAAAGAAACTATATTGTTTTAGATTTTAACTTAGAGACCATATTTTATAGTTTAATTGTCAATATGTCATACTTGTCCATTATATATTTTGTAAGAACTGTAGTTCAAGCAGACAGAGTGAGCTATGGTTTAGAACGGATCGGATCTCTCTCTTTCTTGTAAATATTTGTTGATTTATCTATGTTTAATAAATTACATAGAAGTTACTTGTTTAATAAGACCAGAAATAACTAGGTCACAATTGGGAAAAGAGATTCGATAGAGAAACATAATTGCCACTGAAAAATTATGTTGACCGTGCATACTTTATACTAAACCCTTCCAAAATAACCTTTAATCTTTAATAAATAATACGGTAATTATTGTAGTAAGTAAACCGGGTAAATAATCAGAATAGTAAATAATCAATATTGTGTAGATCCTTTGACACTTCTTAAATAGCTGAAACACCATATCTTCGTTTTTACTTTAAATGATATCATTTTAGTCATTAATTTACAAATTAGTTTAAACATATCTTCCACCAAGGTTAATTGGGTCAACTAATAAATGTGAATTTGTTAGAATATATTTGGTTGTTGCCTAGAATTTAAATTGAGTTCTTTCAATTAAGAATAAATAAAAAAACAACCGACTTTTCTCTGCCTCCAATCCGAGGAACGTATGTCAATCAGAAACGAGGTAAGGCTAAAAAAAAACAAAAACAGATTTGACACAAACCTTTTGATATAGCGCGTGGGGAGAGTGGGGGTATAGCGAACACTCGACACAAACTAGGTCATTTCGGGACGCGTCGAAGCTGTGGGAGGAAAACGCGGGACCCGGGGAAACCCACGAGGTTAGATTAGACCGGAGGTTCAGTGCGGAGTGGTGTTCATCAAAGTTGTGTCTGGTTTTGTGCCCATTTGATGGATACCCTCCCCCCCCCCGCCCCGCACCGCACTGAGCCTCCAGGCTATCTAGGCGGGTAATCGAAAGCACGCCACTTGACATAAATTATGGTACAATTTACATTTCAACACGTCGCTTGCGCCAAGGGTTCTGACCCAACACCTACCAACACGCATGCATTAACCATTCGGCCACACCCACACTCCCAAGTATCACAGTAAAAATAATTCAAATTAAACAACACAATATTTTATGTATATTAGAAATATTAAATATACAATAAACATTAAAATTCTCTATAAAATGTGTTTCTTTTATAATGGCTAACGCTTTACAGTATAAATTTCTCTTTTAAAATGTATTTCTATTATAAAGGCTGACACTTAACAATCTAAAAAAATCTGTTTCTGTTATAACGGCTGACACATGACAATATAAAATCCTCTATAAAAGTGTGTTTCTTTTATAAAATCTAACACTTGGCAATATAAAATTATCTATAAAAAATGTGTTTCTTTCATAATGGCTACACATTTGACAAAATAAAATTATCTATCAATATGTTTTTCTTTTTTAAGTCTAGCGCTTTACAATAATATTAACACAACATTTTATGTATATTAAAAATTTAAAAATATAAACAAGAATATATATATGAATTACAATTCTATATAAAAATGAGTTTCTTCTGTAAAGACTAATTCTTTACAATAAAAAATTCTCTATAAAAATGTGTTTCTTTAAAAAAGACTAACACTTTACAATAAAACATTATCTATAAATATGTGTCTCTTTTATAATATAAGCCCGGTTGGGCAAATAAATTCTGTGGGACTGGCAATGGAAGTATTTTTCAATCATACATCATTGAGATAGGTGAATCAAGAAATTAATCGGAATTCTTCGCCAAAACATATTGGTTTAAACAATATTTTATTTCTATTGATTCATGATTTATTACAATACTGATATTGTGGATCTGAAAACAAGCCATAGCTTATATAAATTCATCTCCACGTAAACTGAAAATTTCAATAACTTTGCTAAAATGTACAAATTTCAACGTTACTTTATGTTACATTTTTACCGTTATATGAGTAAATGAGTTAATGAATAAATAAATAAATAAATCATCTTCATGGTCATCATCATCATCATAAATGAATTGTAAATGATCATAATCATCATCACTATCTAATATCAATCACCGTCGCCTGCCAATTACCCTATCTATTCAAAGCGCTTGGTTAGTTTTAAGTACTTGTGAACTTTACTAAAAATCACTTCATTTTACGAGTGACAATCGGATCGCCATATAGGAACGCTTTTGTATGTTTCGATTTAAATGGGAGGGTATTTAATGTTGAGATACGCTGAGTCGAATAATTTGGGCAGTAAAGGAAATAATGGTCGCAATCTTCTTGAGTATGTCGGATTATGTGAAATATGCATTAAAAATCTATGGAAGTTTAGAACCAGAAAGTGTTAAATACCATCAAGATTCATCAAAAACCGCCCAGTTTGTGCTACCATTTAGTTTAAGAAATACCATTTAGTTTTGACATCCATCATCTAGTTTATGACCATTTAGCTTAGTTTTGATATTGGTCATTCAGTTTATAACCCTTTAGTTTCATAAACTAGACAAAAGGTTGTCAAACTAAATGGTAGCACAAACTGGGCGGTTTTTGATGAATCTTGATGGTATTTAACACTTTCTGGATGGCAATCTATTAACTGAATATGTGTATTAGATTCTAGATGGTAAGCTCAGTTTCTTACCTTTTTTCATCAAATCTGAATGATACCCGGTCCCTAGTGTTTATTTCAATAATTCGCTTGCTCGTAGGGGTCTTTAGCAGTGGGAGAAAACCGGAGTGCCCGGAGCAAACCCACGAGGTTGAGAATCCGCCCCTATCTCCATGCCACATACGCTCACACCAGGGATCGAAAACACTTACAACGGATTTATTATTTTCATACAGAGTTTGTACCAGAGACACTCTCTTTGAATTCAGGGTATTTCAATAACGTGTTTGCGCGTAGGGGTCGTTAGCGCTGGGAGGAAACCGGACAACCTAGACAACTAGGTTAGATTGGCGACCCCACTCCTTGTCACGTACAAGCGGGGAATCGAAACAATGCCACATGACTTATTGGCAAACCCTATGATCCAACGGTCACGCTTTAACCATTTTGCCACCCAACTCCCCCAAAAGAAAACAAGCAAACAAAAACCAGATAGACACATACAATACCGTGTTACAACGTTAATAAAACTCACTCCACAGTTCAGGTCTTTCGGGGGATAGCACAATTTTTTGTCAAACCATTCATCAACTCTAGCTATTGTTTTTGAATATATTTGTAAATTATTGACTCTGTAGCATATTTCACACAAGGCTGGTGTCTCATATTGATAATGGACAAATACGGTGTTGTTATTTTCAACTGTGTCCAAACGTTCATATACACTAATATACAAATCCTTTTTTCTTAATACTTTCATATAAGCCTCGTGATTTGTATTAAGATAGTGTAGATGATCAGCTAATTCTTTAGTACTGTTAAAATCTCTGGTGTCTATAAATGTTCCAGCAGGAATATATTTTGTATAATTCCCCCCACCTCGAGCCACTAAAATAATGTCCGCTATGTAATAACGATAAAATTTTTCAGATATATAATCTTCACAAAATGAATTTTCAAAAGCGAGATAAAATTTGTATGTTGAATTTATCATATTCATGAATCCCCTGTCGTCGTTTCTAGGCCATTTTAAAGGACCACACTCACCATATATATCGATGTCGATATATTTCTGAAGTAGCCGAACATATTCAACCCTTTTACCCTGTGTGGCACAATGACTGACCATCCAAGCCACATTTTTAGTTTTAGATTTAACAAGCGAATCCAAGTCTCTGTTAAACAACTCAGACGGGTTTTTTTTTCTCACTATTCCGTAAGGCGCGAAAATATCAGAATCCTCCCTATAAAACATTGTCCAGTTGAATAAATCCCGCCATTGTAGTTTTCTAAAAGCTACACTGTGACTCCAGTCTGGTTTCTCGGGCTCTGTATCATGAAGAATCCATATTTGTTTAGGGTCTGGTCTTGACATTGGTTTGGGTATTTGCATAATCTGAGCATTGAACAGAACAGCTGCAGCATCTTTCATATATGTTGTATTCGTTGTCATAAAACAGTTTCTCTCTGGGCATGCTTTTAAAGGTTGTAGATTTGGTGTATTATTAACATATCTAGGTGGAACATACCATAGTATAATTTTACGATCTTTATAGGTAGTTTTAATTTCATATTCTGTTGTTAATCTTCCATCTATATATGTATGTAGCTTTTTATCATCTGTTTGAGATTTTAAGGCACGAAGCCTTCTATGACCTGTTTCAGATTTTAAGCCATGAAACACTTTATGCTCTGTGTCCGAATGTAAGTCATGAACCCCCGTACACGTTTCTTTGTTTGGTAATAGTGCTAAAGCAAAATAGATAAATGTGGCGGTTGCTACTGGAGCGTTTAGATATTTTCTGAAAATCAAAGAACAATGAAATGTTAAATATTGTGAATAAGCATGATCGACTGAATAAGCATGCGTTGCCAGTTTTGTTTTTTCTCCCATGCGCGGCAGTGTCTAATGTCCTATACAATTGTCTATTTCGTAAAAAGTAATTAATTGGGCTTAACCTCACTTTCCCCACATTTATTTGTTTTGATAAAGTATTAGGAGGCTACTAGACTGTGGGTGTAGGACTATAGTCTGTTCTAATTAATTAATATCACTGGTCTAAACTTCTCACCCTATTGGGCAATTGGGCAAAATGGCGAAATCAGTTTACTAATAAATTTACATTTTGAGTTGTTTTGATTTAATAATTTCATTGAAATATAAACAAATAAACTACTGATATTTTATAACAGCTTATCAGTTGATATATTATTATAGCTCCTCTGAATCGCAAATGGTCATTCCAAAATGGCGAATGCTTTGTTTAAATTTAGGGGGATCACGTGGCTAAGTGGGTAAGGCTAGCCTGGAGGTCGGGGGTTCGATCCCTGCATGGGCCGAGAAAGTTAATCTCGATTTTGCGGCGTGGTTTTCCCTTGTCAGTGGTGCAGAACGGAGGACCTGACAAGGACAGCTGTCTTGTCGTTCGGATGGGACGAAAAAACCGAGGTCCCGTGTACACATTGATGTTCACGTAAAAGATCCCTTGGCATTTGAAATTCGATATAAGATTAGGCCGTGGCGCCGCTGCCCGGGCAAAGCTTCCCAGGTTAGGTGCAGAAGAATAGGACGTTAAACCCCATTTCATTTGATTTCGTTTAACTTTAGATAAGTTATGAATGTTTTTAGACTGTGAATTGCCATGTTTATCAAAACTGCTTTACATGTAATCTTTTTCACTAATATTATTTAAATCATTTTGTTGAAGTGTTACACACTTGTTACAGACTATACTACAATATGCTTACATTTATATTTCTTGTAGGAGATCACGTCTCCTGCTGGCATTACATAATGGTTTCTCTGGGTTATATTCCTGATTATTTTGATATCTTAGTGAAGTCTGTATAACTACAGGCCCGGGACTGTACAGTAAATGCTTACAACTTGCCACGGATACATTCACTTAATTTGAATTGTTCGTTTGATTGTGATTTCTGCGTATTGTGACTTGTCCGTATATTTGTTTTTGTGTAAAATATGTGTGGTGTAGCCCCTCTGCACTTAATTGTACAGTTTCAGTGAAGATGTGTTCTTTTATAGAAATTGTACAGCGGTTCGTGGTTTCCAACAGTTTTCCGAGCGCAGTTACAATATACTTTGATAATGGTGTCACAGCGAAAATGACATTGTCATCAAAACCAAAGCCGTATATATACAGGGCTTTGATCAGAACTACGTTAGGACGTCATGATAAGGCCGTAGGTAAAAAATGTCGGCATTTTTGAACTCGCGATTATCGATTTCCTATAGATCGGTAATACGTACATTTATTTGCATTAAAGTCAACCGATTCGCAGATTTCAGCGATTTTCCGGTCCAATTTTGTCCGCTTTTGTTATGGAAGTACAAGAGACCACACCTGAACAGTTCCCAAAGAAATGATTTCTGTTGTAGTTTGTTCTGGGTGCATTGTTACCTATACCCGCCTAGATATATAAATCATACTACAGATTACCTTAGCCTGGATTAGTTAAAATATAATGACTCACCTCGTTAATCTTTGTATAATCATCTTTCGAGTAAGTTTGTATTAGTAATTAATTTTCACACTGATCACCAATAAAATACAATTCTAACGGATCATTTCTTATAAACAGTATTTCTATAAAGACTGATTGTAGCTGCATATTTTCATTTGAACCAATCAAATAGTAGAACACTTTACACGGCGTTTCTACATTATGAATACATATAATATGAATTTATTCTATTGTAATAACCACTGGTTGTCTATGGAAGACCAAATGGGACAATATTCATGATTCTGTTTTCTACATTCCAGTTTGAACATTTTAGACACGAACGCAACATTCTAAACTAATGATTCTTGTCTCTACATTCTTATGTCAACATTTCATGCACAAAATCAACATTTTAAACAAATAATTGACTTTATGTTTCTTTTTCGGCGTTTTATCCGTAACTTTTATATATCAAATTTAAAAATAATTTCTTAATTTTACACGACAAAGAAATCAATTCATTGGTTTCAGAAAGTATCTAAAAATAAAAATCTGGAATATTTTCTACGTTTCAAAAAGTCTTGAAGTTAAAATCTTGAAATGAAAATGTCCAGAAAAATATAATGAATTATCAACATTATTACACCAGAGGGCGTTAGCGTATGTGTACAACTTACAGACTAGAAATCAAAAGTAGACTTTTCCACGAGTGGAGAGAGAGAGAGAGAGAGAGAGAGAGAGAGAGAGAGAGAGAGAGAGAAATGAGGTTTAACGTCCACTCGACACAAATTAGGTCATTTTTGGACTAACATATGGTTTCAATTTTATTTCAATAATTCGCTTGCGCGTATGGGTCTTTAGCAGTGGGAGGAAACCGGAGTGCCCGGAGGAAACCCACGGGGTTGAGAAGGCGCCCCTATCTCCATGCCATATACGCTCACACAGGGATCGAAACCACAGCCGCAAGCCAGAGGTGACCGTTCAGCTAGAGGTCGAAGCGCGGCACTCTAGACCACTAGGCCATCCCAACCCCCTTCTCTCAATGTATTCCAGCGCCTGGATTCGAGATCAAGTTAGCACACATATTCCTAGCACCAAGAAAAAACTGGTTATGATTATCACGAAAATAATTGTTACCTTTATACTAGAAAATAAAATTTTAAAACATATATATGCAAAGTATATATCTAACAGATCCCCCGACCCCACCACACCCCAAAATATACTATTACCGTAAACATACTTAAATGTCGCACACCGGACTAACTGAACATGCAAAAGAGGTGTACGTCCATTTTGCATCAAAAAGCACCCAAACCAGCTTTGGTGGGAAAATGTTTTTGTTTCACGGAATCAAGAGATGAATAAACTACTAGAATACAAGATTTCAGAAGGCTCATATGCTGGCGTTTCGAGATATATTACCGTAATCATACTAAATATGTGGGAGAAATCGGGTAGGGTAAGCTCACTGCGCATGCCATAACTTCCCAACTGGCTCTGGTGGCTTCGATATCTTTATTTCACTAAATCGACAGATGGGGCGTGTTTATATCGTGTCTCTTATCAGGAAATGTATAAAGGGTATGCTTATATAAAATAGTAGAGATATGCGGGTGGGGATAATATTGATCTCGTAGCTAAACAAATGAAAATGAATGGGGGTTTAAAGTCCAACTGTTTTGCTTGAGTGGGCTACTAAAGACGGACATACGCCACACAGTATACTATGAAATTTTGCCCAGGCAGCGGCAGGGTACCAAACAATCTGATTAAAACACAGATCCAATTTCGTTTCGTTTTTTATAGTTCAAAATTTCATTTTTACTTGTCTTTACTACTCTTGGATCTGGAGGACTTGTTATTTAATTCGTGTTCTGGCTGAAATGAGGGGTCAGCCAATCAAATGGTCTGTCGAATCGACCGTTTGACCTTTTCATGCGTGGAACTGTGGGTAGATATTACCAGCCAACGACGTCTATACTAACACAAGCGGATAGAAATCATAACAAAACAAAAGAAGATTTTGAAAAGCATGGCGGTCGCTAATTGGTTAATCGAATGACTGACGTTATCGGGTCAAAAGTCCCGTGCTTGATACCTGACGTCATAGAACGTGAGCTTCCACTATAACTAGTTAGATCTACATGAGTGTAGGCCATCGAAAGCATAAAAAACGAAACGAAATATAGATCTATATTTTAATTAGATTGGATACCAAAAATAGAGAGGGTCCGGTGGGGGGAGTGTTCTCTCCCTCCGCCTATAGAAATTTTTTAACGCTGTTTAGAGCGAATCTAGCATTCTAAGTTCCAACATAAAATCAATGAAAAAGACAAAAGCCTGATTATTCACAGTTTTCGTATCATGAGCAACTCATCTCATAAAAAATTATTTTTAATTTGACACTCAATACACCAATCCTTATCGTGAGAATAGAATAAGCTTTTTGAAAGAGACAGAAGATTTAGAGACAGATTGAAAACTTTCATCATTAGGGCATGGATATACAATGTACATGTATACCTCAGGGAATGGCAGGGTACCATTTGTATACCCTGGCCAGCGGCACTATCGCCTACTCTTATATCGAATTCCAACTGCCGAGGGATATTTTACGTACACGTCAAGGTATACACGGGACCCTCGGTCCTGCCCCAGTGACAAGGGGAACCCATGTCCGAAAATCCCGATGAATGTTCTCGGATGGGACGTAAACCCGAACACGAAACCAATTTAAGCTCCAAAAATTAGGGGGAATGGTGTATTTGCATTGTCTCAAAATTTCAGCTAAAAATAGTGAGTGGTTTGGACATGCATGTCAAAACCGTTTATCCGGGCACGTAGCCCTTTTAAGATATCGGGTTCGTTTTTTCGTTGGGTAACCCAATAATTTATTGCCGTTCCCTCCGAGGTCTATATAAAGATAACTAAAAAGGTAAATTTCAATTACACGTTTTTTTTATTAATTAAAAGTCTGGTTTTATTCAGAAACAGTAAAATACAGTTTGGGACACCGGTCTGCATTTCCAGATGAAAACTGACACAATATTAAGCAGTTTTATTCTCAAAAATAGGATCGTGATTGTCTCTTTTAAAGTTATATACAATATGCAATGTAGGTGCACGTGTGGTTTTATTTGGGTCACTTGAGATCAGTTGGCGGATAGCACAACTTTTTATCAAACCATTTGTCAATTCTTTCAATTGTTTTTGCATATTTTTGTAAATTATGGAGTCTATAACAAACTTCGCAAAGCGATGGTGTCTCGTATTGATAGTGAGTAAAAATAACACTGTTGCCTGCCACTGTTTTCTGTGGTTCGGTCACACTTACATAGAAATCTTTTTTTCTTAAAATTTTCATATAAGCCTCGTGATTTGTATTTAAATAGTGTAAATGATCAGCTAAATCCTTGATAGTGTTAAAATCTCTGGTGTCTATAAATGTTCCAGCAGGAATATATTTTGTATAATTTCCGCCACCTCGAGCCACTAAAACAAAATCGGCTTTATAATAACGATAGAATTTCTCAGATATATAATCCTCACAAAATGAATTTTCAAAAGCCAGATAAAATTTGTATGTTGAATTTATCATATGCATAAATTCTTTGTCTCGGTTTCTTGGCCACTGTAAAGGACCACAGTTGCCGTAAATATCGATGTCGATATGTTTCTGAAGTTGCCGAACATATTCAACCCTTTTACCCTGTGTAGCACAATGACTGACCATCCAAGCCACATTTTTAGTTTTAGATTTAACAAGCGAATCCAAGTCTCTGTTAAACAACTCTGATGGGGTTTTCTTTCTCACTATTCCGTAAGGCGCGAAAATATCCGAATCCGCCCTATAAAACATTGTCCAGTTGAATAAATCCCGCCATTGTGGTTGTCTAAAAGCTACACTGTGACTCCAGTCTGGTTTCTCGGGCTCTGTATCATGAAGAATCCATATTTGTTTAGGGTCTGGTCTTGACATCGGTTCGGGTATTTGCATAATCTGAGCATTGAACAGAACAGCTGCAGCATCTTTCATATATTGTGTATTTGTTGTCATAAAACAGTATCTCTCTGGACATGACTTTAAAGGTTGTAGATTTGGTGTATTATTGACATATCTAGGTGGAACATACCATAATATGATTTTACGATCTTTATAGGTAGTTTTAATTTCATATTCGGATGTTAATCTACCATCTATATATGTATGTAGATATTTGTCCTCGTTGCTAATGTTAACATGAATTGTTAATGGCTTTATACCTCCATATGTTGTAAATACTGATGCTAGCACAACCACTACAACAAATATAATAACTCTCTTGCATGCACTGAAAGTAAACAAAATATTTTTAGAAATTAAAATTTAAAAAAATATATTTTCTCTTAAAAATAACAATTCTTTCTATTAATATATTGTCTTCTTTGTTCGGTAAAGAGAGAGAAGAATGGGGTTTAACGTCCTCTAGACACAAACTAAGTCATTTCGGGACTTAAACATGGTTTAATTTCATTTCAATAATTCGCTTGCGCGTAGGGGTCTTTAGCAGTAGGCGGAAACCGAGGGACCCGGAGACAACCCACGAGGTTGGATAATGATCCTACTACTTGTCACGTACAACTGGAGATTCGAAACCACGCCAGCTGACTCAATGACAGGCTTTATGATACAGCGCGCATGTGTTAACCATTCGGCTATGCCCCCCACCCCTGCTTGTTAAAGCCTAGAGAACCTTTGCCGAAACGTCACCAGAAATAAATATGTAAGTATGTCATATCCCATATAATTATGTCTTGACTATATTATTATAACCGTGCAGTTAGTTATATGTATTGTGGATCACGGTGGTTAAGTAGGTAAGACGCTGGCTCGCTAGCCGGAGGTCGGGTATTCGATCCCTGTGTTGGCCGAGAAAGTTCAGTCAGATTTTCCGTCGTGGTCCCCTCTTGTTAGTGGTGCAGGACGGGGTGTAGCACCATGAGCCTTTTTGTCTGACGTGGAGAGCGTGTCTTGCAGGTCCGGTCGCCACACCCTACGTATGACCCATGCATCTTGTTTTTTGTGATCGTCTAGGATTTATCTCTGATCGTCTTTTCTTCTCCTTCACGTTGTGTGTTTCTTCTTACTGGTTTCTTAAGACGTTTGTCTTCTTCAGTTATAACAATGCAACAGTTCGTTTTTACCTTTTATGTAGCATAGGTATACATACAAGCATATTACAATTACAGTCAATGCTAACTAAACTCTTCTCAACCTAGACACCTCGCGGTGTCTAGTACTCTTAGATGGTAACCCTCTGGAACCTAATCGAAGTCTGCTTTAAAGACATACTATAGCCCCCTTTATAGCCGCAAGGGTATCACGCAGACCCATGCGTGTTCATGACCATGAACCTGTGCAATCGACGTAATGATTGGTTAAATTAAGCCAAATGATGCAATAGGAATATTCCGACCCACATGTATTTTGTTGAAAGATATAACCAGTACGTTACGGTTCTATACCCTTTTTTATCTAACAATATGTCAATCAAATGTTAGTTGAAATCAGTACACACCTGCATATATGTGAATATGTTAGAAACATAAAACTATATCTTATCTCCCCATTCCTTGTCTATAATCTTTAAAAACAAAGTCACCACGACTCTATTGCTACATTACTTCCCCCTTTAAGAATATATATAGAATATATATATTCTAACTAATTATGCACGCATCAGGAAAATATAAATGATTACAATACAACAGAGCTGTGAAAGAAAAACACAAATAATCAAAAATCGCATGCAAAAACTATCTCAAAGTCCTATGAAAATTCACTAAGCCGAAACCTAAATTCAAAAAACACAAATTGTCTTTTTAAAATCTTCAAGTGTCCTAATTTGAAAACACTATAGCACATCACTTCAAATTTTTAAAGTTCAGTTTCACTTTAAATTCTGTCACTGGAAATCTCAATTTGGTAAACTGGTAAACCATTTTTCCTTGCCTCTGTAGTTGTCCTTTTCAGCTACCATAGTTTCAAGTTGAAAACTGTCTTTTTTCTTCTAAGATTGGCTTGTACAATCTTATTCGTCAATCAAACATGTCATTGCTATCAGACCAAGAACTAACTATTCCTAATTCGTTTTAAAACTTTAGTTTAATTATTAACCTAACATTATTAGTAATATCTTATTCCTAAAACTTGTAAGTAACTCTTACTTTTAATTAAAATTAAACTTGGATGTGTCCCTTTAATTATAAATATACAAGCTAACTTTGACCTCTTGACCTGAACTGAGTAAGTGAATAGTTTATAATTTTGTAATTGCGTTTTCATTTTGTAATTTCCGTTTGTGTTTTAGAATTCCGTCATAACAATTTTATAATTCACCCGTCAGTAATATGACCTTTTTTTTTGACCTACTCATTTATAATTTGTTTTTATAAACATTCCTATCAGACTGACACAAGCTGAGCTCAAACTTATGACAATACCAGTGATACATTATCGAGAATGTCAATCAATTATGGCCAGTATATGGATAACACTCCGTTTTATCCTACAGTAGGACACTAAACCAAATACCACAACACATGAAACAAGCCGTCGGTTACTTATTCCACATTAGTATTATACAAAACATTATTTAGAATAGAACTTTATTGAAGGAAAATGGTTGCGCACCCATTCCCCCCAAACACCAGTCTACCTTTTATAAACACAACAATCAAAATATACCTAGCTTTTAACTACACATATAATACTATATCCAATATATATTATATTCTATATACATTAACACAGGTGCTAGAACCTAGTGCTTGTAGTAATTTGACCTCATGTCAAATTACACATTCTAATCATCGCGTATTATGTCGACAGCGTATAACAGCAAAAATATATTAAACGTAGCCTATATATTACGTTTCTAAAGCAAAAATGTAATGACACATAGTCAATAGTTATATACGGACAAAATCTACCGCATATCCTCACCTTAAACTCCTATAAAACTCGTATGCGATAATCCCACAATTTAACGAGCCTATAATTTCAGTTTTTTCCCCAGGAAAACTATACCTACATCCCTAGATTTTTAACCACATGGGATTTTAACATAACCTATAATTTTTTATTCAAAAGTTAAATTATCGTAATCTTTGAAACCTTGGACTAGAGCTTCAAAATTACATTACTCTACTTATCGAACCACATACATGGACGACACAAAACACAAACAATAACAGCAATTCAACCTTTTAGTCAAAAGCTGAATTACCCACATTTAGCCTAACTCGACTAAAATCCTAATTCTTGAGACTTTGGACAAGGATCTCAAAATTTATATTATATTACGAAACCACAAATAACACATATTAACGAATTACAGTAGAGAGCATGGCCATCTTGAAAACTAGAGTTAAACACTCTCAAACGTCATGCTTAGATCTGCCATCTTACCACTGCAATCCGGAGACAACATTAGTTCCTATTTTATTCCTATTCCGTTTCTTTATCATTATTTATTATTCCTTGGTTATATTCCCTACTTCGTTTCTTTATTTTTATTAATTCGTAGTTATATCAAAGAAAATGTTGTTTGTTTTAAAACCTACTCCGTAGAGACTCTCTTTAACTTTAATTACTCGAATTTACTACAGGTCATGTTAACCCGATAACCAGTGATATTATATTGTTTACCAAACCTGTCCATCAAACTTATGAATGAATATCCTTTATTCTCTAACAGTTAAATTTTTACAATTTAGTTTCTAATTAGATTTTTAAACTTAAATTAATATTATTTGGTCTTTTAACAAATGTAACATATCTAATTTAACAAACAAAATTTATTTACCAAGATTTTTTTCGAACATCATCATCAGGTTTTCGTATTTCCACCAAAACTTTTCTCCGTCTCTAGATGGTACGGTTGATTTTTCTTCGCTGAACGTCTTCAAATATGTATTCTTCTTCTTCTTCGAAAAATGGTATTAACCCCAAAGGTCGAAACTGTTACGGCACCAAATCGTATATGTATTCGTCTTCTTCTAAAAGTTGCTGCTTACCCTAAAGGTCGAAACTTCGTCACGGCACCAAATGGAATATGTAGCACCATGAGCCTTTTTGTCTGACGTGGAGAGCGTGTCTTGCCGGTCCGGTCGCCACATCCTACGTATGACCCATACATCTTGTTTTTTGCTACATATTACCGTTAGCCTTGTGATCGTCTAGGATTTATCTCTGATCGTCTTTTCTTCTCCTTCACGTTGTGTGTTTCTTCTTACTGGTTTCTTAAGACGTTTGTCTTCTTCAGTTATAACAATGCAACAGTTCGTTTTTACCTTTTATGTAGCATAGGTATACATACAAGCATATTACAATTACAGTCAATGCTAACTAAACTCTTCTCAACCAAGACACCTCGCGGTGTCTAGGACTCTTAGATGGTAACCCTCTGGAACCTAATCGAAGTCTGCTTTAAAGACATACTATAGCCCCCTTTATAGCCGCAACGGTATCACGCAGACCCATGCGTGTTCATGACCATGAACCTGTGCAATCGACGTAATGATTGGTTAAATTAAGCCAAATGATGCAATAGGAATATCTCGAATCACATGTATTTTGTTGAAAGATATAACCAGTACGTTACGGTTCTATACCCTTTTTTATCTAACAATATGTCAATCAAATGTTAGTTGAAATCAGTACACTCCTGTATATATGTGAATATGTTAGAAACATAAAACTATATCTTATCTCCCCATTCCTTGTCTATAATCTTTAAAAACAAAGTCACCAGGACTCTATTGCTACACGGGGACCTGGCAAGGAAAGTTGTCTAGTCGTTCGGACGGAACCAAAAACCGAGGTCCAATGTAGGCCCCTACACATTGGCGTGCACGTAAAATATTCTTTGATAGTTGGGGTTCGATAAAAGAGTAGGCCGAAGTGTCGTTCTCCGGGCAAAATTTCCCTCCTAGCAAACTGTATGGCGTATGCCCAGTTCGGAACAAAACAGTAGGACGTTAAACCCCATACCATTTCATTTCAGTTATATGCATTAATTTAAATCTTGAATATTTAAGACAATCTCCACTCGAAACAACCTAGGTCATTTCGGCACTAACACATGGTTCAATTTTATTTCAATAATTCACTTCCGCGTAGGGGTCTTTAGCAATGGAACCGGGGAATCGAAAATACGTCAGTTGACTCAATGACAGACATGATACAGCGCACACGTGCTAACCATTCCCCCCCCCCCCCAACCACCGCCCATCCTGGCGCAAGTCGGTAAAGGGTCTATCCGAGTTACTAGCATATTAAGGCACTAGTCGGTCACCCGCGGTCCTGTACGTGTATGTAGATAATCATTATTATAAGTGCCCAGTATTAAAGATTTGAAGAACCATATCAGACTTTTGTAATGTTGTGGCCTGAAGAGCCAAATTCGAATATTTCCATTTTATGTGCATCTGTCATAATTTTCATAGGCACCATTTTTTGGTGAATTTATCCTTAATCTTATTCTGTAGTTAATTTGAAATCATTACCCAATGTAAATTCTATATGCTCAAAAACATACATTATGCAAGAGGTAAATCTGCCTATCACATGTCTTTCTTTGGGCCTGAAATGTTGTGTAAACTATTAATTAGAAATTTATTAACAAAACAAGACCATAATCAACTCTCGGTGGCATCGGATACTTGAGATTTTAAATAGATAAGAACGGTTCGCCATTTAAAAATTTAATCTAAAATGGGAAAGCGAGGCCAAGTCGCGAATTTACCAGTAACCTGGTAACCACCATGCACCCATCTTGTCAAAACTACAACAGTGGTAATTTGGCTCAGAATGAAGTAATCTGAATGAAATTTTCAATATTCCCTTTTTTAATCGTCTATTTTTTAATTATTATAGCAAGAATGACCAACACTTTATTAAACTCTTAACCGATATATAATGTTGTCCATCAAAATTATCCGCAGTAGATTATTTTCATGTTTTTTCATTATCTATATTTGTTTGGAATGTTTTTCTGAAGTAGTGCCTATTTGTTTTTGTATTGTGCCTTAACCATGCCTGAAATTAAAATCAATTTTGTACTTTACTTATTGAGTAAATGTAGGATTGATCAAAGGGAGATAACTTAATTTTGTTTGTATGTGGTCAATTTTTATCATTCGTTGTTGATCAATCAGTCATGGCCTGGTGGATCCAGACTCTACACAATAGATGTGGGGAAAGTGAGGTGTCCCCGTTTTGTTTAGGTATGTTGTTTGATATTATGCCTCTCACGTTTTTGGAGATTGGGATAAATTTAATATGATGGATTTCGCATACCGTGGATTTGATCTGGTTTTACTATCCAATATGCCATATCTGTTGACTTATAAAGATCGATTCGTAGAAGTTATTTCGAACCTGTTATGTTTTGGTTGTATTTTTAGTAGATTACTTGATACATGTCCATACCTGATGATGTCTTCATTAAGTGCATTGTTGTTAGAGACGTTGGCAAGACGTCCCGTCCCGTCCCGTCCATTCCGAATTACCGCTGGATAATCCCCTACCCAACGAATATTTAACAATATTTGACGGACTTCTCAGTCACATTATCTTCCATGAAAAATATTTACTTGGGAATGTGCACCAGCGCACCGATAACCTTATTCTTAGTTAAGGGTGACAATTCTATAAGCAAAATGGAGGATACGTTTATGATAAATTTGTGATGATTCAGAAAAGATTGTCGCGGTTCATCGATCTCGTTCTTTGTCCAAGAAGTATAATCATATTAATACGCACTCGGTCAAGGGTTGTGATCGGTCGAGTCTATGTCAGTTCAGTTCTTTATTTACTTTGAGTATAAAACTCATCAGTATACATATAATTACATTATTTACATAATCTACAGTATGTACAATATAACAAAGTAATTAAACAGAGAGTGGAAATTAAAATTATATATCTACTATAATGTCATCAAAATTAGTCATTTAATATTACAGTTAATTACACTAAACACCATTTAGGTCATAATCATTTAGGCTTTCTACATCCTTTTTAATTACATTATTTTTTAACAATTCTGATCGACGCTTATCGGCATACTACAAATATTTACCTTGTTTATACAAGTCTTTTATATTACTGGTACTTAGTAACTGGAAGAATTTAAAAACGTTTGGTTTCGTGTAATAATAGGGCTTGATAAACTTAATGCGTCCTCAAATGACGGGCAAATTAAGACGTGGTGGAATTCATATTTCACTTCCTCAAATATGCATAATCGTTGATCATGTGGCACTTTAGTATATCGACAAGTTTCTATATATAATTTATGGGTTGATAAGCGTAGACGAGTTAAATGTTTTAATATGGGCTTTATAGGATTTAAAAGATAATGTCATTGTCTTCTTCATGTAATCCATGGAAAATTAAGTTCTGTTTCATAGACCGACACTGTAAATCTGTCAACTTTGCACCCAGCTCTTGCTGCTTTTCGGTCAAAATCTCTGTTCTGCATAATTAATGGCTGTCCGTCGCTATCTGCATCTACCTGTTTTGTTAGGATATCCAGTTTTTCTTCAGCTTTCTCAGGTTTTCTTAGTAGATCATTGTTACCTTCGTGAAGTGTCCTCGTTCTCTCTTCCAAGTCATGATTTTTCTTTCACAATAGAATCCTCAATTCACCTGTATTTCCAAGTCTTAGATTTTTAGTAGAGACTGCTGATAATATCGAATGTTCCTCGTCTATTTTTATCATTTTCTGTTCGATATGTTGTAAACGTATATCCAAGTTTGTCACCAAATTCATTATTTTATATAGCTTTACATGTACATCTAAATCACCATCACAAGATATGGTCATTTGACACTTATTAAAAATCTCCCTTCACCGTTGGCTGATCTTCACAGGTCAGTGTTTTCAATTATCCATTGCAGACCAATTCAATGACAAACCTATTCAAGCAGTATGTTATAGGTACACACCCAATCTATTCCACAGCGATAATGGGAAAGCCTAAGTCTATTGTTGTTCGGGGGGTTGGGATGGCCTACTTGTCTAGAGTGCCGCGCTTCGACCTCTAACTGGCCGGTCACCTCTGGCTTGCGGCTGTGGTTACGATCCCAGGTGTGAGCGTATGTGGCACGGAGGTAGGGGCGCCTTCAACCTCGTGGGTTTCCTCCGGGCACTCCGGTTTCCTCCCACTGCTAAAGACCCCTACGCGCAAGCGAATTATTGACATAAAATTGAAACCATATGTTAGTCCCAAAATGACCTAGTTTGTGTCGAGTGGACGTTAAACCCATGCACGAAATGAGAGAGAGAGAGAGAAATAGCCTTTAACGTCCACTCGACATAAACTAGGTTTAATTTTATTTCAATAATTCGCTTGTGCGTAGGGTCTTTAGCAGTGGGAGGACCCGGAGCAAACCCACGAGGTTGGACAGGCGCCCCTACTCATTGTCACGTACAACCGGGGATTCGAAACCACGCCAGTTGACTCTAATGACGGGCTTTATGATACAGCACGCACACGCTAACCACTCGGCCTTCCACCCCCACCCCGCCCATGTACGAAATGATCTATCTCGATAAGTGACGTAATAAGCTTCCATGTTTGTATTTCTCGATGTCCAAGTTTGTGATGAGTTCAATTTTACAATTTTGTTCGTTGGGATATTTAGCTGTAAAGGGATTTTATTTAACCGGGGGTAATTTCAAACTCACAGGTAAGTTTGTAATAACAAAAGTTAAGTATTTTGTTCATAATCGAAGAAAGTCGTTTATAAAATAGGAAGGGTTAGACAGTAAGATATCTTTTGAATACGGATCCAGCTGTCTAAAAGGACAATATTGATGTCAATTATTACATGTGATAGAAATGTTTAAACACATTCCACAGCGATCATAGCTACGGTAAATGCTTAAAGGCTGCTGTTACATAGAAGTATACGTAATACGGTATCGGTATACTTGCATGGCGGTTTACACGGCATATACTATACGGAGGGATACTGGCTTTGTCAGTTTTTTTCCCTACCGATTTTGGTACCGTCATTAAGGCTCATCCAAATCTGAAAAGAATGGAATCAGAAGGGGGGACGCTGGCTAGGTTCTACATGCGGAGGCGTAAAGTATGTTGGCTTGAAAGTTTGTTCATTATCCAGGGGGGTTGGGATGGCATAGTGGTCTAGAGTGCCGCGCTTCGACCTCTAGCTGGCCGGTCACCTCTGGCTTGCGGATGTGGTTACGATCCCTGGTGTGAGCGTATGTGCCATGGAGATAGGGGCGCCTTCTCAAGCCCGTGGGCTTCCTCCGGGCACTCCGGATTCCTCCCACTGCTAAAGACCCCTATGCGCAAGCGAATTATTCAAATAAAATTAAACCATATACTAGTCCCGAAATGACCTAGTTTGTGTCGAGTGGACGTTAAGCGCTATTTCTCTGTCTCTTGTTCATTCCATAGCCGGGGGGGCAGTTAACTGTGAATCACTGTTCATGAGACTTAAAATAGTGTACCATGCCTGAGATATATATGTCCATCAATGTTCAGAACCCATTTTCAACTCATCTCATTCAATTTAAAGGTATACGCCTCAAAAAGAACGAACATGCACGATAGCATGAATACGCGAATAGCGTGCCCCTATACGCGTATAGACCGATATAAACCGCTAAGCAAATTCCTACTGTTCGAACACAGGTATTCGCGCATACCTCTAAACGTATACCCAATACCGTATACCGTATACCCCTAGGGGGCAGATATTCCCCCCTACTAATAGGCCTACTCAGGTTGGAAATCTCATTGGATTCGAGGGTTGTCGACTATTTCCGTTTTCTTTTCCTTTTACATTTATGAGGGCAGGGTAGATCGTAATTAACATCCATTTCTTCATTAAAGATATGTAGAATATAACGATATGGAATATTATTAATAGTCTGGCTACGTTCCTGGAAAATTTAAAAAATATACCACTTACCTATTTGAAATGCCGCATCGTTTTGGGGGTATAACATCCACGCGTGACATATTGTAGGTTTGTCTTTTTCAAATATTCCAAGCAATAAAATAGCAGATTGACACCCTAACTTGCTCGTTCATCCGTGTCACAACAACAGGCTACATATTGCAGTTTTCACACTGGCCGATGGCAAGTTGATTTACTTTTGCTACTAGTACTGCTTGACCGGGATCCGAAACAGTTTCTGTTGTCACTCGTTTCACAATGATCGTGTATTTTGTCGATGCTGTCAGATAGCTTATACATTGATAACCCTCGAGGTGAACGTCGACAACAATGTATCATAACAACCAATCTGTTAACATCAAATCATTAACACTGTCGATATAACGACAAACAATGCGAGAATGACCTCAATAATTACGTAATTCCCGTCCTTGTTAAGGCCCCATATATACTATTAACAAGCAATCAATTATTCAGTGTCTTGCAACTGGCTTGCTGATAATCTCTCTGGATTGTTCGACAGCATTAGATTATATAACTTCACATGAACATTTACCGCCATTGTCCCCGTGCAAATCTTGCGCTTGGGCATGACAAACAAGAAAAGACTTTTTGTCTTGAATATCACGTCATCCCTTCTTGCGCAAAAAGGGAGGTTCGAGAAACGCAACGGTGTTTTAAGAATCACGTTGGTCGGTGTCCACCAACAAGTATTATTTAATGGTCGAGAGCGAGCCATTAAGTAATATATTGTAAAAACAAAAGGACGGTAGGTCCGAGTGTTTTTACAATATATTACGCAATGTCTCAAGCTTGAGACCATTACACAACTTAAAATACAGACACTCCGCAGAGGCGGATCCAGGATTTTCAGAAAGAGGGGGCGTGCTGTACCCACTTGGGAGTGCGAAGCCCGGAAAAGTGATTTTTGGGTGGAAAAAATGCCCACAAGGACTAATTTCATACTAATACTGTAAATTAGGATTTCCAACCTAAACTATTTTTGTTCTCCTTTCTCGCGAGAATATATGGAGCTAAAAATTGTTCGCCACCTCAAACAAATAGAGGGGACGTCCACCGGGTGCGCCTCCCTCTGGACCCGCGCCTGCTCCGTACGTGCTTTTACTGTGAAATACGTCACACGAGTCTAATATTTCACTAGTATAAATAATCTTCGCTTGGCAAGTTGTCAGTACGATTATTTGAAATAATGGTACGCCAACATCAAAGGGTGGCGTCATATCTGTATCTTAAGTTCACGAAATGAGGTTTTTGCATTAACCGGGCGATTGAAGACGGACATACGCCATACGGCGTGATATGAGGCAAATTGTGCTTGGACAAAATTTAACATCAAGAATTCTTTTGAGATGTTAAAAACTGTGGTACCAATTGTAATAATATATAACAACCTTAATTTTTTTAAGGTCGTAGCCCAAAGACCATACATCCGGATCATTGTATTATTATTGTTAGTTATTATTCTAATCTATGACGCCAACTGGCAAACTAACGCCATTTAGGCAGCGACTACTGTCAAGACCACAGGTACACGAGGACAGGAACGCCCTTCTTTCTTACCTATGTGATTTTTTCAAATTGTTTGATTTTGTTTTTTTCTTCGTCATATTTTTCAAAAATTTTATTCTTCTTTATTTTTTTCCTATTTGATGCTAAATCGTATAATATTTACTATCAAACATGTTCGTATTAAAAATTATACCTTCTGCTGTATATACAAATTAGAAAAGGTAAGACACTTTTCTGTTGACATTTTTTCTCCGTGAGGTACCCCTGTCGCTATTTAATTCAAAATCGTGAATAAAATTGTCTTGCCTTACAAATCAACCAATCGGTTCCTTTTTGATGTATATTCTTTTCGATAAAAACACATATTTATGGCAAATAAACTGACTTCGAATTTTTTTTAAATGCAAGAGCTAAATCTGCCATTTACAGGTCTTTCTTTAGGCCGTAAATACATTTATTAACATGACAATATAATCAACTCTCGATGCAATCAGATAGGTCCGATTGTGAAGTAGATTAGAACGGTTCGGCCATTTAATGATTTATTTTTAAAATGTTGAACCGAGGCTAAGCCTCGAACAACCAGTAGGCTACGGTGGTTGCAATCAATGCACACATCTTGTCATTCCTTCAAAGGGTAATATCTTACTTTGCTCAAAGTAATGTAATGATGTAATATAAATGAAATTTGAGAACCTATAGTGTAATATATTGTCATGGATTAATTTGTCTATTTTTCTTTTTTAACGAATATGTATAGTAAAATTATTCCATGGAAATATTTCGAATTCTGTGTATAGCGGCTAGAATGTGTTAGCACATTAATATGATTTTCGATGTATCTGAATTTAACATGACAGAAATTCAAAGTGGCAGTCAAAATGGAATTAAAAGTAGTCGTCATTTTTCCTGTTGTATACGACTTGCATTAAAGAAAATTGCATTAAAGAAAAACAATGTCAAACAGATGTTTGGATTTTCAGTAACCATGAAAACGTTATTAGATTTAAAATCAATGTCGTTAGGGTTCTATATTATTGGCCGACTTCCATTCAAAGTTAGATTTTAGGGTTGGAATTTAACACATATAAGACACATTACAAGCCATATCCAACGGAAGAAAATAACGACAATTAAAAGGCCGCCATATTGGATTAAATTTTGGCAGTCATTTGGGAATTTCGAAATTTTTCTTTTAATTCAGATACATCGAAAGTCACATAAAATTAAAAGGTATAGTAAAAGTCATATTTTTATAGGTGGCAGATCACCATTAAATTGCACCATCTCAGTACCAAAAATGTAGTTCGTCTATTTATAGCAACCCCTTCTGTCTCTTTTCTTGACTTTTTAGTCTAGAATGGACGAAGAGGTTTTGAATTAACATTTTCTGTCAAGTTTTGGTAAATATTCATGATTTAGAGGCGGTAGGATAACTGTTACGTTTTTAGTATGCTTCTTCAAGTTTGGGTATCTCAAAATTTTGGTGATCAACCTCATACAAACTTTGGTGAAAAGACATTTGTTTATCTGTCTATAGTGAAAACCATTTACCCAACGAAAAGTTTGGGAAAAGTTGGGGTCGGGCGAAGAGGTCAGAATTAACATTGAAGTCAATAGGAAATTAATGGTGGTCTGCATCCGTTTAAATATGTCGAGTAGCCTCCCTTTAATGATCAAAATATCGGATTTAGGGTGAATTTTCCTGCAGAACGAAGTCCTAATTTAAATAATGCATTTTCTATATTTATTACCCACGGGTCATCATTTATTAGCATTATGTTTAAAGCACCGCATAATTGTTTCCAGCATTTAAATATTTTAATTTTCAAGTTATTTCTAAAGGGTATCTGCCCAGTTCGAAATATAAAATGTTTTTCAAGATAAAAAGTATGAATTTTTTCGCCCTCCTCAGGTTTGTAAAATCGCCATATCTCTGAACCGGTCGATAACATACATGAGGACCCGTATATATGTATGATTACAGGAATCTGACCTTTTATCCGCGTATATATGCATACACCATACCGAACTAGACACATATATACTATTCAAAAAAAGTAGGGGATATTTGATTTTGGGGGCATAATACTAAACTATGCAAATGACTACGAAAAAAGTCACTATAGAACCTAACAGAAGAAACATTTCCAGTTACATGTGACGCCCAAACGCACCAATAGCTACCGCATGGAATGCAGGTGATGCTTGGGATCATCATGGGGGTCCAACCCAAGATTTGCACGACTCTGACTTTGAATGTTACAGTCATTGTGGCATTGAATTCCAGGGTGGAAACATCAGTTTAATTGTTTTAGTGACCAGAAAACAAATTTTGATATGCGTCGGCTTACCCAAAATGAAAGGTTACGTGCCCTTGGCATGCTACAGATCGGCACAACACAGGCGGTTGTGGCGCGGACGATGAATGTTTCTCAGTCTGTCATAAGCAGGCTATGGTCCAGATACCGTGATACACAATCTGTACAGGACAGACCACGCTCAGGTTGACCAAGGGCGAAACCTCAAGCCCAGGATCGATTTATCCGTACCTTGGCCTTGAGAAATCGTGTCATCACAGCAAATCAGATCAGCGCTCGTCTTCAAACAGACACTGGTGTGAGAGTGAGTGGCCAGACGATTCGGAATCGACTGCATAGGGGTCACCTTCGCGCCCGACGTCCTCGCGTGATCCCTTGTTTGAGAGATCATCACATTCAGTCAAGAGGTCGTTGGTATAGGGATGGTCAACACTGGGATAATCGACGCTGGAGCAATGTGATGTTTTCAGATGAGTCAAGGTTCACTGTTGATTTTTTGGACAGACGTAGGAGGGTGTGGCGTCGTCGAAACGAGCGCTTCTAAGACGTTAACGTCATCAGACATGATCGATTTGGGGTGGTTCTGTTATGGTGTGGGGAGGCATCACTGTTGCTGGAAGAACGGCTTTACATGTTGTTGCAGGGCGTGTTACAGGCTAGTACTACCGGGACAACATCTTGGCAGTCCATGTTGTGCCGTTCGCACGACGTCATGGCCGCCGTTTCATCTTCCAGGATGACAACGCAAGATGTCACAGGGCCAGGATCGTTACAGGTTACCTCCAACAAAAGAACATCACCACATTACCTTGGCCAGCACTGAGTCCCGACCTCTCCCCCATCGAGCATGCCTGGGACTTGCTTGGACAGAGGTTACGTCAACGTCAACAACGTCCTGCCAATGTCCAAGAACTTGCTGCTGCGTTGCAACAGGAATGGGACAATCTGGACCAAAATGACCTTAGACGTCTCATTAGTAGTATGCCACGTCGGATCAATGCTTGTTTGGCAAACAGAGGAGGATTTACCCGTTACTGACTTTGTTGTGATGCTGTGGTCACTTTGCTGTTTGACCCTGGGTATCATTTTACCCTTATAATGGTCAGTCTGTGCCTTACTTAGTCTAACGATCATTTGGAATAAATCGATGAATGTGAACTTCATTTCATTTTGTCATTTGTTTCTTCGTCAGTTTCATTGGTGACTTTAATAACACTTAAAAATCAAATATCCCCTACTTTTTTGAATAGTATATAATTTAAAAAAAGGAATGCAATGCCTGTTGAAGGAATAAATTCAGCGTTTGAATATTAATTGAAGAGGACCACATCCTGTAATAATCCATATTTGCAATCAAAATATTCAGCTAAATCTCCATTATATTTCACACAACCTTTAACTTTATCATAATGATCACAGAATTGTAAGTATCTTCCTTTTAAGTACCCTCATGAATTTAAGTAGACATGGTGTAATTAGTTCAGTCTCAAAATATTTTAGAATCTCGTTTTTAATGTTGCCACTAGCTGATGTTTTATTTAAAGTAGCTAAATCTCTAAATCAATATCATCCAAAATCTTCAACATTGAAAACACAAATTATTTGTCAATTTAAATCAACATTGATGCTGTGATCTTACCGGAAAAAGATGGGCTTCTGATATCCAATATTTAAGACAAAATAAACATTTTACCATTGGTACACGAATCGTATACCACAATACGTTGAGAAAAAAAGTGGGATGAGTTATGAGAAAATACTCGGCTAGATGAGTCTTTTGGCTCAGATTGGAGGCAAACAGGTCAGCTATGACTCAATTCATTGAAACATGCGTGGGCACTTCTGAGTCGCCAACTAGTCTTTTCCGAGTTATTAAATAATCAATGATGAATTTGTCCTAAACGAGTCAGAGCCTGGTCAAGTGAGTCAAGCATCAGTCCGTCCGGTGAAATGAATTGTGGATGGAAGTTTTTGGCGGCCGTTGGACGGAGACTGTACGTTTATTGACCTAAAAGATAATCCAATGCATCTACAGGTATCAACCGTAAAAAGGTGAATCATTTGTGTTTTTATGTTCAGAATAAAGCTTTATACAATATTATGTTACTATTATACAGATTATGTGGCATTTATGAAATAGGCCACTGATTTTGATTTTCATCAAAAATTCAATATTCAAATTTATTAAATCATTCGCGTCGTTAAAACATTATTATCCAGTTATTAAAGCAAATTACACACGGAAATGTCACTATAGGCCTAGAGTACAAGCACATTGGCCTAGGCTTAGTTACTAGGCTAATATTGAGTCAAAATCGAGTCGCCATGTAGTTCATTAATGAGTGACGGCTACTTTACAAAATTAGTAGGTAAATAAGTAAACACTAAATCACATGTGGGTCATACAGATCACTATTAATTATACTTTGTCAATAATATATATATGATATGATTTTTGTACGTCTAACAGGTTCAAGACTAAATATTAAAGAAAGATGCATTCTTCAAGACTAAGAGGTAAATCAGCCTATCGTAGGTCTTTATTTTGCCTTCAAATCTTATATAAACTATTATTTAGACGTTTATTCACATGACAAACCCATAATTAACTCCTTAGAACATCGAATAGCAGAAATTTAAATGGACTAGAACCCCCCCGAGATCCGAAACTTTAACGATAAAATGGATAATTGAGCCGTAGTTTCGTTTGTCCAGTACCGTTGCTACGATAATTAAACAAATACCTTACATCAGCAGTCATCATTTGATTGAAATTGTTAAATATTTTCATTTTTCATTGTCTATTTTTGTACTATTATAGCAAGAACGGACAGCTCTTGATCCAAATCTGACATAATGCATCTTAAATGGGTTGTCAGGGTTTTGCAAGTTTTTTTATGATATGTTTACTGATAAAGCGCTTCGGAAATTCACTTACAAGTTGTGTTGGGTTTTTTTTCTTTCAAGGCTGACTAGATGTTACTATTGGGTTTTTTTTCTTTCAAGGCTGACTGGATGTTACTATTAAAGCAGGTCCAACTTTATTAAAAAAAGACACAAAGAAAATGCTCTGTCCCACTGAAATTGTAAGTAAAATAGACTTTTAAATTTCACTTAATTCGGAGGGGTGGGTGTAATGTTATTTGACATTTAAACCATTTAAATATTAGCTGCTACTCAAAATATGATTAAAACACTGAAATGTTTATCCGGGAAATTCGTTTTTGTATCATTGCAGACACCATGCAGAGGGATTGTCATGGATAAATGAACAACTTATAGAACTGCAAATGCCAAAGATTTCTAAGACTTTTCAAATGTTAATGTGTTTTGGGAACATTGAACAGAATCTTACTGATCATTTACTATAAATATCTGTGTGAATTAAATACAAATGTATTTTATTTATAATATTTAAATTGGTAGAATAAAATACTTATATATTCGATATTATTCAAGTTTTAAACTGGCACAATAATGATCAAACAGACTTAGAAATATAATATTAAGTTATCTCGTTGTTCTGCTAACTATAATAGCTGGTTTGTTCAAAAGACACTGATGATTACACTGATGCAGAGGCTGATACATCAGACATAATAAAATTGTTCGCAAATGTGACATACTGGAATCGTACTCGTGTTTAATAACTACCAATATTTTACGCCTGCTTTGTGCAATGCCGAAAACGATATCAGTAAAAATAAATGAATTGTAATTTAATTTTAATAGGAATCGGTCTTATGTTGATTCATTTGGCTCGTTGTGTAGGCTAGTCATTTGACTCTTATATATTTGTATTGATTCACTTTACTAGTCATTTGACTCACTACAATTAGTCGCGTTACTCATCTGTTGTGTCACATGACTCAATAAAGTAGTCAAAGAACTCACTTTACCAGACGAGTCACTTGACTCACTTAACGAAAATGCGTCGTTTGACTCATTATTTGAGTCCGTGGCTCTGCGGCCGAGTCGCGCTCTCGCGGAATTTTCTCCTGCCGGCCGAGTGGCAAACAGATGTGAGTGTGGAAGAGAAGAGACGGCCGTCTCGGACGAAGCTGGCTCCCGAGCTTTTTCCCTGTCGCCGCCTCGCCCGCGTCTCGGACTGGACTGGAAACATATTATCTTTATGTACCAAAGGTTTCAGTGTCTTTTGATTTGCACATTTCAGGCCCTAACTTTATGGATTATTGTCCCTAATTGTATAAAAAAAATCTACCCATCTCTTGCAAAGTTTGGGCGTATCGTGCCTGGCAGCCGTTGGCTTTGTTTTCACTTTACCCGTCTGCCCGAAAAGTCAGATTGCCTGGAGCTTTCCCCCAGACAATTTTGGAAAATAGGGTTTGCATCTGAAAATGACGGAAAATTTCAATTATGAAGAAGAATTTGCGATATTGGCGCAAAAATTATATTTTGATATGAAGATTTTAAACATTTGAAGAAAGGAATACGACTTTAAGGTACCTATAATAGTTTATGAGATAAATGAACAGTTCGGAATCGGGTTAGAGTGCGACTTGTTTGAATGTTGAAGATTATCACGCCGTTTTGGGCGTCCAATTCATTCGTGGGCGCCTAACCAATCTCACTAGCAATATATAGCATGGGCGCCCATGATCTGATTGGTAATTATGCACTATGCGCGGCCCAATATTATAAGGCGCCCCACCAATCATGTCATTATGGGCGCCTATCCGGGCTAAAGTACCCCACAGATCAAGCCGTTTTGGGCGCCCCATCGGTTGTTCTGTTGTGGGTCGTTATGAGGCGCCTCACCATTTGGGGGACGGCTTATATATAACGACATGATTAGCGAGGCGCCCATAAAATCAAGTGACATTGGTTGGGCGCCAATCTCGTCGTGGGCGCCCCACCAATGTCACTCGGCTTTATGTGGCGCCTATACTATTATGGAGACGTTGGTCGTTGGCCTCGTATTATGTGGCGCCCATACTATGTGGATTTTTTCCCGATGGGCAAAGGGCCCAAGGGGGGGGGGCGGCTGACCCCTTGCCCCCCCCCCCCCGCTATTTACGGGTCTGTCAGGTACGTGTTCTTGCCCGTGAATACAGCAACTTCCAATTAATCGTTTACCCAGTCTACGTGAATCCCAAACAACCAATCAATCGTCGTCCCGGATAAAAATTTTGAAAATCTAACCGCCCCAAATACGTTTTTCTGATATTCTAGTCGGTGAGTTAAGCAACTCAATTATTTAAATTAGCACTTTGTTATGTAGGAAGATTCATCGTAAATCCGATATTTTTCATCATTAAAGGGAGACTACTCGATATATTTAACCAAGAGTTCTACGGTCAAATTAGTCAATCGTCTAAGTGGGTTATATCACACTGATCAGCAGTTAATATTCGCTAGGCCGCTACAATCACTGATAAGGGTGACATCGACGCGACTTAATTAGTCCCCCATATTAACTTTTTTCTTTCGACAAATTAAATTCTAAAACATTTTTTGTACGTATAAGAAAAATAAGTAAAGACGTTTGAAATATTTGTAGTTAAAAAGTATTTCCTATTTAGTGTAAATAGGTATTAAAATAAGTAAAAGGCATCATTTTGCCCAGAGCAGTTACGTGTTATGTAAACAATGCACGAGCCTTTGAGCCAATGATTGTCGCCACGTGATGTCCATGCACGTGTTGAGGACAGTCATCTGTGACAGAGATAATTCGTATGTATTTCTCTATGAAACAGATTGGGGTTATATATATAAACAAATTATTGATACACTTTTCTTGCAGTATTGCCTAACAAAACAAATTAATATTAAATATTGCAACGAAATCACTCAAATAAGACTCTCAGGCTATAATCTTTTACATCGAAAAGGGAAGATATAATAAAATTAAAAGATGTTGTAGAATTTGTTCAAACTGCAATTTTGGAAGTTACCGATGATGAAAACATTTTACTTTAATCTTCCCATATACGTATTGTATGGTTAGAAATATAAAGTAATACCCCTTTTACCAACCCCAGTACATATTTATAAATGACTGTATAAATTAATCTAAGGAATTTTGTTATATTTTGCACACAAGCAGTGTACATAGAAAAACGTTTGCTCCTAATATTTAATCCATGGTGTATATATAAGTTTGATATTGTTTTTGTACATATTGCATTTATTTGTTTTATTGTTTACTGTGTGTTATACCCGGTGAGTCGTTGACATATAGGAATAAAAAAAACGAGATCGTTTTCTTGTAATAATGAGATAGCTATATTTTTTTTTTTTCATTTCATTGACCCCGGTGGTCTTCCCTGGGATATGGTTTTACATCATCGATCACAGTTAGCAGGATGGACGTACTCTGTGCCCTCCAAAACAAAATGCAAATAAAATTCAGGCAAAATTTTGACCACTTGTAATTATAAGATATTTAGAATTGTTTTGTTATTTTTCATTTGATTGACCCCAATGACCTTCCGATTTGCAGTTTCGAATATATGAGGTCACCCCGCATTTCGGCTATACAACATTATATTTATCAACCGATCTCACTGAAACTCACGGAATATAACAGATTTCGGCCACTCCCGGTTACCAGTTTCGAAGATGTGGGCAATCCACCTCTGCTCTGGTCACGAGATCGTTTTCTTGTAATAATGAGATAGCTATATTTTTTTTTTTTCATTTCATTGACCCCGGTGGTCTTCCCTGGGATATGGTTTTACATCATCGAATCACAGTTAGCAGGATGGACGTACTCTGTGCCCTCCAAAACAAAATGCAAATAAAATTCAGGCAAAATTTTGACCACTTGTAATTATAAGATAGTTAGAATTGTTTTGTTATTTTTCATTTGATTGACCCCAATGACCTTCCGATTTGCAGTTTCGAATATATGAGGTCACCCCGCATTTCGGCTATACAACATTATATTTATCAACCGATCTCACTGAAACTCACGGAATATAACAGATTTCGGCCACTCCCGGTTACCAGTTTCGAAGATTTGGGCAATCCAGCTCTGCTCTGGTCATTTAATGGATAAAATGTACAGGCCCTTATTTGAATATCACCGACCACACCAAACTGATAAACAGTTAATATTCGCTAGACCGCTACAAATTCTGAGAAGAATGACATCGGTGCGAGTAAATTAGCTCACAAAATTTTATTTTATTTTTTTTTGCAAATTAAATTATATTACATTGTACATTGTTTCAAAGTGTTAGAAAAATAAATACAGGCGTTTAAAGTGTATTATTCCTATTTGGGAACATAAAATACATGGAGGAGACAGGGGCGTAAAATGTGGAATTTATAGATCCATATTTATAAGAACCTCAACTTTAAGTGAATTTTCACATGGCCGCTAATATCACTGAAAGGGATGACATAGGTGTGGGTTAATGAGCTCGCGATATTCATATAAATTTTGTCCTTCTGCAAATCGAATTCTAGAACAATAAAGGTGTTTAAAATGTACCTGGATAAAATATATTTTCTATTTAGTGTACCATTCTGTCCGGGACAGTCTACGTTGAGCTATCGAGCCAATGAAATGAATTGAAATAGGGATTAACGTCCTACTAGTACTGTTCTGCTCCGAACTGGGCTAATGAAGACGGGCATCATACAGTGTGCTATGAGGGAAATTTTACCCGGACAGCGGCACTGTTATATGTGTACACGGGACCTCGGTTTTTCACTCCGAACGACTAGACAGCTGTTCTTGTCAGGCCCTCCGTCCTGCATCACTGACAAGGGGGAACCTCGCCAATGATCGACGCAATCTGATCAAAATACAGATCTATATTTCGTTTCGTTTTGTTTATACTTTCGTGATCCAACCTACAATCTGTTTCACAGAGGACTAGGAAATTAAGTCTTCTAATATATCTGTAAAGATGACTGTCTTCAACACATGATGTCATATCGAGCGGCGTCTATCATTGGCTCCGAGCACTCCGGTTTCCTCAAACTGCTAAAGACCCCTGCGCGTAAGCGAATTATTGAAATAAAATTGAAACCATATGTTAGTCCCAAAATTACCTAGTTTTTGTCGAGTGGACGTTAAACCCCATTTCTCTCTCTCTGTCTATCATTGGCTCAATATGGCACGTGCATTGTTTACATAAGACGTCGACGTCGCTGATAAGGATGATATCAATGCGACTTAATGAGCCCCTAATATTAACTTTTCTCCTTCGACAGATTAAATACTAAACTATTTTTTTATGTATTAGAAACATAAATAAAAACGTTTGCAGTAGGACTATTTGTACGTAAAATTGATATCCTATATATTGTAAATGGGGATTAAAATGGGTAAAAAGCACCATTCTGCGCGAACCAGTTACGTCCTATGTAAACAATGCACGCGCCATTATTGAACCAATGAATGACGCCTCGTGGTGTGATTGCACGTGTTGAAGACTGTCATCTTTTACAGAGATATTAGAGGACTTTCTTAATTCTCTATGAAACAGACTGTAGTACGTAGTAAAGGCAAGTTCGAAATTTTGAACTATAAAAACAAAACGAAACAGGATCTTCACGTGTTATTTGTCTGTATATTTTTCTATTTTATTATTATCAGACCTCGGTTTACTACGTGTTGTTTTGTATATCATATTATAAAGACCTACAAAATGCCATAGTTGAAAACCAGCTAAATAGCAACAATGGTAGATTATAAATAAAATGTCTATTAATTAAATTCAGTTTCAAAGGAAGTCTTATTAAACTGGGATTGAAATATGTCATCACCGTTTGCATAGTCTCGCTCAATCAGACGTTCCGAATCAGCCAATCAGAATTCTAATGGTGTATGTGCTGTGTGAAGTGACCGGTTTCAGGTGAAATATTTAGCGATATTCTTCAATATAATGAAAATACTAAGGTTTTTGTAACATACGCCGTTCATTACCCGCATTTTATATTAGACTTTTAGAACTTAGTTTTCAATCATATGATCTGTGTTATTTCATCAGTCAAAGGATAATAAACAACAAAAAGTTGCCTTGCAAAACCTATCAAATACCCGTTTCTTTGCTGATGTGGCATGTACACTAACTAAAGCGATAAATCTAGGCCCGGTAGCCTACCCAGATGATATTGATAGTCGTTGATAGTTTTAACTATGTCATAAACCACCAATCAGTAGAACACATAGTATTATTATGATATGTATGAGAAATCGATATTTTTTCTTGTATTTTAAACATTGCAAAGGTATTCGTTCGAGTGGTCGTCGTAGCTATTCAAAGTGCAATCCACCAAGCATGCCAAAGGGAAGAAGGGTGGATGTTATTAATGTTAATGATATAATTTTATACAGATTGGAATATACATTGAGACATTGTCCATCAGTGTTAATATCTGTGTATTTAACGTGCAGACATGTTGTCAGAACATTATCCATGTAAAAATACCTACTTTATCTTCCTCAAACTCAAACCCCCAAAAGTTGCATGAACCAGGCTGATGAAAACAGACATACACACTTAACTAGTGCTGGTATGATATATCGATGTATCGCGATTCATCTTCTCACGATACACGTATTGAATTGCGAGATGCTAAATCAATCTCTAAAATGTTATTTGTTGCATCAGTATAGTAAGTCACTTTTAATTATCCAGAGGTTACACACTCAAAAACTTAAATTGTTTTGGTCCTTATTTTGATTTGACCTGAACAGTAATTGCAATTTTCTTTCCACAGTTTAGTGACTCCAATAAAAATTAAAATATTGATTTATCCTGAATTGTTTCTTGGTAAATACTAAATATTGACCTGGTAATGAAGTGGGATGCGAATCATATCAAAGCACCTGAATTGCAATACATCACAGGAGTCTGACCTTCTATCCGTATATATATGCATACACCGTGTCGTACTTGACAATATGTAATAAAAAGAACAGGAGTGCAATGCCTGTCTAAGAATCGATTTTACCTGCTCACGCTTCAGCTCAGTTTTATTCAACAATTCGTGCTGTCGGGCAATCTAACCTCTGCCGATTCACTCAGATATGTTTTTTCTTCAATCTCGTCGTTTTAATTTGAATAAATACTCCCACAAAACGATATCCTAGCCACTTGTTTCCAATATTTACATTATTTTCCGCCATTTCTACTTTGTCCGAACCTCCATGCGCTGACGTCACGCTACGTAGTAAATGTTAAAACTCATAACATAAAAATTAGCCACAAATAAAATTCAAAATAGGTTAAATTGTGTGTTTTGCATTTTTTAATGAATAATGAAAAAACTTCACACAGTGGTAAAATATCAATTTATAAAAAAAAACAAAATTTAAAAACAAGCACTGTTTTTAAATTTTTTTTTTTTTATAAATTGATATTTTACCACTGTGTGAAGTTTTTTATTATTCATTAAAAAATGCAAAACACACAATTTAACCTATTTTGAATTTTATTTGTGGCTAATTTTTATGTTATGAGTTTTAACATTTACTACGTAGCGTGACGTCAGCGCATGGAGGTTCGGACAAAGTAGAAATGGCGGAAAATAATGTAAATATTGGAAACAAGTGGCTAGGATATCGTTTTGTGGGAGTATTTATTCAAATTAAAACGACGAGATTGAAGAAAAAACATATCTGAGTGAATCGGCAGAGGTTAGATTGCCCGACAGCACGAATTGTTGAATAAAACTGAGCTGAAGCGTGAGCAGGTAAAATCGATTCTTAGACAGGCATTGCACTCCTGTTCTTTTTTATTACATATTGTCAAGTACGACACGGTGTATGCATATATATACGGATAGAAGGTCAGACTCCTGTGAATACATATAATGACTGTCACAATACCCAGCACTAACATTGCCATAAACCTTGCAGTTGATATAGTCAGGTGTATTTCTACCTATCAGTACTCTTCATTGATTTCCAACTGTCAAGGGTTCCATTACGTCCTTTGGCACAACACAAGAACCATGTTTATTCATCATTTTTCCTTCTCGGAGACTATAGAGTCTCTGTCCTGCACTTCTTGACCATCGGAAACTAGACTGAAACTTTCCCAGCAATCGCCCAAATAAGATTGAACCTCAAAACGTATGGTTAACCCTTAAGCTGCTGAATTGTTGACGTCATATACATGCATGACGTTGGGTGCCTCTACTAAAACTGGTGTACCCCGGTAGCTGCCAGAATCTGCAAATCAGCACTGACACTGTAAGGAAAAGGGTTAATGTGCCAAAGTCACCAAGCCACTGCATGTATAGAAATGGTTCCACTACTGCTTTCTTCCGTCTTACCCCATTCGCAGTAGTGGTTTTTCCTACAGAGTTCCTTTGCGCAAGTTTTTTAGTCAAATGACTACAAAAAGTTTACTGGCCTATAGCTCGCTTAATTTACAAATAAATTGACCCCAAACAGTATTGCACGCAGCTTAACATATAATAAATCAATTCTTATTGAAATAAAGGTGAGGTCTTACCGCATAATTATATGATTTGATGAAACCCATCTCCTACGCGAAATTTCAACTTGCCGGCTGTCATTTCCGCAAGTTGTATGTTACGTCATTAGGCCTACAACATAAACAGGGCTATGCAGAGAAAAACTGTTCGGTAACTATTTTAATGGCCCAGTCTTCACTATTTGTGATAGAATTACTTATTTTAATACAAACTGCAATGATGTGTGTTGACAATTGTGCGTTTGAACCTATTTGAACTTGCGTAAGGGGTCTTAGACTGTACCAATTGTTACCTTAAACACAGTTTAAGGTAACAAGTATAGTTACTGGGCAATTCCACGGTAACGGACATACATTTTGCACTCGTCATATTTTGAATACTTCCAATATTATCTAACCATGAATAATTAACTGTTTGGGTTTTATATAGTATTAAAGACATATATTTCAAGTATTAAATGACATATGATTTTATTTATTCCTGAAAATCGGAAATAAATATTGGCTCCTCAAAGTATAGGTAACGGACGTACAGAAATGAACACCATGATTTACCTGTATGAACATAGTTGCAAAACTCTGTGAATTGTCCTGTGGAATCCAACAGTTTTTATCCCTGTAAGAAAGGGCACTACTACTAGATGTGATTTGTATGATCACTTCTCACATTTGGATTCTTGTAATCCAGTAAATTAGAAATTATTGTGGTAACGGACGTAGATATTTTCTGGTAACGGACGTACGAGTGCAAATTGCTAACCCATTACATGAGATATGTAAACTTTCAGGTAATGGGACTGATAGATAATACTAATTATTAACTCATTTGAATTAATGGAGCAGTTACCTTCTTAAAAACATCACTCCTTACATAAAATATTGCGACCTTAAAATTTTGGTAACGGATGTACATTTTTACCCTAAAATTTTATTAACGGACGTGCATACATCTATGAAACCCCAAATGATTCAGAGAATTTGGTCAAAATGTTTTCTTTCTACAGTCATAATATCAAGAATGGGTGATGTAAGCTTATGAGTTTTTGAACATTTCCATAAATAAATATAAATGAAAGAGCTAAAATGTAAATATTTGATAACATGAAATATCGTAAAAAGTAACGGACGTACATGTACGAAAACCCAAATTATTCTGATAATTTTGGCAAATCTTTTCTTTTTTTGGTCATTATAATAAGAATGGGTTATTTTAGCTTTAGATATGAAATTTTAAACAATTCCATTCATAAATATGAATGAGAGAGAAAAAAATGTGAATATTTAGTAACGGACGTACATTCTCATAGCGATATTTTTCAATGTTGGTTACTTTCACAAAAATATGTTATTTGCATATTCTAATGTATAAATATCATGTTTATATACATTGTCAGATAACTAATGCCAAATCATACATTATGACTTAGAATTATCCAACAAACACAAAGGAAGAAAATACCTAAAAATTATAAATTCAACATTTGCAACGTACACCTCGACAAAAGACTAAATAAAAAAAAAATTGGGAACAATTTCTGACAAAATTTGAGTTTGTCTTCAAAATATAGATTATTTCTCACCATAAAACACTATTTTTATCCACTTTTCAACTAATTAAATTTTTCACCTAATTGTATACTTTAGCGTGGAATTGCCCTACTACTACATGTATAGCACTTCTTGACCAGCGGAAACTAGACTGGAACTTTCCTAGCAAACACCTAATTAGATAGAACCCGAAAACACTAAGATTAATGAGCCAAAGTTACCTAGCCACTACATGTACATGCTTATAGCTTATAAGAGTCATGCAATATTTGATTTGCCCAAATATGTTTAAATTGATATTAATTTTCTTTTTTTCAGGGTTGTTAAATTAAGAAGTTCAAAATGAAGAGCTCTAGTGCGCCTTTTGGGGCAGGCTGGTTGTTGCGTATGTCTCCCCAAAAACAAGATACTTTGTTGAAGTTGATGATTCTCACAATAGCTGCTGTTTTAGGTAAAACATTGGATTAATTTTCTTAAATATGCTTACCAAATTTGCATACAGAATATTCCAAGACAAGCTTTTCCAGGTTAAGTACATGTAGCTTGAATGTTTACAAACAGTAACACTAACAGACAGTAACCCTAATGAAATTAAAGGCAGTGTCAGGATTTGTTAAAGTTGAAATATGAGGTGTGTCTTTGGGTTAAGCATTGTAGATTTTTTTTTTAGTCTGGTAAGCTACTTCCATTCTTCTGAGAGTAATTGTATTGATGAATGCGTATTTTCCAGCCTTTTCCACCAGATTGTTTTCAGTACTCCAGTTTGAAAGTGTTATTCATGAATTTGATCCTTACTTCAACTACCGAACAACACTCTTCCTTGCGGAAAAGGGATTTTACAATTTTCATAATTGGTTTGATGACCGAGCTTGGTATCCTTTAGGTCGTATTATTGGTGGTACTATTTACCCAGGTAAGAATGTTAATTTATTATAGACCACAATTTTCATCCTTAGGTGGGATATGGGTGGTCATGCGGCCTAACACGCATGCTTTTGCGTCAGCTTGACAAACCTTTAACGTGTCAATTTGTTCAGAATAGAATGTTAAACCCCATTTCATTTCATTTCGGATAACTCGTATAACCCCTTAGGATCACAAGAATTAAAGGTATATTCCCGGGTACAAACTGGGTGATTTGATGATATATTAGAACTACAATCTGATTAAAACACAGATCCAATTTCGTTTCGTTTTTTTATAGTTCAAAATTTCATTTTTACTTGTCTTTACTACTCTTGGATCTGGAGGACTTGTTATTTAATCCGTGTTCTGGCTGAAATGAGGGGTCAGCCAATCAAATGGTCTGTCGAATCGACCGTTTGACCTTTTCATGCGTGGAACTGTGGGTAGATATTACCAGCCAACGACGTCTATACTATAAACACCAGCGGATAGAAATCATAACAAAACAAACGTAGATTTTGAAAAGCATGGCGGTCGCTGATTGGTTAATCGAATGACTGACGTTATCGGGTCAAATGTCCCGTGCTTGATACCTGACGTCATAGAACGTGAGCTTCCACTATAACTAGTTAGATCTACATGAGTGTAGGCCATCGAAAGTATAGATCTATATTTTAATTAGATTGTTAGAACTAAAAACATATTCAAACTAATTATTTTATCATAATTTTGCTTCAAATCATTCTCAAAACATTGTAATTGACGAGTATAGCCTGCTATAAAAATCTATCGAAAGAGACCATGTTTGCGTCAGGCGATTACCCCGCCCTGTGACCAATGGCAACGGCTTCGAAGGACAGGGGAGAATGCATTGCATACACAAGACGATGTTGCCTGTAAACGCTGACTATTTACTACAAATATCGAATCCTAATTAAATTCTTGGATTATCCACTGCCCGTGTCTTTTTTTGTGATTTTTATCCCAGAAATTGTTGTACATATAACTCTTCATAAAGTTTTTCAACATGTACACAAATCGCTCAAGTTTGCGTGCAGCCTTCAACGCCAAGCGTGCAGGTATCCTTATTCGTTGGGTTGACTATTAAGGGAACCCCTTACATTTTTGTCCTGTATACGCTCCATGAGTGTTTTTCAGGGAATCCAGTATTTTTCTAGTAAGATTGGATATCTCTACTTTCCATATACTAGTATACCAAATTGTCATACTTTTATAGGCAATAACCACCCGATAAATACTTATCTGGGAACCCAACTTTAAATGTGTATTTGATGGTTATGGTTATGCAGAACAAAAGCCCATCTTTCCTAGTTGTATTATTCTTTAAGCCTGAAAAGTTTTCTAAATTATTATTTATACATTAATTAACTTATCCAGATCATAATCAACTCTCGATTGCATCAGATTTCTCTGATATTAAATAGATTAGAATGGTTCAGCCATATTTTGCTTAGAACTAAATCAACTTGATGTGTTTTTTCCACGCCCTCTGGTTTCTTGAAAATAGTAAGACGAAGAAACAAATTGCTGTACTACTTGGACAACTGAGCTGCTGTGGGTGTATGTTTCATTGCCTTTTCAGCCAACAATCATGTCAATAATCACATTGATTATGTCTTACCAGATTCTGTTCAGTATATTTAAAAGATTCTATGGTTATATTCATTGCTTTACATTTGTATTGTAGGTTTAATGGTAACCTCAGCAGCAATCTATAATATTTTAAACTTTATAAATATTACGATTAATGTCAGAAATGTTTGCGTGTTCCTGGCCCCACTGTTTGCTAGCTTTACAACTGTTGTTACATATTTGTTCACCAGGGAACTTAAAGTAAGTAAAGACCTTTTTTCAGATAGATTAACCCTTTCAATACCCTAGTTTCTCAAAATGTTTTAGAGAAAAATGATGTAGTTCAAGCCCATGTGACCAAAACCTCCTGAAACTACTTTTTTGTTTCTGTGAAATGTGAGTAGCTGTGCCACAGCAATTGAAGTGACTCTGGTGGTCATAACACACTACATTAACTTTCTGTAAGACATGATGACTGGGTCCCATTCACTAAAACAGCCTAAATGAACAAGAACGTCGTCGAGTTGTTCAGATGGTATGAAAAAATAAGGTCCTGTGTACACGTTGGCATCCACGCAAAAGAAGCCTTGACAGTTATAATTTGATTCAAGATTAGACCATACTGCTACTGTCAAGAAAATTTCACTCGAAGCACACTGTATGGAAATGACTGTTTTCATTGGCCCTATAGGTGCTGAAAAAAGTAGGCGGGTTATTATAAAAAAAGGTTGTAATATAACTGTACACAAGAAGCTGTTAACCATAGCAACCTGTAACAAGTGGGTTAATATAATTATGTTTATGAATTATAGGATGCTGGAGCAGGTTTAGTAGCAGCTTCAATGTTAGCTATTGTACCAGGTTATATCTCCCGTTCTGTAGCTGGTTCCTATGACAATGAAGGAATTGCTATCTTCTGTATGTTGTTGACATATACACTGTGGGTAAAAGCCGCCAAGACAGGATCTCTATTCTGGTCTGTTCTCTGTGCTTTAGCTTATTTTTACATGGTAAGTTTTAAAATATTTGAATAACAATTGAATTAAAGTGGCAGCGACTCTTTGATATACGCCTAAGTAAAGTTTTGTAGGTTTTGTAGATATGGACTGTTAAACACAAAATCTGTTAAGTAGCGAAATACAAGGTTGATTACAAGCAGTGACTGTATCTCTTCTCGGTTGTTTGTAAGCACAGATTCTGGAATTTGCAGGAAAAATTATCATCCACAAATGGGACCAATAAGATCTTAACCAGACGAATCAATGGTCGTCATTCCTAAAAACAATGAGAATATTCATGATTATCCAGTATCATTCATGATTGTCAATATCATTTATCGGGGAAGTGTAATAAATAATTGGAACCAAGTGGAAAAATTCAACTGGAAATGTTTGATAGTTACCTCCCTTTACCACATTAAATGCCATATCATTAAAGGATAAAGATTTGAAATTAAAATGTGTCATACTCTTTAGGCAATGCGACAATCAAGTGAAAAGGGGATTTTATGATATCGACCAACCATGCCAGCTCTGACATTTTTGTTGTATTTATTTACGTCACAATTCTACTTTAATCGGGGCTGACAGAACTATGACAAGACTCTATTCCGCAGTGTTCGATTACAATTCTGCCAATTCATGATGTTCTGGACTGACAATCAAGCATCCCCTTTGTTTTATATTTATATTGTTTTGTTTCTAGGTGTCGTCATGGGGAGGATATGTTTTTCTCATTAACTTGATTCCACTTCATGTTCTTATTCTCATGTTTACTGGACGATTCTCTCACAGAATCTATGTTGCCTACTCATCAGTAAGTACATCAACATTTACACACTACACCTCTGTTTTAAAATTTTGAGTCTTACTCATTCAGTCCTTCTCACGAATTGGAAAAGTTATTTCTCAGAAAGATGTCTACTGTTTTGAATGTAATCAGATTACTATCGCAAGGTTGTACATATTCTGTCCCACACAAAGTTACTTAATACTAATCTAATTGTAGGAGGGGTCCGGTGGCAGAGTGGCATGATTTAGATTCTCAGCTTATATGCGACACGGAGTAGGATCGCTTGTCCAACCCTGTGGGGTTTCCCTGGGTCCTACGGTTTCCACCAACTGGTTAAATCCCCCACACACAAGTGAATTATTGAAATAAAATTCAACCATATGTTAGTCTCAGGTTGTGTGTAGGACTTCATGATCATCCTCTTTGGAATTAATAATTTTATTGATGAGCATTTTCCATATTATATCATTTCTTTTCAAAATGTTCAAGGCCATTGATATGTGTTAGCAAGCTAATATGATAAGAATCTTTTTTTTAGGTATATTGTATTGGAACCATATTGTCGATGCAGATAGCTTTTGTTGGATTCCAACCAGTTCAGTCTAGTGAACACATGGCTGTAAGTATTTAGTTGTGTTTGAGTATTTAGTAGTATACACTTAAAAGCCTTGAAAAAAGGCACCTGTCACAGACAATGTCAGGCACAAATTCAGGCTTTGTCAGGCACCAAACCTCTTGTGCCTGTCATTCTGTCCGGCACCGATTTGTCTTTTTTATTGATATTATTAATACATGTCCAGCACGTAGTTGAAAATGTGAGGTTCTATTTCATAAGTGGCTGACGTTTTTTTATGTACCTGTATACTTGAATATATCAGAATTTCATGTAGGATTTATACAGTTGGCACGCTTGTAGGTCATCCTAATTCATAGATGTGAAACAAATTTTGAGTTGTTTCCCAAATTATCAATATCTTGATTTTGTCCCCGCTTGCTATGTGTTTGTCAGCTTTCAAGTAGAACTGAAGATAATTATTTTCAGTGCCATTTAGTAATTGAAATGGAAATACATATTTTATATTATATCATTGCTTACTGAAGAATAGAGAAAACATTGAAACGCTGCTCAGTAATTGTATCCCATAGAATTGAATCCTATGTAAAAGATATTGAGATTTTAAATAATTAGTTTCGTTTTATTTTTCCTATGTCTAAGATTTATAAAGGATATAGGTAAGTTGACTGGTTTATTGTTATCATTTCAAGATATTAAACTTGGATTATAATCACATACATTTTTATTTTATTTCAGGCTTTGGGTGTATTTGGATTGTGCCAGATTCATGCTTTTGTTGATTATTTGAGAAGTAAGCTGTCTGTTGAACAGTTTAACTTGTTGTTTAAGAGTTTAGTTTTGATCTCTGGTTCTGTTATGTTTGGTGCTGCTGCAGTTGCTACTGCTGCTGGAAGTATCCTTTTATTGAAGTCATTATTGGGCTTTATATGTTGCCACTAGACTCATTTAACTTATTAATTCAAGTTATGATATTGGGAGCTGTGGTAGCTCAATGTAGAGGGTGCTAATGTACTATACAGAAGGTCCATGATTTTTCAGCATAGTTTTTCCTTGTCAGTGGTGTAGGACAATAACAAGTTGTTTACAACAACTCTTCCGGATCATAGTGTAGTAAAGACAAGTAAACAAAATTTTGAACTATAAAAAACAAAACGAAATAGGGTCAGTGTTTTAATCAGATTGTGTAAGGGAAAGGATTTTTTTGCAGAACTGACAACTTTCCACCATGAATTTGTTATGGTTATGTCTTGCATTAGAACTGAAATTAAACTCCTTAACATAAAATAGAAATTTCACCATGGACTGGTCGATTCTACTCCCTGTTGGATCCATCTTATGCGAAAAATAACATTCCTATTATTGCTTCTGTATCTGAACATCAGCCTACAGCCTGGAGTTCTTTCTATTTTGATCTACAGTTATTAGTATTCATGTTTCCTGGTAAGTATATACAAATAGTCCCATACTAAAACATTGTAAGGAACCCAGGGGCTGTGTTGTCTCGCTAACCTGTAGGTCCTGTGTTGATCCTGGTATTGACGGAGAAAGTTCATTGGGATTTGCCTGCGTGGTTCCTCCATGTCAATGACGTAAGACGAAGGGCCTGGCAAGGAACAACGTATAATCATTTGATTGGGACAAAAAGCTAAGATCCCATGTACACTTTTGCATATGGTATGTAAAAGAGCCCTTGATAGTTGTAATTTGATAATATGAGTTGACTGTGGCGCTGCTGTCCAGGCAAAATTTACCTCATGGCCATCTCCATTAGCCCAGTCAGTGCAGAACAGGAGGTCGTTAAACTTCATTTCATTTTGTAGGAACCGTAAATTTATGGTAAATCGACATTCAGAAGAGTAATTTGAAAATGTTTTTCACACTTAAATTATACATTTTGAATAGTGTAGGATCTTTAGATAAGATCCTACCTTGTGGGGCTTTTTTTTGGTGTTTTGGTCCCACAACTGCACACAAGCAATTTATTGAAAAATATATATCATATGATAGCCCAAAAGTTTTGAATGGATGTTAAAACCCCATTTCTCTGGGGTTTTGATAATGTGATATTTAAAGACCACATCAAATGATTCAAAAAATTGTTACGTACGGGTATTCAATAGTTACAAAATCCATTTTACCGCAAGTTCAAACTAATCTGATTAAAATTAATTCAGATATTTACGTTTTAGTATCCGACTGCCAAAAACGGTTTTCAAATTTTCAATTACAACCTTAATCTGGTTGATTGGCTGGTGACGTCACAGGCACTACACATAGTATACACATCATCTGTACAATATATCACATAGCCAGTTGACACGTGTGTATTTGTCGGTCCAATAAACATTTGACTGGCGTAATCATTAACGCATAATTATTTACACGTAAGTTACATATCACTATATCAGTCAAAGCATTTTCAAAAGCCGACCTTTCTCGTCTTGGGTTGTATGTAATAGATTATATATTTGTGACTAGAATATTACCGAGTGTATTTCAAGATGCCATATTACCGTTGTGTTATTGAGAGTTGTGGAAATCCCAGCAAGGGAAAGGGGAATAATGTACCGGCGTTACATAAATTTCCCAACAATGAAATCGTACGGAAAAATTGGAAAGGTTTGGAAACAATTCAAATCCTGATTGGCAACCTACAGTCACAACAGTGATATGCAGTGAACATTTTACGAACGATTGCTTAATTACCTATACACACCCGGCGTGTGTATTTATTAACGCCTGACTGATTCCTTAATTCCCCTAATTAAATAAAACAATTGACTACGGAATAATTTGTTTTGTAATACATTTTAATTCAAGATCCATTTTAAAATTTGTTTCATTATGTTCGGCCGTTCTGTTTTCTCACGGCAGCGATTTTAATACAATCTACCATCGTGTGCAGTCCAAACGATTCGAGATACATTTTCGTCAGTATTGTGGTTCTAATTTAGAAGGGTAAATATCATTTTTTGTTACGCCGGCCACATCAATTTGTAATAATGAATATCGAATACACTTGATCAAATGTGGAGTTCCTGGTGCCGTTTGGTGAGTGATTAAACTGTCAATTTAATTGTAAAATACTTGTATTCTTTATAAAAAAGTTAAATGATGTTAGACATTACAACATTATCTTATCACAAACGTATATCCATCGAAGGATTTATATTTAGATGTTGTTTAAACACCAATCAACAAATAATACGAGGCTACTTTATTACAAAAACATCGGTGAGCAAAGAAAAAGATAATTACCTATTCAACATTCTTAATTACTTTACTGTTAAAATTTAGTCTGATTGATTAATGACAGGTACATTTTTTAACGACACTACACTTGCGATACACATAGATAGTTAGGTGATTCTTCTCAATCTGTTAATTCTAACGTATATTGAGATATTTCTTCGTATTTCATTTTTACGGTCTATTTCAGAGTAATAACGTCAAATTCGCAAGCAGAAATAAAGGCGCCGTACGTCGATAACGGATCGGTCATTTACAAATCGCGTTTCAATCACGTTTGAAATTTATGATATATTTTGCGTGACCACATCTTTTTACTCCTATACTCTTTTACTCGGGGAAATTCGAACCACAATACTCTTCTGACGAAAATATATCTCGAATAGATGGGACTGCACACATAGGAGAGTGTATGACATCGCTGCCGTGTGAAAATGAACGTATCTCGAATCGTTTGGACTGCACACGATGTGGTACATTGTATTAAAATCGCTGCCGTGAGTAAACAGAACGACCGTACATAATGAAACAGATTCTAAATTCGAACAATAAACTTCTGACGAAAATGTATCTCGAATCGTTTAGACTGTACACGATGGTAGAGTGTATTAAAATCGCTGCCGTGAGAAAACAGAACGACCGTACATTATGAAGAAAATTCTAAATTGGATCTTGAATTAAATTGAATTATAAAACAAATTATTCGTAGTCAATTGTTTTATTTAATTAGGGGGATTAAGGAATCAGTCAGGCGTTAATGAATACACACGCCGGCTGTATATAGGTAATTAAGGAATAAACATTCTGAATATGCATTCGGTCACTGTGACGTCACTGGCGTCTGAGGGGATTAAGAGTGTTTTCAATAATTGGCAAAGTCGTTTTTACGGGAGGTCTATTTTTACGACTTTGAATGAAGATAGCTGATTTAATTTTAGTGGGATTGATGTGAATTTGCCGTAAAGTGGATAAAATAACCATGGACTGCTCACATAGAGAAGTTTTTAGGGCTATTTTATGTGCACTTTAATGAAAATGATGTTTGATATATTTCAGTTGGTCTCTATTACTGTTTCTCTAAATTAACTGATGCCAATATATTTATTATTATTTATGGTGTTACCAGTATCTACTTCTCAGTATGTAAAAATTCTTCTAATACAAATATTTATAGTTCATTATCCATGTTCACAAATACACAACTGGTCCATCCTAAAGGGGTTGTGTGTGTGGAGGGGGAAGACACTTGCTCGTTAACCCTTACATCCAGGGTTTGATCCTGGTGTTGATCCAGAGTACTTCAAGATTTTCCAAGGTGTTGTTCCCGATTTGTTCCCCCCTCAGACTGTCTGGTAAGGAACAGCATTTGGTGGTTCAGATAGTACGAAAAACTGAGGTCGAGGGTACATGCAGGAAACACTGCTGTCTGAGCAAAATTTAGCCCCGCAGGTGAAGAACAGTAGGGCGTTAAAGCCCATTTCATCCCATCCAAAGGCGTTGAGTCCTATAGGTAGACAAGACTGTTTGAGAGTTTAGGAGTCTGGAGAAATCCTGGCAAGGAAAAGCATCTTGTCGATCAGATGGTACAATAAACCAAAATCAGCTAACGCTTTTTTTTACGGCAAACAGCCAAATAAAAACATACCTTTCCATTGTGCCAAGGCATCGTTAACTGATCTGTTCATAACCTCACTAATTTTGCGAGCAGACAGCAGTTGTTCCGAATATATATTACATCTTGTGTATTATACAAGATCAGAAGCATAAAGATGAAAAGAAATAGATTTATTTATCGTCATTTGAAATAGTTGCTAAAACAGTAGTGATATCACAGACATGTTTTTGGTCGTTGTAAATGAATGAAATGAGACTATGTTATTGCAGGGTGTTATGGTGCGTTTAATGTTGGTTCTTGCACCTGTTATGTGTATATTATCTGGTATTGGAGTGTCGTCCGTCTTAAATACTTACATGAAGAATCTGGATGTATCAACAAAGAAAGATAAAAAACAGAAAAAATCTGACAATACTTACCCCTTGAAAAACGAGGTGAGTTTTAAAAAAGCCCTAACATTACACTACAAGTATGGTATGGTCTAAAATGGTAGTTTTAGCGATAGTTTCTATTCATACCGTGTAATTTCAAAACATCGTTCAATAAATGATAAAACTCGTTGAAAATAACAAAAACGGTTTAATTAGTACCATGGTTTAGATTAATAGCAACGGGTTTAGTTTCTCCGAGATGCGTTTAAAAATGGACGATCCGTGCACTTATTTATGGCGATCATTTATTGGCCGAGCGGTTGAGTTTCCCCGAGATGGGTTTAAAAATGGACTTCCCGTTCACTTATCTTTGATGTCCAGTTATTAGACGAGGCGTCGAATTTCCCGAGATACGTCGAATTTCCCGAGATACGTATATAAATCAACATACGAATAATTTATCTATGGTGTTTTATAAGATAAAACTTGTAATTTCCCGCATGCCGTTTATCCGATCAATTCATTTTGATTACGATTATTTACATACGAAGTACGAATAAAAATTTGAGTGTAAAAAAATGCGCACACATAGATATTCACCTTACTGTGTCGTACTATATATTATCCATTAGCCTATAAAAATAGTATTCCACCATTGAGAAATACGTCAAAAATCGGTAAATCACGATATTCACCTTACCGTGGCCGTACTATATATTATCCATTATCCTATTATACAATCAGAACTCGGTAAATCACATAGGTAATGCATCTTCATTAAATCACAAATGAATTAACGTGTATATGTGGTCAGAAGTCAACCCCACAATGGCGGTTCGATAGACCCGCGAGATAGTTAGACATGTACTGGCGCCAAAAGAAGTCACCCAGGAAATACGCTTCAATGATTGGTGCCTTGATGTTACGTAATCGCGGGATTTGGGTCAATAAAATATTGACTTTAGTACAACGGTTTTTGTTACACCTAAATCAAACCATATTGCATTATATCACAGGTGCATTTATCACAAATAATGCAGGTAGAAGTTATAAAACAAAAGCATTCCAGCAATCAAACAATTAATCCATACTGTAATAACGGCGTGCGTATTCAAAAACATGGTTTCATATAGCACCCAGACATGAGAGCACAGGTGGGAATTAATAAAACAATAGTATTCGTCCAATCAAATCTATATCTATATTGTAATAACTGACATTTGTGACTTCTCTTTATATTTAAAATAACACCAATGACAGAAATTAAATAAATTTAAAACGGCACACTGAATGGATTTGTGATTTTAACGGATTTAGTAATTTGAACACTGATACATAAGGTGATCAACCATGCTACTCGTATTGTGTAATTGATCTATGTATGTACTTTGGTGTATTCTGGCTGTGCTATACTGTACTATTATTCTATAATATGTATATTATTATGATTGAAGATGATTGAATTAAAAAAAAACTAAACATGTAAAACATATTTATTCAATACAATTGGTGTATGTACGAGTCAAGTATTTAGCACGATTACTTTATTATATTGGGCATGTGTGAAATGACTTTATTTTACACCCGCTTCCAAGCCATTTTATGTCGGCACATGCACCATTCCTTAAATAGCGCCATTCCCCTTTAACAAAGAATTGCATGCTTTTTTGTGAGGCAAAGAGTCTTTGTACCCTGTCATGCATAGTTCTCCAGACAAATTGTCGCCTCGATAATCCAAATGTTACTATTAATAATCTGTTTATCTGTGGGATAGGTTGCAATTCATAAGATCGTGTTTGATATTTCTTCGGAGTGATGACACATAAAACAATGACAATTAGTATTTGTGGCTGTGATAATTACTTGAAACTGAACGGGGTTTAATTGGAATACGTATCGTCTTTTGTATGAATACGGTAAGCAGTTTGTATTTTGAATTTGTAAGTCAAAAAGTTTCAAGTACAAAAATATTTTGTAAAAGGGATGACGTAGATATATTTAAGAAATGACCGAAATGTCATGTAATTATAAATACACCATGCGTGAATGTAATTCCCAATTGCATGAAAATTCCAAAACCAAAATATATATAAAAAAAATCTCATGTTATAATCGCATTATTTGCCATTGCTTCATTTAATTAGCTACGTGAAAGTTGGGTTGTATTTACATACGTTATTCATTTTTAAATAAAAATTCAAACACTTAAATATAAAACTCTAAGGTCATTTTCGTTTTGGTCTTCTCCAACTAAACACTGAAACCGGGCGATATAATAAAATCGATAGAAATAAAAGATTATGCAAATGTTGAAGATGAATATCACTTTCTGCTGTGCTGTCCCGCTTATATATTCATCCGTAGAAAATATTTTGTGTCTTTTCGATCACTTCAAAAATTAAAAAAAAAAATCTCACGAATCACAGTGATAATAATATAAAACTGCTAAATCTTGGAAAATATTTGCACCACTCAATAAAAAATAAGAGAAAACCCATACCTAATGGCAAATGGTTTGGGGTCGGGTTATGTATATATCTATCTATATTTCAGTTTACAAGGGTGAGGGGGGATAATATATTATATACTGTTATTGTTATCTGTAGGTATATTTATATTACAATGCATAATATTTATATCTGTATATAATATTGGGCAATAGCAAACTTTTTGCTTCGCCTGTAATAAATGTTCAATTAATTGTTATGGATTGGCAATAAAAACATGATTAACTGAGTGGGTTGTATGAAACAATTCTTTAAAAACAAATGGTTTTCTCAAATTAGCTTAAAGTTCATATAGACACAAATCATTAAATGGTTAAACAGCTGTGATACCTGACCAAAAGGTTACTACACTAAAACAATGACTTCGGATTGTAATTCATGTAAATTTAGTGAAATTCCACGTGACGCTCTTTCTATTATTCTTAATATTTTAACAGATTGTGTTATATTTTAAATGATTCATATTCATGTAATTATCAATGTATACAATTCGCTTTTTTTATTACATCATCGTAGCCAATTCAATTTCGGGGAACTAATTAAACAATGCGATATACTTTATTATTACTAAAACATCGGTGAACTGACCTAAAAATTTAAATTAAAACGCCAATTCAAAAATACTAATATACAGCCGTGAACTAATCTCGTTCGTGATCGGTAATCAACAAAAATCAAAGTGTAAAACTTATTTATTCCATACACCTGTGATATAATGTGATATAATGCATTATGGTTTGATTTAGGTGTAACAAAAACCGTTGTACTAAAGTCAACATTTTATTGACCCAAATCCCGCGATTACGTAACATCAAGGCACCAATCATTGAAGCGTATTTCCTGGGTGACTTTTTTTGGCACCAGTACATGTCTAACTATCTCGCGGGTCTATCGCACCGCCATTGTGGGGTTGACTTCTGACCACATGTACACGTTAATTCATTTGTGATTTAATGAAGATGCATTACCTATGTGATTTACCGAGTTCTGATTGTATAATTACCCGGGACGAGATTTACCAATTTTTGACGTATTTGTCAATGGTGGAATACTATTTTTAATAGGATAATGGATAATATATAGTACGGCCACGGTAAGGTGAATATCGTGATTTACCGATTTTTGACGTATTTCTCAATGGTGGAATACTATTTTTATAGGCTAATGGATAATATATAGTACGACACGGCAAGGTGAATATCAATGTGTGCGCATTTTTTTACACTCAAATTTTTATTCGTACTTCGTATGTAAATAATCGTAATCAAAATGAATTGATCGGATAAACGGCATGCGGGAAATTACAAGTTTTATCTTATAAAACACCATAGATAAATTATTCGTATGTTGATTTATATACGTATCTCGGGAAATTCGACGTATCTCGGGAAATTCGACGCCTCGTCTAATAACTGGACATCAAAGATAAGTGAACGGGAAGTCCATTTTTAAACCCATCTCGGGGAAACTCAACCGCACGGCCAATAAATGATCGCCATAAATAAGTGCACGGATCGTCCATTTTTAAACGCATCTCGGAGAAACTAAACCCGTTGCTATTAATCTAAACCATGGTACTAATTAAACCGTTTTTGTTATTTTCAACGAGTTTTATCATTTATTGAACGATGTTTTGAAATTACACGGTATGAATAGAAACTATCGCTAAAACTACCATTTTAGACCATACCATACTTGTAGTGTTAATACTCATTACTATAACTTTCTTTAACACTGTCTTAAAATTTTGTTTTGGTTATTGCTTTCCCAAAACCGCTCTGGTTTTACATAACAATGCCTACTTTGTTAATTGATATCTTCGAACATATGATTAATTAGGCCATATAAAAAAAATAGTCTGGTTCAGTTGGTTCATTCATCAAGTACCCATCCCTGATAAATGTTATTGGCAATCATAATTGATACTGAATAATCATACATTCCTAATGTAGTGCCTTGCAATGTGATGTTTATGAGAAATCATTTCGCGTAGTATCAATCTGCCATCCTGTATCAGATTTTTGGTAAAGATTGTAGGAGAACCACAATATTTTTTTGTAGGGCATCAAATTACCATAACAAGTGAAGAGCCCAGGGGAAGAACGATCTAAGTCATATTTTAGTCTTTTTTCATAACTGGCAAAACAGACTTTCGAATGCTATTGTTTGATGAGAACAGAATAACGAGTGGGTTTAATTACAGCTTCAAAATGATCATAATTACCAGTACAATAATTGAATGGCATTAATCAGCCAAATTAAGGTCAAATAAAGGGTACGATGGACTTGTATTTGTCCAAGAGGGCCTTGGTTCGATGTGACTCAGATCGTTTTTACCTGAAATTGATTGTTCGACGGAAAGCTTATACAATTTGCCAACAGATGGCACAATTATCTGGGGTTTGTTGAAAAGGTGACTTTGATCGTTCTTCCACGGGACTCTTCAAGAATCGTAACCAGATTGTAATGTGAACTATTCTGGACTTAAGAGTAGGAAATATATTTTCTATTAGAACTGAAACAAATTTATGGTCTATTCTGAACTTCAGTTTAAATTTTTCTTATTTTTCAGATTGCAACCGGCGTTATTATGATCATGACATCGTTTTTGATAATGTATACTTTCCACTGTACGTGGGTAACATCAGAAGCTTATAGCAGTCCATCTATTGTTTTAACAGCTAGAGGTGGTGATAATGGAAAAATTATATTTGATGATTTCCGTGAAGCTTATTACTGGTTGAGACAAAATACACATTATGTAAGATATTATTCATAAATCTGGTTTATTGTTGCCTAAATGATACATTTACATGTAGGTTTAAAAATCTTGATATTTATTCAACCTGGAAATTAATTGATAATTGTGGCGAACCCATGGTCTCTTGGTGAGAATGGTGCTAGCCCACTAACCATGAGGTTCCTGGTTCAATTTTGGTTATGCCATGTCAATGGAAGACAGAGGGCCTAGACGGTAAACATAGTTTCTTTCCTTTTTTCGTAAAATCAGGACGATACCCGGTCCCTAGTGAATCAACGGTGAAAAATTACCGACAGCCCTGCAAATGGATGCATACACTCTTAGAACTCAGCTGTTGGAAGCAGTCACTGTACATGAATGTTCTGGATACATCCTGGAATGGCATCAGGAGAATGTTCAGGATATTACAAGCTTGACCTTCACTTGTCGAACAAGGAAGTGTTGCTTGTTAGGAGTGGACAAAAATAATTTTGGTGTAGAATTTGGTGTTCATGTAGACAAATGCTCAACAATTGTAGATAGAAGAATGGTCTAAATTACTATCTAAAGACAACTTTATATTTTTAAATTTAAACAAGGGAAAATTATTATCGGCCTTTTGAAGCATTGTAGCTTTAGTAAATAAAATTATATTATGATTATATTTCAGAATGCTAAAATTATGTCTTGGTGGGATTATGGGTATCAGATAACTGCTATAGCTAATCGGACAGTGTTAGTTGATAATAATACGTGGAATAATACACATATATCTCGAGTTGGACAGGTAAGTGAATGTATAATCCTACCTCTGAAATCTTGTAATTCATGTTAACTACCTCAACAATATTGTAATCCATGTCCCCTAACTATAGAATTTCATAATCCATGTTACCTGCAATTTGTTGTAGAATTTCCACCCTCCCTTTCTGGCATGACATTGGACTCTGCCAGGGATCTTGATTCAGCCTTATGTGCCAGTCTTAACTGCCTAGCAGTGAAATTGACATGCTGGAGAACTTAGCTGTCAGTCAATTTACTATCCAAAATTCCAATAAATACAGTTAAATTAATCGTTTTTTTTTTATGTGTAAAATGCATTGAAAAATATTTTTTAAAAAAGGGGATAATACTAAAGCCACAATACAAACAATATTCTGGTTCTCAGACAATGCTTCCAATTGGATGTGGGAGAGTGGGTCTTTTGGGGGGGAGGGGGGGGTGGTCTAAATTTGGCTATTTTTTCATTTTTAAGAAACATACAAAACTATAAATTTAATATTTATTTAACAACAAATAAAAAAGATTTTGAAATAGTGGTTGAATAATGATGTGACTTAATCTGTGTTACCTCCTAGGAATATGTTTTCAAACCCCGTCTGTTTTTGTTTTGATGGCCTTTAGTATGTGGTATCAAAATTATTATCTACGGTCTTATTGATACTGTAACTAACTCAGTGTCAAAGCTTGGATCTCCCTATCGGGAATACTTTCTCAGGAATGATAAAATGGTCATTTAGAGATTACATTTGTAGCGTAAAAAAGGCAGACTGACAACAAAATTGTCACCATCATTGCGGAGTAACAATTCAACAATTGTTTATCTAGTGCCATTTGTGATTGTCAATAGTGTTTCCCATGGTCACATATTTGATAGCTGGGTCTAAGTGGTCGGTTCCTCTTTTCAAGAAGCATTTAATAGAGTTACTTCCCTTGGTCACAGGAAATATCTGGTAACCAGATTCATATTGCTTAAAATGGCGAATCAGGAAATTAAGTAAAGAATTGTTGTTATTTGTTTGTAGGCTATGGCATCAACAGAAGATAAAGCCTATGAAATAATGAGAGAATTAGATGTGGATTATGTTTTAGTTATATTTGGTGGATTAACAGGATATTCATCAGATGGTAAGAGATAAACTTTGTGGCTAATTTCCTGAAAATTTCCTGAAGAATGACTGAAAAACTGAATTTTCCCCAAAAAATAATTTTCCATAGTTAAAGAATTAAAGTTGTTGAAAGCATATTTAAAGAGTACAAAGCAGAATTGGCCATTGTCAGAATTTGAATATTAAAGTAGCTAAGTCACTGACTCAATATCATCCAAAGTCTTACAGGTGGAAAACACAAATTTTTTGTCAATTCAATCTTAACTTGAAAGGATAGCTTTTGATATCCATTATTGAAGACGAAATAAACATTTTACCATTGATACAGGAATCATGTACCATAGTGCAAATTTAGTGTCATTTGTAACCGTACATACCTAACGTACGAAAATTAATTGGTGACTGGCTTTTTTTTTCGCACGTATACAGTGAATGGCCATTTTGCACAGTAAATTTTGAAAATTTGTGTTAAAGTTTAAAATATTTGTTTCGAACTGAAATAAATGAACTATTAGTCAATCCCTACACTAAAAACATTAACAGAATTGATTGTGTATATCTGAAATAGACACGACCGAAGCACAAAGAAGTGCAAGATGCCGGTGGCCATGAACTACCATTCGTGGAAGCTGTCATTGAAGACGACGTCAATTCTATGAGTTGTAGGTGTTATTTTTGTGAAAAATAATTGGAAGAAGCGAGAACATGTTGGGGCTGTACAGATTATATAGTCCTAAAGGTTGCAAAGGAAACAATGTAAAGTGTTGTGGAATGTTGATGTTGACATTTTGTTTGTTGACCCCATGATCTGTGATGTGTAGGTCACGTGATAGGTATATAATGGCTACTGAATGTGTCTGAGATAACTTCTCCGCAGGTAGCGTGTCTCAGATGTTCAGATTGATTTGTAACAAGTAACCAGAAAGAACAAGGCTAGACATACTCCCCAACTCCTGTCAAATGGCGACACCATAACTTATCTGGAGAGCATGCGCAATAGACTGGAATAACCAGACACTAGAAATTTATTTTCGGTTGAGACTCATTGATCCATTTCGCTGGACATTACTGATTTGAAATTAGAGTCAAAACCGAAACAATTGACTGTAAATCAGTTCATAGACAATCAGATTACATTATTATATGTGTTGTGACCCATTTGGGTCGATTTCTAGGTCCCAAATATTACCGATTTAGCGCCTTTAATACTAAATGAGGTGTGTAAGTCAACTGCTGTGTTCTATAGCACACCAGTGTTCTTTCAAAGAAAAGCCAGGTTATATAGAATGTGTGATAACTTGCTTGTTTTTACAGATATAAATAAATTTTTATGGATGGTTCGTATTGGTGGCAGTACAGATCGAGGTAGCCATATTAAAGAAGCTGATTATTATACACCACAAGGTGAATTCCGTGTAGATAAAGATGGTTCACCTATATTACTCAACTGTCTAATGTATAAAATGTGCTATTATAGATTTGGTTCAGTTTATACTGAAGGAGGTAAGCATTCTTCTTACAATACAATGGTCGCTTTTTAGGGCTGTGTATTGCGGCCAAAAATCGTATTGCGATATTTTGCGATACATGAAAAAAAGTATTGCAATATATTGCAGTATTGCAATTCTTTCAATAAAGGCTTAGTTTATTATAATACCCATTTAATTTGAATAGTTTTATTGTCCATGTACATGTATAATAAAAAATAAATGGTGTTTACCACTTTAATAGTTGTTTTTGTCTTTGGAAAGTCATGGTTTATTGCGTAACATTTTTGGCAAATCGCGTAACTTTTATCAAGTTCACCATTGTCAGTTTCTCGAAAACCAAAGTGTCCCAAAAGTGTCCTTTGCATGTGAATTATCTACAGCAAAAATCTCTTCCTCTGACATTTTATTGTTTATGAAAACATTTACTAAATTTTACATCATTTTTGTCGGCTTTCACTATAGTTATAATTAGTAATTCGTGGATGTCATAAATTTGACTGAGATTTGTTTTATTTACGTATTACAACACTATAATGCTATAACGAGTGACTTTGGTCTAAAATAGGAAAATAAATAAGGTACAAACGTCACATTAAAAACATTCTAAATAAGATTTACGACAACCGCCCAATATTCTAAATAAGATTTACGACAACTGGCTAATATAAAACAAAAGTAGCAAAATATCGATACGAAAAAACGTATCTCGCAGACGGTCGTGTTGCAATATATCGATATGGCAATTATTTTTGACAGCCCTATTGCTTTTTGATTAAAGAAGTACAAGTAGCAAATGAGGGTTGGGGAAGCTTTGAGCTATATTGGTTATATTGTTTTAATAGCATTCAATGATTAAACTGGAACTACAGGAGACATAATTCTAAAGAATACTACTGAGCAACACAATTACTTTTTATTACTGAGCAGATGACTGTTTATTATTGAGTAGATGACTGTTTATTACTGAGTAGATGACTGTTTATTTTGAGCAATATGTTACTGTTTATTACTGAGCAACAAGATGACTGTTTATTACTGAGCAATACGATGACTGTTTATTACTGAAAAGTTATAATAAATAGTAGGGCAATTCCGTGAAAATGTCAACCTTAGTGGTAAAATTGTAATATTAAGCTACAACAATGTTTTTGGTACCAAAAGAAAGCATATTTTGTCTACTTTTTAAATTCAAATATCATATTTTAGTTAATCCTGTTCTTTAGAGTCAGGCTGAGCATATTTACATATAACTGACATCCCAGTCAGACACTGCCATTTTCACCATTTCGCTTTAATGTCTCAGTAAATATAGAAATATGGTAAACTATGTAAAGTACTAATGAAATTGTGTTTTATAATGATTTTCCTGTAAATTAAAATCAGAATGCTGTTAATAGACTGAAATTTCAAGTAGGAAATCTAACATCAATAGATGGTATTATGTTGACGTCAGTCTGTTACTAAATATTCAAAATTATTTTTTCAGTAATTTATTTTTTGTCAAATCCAATATAAATGTGAATATCCTCTGAATTCAACTCATCATTTAAATACATAAATAAAGAAAAAGGGCATGTCACTTAAATTTCTCCCCCAAACTCATGGTAACAGACTGAAAAATGTTGTAACAGACTGACGGTAACAGACTGACATTATATCAGGGTAGTTCTAACAGCAAATAAACCCACACTAAATTGTGGATGATATCGTAGACAAATTGTCCTATTTTTCCAGACCGCCTTTTGAAGAAAGCAGGGGACTATAAAAATGGGTCTGTCTGTCCACCACACTTTTTGGAACACAGTACTAGTAACTCTTTCTAATTGAGCTAGAATCAATAGAATGTTCAAACTTGGTGTAGGTATTTATTAGGTCAATGCCTTGATGGAGTTCAAAGATAAGCATTTTCTGCTTAGGGTAAGCAGAGATAAGCAATTTAATTGGTTGATGCTTTTGGACACAATTTTATTACATCAATTCCATGACGCACAAGGTAAGCAGAGCAATATGCAATTTGATTGGCCGATACTTTGGAACACAATAAATCTCTTTCTAATTGAGCTAGAATGTTAAAACTTGGTGTAGGTGTTTATTAGGACAATACCTTGATGGAGTTTGAAGATGGGAATTTTCTGCTTAGGGTAAGCAGAGATAAATAATTTGGTTGATGCTTTGGGACACGATAACGTTAGTTCTAATTAAATCAAAGTGATGAAACTTAGTGTAGTTTCATTACATCAATACCTTGACTAAGTTCTATAATGAGCATTTTCTGCTCAGGGTAAGCAGAGCGATAAGCAATTTGATTGGTCGAGACTTTTGAACACAATAACTCTCCTAATTCAATTGGGGTAGAATATAGAAGGTTCAAACGTGGTGCAGGTGTTCATTAGGTGAATGCCTCGATGGAGTTCGAATATGAGCATTTTATGCTTGGGATAAGCAGAGATAAGCAATCTGACTTGTTGATTCTTTGGGGCACGATAACTTTGGTTATAATTAAGTGAGGAAATTGGAGAGCCGGAAGAAAACACAGCCTGTTATACAGACGAGCCTACTCCTTGTTGCAAACAAGCTGGGAATCGAAACCCTGTCACTTAACCTTACGATCTAAAGTGACCGTCCTCTCGACACATCCTTTGCTAGGCATTTCGGGACTCAAAAAGATTCAATTTTTTTTTTCAAAAAATGTGTTTGCACATAGAGGTCTTGAGCTGTGGGGGTAACCAGAAAAGGCCCATTAGGCTGGACAAGACCCTACTCGTTGTCGCGTACAAACAGTGAATTGAAACACCGCCACTGAACCAATGATGAACCTGATGTCAATCATATGTGCACACATATAAATAACCGTTTCTAGATTAAATAGCAACAGGACAAATAAATAGTATATTTTTATCATTACCAGGCAGTTATATGCAAAAAAAATTTAATAAAAAATGAATTCTGTACAGAACACCCTTGAGTGATAGCAATACAATGGGCTTACGCAAATTGACAAACCCTATTTATGTTATTCATTTTATTTTATTGGGGTTTTTTTTTCAATTGTTCTTCATTTTACAATTTTCTTACGGTTGAGACAGAGGGATGCTACATCTTTAATCAGAAGGCGTCAGTCTGTTACTAACCATGTCAGTCTGTTACCAAAGGCAATTTACCTTATAATATTGAAAATAATTGCCAGAAGTGAAAACATTTAACATTTGTATAAAGGATATCCATCAATTAAATCAATCCGAAATATAAAGATTTTGTAAATCTACAAACTTCACAGGAATTCAGCAATGAGTAAGTGTGCCGTCATTGTTAGGTTGCGAGAATGTCAGTCTGTTACCATGACTTTGAGAAGCAGTGAATGAAATTTGTTTAAAAGTATGTGATACTGTTTTATATTAAAATGATTCTGTAGGATAGCTATATAAATATGGCAAATATTTAGCACCATCGTGTATTTCGGAGTTTGAAGCGGGCAACAGACTGATAAAAACCTGCTCCAAATGTCAGTCTGTTACTCACGGAATTGCCCAGTACTTATCCTCCATAGAATTGTGTCCTGTGCATGTTTTGGTATCGGTCAATTTTTACAAATTACTGGTATGTTCCGCAATACTGTGCTCTACATAGAATGTTAAACTTGCAAAATTTCATTCTGAAGACAACCCCACGAAAGAGTAATTGAGTACTCCCATCTGAATATGTCTAGAAAATAAGGACGTTAAAACCAATTTCATTTCATTTATTTTTATTTTCAGGTAAACCAACTGGTTACGACAGAGTAAGAAATACAGAAATTGGAAATAAAGATTTCGAACTTGAAGTTTTGGAAGAAGCATACACAACAGAACATTGGTTGGTTCGAATTTACAAAGTCAAAAATTTAGAAAATCGTGGAATTTAAATTTTATTTTGAAACATTCATTTGTAGAATTGTTATATTTTCATTGCACATCTTTTAATGTCAATCTATTGAAATACTTATAATAAAATAAGTCTCTTTTTTTTAAAGGTTTAATGTGTTTGTTGACTTTATTAATGATACAATTTTAGATGTGATAAAGTGCTGGTATTTCTCACTATAATAGTTAAAACCTAAATACATGTAATGTAAAAGGAATTTGCATTTGATCAAGCCATTTTCAGCATAGGCTTGATCATCATTACTGAAGTCGATAGGATAAAAAAAACATAGTCTTGATTATCAGTTTCATAATTAAATCATAAATGAAAGTTGGATAAAAAAAACATAGTCTTGATTATCAGTTTCATAATTAAATCATAAATGAAAGTTGCGAAGTCAATGGATCCTAATCCAGTAAATATGGCAGGCTAGCATTAACATTGAGAGTTGATTATGGTCTGGATAAGTTAATTAATGTCTGATTTATAATTTAGATAACATTTTAGGCCTAAAGAAGGACCTACAATAGGCAGATTTAGCTCTTGCTAGTGCCCTTTAATTGGGTGAGATTTCAAACAGTTACTATATCTGCATTTGGTATTCAGTATTGCTCCTCCCGAAAAGTGCTTTCTTTTGATGATGGATATTCAAATGGGTTCTGTCTGTCCTAGTGTTTTGGTTAGTTTTGGTTCCCGAGCATTCCTAATTCTGTGATCAAGAAAGTTACTTGGAATTTTCTGCCATATTTTACCTATATCACTGATGCTGGACCTTTGGGAATCGCAAAGATATTGTACTGTGTACATGTAAAAGATCCTTTGACAGTTGGAATACGAAATAAGAGTAGGCTGTAGTGTCACTGTCCAAGCAAAATTTCCTTCATAGCATACTGTAAGCCTGTGTTCATTAGCGTATTGGAAATACTAAAAAGTGCGAAAGCAGTAAAAACTGCTAACTTATGTTGCCTATAATCATTAGTTTACCATCTGGGATTCGGTTTTGATGAATCAATAGCTACAGATTGCCCCCCTCCCCTCCCCAATATGAATGTCGGAGGTGTTATGTGTCCGTTATGTAGTAGACAAGGTTTTTCCACAAAATTAAGATGAGGTGAAGCCAAACAAAACTTTTTTCGTGTAACTACCACAGAGTTGAATATTTCATTACAGCCACAAAGTAACGTTAATAGCAAAGACTCCTGTTTTCAAAAGGATTAGTCCTCTAGATGTTATGTTAACAAAACATATGCGTCATCTTGATTGAACAATCTAAATATTGAAATATGCCTATCACCATATAAGAACGGATGATGTCACAGAAGATTAATATCCAAAATAACGAAAGAGAACAAAGAGATAATTTCACCGTGGTTTGTTTCCTGCAAATCTTAGAATTATCTCGAACTTTACTCCTGTGGAATCTTTTACAGGAATATAAATCATTCAATTAACTTTTTACTTTGATGCCCGGTTGGTGCTGACGTGCCATAAAACCACATTTCATTCATTATTACTTTGATATCCTGTCCCTCATATTTGTCTTTCGTTGAACCACAAACGGTATATAATACCATTGGCCTAGGATTAAATTCATCGTTTAGTGCAATCTGATTAAAACACAGATCCAATTTCGTTTCGTTTTTTATAGTTCAAAATTTCATTTTTACTTGTCTTTACTACTCTTGGATCTGGAGGACTTGTTATTTAATCCGTGTTCTGGCTGAAATGAGGGGTCAGCCAATCAAATGGTCTGTCGAATCGACCGTTTGACCTTTTCATGCGTGGAACTGTGGGTAGATATTACCAGCCAACGACGTCTATACTATAAACACCAGCGGATAGAAATCATAACAAAACAAACGTAGATTTTGAAAAGCATGGCGGTCGCTGATTGGTTAATCGAATGACTGACGTTATCGGGTCAAATGTCCCGTGCTTGATACCTGACGTCATAGAACGTGAGCTTCCACTATAACTAGTTAGATCTACATGAGTGTAGGCCATCGAAAGTATAAAAAAACGAAACGAAATATAGATCTATCTTTTAATTAGATTGTCGTTTAGTGTTGGGAGGCCCCCAATACCCCCGTAAGTTCTTGCTACTTTTGCGATCATGAGGGTACTTCGTTGAGGTTTTCAAGTCAGTTCGTTTGGCACTTTGTACTCTTGCTGGATAAACTAGTGATCAGGCGACTGACGGTATCTGGTCAGCTCTATATATCTCAACAATCAGTGACTGACTGAATACTGTCAGACAGCATTCCCGGCAGAGTATTTTTAAAAAATTTCGGGGGGAGATCCCCCATACCCTCCGAAAGGACTCCCTGCTTTGGCGCTCGTGATTAGGCTTCGTCGAGGTTCGCAAGTCCGTTCGTTTGACACTTTATCTCAGCGATGAGTGCCTTAAATACTACCAGGTTGCACCTACGGCAGCCTGTTTTTTTTTTAAAAATTCTTGGGAAGGCCCCTATACCCCTATTTGAAGCTCATGTCTTTGCCCCCTTAACCTTGGAATTTGTCCCAGCTTTGACCCCCCCCCCCCGCCAACCACCTGCCGGCAGTGGAAGGGTGACAGATTGTCAACATTTTATAGAATTTCATATGTGCCCCCCACCCAATCTATATTTCACGTCTATGCCTCTGCAAGTAACACATTTATACCTTCCATACTCAACCATACCCGGGATATTTGATTTTTAAGGTGCCAAGGGCGGCCATATTGGACTTAGGCAAATTGCTCGAAAATCTATCTTTTTATTGTGTTCGATTTTTGTTTGGGAGACCTTCAGGGACCCCTGTACCAGATTCCACCGAGAAAAATTCTGTTGCAGTTTGTTCAAGGTCATTTATTATTTTTACCGGACTATAAGTTATTAGCCTTCAATTGAAAATGCTTAAAATAATTTAAATCTATAACATACTTCTGTCAGACAAAATTTTATTTAACCTTTTCAAGGACGGTTGAATGACAGTTTGTTGTGTCTGAAACAGTGACCCATGACCCGTTGATTTGACACTAACAATAACAACAGCACACCATGAAGGAACGACGCCTTGGTGTAATATCCTGCATGTACGAGGGGCATACATCTATAAGATATTTTTATAATATAATTACTATGTTTCCATAATAACAAACTGGGTTCACTAAATGTCGCGTTCTCTAAAGTCGAAAGTCAACGAAACCACTGCGTTTTAATAGACTTGATGCAGCGTGCTACCCAAGATTGGGTAATCGGTTACATAAAATCATGAAATTAATCCACTTATTAGTGTTGTCTAAACCATGATGAAAAACATAATCTGCCATAAACATAAAGTGTCAGGATAAAGGATATCGAACATAGCAAATATGGGATCTTATCCCAATGACTGACAAAATGTTACAGTGAATTACAATTTTGGCTAAATACCAGAATCTGTCCGCCACGAATATAACGCGATGGCGAGCTTCCGTCGTGATTTTGAGATTTCGCACCTCTTGAGGTTTTGCACCCATTTATAAATGGCAAATAATCACGCGGTTTCAATGCGGTTTTCACTATCATAATCATAATGCCCATATACCGTGGGTCAGATATGCTACAAAACGACTGTAGCATTTTACTCGGCGGCATTGGGAGGGGAAACTCCCTTATTAGTCGGCGGCACTGGGAGTCCCCCCCCCCCACACACACATATAAATATTGTTTTATGGGGACCCGGACGGGATCTTTTCCTCATGCAAAATCATGGGTGATGGATGGGTGGTTTGAGACTGCAGATCGCATTTTGAATCTAATACCCCGCCATAGTTTGAGTACAGTTAAGGTATCGCGGTTACTCTGTTAGCCTTTTAACTCCAAAACAATCTGATTAAAATACATATTTATATATCGTTTCGTTTCATCTGTATTTTTGATGACTTACACCACGTCAAGATCTGATAAGTTATACATGTCAGGGGTCGTATGAGCGGCCTTTGACCCTATTGCGTCAGACATTGACTAATCAACCAGCGTTGATGGTTTACCCCCAGTTGCGTGAATGGCACGCCAAAAACTCGATGTAACAGACCGTTTCATTGGCTAATCCCTCACTTCAACCAAAACGCCGGTAATATAACAATTCTTCCAGATCCCAGTGTAATAAAGAGAAGTAAAATGAATTATAAAAAACGAAACGAAATAGGATCCGTGTTTTAATCAGATTGATTCCAAAACGTTTAAACTTTCGACTAATACGGAAACTGCCATGGATGCTATTAGACTAATAATCAATATTAAGTGTTCTTATTATGTCAATATCAGACCCTAAGCGCACTATTGCCTTGATTACACCGTACCACGGTTTTTCGTCCCATTCGAACGACATGATAATGTTCTTTTTCAGACCTTACTCGTTGTACCACTAACCACACTGAAACATATCCCGAGGAACTTGCTCTGTCAAGACTGACGTATACCAATATCTATAGTATCATTTTATATCAAGGAAAAAATCGAACGCAAAAGAAAAAAAAATGTTTTAAAAAGAAAAAATAAATTTATCATTATTGCTTTTCTCAGGTTTTTTATTATTTTAAGAAGAACAACGAAGGATTACATTACAAAACAAAACATATATTATATGCACACGCCAGTTTATTTCCTGCATGAACAAAGCTATGAAATATTTTCAAGTACAAGAAAGTGCTTATCATTCATACTTCCGTACAACCGATTTATACAATTATTGTTTTAATTGTTTATAGCTTGATAATAATACCAATAAATACAATAAAATGTAAACAAAATTTTTCAAAAAAATAAACAAAAAATCCTCAATAATCGGGTTAATGGGGACAGGGCACACACCATGTTGTTTTCTATAAGGGAATATGGTTTGCCAATACTCAACGCATTCCCCAACCATGACGTGCCCCGAATTTAATCTGAAATGAAATGGGGTTTAACGCCCTACTTATCTGCACCAATTTGGCAAACGAAGACAGTGCATACCATGTTGTTTTCTATGAGTGAAATGTTGCCAAGATAACGGTGTTCCCGCCTACTTTTCATCGAATTTCAACTGTCAAGGCTACAAAGCGTGTTTCGGTTTTTATTCCATCCGAACGACTAGACGTATAATTTACTATGTACGTACGTATTACATGTTAACAAATATTACATGTATTTATTGGCACGTCATCTTATTACCTACAGTGCACGTGTTAAACCACTCGGTCAAGGATACACGTGTGGGTCTCGGTTTTTATTCCACCCGAAGGACTAGGCGTATAATTTACTATGTACGTATTGAATTATGTGTTATCAAATATTATTTAATGACTCGCCTTATTATCTAAATGCAAGTGTTAACCCACTCGGTCAACCAAACTTCCACTTACCACTGAACATGTACGTGATTTTCTCTCCCGAATCAAAATAATTTATTGTGTACTTGTGACAATTCTTGTGTTATTATAATTTCATAAATATTTATTTAAATCAATAGACGAACAGTCATATAAAATTATGGCTTTAATTAGATTTTTTTCTGAACTGGTCGAATGTGATCACTGTCTTACATTCATGTATTAAAACACAATTTTAAACCAAATCCAATAGTTACTTTTTATGAAGGCGGTGGCGTACCTGAAACTGTGTTTTGCACTGGCGTTATAGAGTCGCGTGACGAATAAACCAGACGACATTCAATCGTTCAAAAAGTAAAATAAGATCATAGACTTTGGCGGACTTAAAACTGGATCTTGAAAATATAACAAGTACGTTAGCATGTAAAGAGAAATAAGTGGGAAATAGTAGGGCTCCCTGCGGAGTTTCCTTTGTGATGGACTATATAACGAAGTACACGAACCATTGTAAGGTATATATATGAGTTAATAATGTAGGTGTTGGACTTCCGTATCATAACATGGGCTGTGGTCATAGGAATATACAACTTGCCATTTGTTTGACAGTCTGAGTTTCTGTGCCAATGATAAAGCTCTTTTGGATTTATCACAAACACAATGCACTGGAAATTTGTAATCTTTAATCTAGGTAAGTCAGTATTGTTTTTTTTTTATGTTAATCGCAGGTACCCGAAAATCGTTGATCGTAAAATGTGATGCGATCGGAAAATGGTTTTAAAATTGACGCAAATACTATTGGATTGATGGAGAGCAAATTTATATAATCTTTATTCCAAGCAAATTAGTTAATGTTTTTGTTTAATATTAATCACAGTTACCTCAAAAAGATCAAAAGTAAAATATGGTCTGATCGGGAAATTGTTTTAAAACATATATATAGCCGTAGCCTTGACGCAGAAAACAAAAAATGACCATACGATTAAATCGTGAAGGGAATGCAGTGTTCGTTTGTGGTGGGAAGTTGCTATGGTGCACAACATGTCAATTTTTAAAATTGTTTTCTATTTTATCTCATTTATGAAAAAGTATTTTAGTCAGGTTGTGAGTATTTTTGCAGGGATGGTCGCCCACATTGCAGTTAGTGTAATTTTTAACAGGGCCGGATGGAGGTGTGTATTTCATATTATTTACTTATAAATTCAGAGAGAGAGCGAGAGAGAGAGAGAGAGAGAGAGAGGGGTGGGGTATTTCGGGAATAATACATTATACAGAGAGAGAGAGAAATGGGGTTTAACGTCCACTCGACACAAACTAGGTCATTTCGGGACTAACATATGGTTTAATTTTATTTCAATAATTCGCTTGCGCGTAGGGGTCTTTAGCAGTGGGAGGAAACCCACGAGGCTGGACAGGCGACCCTACTCCTTGCAACCGGGGATTCGAAACCACGCCAGTTGACTCAATGGCAGGCCGTATGATACAGCGCGCGCACGCTAACCATTCGGCCATCCAACCCCAAACACATTATACAATTCGATTCAACAATTCGCTTTCGTGGAAGGGTTTTCAGCAGTGGGAGTAGGCCGCAGGAACTATAGCAAACCTACGAGGTTAGGCAGGTGACCCTACTCTTTGTCACACTCAAGCTTAGGATCCAAAGCAGGCGACTTGACACAATGACATACCAAATGATCTGAAGCACACACGTTAGACCCCCTCCCCGTATAATTAACATTTGACAACAAAAGGGTTAACATTTAATCATTTAAATTGAAAGAATATGATTTTCTGCAATTTGCTAAAATCAATATGTTAATAAATTTATCAAAATACAAAAGTATGCGGTTTAGGTGTTAAGCCCATATTCGTGACATGCGCGATTTACTAAAAAACAACATCCACCCCCAGTGTCGGTAACGGCCGTTGACCTTCAATGAAATGACATTTAACGGTGTTTAGCGTCTAACATTAATCTGCTGATGAAGACAAGATGGGATTTCTGCCCAGTCAACCTACTGCCTACTCTTATTTATAGGGGATCTTTAACGTGCTGGCAATGCTATATATACGAAGCATACATGGCATATTGTAACACTAGAATGACAACTCACTGTTTCCTTTTACACCCTACCCCCTGCATCACTACCACAGGGGAAACCAGACCGGAAAGTTACGCGGGGAACTTTCTCATCTAACAAGGGATGGAACTCGGGACTCAATATCTAGTTGTCAATAAGGTTATTGAATACTACCGCTTGGTGTTTTGTCTCGAAATATTTTAAACTGATTCAGCCTATTTTCTACATAGATATGGACGAATTTACAGAAGAGCTGTTATACCATTGCGGTTAAGGTATCTGTGGGTAGGTGAACAAGGGGAGATAAGAACTAAACCAGGACCTGACCCTAAAATTATGGTAGCCGCCACTCAACAAACATCAAGATTAGCTCATTATAAGGTAATTTAGAAATACTTAAAGGCTTTGAGCGAGCTTTTAGCAGTATAGTAAACACTGCAAACTACAATTTAAATTCGTAAATTGTTTATTTATACAGTTTTCAAACTTTTATCAGGACTATGGCACTTAAGAAACGAAATTCAGCATGAGACGACCACTGCCAAGATCGCTCGCATCATTTCTTGTGTCATTACAGGCCCAGGGGGATACATGGCAGTTGAACTTACGAGTGGCTCCCGGTTTTGATATATACGTTTGTTTTTCTTTGCTTGCAAGATTGGTGTGTCTTGTCCGCATGTTTGTCTAATAGGTTTTGTTTGCATGTAATGCCGTCCTCCTGCTTGTGCCTCATTATCTTATATTAAATACGTCCAGTGAAATCAACCACTTTGGCTTCTTCATTGCTAGCTGATATTTCGTTCCGTTTTTTTATAGTTCAAAATTTCATTTTACCTGTCCACTACACTAGGATCTGGAAGAGTTGTTATCTTGACGTGAGGAATTAGCCAATGAATCGGTCAATCACGGCGACTTCTTGGCGGTCTCTGTGCGGAACTGGGGTAAACCCCTAGAAATTTCAATGCTGATTGATTAATCAATGTCTGACGCTATAGGCTGAAAAGCTGCTCGTGTGACTCCTGACGTGAACTCCCACTATAACTCGTCAGATCTTCATGTAATGTAGGCCATCGAAAGTATAAAAAAAACGAAACGAAATATAGATCTGTATTGAGAATTTCAATTTATCTCCACGCCGGAAAACCCATTCTCAAATTCCCGAATACAACTCTGGTTAAATATATATTGCCTGTTGATTTGTGCGAAGCTTGCGATACAACGGAATATTGTCATTACATATTACAGGCAGCTTTATTAACGAGTTTGATGACACGTCACATGCCAGGTTCAGTATTAGAAGATATAGCAACAAATAATGGTTCAGTAGGAGTTTTTGCAGCAACTGAACGTCTAAGTGTTTGGCCTGAATACGCAGACCATAGAGATTCCGTCCAATGTCAAGGTAAAAATCATTGCTCTAAAGCTTGGATAAAGTAGATGACCACAGTGGAAGCTAACTATGCATATAGTTTAACTAATAATTTAATGGAGCGAAATTCAGGGCCTTGAGAAGCCTATGTGGTGAAACAGGGCAAAAGTTTCAATGACGCCCACAAATCCTGCACACTTCAACTGCTTTGTTCATTATCTAATCTGTGCTCATTTGACTTTTATGATTAAAGAAATTTTAAAATACAATATTATTTTTGTCCATGAATATTCAAAGGGGGATTTCTCTATTCACTTAGAATGGCAAAACTACGGACACTTTGTGCCAACTTCGAATATTTCTTAAATTCTTTTATACCGGTAATTAAATGAATATAATAGTCGAATATGGAAAAGTATACATACACTAGATAAACAAATAATAGTTATGTACAATCCAAATAAAACAATGAATGGATTAAAGTCAGTTCATGCTGTGATCACAGTCGGGCAGTTGTTGAAATATAGGTTATTTTCCAGTTTAACTCCCAAATGATTAAGTCTGAAAATATGTGCAATTTGGGGTTGATCACACGACGATGATAAGAATACAAAAGTTTACATTAGCTAGTTTTAACTATTATAGTGAGAACTGCCAACTCGTTATCTAATCTCCCATATTGCATCGTTAATTGAATATGATATATCGTATGGTTATTTAGAGAGTAGGTATATTTGGACTCCTTGGTCTCTTTCAGGAAAATGCAGTGGTGTATGTTCTGTAACGTGTTTAACTGATGGTAGAAAAATAGATAATCTGGTCGGTATGGGCAGTCAGATGGCAGTCGTCAGAGAAGATAACCTTTTGTGTTTACCCCAAGATCCCTACAGACACCGAGAAAATATTCTTGTACACGAATTTGCTCACACCATCAGTTATTATTTATCTAAAAGATTAAGAACGAAGGTAAATTAATTAAGTTATTGCCCAGGTATGTTACGAGATTTATTAGTCGAAATATTTCGGCAATTTCCGTAAAAAAAATAACATCGGGATGCGTGGTAGTATAAATTATTTCCAGTGAACTGGAAATGTGCATTTTACAAAATTATTGTATGGAATACAATATTAGTGGATATTACCGAGCAATTTTCGACATCAAAAATTTTTAAGCTCCACTACGTTTAAATCAATTCCATGGTTTCCAGGCGCTTTGTCAAGTAGCAGTACCGAACGGCTGACTCCATCCATGAATGGTTGATTAGACAATGTATCATGCTTACTTCTAAAAGTTAAGGCCCACTCCAAATTTGGTCAATGAACACGAGACCTAAACAGGCCTAGCGCTAATCCTAGCCCTAGTCATGTCCCGAGATCTAGCCCTAACCTACAATCTCACCAACATTCACCAGCCCTAACTCTACATCTCGTGACATTGGCGAAATCTGCAGCGGGCCGTAACCGAGATTGCTTTGCGAACTCGTGGCCTTGTTCTTCGGGGCGAGGCGTTTCGCCAATACATGTACGATCGACAACACTTGGCTTTGGTTTTTGATTCATCTTTATGTTCATAGTACGGCGGTTCTTGTTATATCTAGTACAGTAGTATATTGTGCGTATATTTTAGATTAAAGACGCGTATATTCATGCTAAGAGAAATAGACTGTGGAACTTGGCATCCTATGCGATGAGTCACCGTCTGGAATATTTTGCTGAAGCAACTGCAGCATTTTTTATGGTATCTAGAAGAGGTAGTGCTGGTGACATGAACAAGTAAGTGAACTTTTAAAACAGTAAAACACAGACCCTATTTCGTTTCGTTTTCTGTACTTTCAATTTCTGGGTCAGAACAGTAGAATCTGCAAGTATTTTGTATTTAAAATAAGTTACTTTCACTATATATGTGTAAGATGTTAGCAAATATTTATTGTTGTTGCAAACGAGTTGTGCACTGAATTATGTCAGGCATCTGTAGAAAAGAAAAGATGAAAGGGCAAGAAAAGCTAATCTAAAGGTTTACATCTGACAAGCGTCCCTCCCACCCCATCCCTGGCAGACCGACCAGACCCATACCCGATCCCTCCACCACTAGTAAACCGACCAGACCCATAATCAGTGAAGGTCATCGTTGCTTTCTTGGTTTACCTCCAGTCATCCATACTGTGGTTCTAGTCGAGGCTTCTGCAAGTGAAGGTCGTGGCCGAACATGCGACCGCTTGTATTGTGGGTACGGATAGACAGCCACGCGGATTCAAGAGTCATATACGTTTTCAACATAACAATGTCTGATATACAATGATATTATAACCTGTTCATACTTCCGCTCATTTAGTAATCATCCCGTCTTAAATTTATGAACGTATACTGTCTGTTTAGGTGTGGTGCAACTTACTGTCGAACCGAAATGGACGCCAGAAAACAAATGAAACTAATTGATCCACAACTATATGCTATTCTTTCTGAAGTTTATACAGACAAAAATCCAGATCAAGACAGCAAATTAAAAACATGTATTTAAGTCATTTTAACTCTGTTTTCATTCCCTTATTTATAATAAAAACGTATTTTGTTTCATTAGTAATATTTGTTTTAAAAATAATTTGGGTATTTCATATATGTAAGCCACAAATTTTCATTATTGCATCACATATTTTTACACTTCAATTTCTCACGCGAATCATCTTATGTTTGAAATAAAACGTTTATTTAAAAACAATTCAAATTTCATTCCTTGATTTTATGTATAACGATCGTATACGCATGGTTTGTGTGCTAATATTTCCTTAAATTTTAATGATTTTTGCTTAACGTCCTCCCGTCATCATTAGCCTAGTTCGGAGCCAAACCATAGGGCGTTTAGCCCCATTTCATTTCATTTCATTTCTGGGGGATCACGTGGCTAAGTGGGTAAGGCGTTGGCTCGCTAGCCTGGAGGTCGGGTGTTCGATTTCTGCATTGGCCGGGAAACTTCATTTAGATTTGTACTATTTTACAATATTCCAATTAATTGATGATACAAATTTCATCTTAACACACCCAATTTAAAAAATTGGAAAAATTCAACTAAATGGTTTGAAAAGCCTAACGTAAACCTTTTCAGATGTAACTATTGTTTATTTATCGTGACACGCTGTTTCCCTCACAAAATGACTTAACTTAAAGAAGAAACGAATTGACAAGAATATGCAAAATCTGTAGTTATTATTTAGTTAATACATAAGCCACGATTTTTCTTGTTTACCTGCAGGCTTAGTATAGGTTAACATCAGTAATTTACACTTGCACAGCAAATGGAGTATCGACATGTGTCAAGTTGACAACGTGGGATTACACCGTTGTATAGCGTACGTTTTGTGGCTTTATAATAATAAATGCTAATAAAGACAGGCATATGCCATGCGAAGTTCTTTGAGGGAAATTTTGACCGGACAGTGGCGCTACGGCCTACTCGAAGACCCTCTGTCGGGGCATGGTGTATACTGTTGGGAACGATGTATCGACACTAGTTGCGATAATTTTGCAACGACGTATCGAGACTAGTTGCGATAATTTTGTAACGATCATCGCGGATTATGATTCCAACCGAGTACGAGAATTATTTACGATGTGACCATCTTCCACCATGACAAAGATCAGTCACTAAGCCTACTATTGATAGTGCTTTCCCAATCATGGTCTTAAATGTCTATTACATAATTGGGGACGAGTTGAACATTTGTAATCTGCCCCAAAACACGTTGGTGACAAGTATTGGTAGTTCGCATTTCCAACCGAAGCTAACGAATCAATTAATGTGCATATGTGCACAGGTTTAAATCTATGGTCCATACAGCTTACCGTACTTTAATTTCAAGGAACTTGTAATTGGACACCTCCGTCGTTTACCGTTAGCACTGGCGATTCCTTCTATTTTCGAAGTAGCAAAGGCGTTACTTTTCTTAGATTTTTTTAGGAATTGATGTAGGTATATATTCATGGCTTGTATCAAGGTTGTTGGGAACTATTTACTAACATACATAATTTTAATATATTTGCACACGGGCCATATTAAGGAATTTATGATCAAAAGTTCATGTTAACCCAGATTCGGTTAGTTTATGTATGGTAGGACGTACACATCATATTCTATCTAATAATAGCTTTAGGCTAATAATTGTCTATTATGGGCACACCAATATCAAACAATTTGTTTCACATAGGTGTACATTTATACCATTCCATAAAAATATGACTCTCCAAAAAGAAAGACCTGCAATAGGTAGATTTAGCTCTTGCATAATGCATGTTTAAAGTTGCAGTATATAAGCTTTAGATCAGGATGTCGCAGATCTCATTATAATAGTTAACAAATAGATTATAATGAAAAGGGAATAATATATCAAATTACTTTATTATGAGTGTAGTTATTGCCGTTTGACGTATATAGCGTAGCCTCGATACCACTACTATCGTTGTTTTCATAATAAACAAAGTCTATGTTATAAACATATTTAAGTTCTGCAGATCGTGTTTACATCCGTTGAAAATCACAAACATCCGATGATTTAGAGAGTTGGTTGTTGGTTTGGCATGTGAAAAAATGTCTAATTAATGATTTATAGACCATTTGAGGCCAAACGAAAGATCTGCAATAGACAAATTTATCTCTTACTTAATGCATCTTTAACAACTATTATAATCTTTTTATTACGCGGAACGTTTTTAACGAAGGGGATAATGCATCTGAATATTTCACACACCTCTGAGATGACGACAATATGTGAAACAGTCTTTCATCTTCCGCTTTACAAAAATAATTAAATGAAATAACATGCGCTGTATCTGAAAACAATATAATATGATTTGACTACCATATTCAGAATCGACCTTCCAGATTCACGAACTTTTTTTTTTAACACTAATTAGCATCATCGCCGCGATTCCGGAAAGATTATTTAATATATCGACGTGATCACCATTTCGTTTGTAATGACCCCTCCACACATTTAACTGTGATAATGCTGACCACACTTCGTGTCTATATTCCTAATTATTTAGTGTAAACTGACAGAAAAAAACCTGCCACGACTCATTAAAACATCAGATGTAATGTATTTTTGTTAAATACCGTACTGATCAATTTTGTAAATTGCCTAGTCATTCGAATAGGACGCCGTGTATACATCGGCGTGCACGTAAAAGATCCCTTGGCATTTGGAATTCGATATTAGAGTAGGCCATAGAGCCGCCCAGTCTGTTCTCCAATTCAATTTCAATGGAAATAAAATATTGCTTATTCGTATTAAATTAATATAAAAAGGAAAGCATTGTTTATGTACTGTTTTAAAATAATTAGCGACGCGGATGATTTTAAAAATGATATGGCAAACTATATTTTAAACATAGGATTTTAAATTAGCTTTGTTAAAATGATATTTACTATATTTTATCAAAGTAAGATTTTATATTAGTTCATTTCGTAGACACGGTGATAATCACGTGTTCAAATAAATTAAGTTATATTTCTCATAAATTCTTTTGAATTGAACACTCTTCTTTTGTGTTTTAAGCCACCCAAAAAGTAAACGCCATTCAAACAATTATTTGAAGTTTTAATCTCTTTGTGGTCTGATAAAAAAAAATATATAAATCAACTTTTAAAGTAAAAACTAATTTATTAGTGTTTCAAGGTTAGGTCACACGGCATATATATGTCATCCTCATACAAACATATACATATGCCTGTTTAATAAAAATATTTAGATTTGGTAACTGTACCACGTGATCTGTCCCGGATACCTCAATTATATCCTAGACCGAGTTACAAACATCACGTTGTTGAACTGGGGATTGACATTAATTTTGTGTGGTATTTATCCAAAGTCAAGTAAAAAGTGCGATCTGGTGAAATGGAGAAACAACACGCCATGATGTTGATGTTATTGTTTGTAACTGTACTAGGCAGAGGTAAGTAAAACATATATATATAGTATATTATTTTTATCAATAGGTCTATGTCAGCTAATCATTTATAACGTTTATTCTTTTTAAACATTTAACAAGTTTAGGTTTTAGTACTGCAATTGTAAGATGAATATCATACTATTTTGTATGGGCCTAATCGTTTTTTGTTGATCAGCCAGTCAATTATATGCATAGGGTTTTTTTTAAAACGTGACACGCAGTATTTGACACGGGGAACTAATCGATCATCCATTTCATCGTATGCCACAACTAAAGAAGTCCGAACTTTAGTATTTCCCACCCGACATATTCCAAATATCTAAGCATAGGTGAACTATCTCTGACATCAATAACATCAAATGACAAAATCCACAGCGACCGGGCATGAAGGCGTCCATCTATTTGTAAATACTTGAAGAGGAACATGCCCGTACATGTGTATTTAAGGTAGAGTTACCCGTACGTGTAGGAATCTGGTAAAACAAGTTGTAAGATATAACACTTTGTATGGTTACAAGTTGTGAAGATGTGTCAGTGTACTTTGTAATGTTGCACCAGCGACACTCGTCACTCGTATTTAATTCCGAGAATAATATCGTAAAAGAAGCCTAGAGAGTTCGAATTCGATGAAGAGTGGGTTAAAATGTGCAAGACCCCACCCCATTCTCAGCTCAGCTACATAAAAATGTAAATAAACACTTTCCGTGCGAAAAGTGCATGTCACGATCGTGTGCTTCATCTCTTATCATTCAGATAACGAGATGGGACGGGCATTCAAAGCGCGAGATAATGATATAGACATGTGATATCACAATTAATGCTTTGCATCAGTTAAATTGAAACACAAAGTCATCCTATTTTTTATAACTAAATTGACGTTAAAGCATAACTTTGTGCTTGCTTTTAAGAATTTTTTCTAGGAATCGGGCCCAGACGATGTTACGGCCGTAGTATGATATAGCGCTTTTGTCACACAATGGTTGAATCTAAAAAAAGAAATAGATCAACATTCTTTATCACGTACATCAACCTTGTAAAGTGGCTATTTATTGACATTTACTTTTACGTTTGGTTAACTTTTATCAACGAATATCCTTTGGAATCTGCGTTCATCCTGACCAACTAGTCCTGTTCAGACAAACTTGATGTTAGTATCTATTAAATGTCAGGTGTCAAGGGCAATAATGAGACTGACCTCTGGACGGGAATCATTTGTACGTAACTGGTGGAGTCAGTAAATAATAGAGTAATATTTGGGTGACAATCGGAATTCATCGATAAGTTCTGGTAATTTACGACGTGACGGTTTTTAATAGTCCGCGAGTATGCAGACAGGGCGGATTTTAAAAAAAGAAAACAATTTCCGTTGATTACTTCTGGAGTTATGACTTTCTTTGAAGAATCCACCTGTATGCATTACATGTAATGTAAATAGTAAACGAAGAAGTCTATTAAATTTCAACAATTTCCGTTAATCAGTTTGTAGAATCCGATCTGTATGCATTATGAATTTCAATAATTTGCGTTTAATGCCCCCTTTGTATAGCCAACCCTTTGACTAAATTCTGTAATTCTCTGCCTAGGTTAAGCAGAATTGTGAAATGTGAAAAGAGAACGAAATGTGGACAAACATATGATGAAAAATGATGAAATATATTATGTAATTCAGCTTTAATGTTATAGGACTGGGTCTGAAGAGGACTTTGTCTCAGGGGGTAGTTACTTAGTCTCTATGAGAGGAGTTGGGGGGGGGGGGAACTACAGCGATATTAGTCGACGTATTGTAAAGATTCGTTGGGCATGTTATCCAATCCATTGTGGAATGTGGTGTAATGGAATTAATAATTTTCGACCAGAGGAAACGGACTCATTAGGACAAGTATATATAAGTCCCCTGTGAAGATTAACTGTATCTTGGTTTCTTTCATTATCTGTATTAGTTTGCTAACGCTGAAAGAATACTCTCCAATACTCTCCAAAACGTTGCCCGAATATATGAGTATGTATTATAGTTTTTAGCCCTATATAGTTACAAATGCCTCTAAAAGATTATTGGGGTTTTTTTCAGTTGATGGGTATGCTCAAGGTCCGCCCACAAGTACTTGTCTTACACAGTTCCCTAAACATAAAAACACAGAAAAACAGACAGGAACACCCCCTTTCAGAATTCAAGTCGATCCACAAACCTATGAACCAACACAGACAATTTCAGGTATTACTCACGCTAATTAGCTTCATACTTTAAACCATTTACCATATGAGTAATGCCCAGGGCTAGCCTTCAGTGGATGGTGATATGATACAGTCATCTCCCTTCCCCTACTTTTGGTGTAGCATTTTTATTGACTTTTTTGGTGTAGAATCAAAGAAAAGGGTTTGAATATTCATTTTCTGTCAGGCTTTGGTGAATATTCACGAGGTTAAGTGGTTGGTATTACACAATGACATATGTCATAGAAGCGTCCTGCCATATCAAAATACGTGTAAGTGATTGTAACATAAACCTGTTGCTATCAGCACTCGGCTGGAGATCTTGGTAGTATTCCTTATGTCATTGCGTAACTAGAACTTGTTGTTGGCATGTCTTATCTAACTTTATCTGATAAACTATATTGAATGTTAAACCTGATATTATGCATGATACATTAGACAGGTGTCTAATGAGCTCTTTTGTCTTGAATACGTTTATAAACTCAGAACATAAACGAATGGTCAGTCAGGTCCAGGAGGCCATGCTAGGCGGGCCATGGGTGCCTTGGCCATGGGTGCCTTGGCACGAGACGAGACGAGACGAGACGAGAGCTTCTGGAGTTAGCACACTCGTGCTAAGCCAAGCTAATTAAGTCATGACTCCTTCCATATAGTTAGTTCTACGGTCGTTTACATCACGATGTTTGTACCTATTGTAAGAAGCAGAATAAAAGTATTATTAGAAGTATATACCAGTGTTGTCATCCAAGAACCCGATTAAAGAACTAATGTAATACTGTCACATATTAATTGGTGCCGTAGACCAGAGAAACGATTGAAGTCCTAACCACTAGAAGTTCACAGGTCACCAACGGGGTAAGTCTTTTCTAATCCTACCATGGCGAGGGTGGTAAAATGACATTAGTGCTATGTATTATAATTTAACTGGGAAACCAGCAGTTTATCATCACGCGTCGTTAAATATCATGGTGTCGTTACTAAATTTAATATATTGCCTTTCAAGCTAGTAGTGGAACAGGTAAATGGCTAAACCAAAATTGTATATATATTATTTGTTTTAAAAGGCGTCATGTTGTTTTTAAAAGATTATGAATTATAATTGTTTGTTTTGAACACATATTTTGGCTTTTAAAGTTAGTAGTAGCTAAGTATTATCAGGCTAATAACTGCGAAGTGAAATGTTTTATGATTGTTTAATTATCTGGAATAGAGTTAAGCGTATCCTTATTGAGAGATATAACTCTTTAAACATTCACACGGTATTAACGGTTTGTCTCTTATAAGTTTTTTTTGTTGTTGTTTTGCGCATATCTATTTATGCCCCGAGGTTTACGGGATTATTATTTGTGATGTAGTGCCCCAAATATTAATGGGAAAGACCCGATATTTACGGGTGAGATTTTTATTTGTAATACCCCAAATATTTAATGGGAAAGACCCGATATTTACGGGATTAAGATTTTTATTTGTAATACCCCAAAGTTTTAATGGGAAATGCCCCGATATGTAACGGGAGAAGTTTATGTTAAGTGGTTTAACCCCAGGAGGGTTGTGCTCGGATTTAGAGCGAACGTATTGTCTTGTTTTGTGTTGTGTTTAAAAATTATAGAGATAAACCGTTAGTTCTTTCAAAAATATCTTATTTAAGATTGGTTAAATGTGTTCAGATCATTCATTATTCTTGAGATAAAACAATATGACTCCCTAATTTCAATTGTAAATATCGTTAGATCGTTATCTAAAGTCAAGTCTGTTCCACTTGCTAATTTGATTAACTATTAATTAAGTTCACTCCATGATATGATAAGCAGATGATAAAACTTCGGCACGGGTGGCAGTTAATACTCTTCATAGCACATGTCATAACACGCCGTTTTGCCAGACGGTATGGAAAATGAAAAGACTACCGGTCAACAACAATAGTTGAACTAAACGGAGCAGGGAAAATTCTGACCCCTCAACATTACTGGAACGAGGAAGGGCATCATATGTACCCCACCCCTACAGTTGGCTACGACAGTGCAGTAGCGGTCTAAGAAGATAATTACAGTAGTTTGTGTTCGCGATTCCACCAAATAATCGGTCTAAGAAGATAATTATAGTACTAGTAGTTTGTGTTCGCGATTCCACCATTTATATGAATAATAAGAGTAGTCTGTGTTTGTGATTCCAGGATCTCGTTTTTTTTTTTTTTATTGACTCGCGTGTGTGACCGATTGTGTGTATATAACTTTTAAGTTCGTGTGTTTTTCATTGACCTTTTCATTTTGTTTAAAGACATTTTTGGATATTATGACATTTTACAAGTATATATAACTTTTAAATTCGTGTGTGTTTCATTTACCTTTTCTTTTTGTTTATAGACATTTTTGTATACGACATTTTACAAGTGTTGTTTGTATTTATATGTCTTTTCATTCTTATTGTTATTTTTATCTTTTAAGATTAGGGTAGATATTATCGATCCCAGTTATATTCAAATTTGTAAAGGCTTTAAAAAAATATTTCATATTTTTTTCTAAAAAAGAGGGATAGGTATATTACACAATGACATATGTCATAGAAGCGTCCTGCCATATCAAAATACGTGTAAGTGATTGTAACATAAACCTGTTGCTATCAGCACTCGGCTGGAGATCTTGGTAGTATTCCTTATGTCATTGCGTAACTAGAACTTGTTGTTGGCATGTCTTATCTAACTTTATCTGATAAACTATATTGAATGTTAAACCTGATATTATGCATGATACATTAGACAGGTGTCTAATGAGCTCTTTTGTCTTGAATACGTTTATAAACTCAGAACATAAACGAATGGTCAGTCAGGTCCAGGAGGCCATGCTAGGCGGGCCATGGGTGCCTTGGCCATGGGTGCCTTGGCACGAGACGAGACGAGACGAGACGAGAGCTTCTGGAGTTAGCACACTCGTGCTAAGCCAAGCTAATTAAGTCATGACTCCTTCCATATAGTTAGTTCTACGGTCGTTTACATCACGATGATTGTACCTATTGTAAGAAGCAGAATAAAAGTATTATTAGAAGTATATACCAGTGTTGTCATCCAAGAACCCGATTAAAGAACTAATGTAATACTGTCACATTGGTTACGTTTAAATGTATGGCGGAAAATTGCATCTTTAGTAGTAAGCTACTTCAGTTTATGTATCTCCAGATTTCCATGACGAACCTCGGACATGCTTTTGAGCAATAGGTTGCCACATGTGGCTCCATCTTTGACTACTGCTGGATTTATCGTCTCTGTAAAATATCTCCCAGCTATGATTAAAATTAATATAATGATGATATTAACATTTGCATTTACAGTAAATCTCGAAGCGTTAGCAAATGTTAACAACCAATTCAAAGGAGTTTTAGTCAGTGCACATCGTAAAACTGGTAATACCGAGGAGATTCTGGGCAGTTTTACTAAAGTTCCAATTGAGAAAATCAAAACATTGGATTGTTTAGGTGGAAGAAAGGTAAGTCAGCAGCTTCAACACTGGTAAATCTGACTAATGTTCCCATTGAGGAAATCGAAGCATTGTACTGTTTAGATGGTCAAAAGATAAGTCAGTGGTATCAACACAGGTAAAACAGATAAGATTCTGGGCAGTTCTATTAGTGTTCCTATTGAGAAAATTTAGCTGTTTGGATGGAAGAAAGGAGGTTGAGTGGCCGAATGGTTAACGCGTGAGTCAAGTGGCTTAGTTTCGATCCCCCGCTTAGACGTGACAAGGACTAGGGTCGCCCAACCAACCTCGTTGATTTTCTCAGTGTCCTGATTTTTTCCTCTCATTGCTAAAGACCCATACGCGGAAGCGAATTATAAAAATAAAAATGAACGTTATGTTAATCCCGAAATGACCTAGTTTGTGTCGAGTGGACGTTAAACCTCATCCCCCCTCCTTCCTATCGATGGAGTAAAGGAAGCCAGTAGTATCAGATCTGGTACCACATATGAGATCTTGGGCAGCTTTACTAAAGATTTCATCAAATCGTTGGTCTGTTTAGATGAGATCCTGGTCAGTTTTACTAAATGTCCTACTGAGCACATTGGAATGTTTGGTTGAATAACAAGCGATAAAACTAGCAGTATTGAAACAGATATAAAAGAGAATATACCAGATTAGTTGGTCTATGAAATATAGATTTTTCTGCTGTTATTATATTATGCAGATAGTGGTTGAAACCTTTAATCAGGGGATTCAGTTTGATATTGAAGTTAACCGGTAAAGTTCCTGGAAATTATTCAGTCTGGTTACACCTTCTTTGTCGGACGTGCAGGGCTCAGTAAACGGGTGGCTAGACCAACACCTATTTTAATTCGATGAACAGTGGACAGAAGCGCCAATGCCCGGGTAAAATGCACCTCATGGCGAACTGCCTTATACTACTTATACCCTGGAACAATCATATCACTCGTCACCACTTGACAGTGTAAGTCAAAGGGCACGAAATCGCCTTTAATCAAGGACAAGAAGGCGGTAATATTTGTCAATCGCTCCTATATCTCAGGAATCGCTTGTCTGCGTTATAACCCTTGTTGGAAGAGAACTGTAAGCTCGACGAAAGAACCATCAAGCTGCTTATGTGTGCCCGTGTTGATTAGTCTGATTGGTGCAAAAAATATACTATTTAACCCTATTTAATTTAATTTCCTGTGTTGGAACATGAATAAACTGAACCTCTTATTTGTCAACATCTTTAAACCACAAAATATTAAGTTTAACCTGTTTTAAAAACATTTGGTAAGAAATGGCTAATATGTGTAAACATCGATAATTATTTGGTTAAAACAATAAATTTGCCCATTCAAACAATCGATGAATGCATGTGTACAGCTTTAACTAAAATGTTTAATTTTGTAGAATGTAGCTATTCATAGCAATGGCAACCCTGTTGATGCTGTCGCCTTAGAGTGGGCGTCTCCCTACAACTACGGCGACATTGAATTTAGGTGAGTACAAGCAGAGTCAAATTTTCATGGTATAGTCTTGTCCTGTGCAGTGTATCCTATTTTATTGCTATACATCGATATAATATAGAGAGAAAATATAGTAACATGGATGATAAAATATATAACTAACTACTACAACTACTACTAACTACTACTACTACATTTACTACTACTACTACAGTGTACTAACTACTAAGTGCCACCTATAAGTACTACTACTAACTACTACTACTGCTACTTCTACTCGTACTACTACTTCTCTACTACAACACACTGGTGTAGACGTAAAGGAAATGAAATGAGGTTTAACGTCCTACTCTTCTGCACCTAACCTGGGCTAATGGAAGACGGGCATAAGCCATACAGTGTGCTCTGAGGGAAATTTTGCCCGGGCAGCGGCGCTACGGCCTACTCTCATCGAATTCCAACTGCCAAGGGATCTTTTACGTGCACCCCAATGTGCACACGGGGCCTCGAATGTTTTGTGCCATCCGAACCACTAGACAGCTGTCCTTGTCAGCCGCTCCGTTCTGCATCACTGACAAGGGGAAACCACGCCGGAAAATCTAGATGAACTTTCGCGGCCAATGCAGGGATCGAACACCCGACCACCAGGCTAGCGAGCCAGCGCCTTACCCACTTACCCACGTGATCCCGGACGTAAAGGACACTGTCACCAATAATCTTAGTTAATTGCGTCTAGATAAACAATCAATAAAGAACACTGGCTCCATAATGCTCTTGAATATTTTTATACATTTATACAACATGGTTTAAGATCTATCGACAACCACCAGCGTCAAGGCTAATTTATGCATTTTACTGGATTATTCCCTCGTCTTATTTAATAAAAGTGTATATACATTTTAATTGAGCTATGTAATCTATAAAAGATACATCCTTAAGTACATTTGGATAAAATATCTCCATAATAAAGTATCTGTGCATATTCTCTTTAGCATGCATACCTTTACAGTATGCGGGACCAGTTTGGGAAAGTTGGATGCTAAATCCCAGCGTTTCATTTCATTTCGCCATGCTTAGTCATTGTCTACAAGTCAGATTTGCTGACAGATTTCTTCATTATTCATTATTTACAGGGCAACGTTTGTTGAAAATTTTACACGATTTTGGACCGGCTTATCAGCTGATTTAAACGCCGAAAATAACAACGGTTTACAACTTCCAGATTATACGGTAAGATACTGATTTGGATTCTAAAAAGCTCAAAGACCTTACTCACTATTTCCCAGAGCCGTCCAATATTAATTATCCTGAGCTTTCGATATTGTGGTGTTGTTATTTTACTCAGAGTCAGAACACATTGGCTCCTGGTATCAAATAATTAAAGAGAGTTGGCTATTTTAAAACAAGCATTCGACGGCGTGTATTCTACTCTTTCGAGCACGATCTGAATTAAAGCGCTTTAAGCAACGCGGCTCTACGTCAGTCTGTAAGTGAAATACAAAACCGTAGACTTGACTAACCAGGTGTGAGCGAATGCCATTCAATTTAGACTGCTCGCTTATTTCGACGAATAAAACTGATTAGAAATTACAATAAAATTATAACAAAAATAAATGTAAATCTGTTTATATGCACTCATATTACATTGATATGTGCGTGTTGGTGCATTTTTGTCCATTTTCTAGGAGCATGAATACAGATTTGGCGCTTTTAATATTAAGTTAACGATGTCTCATTGCTGATTTTAGTATTAAACTGACAAATATCAAGCAGCTTCCTCGATTGCGCATATAATCAATCATTGTTTGCAAATATTACATAATTTTATAGTATTTAAATCATATTATCAGATATCCTCAATTGGACTATGGTCGCCTACCTCGTGTGGTTTCTACAGATCCTGCGGTTTCTTCCCGCTGATAAAGAACCCTACGCACAAGGGAATTATTAAGTAAAATTGTACCAAATATAGTCCCGAAATGACGTAGGGGATGCTCGATTCACAGTTCCGGATATAAATTCCAAAACTGGTGTCAATCGAGTGAAAAGTAGAATTTCGGAGTACAGCGCATGAGTCGACTGTATAAAATATATCTCAACCAATCATGACAGCTGAAACATATTTTTTACCTAGGAATACGTCACGATTCTGCTCACTCCACCTCAGCTGTCGGGACTGACAGAACTGTGTCAGGACTGAATTCCGCGCCACTCGATTGTAATTCTGCCGATTCGGGACGTTCTGGACTGTGAATCGAGCATGGCCTAGGGGATGCTCGATTCACAGTTCCGGAATTGAATTCCAAAACTGGTGCCAATCGAGTGAAGAGGAGAATTTCGGAGTACAACGCATGTGTCGACTGTATAATAAATATCGCAACCAATCATGACAGCCGAAACATATTTTTTACCTAGGAATACGTCACGATTCTACTCACTCCACCTCAGCTGTCGGGACTGGCAGAACTGTGACAGGACTGAATTCCGCGTCACTCGATTGTAATTCTGTCGATTCGGGACGTTCTGGACTGTGAATCGAGCATCCCCCTAGTGTTTTGTTGAATGGGCGTTAACTCCAAATTCTCCATTGGTTTTAGTTACCAACTACCAGTAACATCTTTACGTCTATTCAATGGTCAGACTGTGGTAAAAGGCGTGGATGTTTCTTTCACCCGGAATCATGTACAGGAGAAAACTGTGATGTTGCTATGACATATATGAAAAACACGGATGGTTCTTATACTTTTGAATTAATGGCGAAAGCTGAGGGATATGTTGCTGTGGCGTTTTCTAAAGATAAAAAGATGGTAAGCATCTTTTGCTTGTAATTTTTGATGAATACCATGAATTAATCAACAATGTAGGTCTATAGATTTTATTAATTTTACATACAATATAGGTCTATTTATTTCATTATGTTGATCAGGTTTATTTACTATGTTTATTAGGTTTATTTATTATGTTTATTAGGTCTATTTATTTTATTATGTCTTTCTACAATATAGTTCTATTTTTTATTAGTTTTACCTACAATATAGTTCTACTTATCTTAGTATGTTTATCTACAATATATGTCTATTCATTTTATTATGTTTATCTACAATATAGTTCATGTTTATCTACAATATAGTTCTGTTGATCTTATAATGTTTATCTACAATACAGTTCTGTTTATCCTATTATGTTTATCTACAATACAGTTCTGTTTCTCTTATTATGTTTATCTATAATATAGTTCTATTTTTTTTTATTCGTTTTACCTACAATATAGTTCTATTTATTTTATTATGTTTATCTTATTTATTTTATTAAGTTTATTTTCTTAACGATACAGGTCTATTTATTTTATTCAGTTTATTAACGATAATGTCTATTCATTTTATAACGTTAATTAAAGATACAGGTCTATTTATTCTATAAATGATATTTATAGGGTGAAGATGAAGCAGCCCTGTGTACTGCTGATGGTGGTCGAGTTACAATACAGCATGGTTATAACCCAGGACATTATGTTGATCGACAATATACTGTTAGTTTTATTTCTTCTATTTTGTTATCCTTCAAACTACACTTCTACCCGGCTTAATAACATAATGTTTATTTATCTTCTCGAGCAAGAACCATTTCTTAAACACGCATTATAGAAGTACTAAATCTGTCTATTGCAAATCTTTCTTTAGGCCTGAAATGTTATTTAAATTATTAATTAGACATCATTTTACTTATTAAGAACACAATCAACTCTCGATGCCGTCGGTAGACTGCGATATTTATTGGATTTTAATACGTTTTATGATGTATAATCGAGACTGTTTACCAAAGGTAGAATGGCGATCGAGGCTAGCCTAAAATTGAATCGCTAATACCTCTGTTCAGAGTGAAGTAATTTGACTGAAATGTTCATCATATTTTGTTTTCTTTCATTATCTATTTTTTAACAATTATAACGAGAACTGTCAGCTTATTTATCTAATATTACCTAATGCTCCTTTAAATACAAGTTAGCAAGCACATTAAATATTCCGAAAAACGTTTTCTTGGATAGCTTTATCAGATGGTTCTATTTCCCCCATCCGTTTATTGGCGAAAAAGTTCAATATTTTAACTCTTATCGATGTTCAATCCTGACAGTGACAATCGCGCGTTTCATTTGAAGGGAGCTATACCACGTTGTATACAAGTCCGTGTCTTGATCAATAATCAATCTGATTAAAATACAGATCGTTTTAGTATTTTTATAGTTTCGATGGCTTTCATTACACGAAGATCCGACCGGTTGTAGCCACAGTTCTGTGCAAAACACGCCTAAAGCTCGCCGTAACATACCGTTTCATTGGCTTATTCCTCAAACCAATAAGGATGTTTATTATATAACAACTCTTCCAGATCCTAGTGTAGTAAAGACAAGTGAAACGATATTTTGAACGATAAAAAACGAAACGAAATAGGATCTGTGTTTTAATTATATTGGTTGAATAATCAGCATGCGAATATGTTCTCAGTTAACAAATCAGCACACGAGCTGGTGTACGTTTTTATACGCCCACATTGGAAATGTCGTGGTATATTGCCGTCGCCCCATCCGTATGTACGTTCGTCCGAACATCCGTTGTCCACAATTTCTTGAGAACGCTCTAGAGGCTATACACAGTGTTTAAGGTCATGCGATGAAGATATCCGATAATATTGCTGTCAGAGTTATGGACCTTGATCACTTTGAAATATTTTGAGGATACTCTACAGGCTAAAGTTTAAATCTGATTGACTATTAATTTATACACAGTGTTAAAGATCATAAGACGAAGGATCCTGGTCATTTTCAACAATTTCAAATAATTACTATCTTGTGGACGAAGACCATGAGACAGACAATCGAAACAATTCTAACCATTTCTGATAATTACTTAATGGACTATTACTCGTAATAAGATTTTCATGTGTTGTATACGTTCTCCTTACTGGTAAAAGAAAAACATATGCGACAACCCTTGTTGACTGCCCGGGCGACTCAGTTGTTGTGGGCGTATGTTTCGTTGCCGGGTAACCTATCTTATTATCATTTAACGTTGTCGATTCTGGTTTTTACCTACCTTCTACTGTTATAATGACGCCATACATTAATATCGAATATTCATATATCGACAGTATTGTAAGGCCCATGATTTCTTGGTCAATTTATTTAGAACACACGATAGATCTCAGTATCTAATGAGTTGTAAAATCACCGTGTAACCCTGATTAATTCGGCTTAAAATCTGTCACGATTAGCCAGACGAGGATCAAACAGTATCACTGTCTTTCGGATTGCGGAAAAGACCGCGAGATCTTGACACTGTTTTCATATTTCAATTATTGCAGAGCAGTTACCACTGTGAAACCTTGATTCCTTCGGCATGAACATACATGTATGTCATGATTCGTAAGATGACAGTCGAACAGAAAGTGTCACTGTATTTCGGTTTCTCGACTGGTTTATACTTGTATTCATTATTAATTAATTTATTTTTCAGAAAGGTTTTTCTGATATCCAGATCCGTCAAGCAGATGGTAAAATATTATGTCGTTTTACTCGACCTAAATTTACATCTATGTTAATGGGTAGAAAATGGTTTAACTTAACAGAACCGTGGTATCTACAAATGGCATGGGGGTATACATTTATAGGTAACATATATTATTGTCAATATTTAAATTCTTTATACATGGCTTTTCAAGTTCGTTATAAAAACATTAAATACAATCGTTTGATGTTCTACCCAGCCAGTGCAGTATTTAACAACCCACAAATTAATGAACACCGTTTAAAATCAACGAACACTAACATCTACCCAGCACCGCTGCACCATTCTAATCACCGAGTATCAAAAGTATTAAATCCCATTTATCTATGATATTACTATGTATGCCAGAACTCGTAATACATGGAGCCAAGATGGGTGGTTAGTAGTGCTCTGGCTCACTAAATCGTAGCTTTATACGAAACCGAGGTCCCGTGTAAACGTGGCCATGTACGTGACAGGACCCGTTTCGAAGGCGAAAACAACACTGTTGGGACAAAAGTCCCTCAAAACCCACTGCATGACATATTATAGTTCGGTTGGTGCAGAAAAGTAGGACGTTAAGCCCCATTTCATTTTAGTTCTCAATACCAGTATCATATCCGTTTCGCTCGTCAAATATTGAACAAATTAATACAACTGTCTTCCCCGAACATGTGAGAAAGTCGCAGCTTAACCAACCACAAAGTTCCGGATTATATACCGGTTTTGATCGAGAATGGTCCTTAAAAATTTCCAGCCTGGTTACAACATATCAATGGTGAAAGACTGAGGGTTTGGTGTTTAGGCGTTCTATTGGGACGAAGAGTCAAAGTCCGTGTATAACAGGCCCGGGCGAAATTTACATCATAATACATTGTATGACGGGAATCACGGTGACTTAGTGGGTAAGACGCTGGCTCGCTAGCCTGGAGGTCGGGTGGTCTCCCCTTGTCAGTGATGCAGAACGGAGGGCCTGACAAGGACAGCTTTCTAGTCGTTCGGCTGGGACGAAAAACCGAAGTCCTGTGTACACATTGGCGTGCACGTGAAAGATCCCTTGGCAGTTGGAATTAGATATAAGAGTAGGTCGTAGCGCTGCTACCCTGTCAAAATTTCCCTCGTAGCACACTGTTTGTCGTATGCCCGTCTTCCATTAGCCCAAGTTAGGTGCACAAGAGTAGGACGTTAAACCCCATTTCATTTCATTTCCATAAAGCCTGTCTTTATTTACCCAGCTGCTGCTGAAATTTAAGACAACCATTCCATTTCATTTTACATAATTTCAGGAACTGATGTTATCGGTAAACACACAGAAGCGCCGATTATAACTGATGAAATGGTTAAATTATCAGAGTTTAAAATTCACAGACCAACAATATCTCCATCTGCCCGTGTCACCACGTCAGTTCCGTTGTTCATCTCTGTCTTTGTGTTTTCTATGTACATTTAAATTATGTAACCATGGTTCTCAAATGAGAACCTCTATGTGTTCTTCTGTTTTAATATTTGTACCTAATAAAAAACAAAAAAAACAAGATGTGTTGTTGTTTAGATAAATCGTTATTTAAATTAATTTAGCGCATGCCAAAAGCCTTTTCCATTAGTCGGTGCCCATATCTTAAAGTCATATACGCTCACAACAGCAACGGAAACCACGACTGCAAGCCAGCGCGATCCTCAAACTACTAGGCCATCCCAGGCATTAGATGAGGATTGTGTGTGTGAGTTAGTTGTATTTTGACTGAAGGTTTGTCATAGGCGCACGGGCTCGATGACAGTTAGGGGGGCAGAACCCGAAATAATTTCGGGCTTACAGAGAGCGGCGCCGGTAGTCCTCGAGGGGCTAAGAAGCGGAGCTTACCTTGTATGGACACCCCCCCCCCCATTCAAAAGAATATTTTTGAATATTTGATGGCTGCAAACACAGTTTGCTGCTATTTCAGCCCGTGAACTAAGCAACTTCAAAGTGGTCTAATACAGCCTAACTAAGGTGCCTAACTCGAATTCTAATCAATCGTTTACAGTCCACGTAGACGGGACCGTTGGGAGAAACTGCCGAAAACGCGTTTTCCTGCTATTCCAGCCTGTGAATACAGCAACTTCAATTTGGTCCAATACAGCCTGTCTGGCTGACCCGAATTCCAAACAACCAATCAATCGTCGTTGGGTTTGTGGGTCTTAACCTCCCGGGGAAAATTTACCCACCGAAGATGCGTTTTCTGCGTTTCTAGCCAGTGTACACAATTCCAAAAGTATCCAGTGGTTTTGTAACCGAAATCCCACTCTGAATTACAACCATCCAACCAGACTGTTGCATTCGCAAATACTAATCCATGGCCGAATAATGTCGCACAAAATAGAGTGGCTCCAGACATTTTTTTTTAAAGGGACAATAACATTCTTGCTGGCTTGGTAGCTCCAGAAAATAAATAATACCCTTATTCTAAGTACTAGATGTTTAAGTGTCCTACCTGTTGTGTAAATTATCCATTACAACCTATTTTACTTGTCCAGAGGGTTCGAAAATATTTTAAATTCCAAGTCACATTTGAAAAGGTTTACGTTAGACTTTTCAAATCAATTGGTTGAATTTTTCCAATTTTTTAAAATAGGTGTGTTAAGATGAAATTTATATCATCATTTAATTGGAATATTGTAAAATAATACGATTTGTTGACCAGAATGAAGATTGGGACATATTATTCAGTTACAACAAGAGTGTTATTGGGGGTTTAAATCCACAGTCAACTCAGTACAGATTCGTGGTATTCAATTAAAAAAAAAGGTAAAATTAGTATTTAGGGTCCGATGACAGTTGGGGAAGCAAAACTAGAAATGTCCGAAAAAAATTCGGGTTTACCCCCCCCCACACACACACCGGAAAATTTTGGAATATTTGACGGTCGCAAAGGCGTTTTCCTGCTATTCCAGCCCGTAAAAATATTTTTTATTAGATTTCCCGACACGTACGCCTATGTGGTATGTATTTATACCAGGGACTAAGTGGAGAGTATGTATTGTAATATTGAAATAAAGCCAAGTACGAACAATCCAAACCATTAGACAGAATTCGAAGTCCTAAAAATCGTTTGTTGTTAAAATTAAATTCTTCATTATAGCAGTTAAACACAAATCGTCCGATTCCAGTAGAGTAGTACAAATGTTCATGTTAACGAAGATGGTGTTGATTATGATGATGTGATCATGATGACCATGACGTTACATTAATCATGATGACGTTACATTATTCAAGATGTGATTTGATGATAGTTTTGATGGTGACGGTTCAAAATACATAAAATGGTGGCGTTTTGATAGTTTCTCTACAATAAAAATAATACATCGTTACAAATAAACCTTTTAGAGGGAAGAGGTGTCTCTTTAAACGTATTGTCCCTTGTACCGACAGGAACCAAGATCTTTGGGTTATAAACATGCATTTCAAGTCTCATCGAAATCGGATTAAAATTGTGACCCCTACAGGGTCCACAACCTAGATATACCATATTTTTTACACCATTCGCGTACAAGAGGGGACCATTTTGTTCGGCAGTTTTAGTTTGATTTTCAGGAAATTCGAATTCAACCTTCATTACGGTGTAACGGTGATATAATCAAACGTTTTTTTTTAAAATTAGATAATAATTGTGACCTCCAAAAATACGATTTTTCGTACAATCAGGGGCCATAATTCAGGAAGTTACGATTCGAGATGCGCAAACATCGAATGGAACCAAGATCTGGGCTTTTAAACATACCAGTCAAGTTTCAACAGGAAGTTGCGATCCAATATGCGCAAAGATCGAAAGGAACCAAGATCGTTGGGTTATAAGCATGTATTTCAGGTTTCATCAAAATCGGTTCAAAATTGTGACCTCTACAGTGATCACAAACTAAAAATGTGATTTTTTGTTTTTCGTATATTCAGGGGCCATAATCCATGAAGTTACAGTCTGATACATTCCAATATCAAAAGGAACCCAGATGTTAGGGTGATATACCTATATTGTTCCATTGAAATCGGATAAAAATAGGTTGCCAGGCAACGAAACATACGCCCACACAGCAGCTAAATCGTCCGGCAGTCAACAAGAGTCCAAAATCTTTGGATTATCAACATACGTGGCAAGTTTCATCAAAATTGGTTCAAAATTGTGACCTCTATAGGGTCCACAAGCTAAAAACATGATTTTTCGTACAATCAGTGGCCATGAAGATTCGATCCGATACATTCCAATATCGAAAGCAGTCGAGATCTTATGGGGATAAACCTATATTTCAAGTTTGGTCAAAATCGGATAAGAATTGTGACTTGTAGAGAGTCCACAAACAAATTGTAGACGGACGTCCAGACGGACAGGGGCGACGACAATATACGTCCACGTAAAAATGTGGGCGTATAAAAAATTGTGACCTGCAGACTCCAACCATCAAAACGTGACATCTGAAAAAGAATATTAAAACTTAGTTGTAGGTTCACAAAGTGTAAATAAATAGGTTGCCAGGCAAAGAAACATACGCCCACACAGCAGCCAAATCGTCCGGGCAGTCAACAAGAGTTGTTGCATTTTAAGTAATCATCAGAAAATCATAATTCAAACTCACCCATAACTACGGTGTAACTGTGATATAATCAAACGTTTTTTTTAAATCAGATAATAATTGTGACCTAGAGAGGGACCACAAGCTAAAAAGGGTGATTTTTCGTACAATCAGGGGCCATAATTCAGGAAGTTACGAACCGATATGGGCAAATATGCAATGGAACCAAGTTCATTAGGTTATAAACAGTTCAAAATTGTGACCTCTATAGGGTCCACAACCTTGATATAACATATTTTCACACAATTCGAGTACAGATGGCGGCCATTTTATCCGTCAACTCTGGTCCGATTTTCACGAAATTCAGATTTTCTCTTCATTACCATGAAACCGTGATATAATCAAACGTTTTTTTAAATCGGATAATAATTTTGACCTCCAGAGGGACCACAAGCTAACAAAGGCGATTTTTAGGACAATCAGGGGACATAATTCAGGAAGTTATGATCCGATGGGCGCAAATATCGACAGGAACCAAGATCTTTGGGTTATAAACATACATGTCAAGTTTCATCAAAATCGGTTCAAAATTGTGACCTCTATAGGGTCCACAACCTTGATATAACATATTTTCACACTATTCGTGTACAAACGGCGGCCATTTTGTCCGTCAATTCTAGTCCGATTTTCACGAAATTCAAACTCTCTCTTCATTACCATGTAACGGTGATATAATCAAACGTTTTTTTTAAATCGGATAATAATTTTGACCTCCAGAGGGACCAAAAGCTAACAAAAGCGATTTTTCGGACAATCAGGGGACATAATTCAGGAAGTTATGATACGATGGGCGCAAATATCGAAAGGAACCAAGATCTTTGGGCTATAAACATACATGTCAAGTTTCATCAAAATCGGTTCAAAATTGTGACCTGTATAAGGTCCACAACCTTGATATAACATATTTTCACACTATTCGCGTACAAACGGTGGCCATTTTGTCCGTCAATTTTGGTCCGATTTTCACGAAATTCGAACTCAACCTTCATAACCATAGAACGGTGATATAATCAAACGTTTTTTTAAATCGGATAACAATTCTGACCTCCAGAGGGATAACAAGCTAAAAAGGGCGATTTTTCGAACAATCAGGGGCCATAATTCAGGAAGTTATGATCCGATTGGCGCAAATATCGAAAGGAACCAAGATCTTTGGGTTATAAACATGCATTTCAAGTTTCATCCAAATCGGTTCAAAATCGTAGCCTTGACGCAGAAAACAAAAAATGACCATACGATTAAATCGTGAAGGGAATGCAGCGTTCGTTTGTGGTGGGAAGTTGCTATGGTAAAATATGGTCTGATCGGGAAATTGTTTTAAAATATATATATATATAGCCGTAGCCTTGACGCAGAAAACAAAAAATGACCATACGATTAAATCGTGAAGGGAATGCAGCGTTCGTTTGTGGTGGGAAGTTGCTATGGTGCACAACATGTCAATTTTTAAAATTGTTTTCTATTTTATCTCATTTATGAAAAAGTATTTTAGTCAGGTTGTGAGTATTTTTGCAGGGATGGTCGCCCACATTGCAGTTAGTGTAATTTTTAACAGGGCCGGATGGAGGTGTGTATTTCATATTATTTACTTATAAATTCAGAGAGAGAGAGCGAGAGAGAGAGAGAGAGAGAGAGAGAGAGAGAGAGGTGGGGTATTTTGGGACTAATACATTATACAGAGCGAGAGAGAAATGGGTTTAACGTCCACTCGACACAAACTAGGTCATTTCGGGACTAACATATGGTTTAATTTTATTTCAATAATTCGCTTGCGCGTAGGGGTCTTTAGCAGTGGGAGGAAACCCACGAGGCTGGACAGGCGACCCTATTCCTTGCAACCGGGGATTCGAAACCACGCCAGTTGACTCAATGGCAGGCCGTATGATACAGCGCGCGCACGCTAACCATTCGGCCATCCAACCCCCAAACACATTATACAATTCGATTCAACAATTCGCTTTCGTGGAAGGGTTTTCAGCAGTGGGAGTAGGCCGCAGGAACTATAGCAAACCTACGAGGTTAGGCAGGTGACCCTACTCTTTGTCACACACAAGCTTAGGATCCAAAGCAGGCGACTTGACACAATGACATACCAAATGATCTGAAGCACACACGTTAGACCCCCTCCCCGTATAATTAACATTTGACAACAAAAGGGTTAACATTTAATCATTTAAATTGAAAGAATATGATTTTCTGCAATTTGCTAAAATCAATATGTTAATAAATTTATCAAAATACAAAAGTATGCGGTTTAGGTGTTAAGCCCATATTCGTGACATGCGCGATTTACTAAAAAACAACATCCACCCCCAGGGTCGGTAACGGCCGTTGACCTTCAATGAAATGACATTTAACGGTGTTTAGCGTCTAACATTAATCTGCTGATGAAGACAAGATGGGATTTCTGCCCAGTCAACCTACTGCCTACTCTTATTTATAGGGGATCTTTAACGTGCTGGCAATGCTATATATACGAGGCATACATGGCATTTTGTAACACTAGAATGACAACTCACTGTTTCCTTTTACACCCTACCCCCTGCATCACTACCACAGGGGAAACCAGACCGGAAAGTTACGCGGGGAACTTTCTCATCTAACAAGGGATGGAACTCGGGACTCAATATCTAGTTGTCAATAAGGTTATTGAATACTACCGCTTGGTGTTTTGTCACGAAATATTTTAAACTGATTCAGCCTATTTTCTACATAGATATGGTCGAATTTACAGAAGAGCTGTTATACCATTGCGGTTAAGGTATCTGTGGGTAGGTGAACAAGGGGAGATAAGAACTAAACCAGGACCTGACCCTAAAATTATGGTAGCCGCCACTCAACAAACATCAAGATTAGCTCATTATAAGGTAATTTAGAAATACTTAAAGGCTTTGAGCGAGCTTTTAGCAGTATAGTAAACACTGCAAACTACAATTTAAATTCGTAAATTGTTTATTTATACAGTTTTCAAACTTTTATCAGGACTATGGCACTTAAGAAACGAAATTCAGCATGAGACGACCACTGCCAAGATCGCTCGCATCATTTCTTGTGTCATTACAGGCCCAGGGGGATACATGGCAGTTGAACTTACGAGTGGCTCCCGGTTTTGATATATACGTTTGTTTTTCTTTGCTTGCAAGGTTGGTGTGTCTTGTCCGCATGTTTGTCTAATAGGTTTTGTTTGCATGTAATGCCGTCCTCCTGCTTGTGCCTCATTATCTTATATTAAATACGTCCAGTGAAATCAACCACTTTGGCTTCTTCATTGCTAGCTGATATTTCGTTCCGTTTTTTTATAGTTCAAAATTTCATTTTACCTGTCCACTACACTAGGATCTGGAAGAGTTGTTATCTTGACGTGAGGAATTAGCCAATGAATCGGTCAATCACGGCGACTTCTTGGCGGTCTCTGTGCGGAACTGGGGTAAACCCCTAGAAATTTCAATGCTGATTGATTAATCAATGTCTGACGCTATAGGCTGAAAAGCTGCTCGTGTGACTCCTGACGTGAACTCCCACTATAACTCGTCAGATCTTCATGTAATGTAGGCCATCGAAAGTATAAAAAAAACGAAACGAAATATAGATCTGTATTGAGAATTTCAATTTATCTCCACGCCGGAAAACCCATTCTCAAATTCCCGAATACAACTCTGGTTAAATATATATTGCCTGTTGATTTGTGCGAAGCTTGCGATACAACGGAATATTGTCATTACATATTACAGGCAGCTTTATTAACGAGTTTGATGACACGTCACATGCCAGGTTCAGTATTAGAAGATATAGCAACAAATAATGGTTCAGTAGGAGTTTTTGCAGCAACTGAACGTCTAAGTATTTGGCCTGAATACGCTGACCATAGAGATTCCGTCCAATGTCAAGGTAAAAATCATTGCTCTAAAGCTTGAATAAAGTAGATGACCACAGAGGATGCTAACTATGCATATAGTTTAACTAATAATTGAATAGAGCGAAATTCAGGGCCTTGAGAAGCCTATGTGGTGAAACAGGGCAAAAGTTTCAATGACACCCACAAATCCTGCATACTTCAACTGCTTTGTTCATTATCTGTGCTCATTTGACTTTTATGATTAAAGAAATATTATTTTTGTCCATGAATATTCAAAGGGGATTTCTCTATTCACTTAGAACGGCAAAACTACGGACACTTTGCCAACTTCGAATATTTTTAAATTCTTTTATACCGGTAATTAAATGAATATAATACGTCGAATATGGAAAAGTATACATACAATAGATAAACAAATAATAGTTATGTACAATCCAAAAAAAACAATGAAAAGGATTAAAGTCAGTTCATGCTGTGATCACAGTCGGGCCGTTGTTGTATATCAATGGAAGTGGATGTCTAGCAAATATATAGATTCAGTAATTTAAATGCGAATATTTGGAGTTAGGCGATAGTTGTGCCACAGCATTGGCCTCTGTAAGTTTAATTAGTGATAAGAGTATTAACTTATCTTATTTTAAAGATGTTACATGCATTAATAAAGAAATTGAGTTCGCCACGTCAAATTGAAGGCTCCCAATCGTAGCTAAAACAAGAACATCAGTATAGCACAACGTTTTTAGCTACGTTCTCGTAGCTAGTGGCCGAACATGCGACCGCTTGTATTGTGGGTACGGATAGACAGCCACGCGGATTCAAAGAGTCATATACGTTTTCAACATAACAATGTCTGATATACAAAAATATTATAACCTGTTCATACTTCCGCTCATTTAGTAATTATCCCGTCTTAAATTTATGAAAATATTGTGTCTGTTTAGGTGTGGTGCAACTTACTGTCGAACCGAAATGGACGCCAGAAAACAAATGAAACTAATTGATCCACAACTATATGCTATTCTTTCTGAAGTTTATACAGACAAAAATCCAGATCAAGACAGCAAATTAAAAACATGTATTTAAGTCATTTTTGTTTATTTAACTTTGTTTTCCTTCCCTTATTTATAATAAAAACGTATATTGTTTCATTAGTAATATTTGTTTTAAAAATAATTTGGGTATTTCATATATGTAAGCCACAAATTTTCATTATTGAATCACATATTTTTACTGTTCAATTTCTCACGCGAATCATCTTTTTGTTTGAAATAAAACGTTTATTTAAAAACAATTGAAATTTCATTCCTTGATTTTATGTATAACGATTGTATACGCATGGTTTATTTGCTAATATTTCCTTAAATTTTAATGATTTTTGATTAACGTCCTTCCGTCTTCATTAGCCCAGTTCGGAGCCAAACAATAGGGAGTTAAACCCCATTTGATTTAATTTCTGGCGGATCACGTGGCTAAGTTGGTAAGGCGCTGGCTCGGTAGCCTGGAGGTCGGATGTTCGATTCCTGCATTGGCTGGGAAACTTCATTTAGATTTGTGCTATTTTACAGTATTCCAATTAATTGATGATACAAATTTCATCTTAACACACCCAATTTAAAAAATTGGAAAAATTCAACTAAATGGTTTGAAAAGCCTAACGTAAACCTTTTCAGATGTAACTATTGTTTATTTATCGTGACAGGCAGTTTCCCTCGTAAAATTACAGACGTTTTTTTTTAAATGGTTGCTTAACTTAAAGAGAAACGAATTGACAAGCATATGCAAAATCTGTAGTTAATACATAAGCCACGATTTTTCTTGTTTAACTGCAGGCTTAGTATAGTTTAACATCAGTAATTTACACTTGTACAGCAAATGGAGTATCGACATGTGTCAAGTTGACAACGTGGGATTACACTGTTGTTTTGCGTATGTTTTGTGGCTTTATAATAATAAAAAATTGAAATGAAATGGGTTTAATGTCCCACCAACCGGGCTAATAAAGACAGGCACATGCCATGCGAAGTTCTTTGAGGGAAAGTTTGACCGGACAGTGGCGCTACGGCCTACTCTACGACCCTCTGTCGGGGCATGGTGTAGACTGTTGGGAACGGTGTATCGACACCAGTTGCGATAATTTTGCAACGACGTGTCAAGACTAGTTGCGATAATTTTGTAACGATCATCGCGGTTTATGATTCCAACCGAGTACGAGAATTATTTACGATGTGACCAACTTCCACCATGACAAAGATCAATCACTAAGCCCAAAGCCGTATATAGATAAAGTTGCGACAACTGTGAAGCCAGAAATTTCATATGACGTCATGAAAATATGACGTCAAATGTAAAAAGACGCCATTTTGGGTCCCAAGTCATTGTCCACTCACTATCTATTTTATGCCCAATTATATTGCTGTGTCGAAGTTGTCTGCCCAAACAGGGATATGGAATGTTGATAGATATGCTATAGAATTCCACGAAAAAGAGTCTATAGGCGATAAAACATACATTTTTAAAAAGGAAAAGTATAGCTGAACACACTATCATTATTAATTATTATACAACCCAAAGAGTACATTGTTACATAGCCGAATTCATAAGAGCATGAAGTAAAAGATTTCCCAGATAAAAGCGCTATTAAATATATTTAACTTGCATAAGCTTTTAAAAATCAGATTTTTTTGTGCAGACGGTTAAAGTGAAAAATCAAAATATATATAATAATTTTGGAGATAAACCATTTTTCCTTCTAGCCGGGAAAATATGCGCCCGATTTTTTGGTTTGGAGCCATTCCGGATTGTGCGTCAGTTTTCGATCATCGATCATTAATTGTATCATCAATTTTTCGAAAATCGAAATTTCTTTAAATTGACAGATGGATACAACATTTGAAATTAGTATAACTTAAAAATCACTGTAATTTAAATATACTCAATTTTTCCACTGACCGTATTACCTTAAATCGGTATTCAAAGGTTGTATTTTACATATACTTGGCTATGTGAAAACTTAACTGCACACTTATATTATGGAATACTCACATTCGCCGAAAAGCATGAATTTTCAATTTATGGAATACCCTCCACTGCCAAAAATCACGAATTTCTGACATTGCAAGCATGTTATGCCCCTTAAGAGCATTACTCTACTCTATTAAATTCCTAGTGTACATCACCAGGAAAATGTTTGTCGAAATATTATATTGTAACCCATTAAAATAGTATGATTATAATTTACGATAAATTATTATTATTATGATAGTGTGCATCCTTTGTCGGAACAGCTGTTTTCATAAACTTTTATTAAATAGATTACAATAAATAGTGGTAGCATAATGATGGATATTGTAAACTTTAATTTTTTAACAATATAACTCGACTAGAAAACAACATATTATTAGCAATACACAATGACCCTTGCTCCCTCAGTTAGACTGGACAAATTATACAGTGTTGTATATAAATCTGTCGTTTGAGGAATTCATAGACATTGTGTGACTACCTAAATTTGACAGGCCTGACATTGACGTTACATTATGTGTGCGAAATATCCATGTTGCATTATATTTTACCGAAATAAATACCGATTATGTATATATGGCAATGAGTTGTAAAAAATAGATCATACCTTGCTTCTAGTGGTAGTATAAATAATTTCTGAAATCTATAAAGCCATGTCATCACAAATGAATTTAAATTTATTATATGACAGTCATGGAAACATACAAACATAAAATGATAAATGATCGGGGAAAGATATCCTTAACATATCTCGGTGGTAATAACCTCATACTCCATTATGGCACTACAACATCAAAATTGACGACGAAAAAAGGTCAGCTACGCTCGGCGACATTGTCTTTGTTTTAATCTGAATCCCCTATCTTTTAAAATCACCATTACGGGACTGCTTCTACAACATTAAAAGAAGTCATTATAATCTCACTTAACTTTAAGGTACCTCCCATAGGTCACTTAAAGTTAAGTGGATATTTGTCACTTAAACTGGCCTTTGAATACCACTTACAGACTAACACTTAAAAGTTAAGACAGCTTAAGGGAAAATTTGATACTTAACAGTGCCTTTGAATACCACTTGCCCTTAACTTACAGGAAGTTACGTATATTCAAGTGAAACCTAGTAGTTAAGTGACTGTCTTAGATTTAAGATATCCTTTGAATACGGACCCTGAACTACAGGGTACATCATGTTTTAGATACTACAAGGTAGATTATGGATTGGATAGGCTACTATCAGAACTACAGGATACATCTAACTAAAGGGTACATCATGGTTTAGAGAGTCTATCCGAACTACAGGGTACATGATTGTTTAGGGGGACTCTACCCGAACCGCAGGATACATCATGGTTTAGAGACTCTATCCGAACTATTCTTTAGCAATTTGTTTAGGATAAATTGTATCCCGAAAAACGATATACCAAGAAAAAAATAAAACGTTTTGTTAAGTAAGGCTATATGACGCATGACGTCATAGTTTTTATGGCGTCATAGTTGGGACCCAAAATGGCGCCTGTAAATGAGTTGTCGTAACTTTCCCTATACAGGGCTTTGACTAAGCCTACTATTGATAGTGCTTGCCCAATCATGGCCTTAAATGTCTATTACATAATTGGGGACGAGTTGAACATTTGTAATCTGCCCAAAAACACGTTGGTGACAAGTATTGGTAGTTCGCATTTCCAACCGAAGCTAACGAATCACTTAATGTGCATATGTGCACAGGCTTAAATCTATGGTCCATACAGCTCACCGTACTTTAATTTCAAGGAACTTGTAATTGGACACCTCCGTCGTTTACCGTTAGCACTGGCGATTCCTTCTATTTTCTATGGTGTTCTATTTCGGCCACGTCGTGTGTCGCGCGTCGCCTTTTTCAAACTTCGCGTCGCGCGTCGCCTTTTTCAATGTTAAGCTATAGGGAGAAAAAAGCGACGCGAAGTACGTCGCCCTTAAAAAGGCGACGCGTCGCGCGTTGCGTCGCCCTTCGCGTCGCGTCGCGTCGCCTTTTCTAAGGTGATGAAATGCGCATGTACCAGGAGAATTCATTTGCAGTTTATTTGCCGTTTAGTATTTCATCATATATACAGTAATTTATTTTGGACACAAAGAACTGCCATTGGTATCCTATAACAATATATTTCTATAATACCTAGATTATATGTTATATTTTAAATCTCTGCTCTAAACTTAAATTCTGGTGTGAATGAATGACCTCGTGCTGTCTGCAGATAGTACACTATTACAGTTAAACAAACGATGACAGGGTACTGATAACGATGTGGGTATGGTTTCCGTTATTTACATCAGTTGTTTTATAGGTTCTCTAGTGTTGTATTACTTATAGTGTGAACATTCCTTGACATTTATACAGACAGAATTAATATGAAAATACCCGAAGACCAATATATTAGCGGGTGGGGGGGTTACTGAGAGGGGCTAACGCCCGGGGTCGACTCAGCTCGGAGGAGGGGGGGGGATTAACTAAGTGCTCACCTTAGTTGTTTTCATAATAAACAAAGTCTATGTTATAAACATATTTAAGTTCTGCAGATCGTGTTTAATACCGTTGAAAATCACATCCGATGATTTAGAGAGTTGGTTGTTGGTTTGGCACGTGAAAAAATGTCTAATTAATGATTGATAGACCACGATTTAGAGAGTTGGTTGTTGGTTTGGCATGTGAAAAAAATGTCTAATTAATGATTTATAGACCATGATTTAGAGAGTTGCTTGTGGGTTTGGCATGTGAAAAAATGTCTAATTTATAGACCATTTGAGGCCAAACGAAAGATCTGCAATAGACAAATTTATCTCTTATATAATGCATCTTTAACAACTATTATAATATTTTTATTTTATTACGCGGAACGTTTTTAACGAAGGGAATAATGCATCTAAATATTTCACACGCCTCTGACATGACGGCAATAGGTGAAACAGTCTATCATCTTCCGCTTTACAAAACTAATTAAATGAAATAACATGCGTTGTATCTGAAAACAATATATGATTTGACTACCATATTTAGAATCGACCTTCCAGATCGACGAATTTTTTTTTTAACACTAATTAGCGTCATTGCCGCGATTCCGGAAATATTATAATATATCGACGTGATCACCATTTCGTTTGTAATGACCCCTCCACACATTTAACTGTGATAATGCTGACCACACTTCGTGTCTATATTCCTAATTATTTAGTGTAAACTACCAAGACTCATTAAAACATCAGATATAATGTATTTTTGTTAAATACCGCACTGATTAATTTTGTAAATTGCCTAGTCATTCGAATAAGACAAAAGTCCGAGGTTCCGTGTATACATCGGCGTTCACGTAAAAGATCCCTTGGCATTTGGAATTCGATGTTAGAGTAGACCATAGAGCCGCCCAGTCTGATAAAAAATATAAATCAACTTTTAAAGTAAAAACTAATTTATTAGTGTTTCAAGGTTAGGTCACACGGCATATATATGTCATCCTCATACAAATATACATATGCCTGTTTAATAAAAATATTTCGATTTGGTAACTGTACCACGTGATCTGTCCCGTATACCTCAATTATATCCTAGACCGAGTTACAAACATCACGTTGTTGAACTAGGGATTGACATTAATTTTGTGTGGTATTTATCCAAAGTCAAGTAAAAAGTGCGATCTGATGAAATGGAGAAACAACACGCCACGATGTTGATGTTATTGTTTGTAACTGTACTAGACAGGGGTAAGTAAAACATATATGTAGTATATTATTTTTATCAATAGGTCTATGTTAGCTAATCATTTATAACGTTTATTCTTTTTAAACTTTTAAACAAGTTTAGGTTTTAGTACTGCAATGGTAAGATGAATACCGTACTATTTTGTATAGGCCTAATGTTTTTTTGTTGATCAGACAGTCAATTATATGCATAGGGTTTTTTTTTTAAATCGTGACACGCAGTATTTGACACGGGGAACTAATCGATCATCCATTTCATCGTATGCCACAACTAAAGTAGTCCGAACTTTAATATTTCCCACCCGACATATTCCAAATATCTAAGCATAGGTGAACTATCTCTGGCATCAATAACATCAAATGACAAAATCCACAGCAAACGGGCAGGAAGGCGTCCATCTATTTGTAAATACTTGAAGAGGAACATGCCCGTACATGTGTATTTAAGGTAGAGTTACCCGTGCGTGTAGGAATCTGGTAAAACAATTTGTAAGATATAATACTATAACACTTTGTATGGTTACAAGTTGTGAAGATGTGTCAGCGTACTTTGTGTGTACTTTGTAATGTTGCACCAGCGACACTCGTCACTTGTATTTAATTCCGAGAATAATATCACAAAGAGACCTGTAACTAAACGTCTAACCGCTGGCATGCTCGTAAAAGAAGCCTAGAGAGTAGGTTAAAATGTGCAAGACTCCGCCCCATTCCCAGCTCAGCTACATACAAATGTAAATAAACACTTTCCGTGCGAAAAGTGCATGTCACGATCGTGTGCTTCATCTCTTATCATTCAGATAACGAGATGGGACGGGCATTCAAAGTGCGAGATAATGATATAGACATGTGATATCACAATTAATGCTTTGCATCAGTTAAATTGAAACACAAAGTGATCCTATTGATTTATAACTAAATTGACGTTAAAGCATAACTTTGTGCTTACTTTTAAGAATATTCTAGGAATCGGGCCCAGACGATGTTACGGTTCTGGCCCTCCCTCTTGTACCACTTGCCGTAGTATTATAGTTGCGCTTTTGTCACACAATGGTTGAATCTAAAAAAGAAATAGATCAACATTCTTTATCACGTACAGCAACCTTGTAAAATGGCTATTTATTTACATTTACTTCTACGTTTGGTTAACTTTTATCAACGAATATCCTTTGGAATCTGCGTTCATCCTGACCAACTAGTCCTGTTCAGACAAACTTGATGTTAGTATCTATTAAATATGGTGGCTGATTGGTATCATGTCGTAATGTCGTGGTGTCGCCTTTCATAACGCGACAACCCGACATCACGACATTTCTACCCGACAACACGACAACCCGACATCACGACATTTATACCCGACATCACGACATTTTTACCCGATATTACGACACTAAAAATGTCGTGATGTCGGGTAAAAATGTCGTGATGTCGGGTAAAAATGTCGTATTGTCGGGTTGTCGGGTTGTCGTGATGTCGGGTTGTCGGATTGTCGTGATGTCGGGTTGTCGGGTTGTCGCGTTATGGAACAAAAATCTGGCAATAAAGAAAATGGTTGATCAAGTGGAAGTAGATTCACACTCACATTGCAGTTTGAGTTGCATTCGTATCCATTTGTATTCGTCCACATTCATAATGTGAACCGTCTTCATTAGCTCAGTCGGATCAGAACAGTAGGACGTGAAACTCCATTTCAGTTCATAATGTGAACATATTATGCCGCCGCCCTTGTCTGTCATTGAGTCAAGTGGTGTGGTTTCCAGCCCAAGCTTGTCCATGACAAAGAGTAGGGTCGTCTGTCTAACCTCGTGGGTTTTCTCCGGGTGCATGCCCTACCCCGCGGGGTGGTGCCAATCCCGCTTTTTTGTTATTATTTTGTCTGTAAATATTCTACAGGTTGCAATTATTAACAGATTTTGTTCAAATTTGGCATGATCAATCATTTCAACAACAGGATGGTACCTATATTAATATTTTGTCTGTAAACACTCTACAGGTCGCGATTCTTAATGAATTTTCTTCAAATCGGGCATGAGCATTATTTTCAAAGAGAAAATGGCACCTACTGATGTAAATGCATGCCCGACCCATAGAGGCGTTGTCACGCCCACTTTTCGTGAATATTTTGTCTGTAAACACCTTTCAGACTGTAATTGTTATGAGATTTTAATCAGATTTGGCATGATCAAGACAGGATGGTAAACACCCTACAGGCTGCAAATTTTATACGCCCACATTGAAATATGTAGTTCGTATAGAGTCTCTAAACCATGATGTATCCTGTAGCTCGGATAGAGTCTCTCTAAACAATCATGTACCCTGTAGTTCGGATAGAGTGTCTAAACCATGATGTACCCTGTAGTTCATATAGTCTCTAAATGGGGGGTTGGATGGCTGAAAGGTTAGCAAATGCGTGCTGTATCATAAAGCCTGTCATTGGGTCAACTGGCGCGTTTTCGAATCCCTGGTTGTACGTGACAAGGAGTAGGGTCGCCTTCCAACCTCGTGGGTTTTCTCCGGGTCCTCCGGTTTCCCCCCACTGCTAAAGAACCCTACGCGCAAGCGAATTATTGAAATAAGGTTAAACCATGTGTTAGTCCCGAAATGACCTAGTTTGTGTCGAGTGGACGTTAAACTGCATTTCTCTCTCTCTAGTCTCTAAACCATGATGTACCCTTCTGTCTCTTAACCATGATGTACCCTGTAGTTCAGATAGAGTTTCTAAACCATGTTTATACTGTAGTTGGGATAAACCATAGTTTGGTAAATAGGTGATCGATAATCAAATGAATATGAATTGTACGATATGTTAATCTCGAAATTACATAGTTTCTCTTAAATGAATATATTGTTAACACGCTTTAAATAGCTGGATGCAATAGAGGTGGTGTAGAAAATTCTAGGTACATTAAAACATTGACAATAGGAGGTATTTCTTGCTATGGCTTGTTTATAGTATAGGACGAGATTTATTGTTTTGATTATAATCACAATGTTACGCAATAAATTATACCCCTTCCCCTACTGAGAATTTTAATTAAATAATGTAATGTTATCTTCGTTCATATTATGTCTTTGAATCTTCCTGAGAGGTATGTGCATCGGTATGACACCTTGAATAAATTAATATGCGTATGTTGAGTGCAGTTTCTATAAAGAATTAAGATCTGAGCTCTTTTATAAACTTAATGCATGTACCCAGTATCTTCACAATGTATATTCTCTTGATAAGGCCATTTATCTGCTGTCCAATAAACACCATGTCAGATCCGTCGCCGCAACAGTGTATTGTATGTATAGCAAAAGATATAATTCAACCATTTAATATTGTATCTTATATAAATGTAACTTAACAGTGTTATTTTCATATATTATAAGTTATGTTTTATAATGTCAGACTTTAATATATATCACCCTTATTTATAACATGTATTATAATGATTTTAGTGTCTCATAGGTCAATTTTGGCCGGACACTTTTATGTGTGTGACACTTAAATAAAACAATCTTCTTCTTCTTCTTCTTCTTCTTCTTCTTCGTATTTCTACAAAGATCCATTTGTAGTCTTTTATTACACACTGTTAACCAGCCATTGGATTTTTAATGACAATAAATCATTAAGTTTATTCAGCTCGACGTAATATATAGACACAGTTGGTTTAACTTGAATGTAGATATTAATCATCTATAGCTTATAGTGCATATACAATATATATATCACCTTTCAGTTGAATCATGTTATGTTCATATTGTGTTACGCAGGGCTCACACTGGCTTTCAATTTTTTCCCGCCAAAATGGATGATAATTTTTATATAAAGAAATGTTCATATTTTTTTCTGCCAACTTGAATATTTTAAATAATTACCGATATATACAATACAATATACACGTACATGTAAAACAACTTTTAAAATCTGTCTTTACATTATATATAAGCACAGTTTGGATTGAATAAGATCAGATTTTATTTTAGGTGAGTTTAATCTATTTGAACATCGTACTACACTATATATTCAGTAGTTACACGTCAAATCTCGTCCAAGGAATGACAATTTTTATACATCCACATTCATAATGTGAACGTATTATGCCGTCGCCCATGTCTGTGTGTGTGTGTGTGTGTGGGTGTGTATGGGTGCGTTTGTATTCCCAACCTAACGGGGACCTACAATAGGTAGAACACCAACAAACAGAGGACATTTTGTAAAGTGAGGGCTTGCACTCGGGTCCTCACTTTGAAAATCTGAAATTCAGTGCAAAATGAGCTCCTTATCTAAATTTCCAAATTTGGTAATAGTCCTCTGATATACCATATTTTAGATATTGCATACACTTGTGTCATTGTCTTAGCACAGATTGCAATCTGTAATGGTAGTAAGACATGGTGCTAATATCTGTTGACCAATGAAATCGCGTGTACCACGAAATCTAATTTTAGGATCATTTAGAGGACACAGTGTACATTAAACCTGTACTACTGCTTGTGTGAGGACAATATATTTTCACATACTACTTGTATGAAGGATAAAATCACACAATATGTAGGTCATACTTTTAGTGTTTTTATGTAATTCGAATTTATTTTTTCCTCTATAGGCCTATTTCCTCTTCTATTCCCCTTCTAGCTGTATAGCCTAGGCTATTGTTCCCGTTGACATTTGACCTAGATTAAGACATTGGCTCTGATTTTGAACTATAAGGCTTAGATAAATGGCCGGCGTCTGGTCGTTCTCGTTGCCTGTTTTTTTTTTCTTCATATTTTCATAACTTTATTATTTGTGCTTGTTCTACAAACATGGAATGTAAAGAACTCTTTTCTTTATTGTTATATTTTATTGTTGATGTGGTACTTAAAGTATTGGCCATGCTATATCAAGACTTTATCATCATATGCTTAGGCACTTCAAATTTAATATTATCCTTGTATTTATTATGTTTATTAATTTATTTGTGCCTCAAAAAGAATTAATCTCGTGCTAGTTTAAGATTAAGGTAATTTTAATTTTATTGATAAGTCAGAATAGTTGAAATGTTAATGTTGAACCTATTTCTATGTGGTGACGAACTTTCCCGAATGCAGACATGCGCAATGCGAGGACTTTCGTAATTGCGTTTTTAATGTTGATAGTGGGAAAACAAATTTAATAAGGCTAAAATGTCAAAATTAATGCAAAATTAAAACACGTAATGCAGAAGTACGTGTTTACTTTAGTGTTTACTGTACTTGTTTTGATATTAAGGTAAGTAAAACTGACATAGTTGGTTGTACTTTTGTGCAGCAGGAACCACGTGGAACACGAAGCACATGTACAGGTTTCACACTTTCTGAGGACTGATTTTACTGTTAACTTGGAGTTTCATTACCGGTGCCATGATGTTAGAAATCGAAACGGATTTACTCTTGACTTGTGTCTTTTTAATTGTGATAATCCTCATGTCTATTTGTGTAATTGCAATACTTATTGTTGTCAGATTGAAGAAATGGGATCTGTTGTTTAGAAGATAGGCCTAAACACTGAAAATAATATTTAGTATATATAGCTTCTTGGTAAGCAGATTTAGAAAATTATGGTTTTTTATGTTTTTTTTAATTTGTTTTTTTATTAAAGGAGGTAAATCGCTAATATTTGGGACCTAGAGAATGACCCAAATGCCAAATGGGTTGCAACGGATAGAATAATGTAATCTGATAATATAATGTATATGTTAGGCGCAGATTGCCCTCCTTGCGCAGATTACCCCTGCGCATGCTTGAATCTCCGTCTAATTTTCGACGAGCAATCTGCGCGCGCAAGGTGAACTTTGTCCGGGCAATTTAATGAATTACTGCGATGAAAATAATCCGCTTAATCTTAATCGGTAATCACCGTGGATCACTGCCTTAGTGAAATTTGCGAGAAATGAACCGAGTGTTTTATAACACCAGGCGTTCAGATTTTACGCCAAATTACCATTTTACCGACTTGAGAGCCGTCTATGTAGTTACGATTTATATGGTTACAATTTATAGAAACATGATTTTGAAAATATTTACTTATTCAACTTGGTCATCGTTTTATTCTTTCTGTTATTCATATTCCGACAAGAGGAATTTTTTTAATAAAAATGGCGTGCACCAAACAGCGATAATTTTTCATTGGTTAGAGCCGTACAAATGCGGGAAAATTTACAGTAGCTATTAGCTAACAGCACGCATAAACAACCTTATTTGCTTATTGCATACTATTTATAGTATTATTGGTTGGAATTATTTTCAAGTTGTGATTATGTTGTGATTTTAAAAATTAGTCACTACAAAGCGGATAGGGGGCAGGTCATATATATATTTACGTCTGACTATGGTGGCTGATTGGTATCATGTCGTATTGTCGTGATGTCGCCTTTCATAACGCGACAACCCGACAACCCGACAACCCGACATCACGACATTTCTACCCGACAACACGACAACCCGACAAGCCGACAACCCGACATCACGACATTTCTACCCGACATCACGACATTTTTACCCGACATTACGACACTAAAAATGTCGTGATGTCGGGTAAAAATGTCGTAATGTCGGGTAAAAATGTCGTATTGTCGGGTTGTCGGGTTGTCGGGTTGTCGTGATGTCGGGTTGTCGGGTTGTCGGGTTGTCGCGTTATGGAACAAAGAACTGGCAATAAAGAAAATGGTTGATCAAGTGGAAGTAGATTCACACTCAAATTGCAGTTTGAGTTGCATTCGTATCCATTTGTATACGTCCACATTCATAATGTGAACCGTCTTCATTAGCTCAGTCGGATCAGAACAGTAGGACGTTAAACCCCATTTCAGTACATAATGTGAACATATTATGCCGCCGCTCATTTTATTTCATAATGTGAACACATTATGCCGCCGCCCTTGTCTGTGTGTCTGTCATTGAGTCAAGTGGTGTGGTTTCCAGCCCAAGCTTGTCCATGACAAAGAGTAGGGTCGTCTGTCTAACCTCGTGGGTTTTCTCCGGGTGCATGCCCTACCCCGCGGGGTGGTGCCAATCCCGCTTTTTTGTTATTATTTTGTCTGTAAATATTCTACAGGTTGCAATTATCAACACATTTTGTTCAAATTCGGCATGATCAATCATTTCAATAACAGGATGGTACCTATATTAATATTTAGTCTGTAAACACTCTACAGGCCGCGATTCTTAATGGATTTTCTTCAAATTTGGCATGAGCATTATTTTTAAAGAGACAATGGCACCTACTGATGTAAATGCAAGCCCGACCCATAGGGGCGTTGTCATGCCCACTTTTCGTGAATATTTTGTCTGTAAACACCTTTCAGACTGTAATTCTTATGAGATTTTAATCAGATTTGGCATGATCAAGACAGGATGGTAAACACCCTACAGGCTGTAAATTTTATACGCCCACATTGAAATATATCAAGGGCCATAACTCTGGTAGTAATTATTGGACATCGCTGAAAATCATTAGGCGTCTTCGTCGCATGACCTTACACACTGTGCATCAATTTCAAGCGAATCGGATGACAACGTTAGCATCTAGAGCGTCCACAAGATTTTAAAAAGTGAAACGTGATCATGGGCCATAACTTTGAAAATAATGCTCATGCCAGTCCTTGTGACTAAAGTTATTATCCGATTGATTTGAAATTTATACCAAGTGTTTATGTTCATGAAACTCTGGCAGTAATTATCTGGCAGTGAAAATTAATGGGCTTCTACGCCTCATGGCCATAAACATTGTATATAGATTTAAAATCAATCCGATGATAACTTTAGGCCCCAGAGAGTCCACAATCTGACCGACGGGCGGTGTGACGGACAGACGGGGGCGACGACGATTTATTTAAATGTGGACGTATGAAATTTGCAACCAGTAGGGTGTTTACCATTCTGTCTTGATCAAGCTAAAACTGAACAAAATCTCATAAGAATTACAGCCTGAAAGGTGTTTTCAGACAAAATATTTACGAAAAGTGGGCGTGACAACGCCCCTATGGGTCGGGCATGCATTTATATCAGTAGGTGCCATTGTCTCTTTAAAAATAATGCTCATGCCAAATTTGAAGAAAATCCATTAAGAATCGCGGTCTGTAGAGTGTTTACAGAATAAATATAAATATAGGTACCATCCTGTTATTGAAATGATTGATCATGCCGAATTTGAACAAAATCGGTTAATAATTGCAACCTGTAGAATATTTACAGACAAAATAATAACAAAAAAGCGGGATTGGCACCACCCCGCGGGGTAGGGCATGCACCCGGAGAAAACCCACGAGGTTAGACAGACGACCCTACTCTTTGTCATGGACAAGCTTGGGCTGGAAACCACACCACTTGACTCAATGACAGACACACAGACAAGGGCGGCGGCATAATGTGTTCACATTATGAAATAAAATGAGCGGCGGCATAATATGTTCACATTATGTACTGAAATGGGGTTTAACGTCCTACTGTTCTGATCCGACTGAGCTAATGAAGACGGTTCACATTATGAATGTGGACGTATACAAATGGATACCAATGCAACTCAAACTGTAATGTGAGTGTGAATCTACTTCCACTTGATCAACCATTTTCTTTATTGCCAGTTTTTTGTTCCATAACGCGACAACCCGACAACCCGACAACCCGACATCACGACAACCCGACAACCCGACAACCCGACAACCCGACAATACGACATTTTTACCCGACATCACGACATTTTTACCCGACATCACGACATTTTTAGTGTCGTAATGTCGGGTAAAAATGTCGTGATGTCGGGTAGAAATGTCGTGATGTCGGGTTGTCGGCTTGTCGGGTTGTCGTGTTGTCGGGTAGAAATGTCGTGATGTCGGGTTGTCGGGTTGTCGGGTTGTCGCGTTATGAAAGGCGACACCACGACAACACGACATGATACCAATCAGCCACCATATCTGACAGACAACTAACATCTCGAAAAACATCGAGGGGTAATCAGCGCAAAGTGGGCATATATATATTTACGTCTGATAGACAACTAACATCTCGAAAAACATTGAGGGGTAATCAGCGCAACGTGGGCAATCTGCGCACCAGCTTCATCAGCGCAGATTGTAATATGCGAGCGTGAGGTGCAATCTGCGCGCGCGGAGTGCAATCTGCGCAACACGACAGCGCAGATTGCAATCTGCGCGAGGGGTGAAGATTGCGCCTAACATATATAAACTGATATTACATTCAGTTGTTTCCGTTTTTACTCTTAATTTCAAATCAATTATGTCCAGCGAAATACGGCATGAGTCTCAACCAAATGGCAATTTCTACCGTCTGGTTATTCCAGTCTATTGCGCATGCTCTCCAGATAAGATATGGCGTTACCATTTGACATGAGTTGTGGAATATGTTTAGCCGCGTTCTTTCTGGCCACTTGTTACAAATGATGCTGAAAGGCACTATGGTACACGATTCGTGTACCAATGGTAAAATGTTTATTTTGTCTTAAATATTGGATATCAGAAGCCTACCTTTTCCCGGTAAGATCACAACATCAATATTGATTTCAATTGACAAATAATTCTTGTTTTCAACGTGTAAGACTTTGGATGATATTGAGTTAGAGACTTAGCTACTTTAACTATACCATTAGGAACGACAACCTTTGGTTTAGAACAATTAATATTTCTGAAGCTTGTGTTTTAGGCAAGAACTGAATACTTGTAGTATTTTCCTTTTACAAGGTTCTCAAAACAATCATGAGAACTGAATTTTGCCAGATTTTACAATTTTGACCAGTGTATTCGCAAGCAAATATTACTTACAAATCTGATAGAGGGTGTCACTGAATCATAACAACTACAGTATCGTTTGGTAGCTCGATGGATCGGCTATTGTATGACGCACTTCCTGTCTGATTCCTGAAAGCCGATTCAGCAATGCAGGTCTGCAGGTCTAGTTATTTTTATTTTACAGATTTGAAATAGATTTGGTCATTTCAAGAAGAAAAATGACAGATAATGTGAGTAAAAACAATGAATAGTTGATATTAATTTATATTTAGTCGTTGGACAATTCTTTACCACAATGAGACTCTCCCTAATGTCCAGAAATTCAATAATAGCAGACGGCTAAATAATAAGATGCGTAAAGAACATCCACTGCGTAATATATTTATAGTGTTGTCATACTTTTATTATCACTTATAAACTTAATTTACCATATAGATTGTTTGGACGAAATTTGATATGGGTGTTTGGTGGCCAGGTATTGTGACTGAATATGAAGGCAGTGAAGGTGTGATAAACTTCTGGAGTGACAATGAGAAGTGAGTTTTCTTATACGTGTCAAAGCACCATATTCCCAAGATAATAAATGAAGTTTCGATTATCCAATCATTACATGTCACAGGTGTTCAAATCCAGTGAAAATCTGAGCCATCAGATGTTCTAGAGAGTTGATTATGGGCTTGTTATGCAAATAAATGACTAAATAACAATTGAATATAACAGTTGAAGCCAGAAAAAAATACCTGCGATAGGCAGATTTAGCTCTTATATATTATTCATCTTTAAGATCAAAATTTCCTCAAAACTGACAGATTTGTATCTATAATTTACATGTATTACATAAATATTATAGTGGTCCAGTATATCATAATGCTCTAAAGATGACAGTTTGGTGTAAAACAGTGCACAAGGGCTTACAATCATTATTTATACCAAATAATCTTTAGAATACAAAGTTATACTGATCAGTTTTCACACTTTCTGTGTTTAATATTTTAATAGATTTTCAGTGAAAAAAGCTAATATCAAACCATTTAAAAATGATACTGAAATTATAAAGAAATCACGAGGTATTTATATGTTCTAAACCCTGCAGTTTGATTCAGAACAGGGAAACAAATGTTAATGTATTGAAAGAGCAGACAGGACAGTCTGAGCTTTGTTTTATCAAATTGCATTTTTATACACCTACATTTTCATGTGAAAGTATTGTCGTCGTCCCTGTCTGTCCAGATGTCTGTTCACTTTTTTTTTGTGGACACTTTACAGGTCACAAATTTTATCCAATTTTGATGAAATGTAAAATGTATGTTTATATCCCAAAGATCTTGGATGGGTTTGATTTGGGCATATATCGGACCATGAATTCCTGGATTATTGTCCCTGAATGTGCGAAAATCGTGTACATAGCTTGTGGACCCTATAGTGGTCACACTTTTTATTAGATTTTGATGAACGTTAAAACAGGGGCGGATTACCGGTCCGAAGAGTCCCAGAAACTTTGAATATTACATCGCCACAAAATAGATTTAGAGGCCTTTCCTGTTGGGTTAGATACAACTGGAATCCATGATTTCATTGCACAATCTGTCGACATCTTCAACATCTTGATTGTACTTAAAGCATTTTTCATAATCAGTATATGTTTCATGCTTTTGGGACAAGTTTGGAATATAGTTGGTAAATAAAATTGGTAGTTTACCACCGAAAATAACAAAAAAATGTCATATCTTATCAACAAAAGTTACAGTGCTAGCTTCAAAATGTGCATTTTAGACTGCTCAACACCCTTAAAACGGATCAAAAGTTCTTGGATGAGTTTAATTGGTGCACATCAGACCTTCTGTTCCAGAGTTATGTCCCCTTTTCCTAAACTTTATGAACGCGATGTAAAGCATTGGGACCATGAGAGGATGAGTCGTATCTATTTTCCCAGTTCTTTGTCCATCTTTTGCAAAATGTGGGCGTATGTTGCATGGCAACCACTTGTTTTATTTAGTTTTCTGTTTGTTTTTCTACGTGCACAGTTCAGGGTTCAATTTAGTCTAAAACGAATGAGTAGCAAATTTTTGTGACAGATTCACATTTTGGCTAATCAATTCAAAATTTCAATAGCATTTGCTCAGATTTGAGGAGCAGTAAAACGTAGCCTACATCACAAAAATTTGCAATTCTGATTTTTCGGGGTATAAGTGGATACGCTTTTCCGCCGAAGTCCGGCCTTCGTTTTATACTCCGCTTCGACTTATGCACGGATGAAGGTAAAAAAAAAAAATTCGGTTACCGTCTCTCCACGATTCCGGACGCACTAATCGTCTAAAACAAAACTACACGTACTTTATTTTAAACCATTCCAATCGAAATATTTGTAGACGTGGCTTTGCTTGTTTATTTCTTTATTTAAATATCCCCCTCTCCGCCTTCAAAATATTATCAACCAGAGAATATGCCATAAGCATCAAATATATTCACACATTCGTCAAAAATGTCTTGTTTCGCACGTCTCGCGAGATGTCTACTTTTAGTTTTCAGTTAAGTTAACCAATCATACTATACTGCGTTGTTTTATTATATTTTTAGTAACACTTTATAAACACGTGTGATTAAAAACGGAGTCTGCATTGTCTTCTAGTTATCGGATATATTGAAATAAAAACTGGTTCAAATTAATCACGACCACAACTTGGAATATTGAACAAGTTAGTCCTGCATTTATAAATTGATTATTTCGTAGGCCTAAATATACTCCACATTCATCCAAAATATAATGAATCGCACTTCACAAGTTTGAAAGCATTTTTGGCTAATGAATAAAATAATTCTATCGCCATTACCGCGATTTGAGTCGCTTTTTGCGATGTGATACCGCTTAAATTGAACCCTGGCACAGTTTAATGTGGTCATATATTGTCGTCGCCCCTGTCCAGTGGTTGCAGTTGATCAATTTTGATACGCAGATTTACGCGATGTAAAGCATTGGGAGGATGAGTCGTATCTATTTTCCCAGTTCTTTGTCCATCTTTTGCAAAATGTGGGCGTATGTTGCATGGCAACCACTTGTTTTATTTAGTTTTCTGTTTGTTTTTCTACGTGCACAGTTTAATGTGGTCATATATTGTCAGAAGCAAGTAAAATCATTGTGTGACGAACCCTACTTTAAGCATCCACCTCAGCCAGCGGCACTCTGATGATTACCCTTTGCTCCAATGTATTGCACACCCCCCCACCCCCCTCTCGACAAAATCCTGGATCCGGGCCTGGCATCCTTATTTTATTGCTATTTAGTCCAATGAAGAGGTTGACGCAGGGATTAAAATTCACGACGGCACCAAAGCAGAATCGCTGGGGTTGCAAGAATTTTTAGGCCTTCTGATTACGAAGCATTAAAACAGATTCATATTACGATGTTCATAAAGCCGTAAACATTTTAAGTTTGCTTGTGGTGACCTTATTCTGGACTAATTCTGTAACGATATGACGATATGACGGAATAGACATTATAAGTTGAATGCCTGCATAGGCTAAGCGCAGATAAGCAATTTGATTAGTCGATGCTTTGGGACCAATGATAAAACTCGGTGTATAGTTTCATTACATCATTATGTTGACCAAGAGTGGTGAAACTTGGTGTATGCTTTCATTACCAAAAACCTTCACTCAGTTTGACTATGAGCATTTGCTGCTAAGGCTAAGTAGAGATTTCAGACTGATCGATAAAAAGACACATGTTCAAGTAATTAATATGTCATCTATTTATTTTGGGTTTTAATATTTTCTTAAAGCATCTTAATGTTATGATTGTAGATAAGTTGAAAAAGAGACCAAAGCTAATACATAAGTTTGAAAATGATCTACAGAGAGCACTGGAATTATGTAACCCACCAAAAATAATCGCTGACCAGCAACAGGCGGCCTTTTTCCTGCCACAAGTCTCTGACCAGCCACAAGTCATCACAGACCAGCCTCTGGCCAGCCACAAGTCATCACAGACCAGCCACAAGTCATCTCTATCCAGCCACAGGCCCCCTTTGACCAGGCACAGGACACTTCTGACCAGCCACAAGTCATCACAAGCCACCTCTGACCAGCCACAGGTCATCACAGACCAGCCACAGGTCATCACAGACCAGCCACAAGTCATCTCTCACCCACCACAGGTCATTTCTGACGAGCAACAGGTCATCTCTGACCAGCAACAGCCAAAAGCTACTTCTTGCCAGTCACAAGTCATCGCTGACCAATCACAGGCCACCTTTCACCAGCCACATGTCATCACAGACCGACCACACACCATCACAGACCAGCCACACATCATCTCTGACCAGCCACAAGTCATCACAGACCAGCCTCTGATCAGCCACAAGTTATCTCTATCCAGCCACAGGCACCCTTTGACCAGACACAGGGCACTTCTGATCAGCCACAAGTCATCACAAGTCACCTCTGACCAGCCTCAGGTCATCACAGACCAGCCACAGGTCATCACAGACCAGCCACAAGTCATCTCTCACCCACCACAGGTCATTTCTGACGAGCAACAGGTCATCTCTGACCAGCAACAGCCAAAAGCTACTTCTTACCAGTCACAAGTCATCGCTGACCAATCACAGGCCACCTTTCACCAGCCACATGTCATCACAGACCGACCACACACCATCACAGACCAGCCACACATCATCTCTGACCAGCCACAAGTCATCACAGACCAGCCTCTGATCAGCCACAAGTTATCTCTATCCAGCCACAGGCACCCTTTGACCAGGCACAGGGCACTTCTGACCAGCCACAAGTCATCACAAGTCACCTGTGACCAGCCTCAGGTCATCACAGACCAGCCACAAGTCATCTCTCACCCACCACAGGTCATTTCTGACGAGCAACAGGTCATCTCTGACCAGCAACAGCCAAAAGCTACTTCTTACCAGTCACAAGTCATCGCTGACCAATCACAGGCCACCTTTGTCCAGCAACAAGTCATCACAGACAAACCACAGGCCACCTCTCACCAGCCACATGTCATCACAGACCAACCACACACCAGCCACACATTATCTCTGACCAGCCACACATTATCTCTGACCAGCCACACATTATCTCTGACCAGCCACACATCATCTCTGACCAGCTACAAATCATCTCTGACCAGCAACAGGCAGACCAGCCACAAGTTATATTTAATCAGCCACTGGCTACCTCTTACCAGTCACAAGTCATCGCTGACCAGTCACAGGTCACCTTTGTCCAGTCACAAGTTACCTTTAATCAGCCAGAGGTTACTTCTTTCCAGTCACAAGTCATTGCTGACCAGCCACAGGCCACATTTGTCCAGCTACAAGTCATCATAGACGAACCAGAGCCCACCTCTCACCAGCCACAGGTCATCGCTGACCAGCCACAGGCCACATTTATCCAGCCACAAGTCATCATAGACGAACCACAGACCACCTCTCACCAGCCACAGGTCTTCACAGAACAGCCACACATCTCTGACCAGCAACAGGCAGACCAGCCACAAGTTATATTTAGTCAGCCACAGGCTACCTCTTACGAGCCACAGGTCACCATTGTCCAGCCACAAGTCATAACAGACCAACCACAGGCCACATCTGACCAGCCACAGGTCATCACAGACCAACCACAAGTTTTCTCTGACCAGCCACAAGTCGTCTCTGACCAGCCACAGGCCACTTTTGTCCAGTCACAAGTCATTTTTAATGAGCCACAGGTCACCTTTGTCCAGCCACAAGACATCTCTGACCAGCCACAGGTCATCACAGACCAGCCACAAACAATCTCTCACCCACTACAAGTCATCTCTGATGAGCAGCAGGTCATCTCTGACCAGCAACAGCCAGAAGCTACTTCTTACCAGTCACAAGTCATCACAGGCCAACCACAGGCTACCTTTCACCAGCCACAGGTCATCACAGACCAACCACACGCCATCACAGACCAGCCACACATCATCTCTGACCAGCCACAAGTCATCACAGACCAGCATCTGACCAACCACAAGTTATCTCTTTCCAGCCACAGACACCCTTTGACCAGGCACATGGCACTTCTGACCAGCCACAAGTCATCACAAGCCACCTCTGACCAGCCACAGGTCATCACAGACCAGCCACAAGTCATCTCTCACCCACCACAGGTCATTTCTGACGAGCAACAGGTCATCTCTGACCAGCAACAGCCAAAAGCTACTTCTTACCAGTCACAAGTCATCGCTGACCAATCACAGGCCTCCTTTGTCCAGCTACAAGTAATCACAGACCAACCACAGGCCACCTCTCACCAGCCACATGTCATCACAGACCAACCACACACCATCACAGACCAGCCACACATTATCTCTGACCAGCCACACATCATCTCTGACCAGCCACAAATCATCTCTGACCAGCAACAGGCAGACCAGCCACAAGTTATATTTAATCAGCCACAGGCTACCTCTTACCAGTCACAAGTCATCGCTGACCAGTCACAGGTCACCTTTGTCCAGTCACAAGTTACCTTTAATCAGCCAGAGGTTACTTCTTTCCAGTCACAAGTCATTTCTGGCCAGCCACAGGCCACATTTGTCCAGCCACAAGTCATCATAGACGAACCAGAGCCCACCTCTCACCAGCCACAGGTCATCGCTGACCAGCCACAGGCCACATTTATCCAGCCACAGGTCATCGCTGACCAGCCACAGGCCACATTTATCCAGCCACAAGTCATCATAGACGAACCACAGACCACCTCTCACCAGCCACAGGTCTTCACAGAACAGCCACACATCTCTGGCCAGCATCAGGCAGACCAGCCACAAGTTATATTTAGTCAGCCACAGGCTACCTCTCACGAGCCACAGGTCACCATTGTCCAGCCACAAGTCATAACAGACCAACCACAAGCCACCTCTGACCAGCCACAGGCCATCACAGACCAACCACAAGTTTTCTCTGACCAGCCACAAGTCGTCTCTGACCAGCCACAGGCCACTTTTGTCCAGTCACAAGTCATTTTTAATGAGCCACAGGTCACCTTTGTCCAGCCACAAGCCAACTCTGACCAGCCACAGGTCATCACAGACCAGACACAAGTCATCTCTCACCCACCACAGGTCATCTCTGACCAGCAACAGCCAGAAGCTACTTCTTACCAGTCACAAGTCATCACAGGCCAACCACAGGCTACCTTTCATCAGCCACAGGTCATCACAGACCAACCACACGCCATCACAGACCAGCCACACATCATCTCTGACCAGCCACAAGTCATCACAGACCAGCCTCTGACCAACCACAAGTTATTTCTATCCAGCCACAGGCACCCTTTGACCAGGCACAGGGCACTTCTGACCAGCCACAAGTCATCACAAGCCACCTCTGACCAGCCACAGGTCATCACAGACCAGCCACAAGTCATCTCTCACCCACCACAGGTCATTTCTGACGAGCAACAGGTCATCTCTGATAACTTATTTTCGTCTGATGAATCTGTTTTATCCTCTGGTAATGAATGGGTTCCCAAAAGTCATTCTGATTCAGGAAGTGAAAGTGAGAAAATGGAATGGGCTCCCGATGATCATTCTGATGCATGCATACCAGATTCAAACCCAGAATCAGAAACAGACAATGAAAGTTTATCACAATTGCAAAAGGCATCTGCTTTAGTTGAAAGACGACAAAACCTTCCTCTAACATTTACTGATTATTCAAACAAGTCTACTGTTACGTCAACTACATTCGAAAGTGACGATGATGTGTCAGAGGAATCGGCACAAAAATGTGTTTATAGGTCATCCAACATTTTGGGAAAACGGAAATGGGATAAAGTGCAGTCATGTATATACTGTGACAAATGTTTTTCTAAATTACCCCGTCATATGGAACAAAAACACCATAACGAACTAGATGTTGCTCAGGCTTTGGCCATTCCAAAGAAGTCCAAAGAAAGAAAAATGAAGTGGAAGGAAATTTTAAACACAACAAGACAGTCTTAGCTACTGGCTCAGGGAGTCTGATCCCCTGTAAACGACCAACTTCACATGATCAAGTAGAAGCGAGTGACTTTTTGCCTTGTTCAAACTGTTTTGGCTTCTATAGAAAGAAAGATTTGTGGAGACATGTTTCTCATTGTAAATTTAAAAAAGCTGAAACTGATGATGGAACGAAATCTAAAAAAAGACACCAATCACAAGGAGCGGCACTTCTTCCAGTAAATAATGTTACACCAAATTTTAAAAGTAACATTCTGGATAATTTAGAAAACGACGTAATATCCCTTGCGGTAAGAAATGATCGTATTATACTAGAGTTTGGAGAAAGACTCTACAGCAAGTGCTGTGGTAACCCACACCAATGGAACTATGTGAGACAAAAAATGAGAGAGTTGGCAAGGTTTTTGATTAGCATCAGAGAGGGTGAAAATTTAAGTTGCATGAAGGATTGTTTACAACCACAATACTTTCAAAAAGTTGTTAAAGCAGTAAAGAAAACCTCAAACTATGATGAAAATAAAAACTCTTATGGAATACCTTTACTGGCACTTAAATTGGGACATTCATTAAAAAAATGTGCAAACATTATCAAAGCCTCAGCGCTGGGAGATGGCAATGATGTACTATCAACTAAATCACAGAAATTTATTGAATTGATGGAACTAGAATGGGGTGTGTCCATAAGCAGCAAAGCTTTAAGCACTTTACACAAGAGAAAGTTTAACAACCCAATGAGATTACCACTTGCATCAGACATCAAAGCTTTAAATTCATACTTAGACGAAAAGGGTGAAAAAGTGTTTGAAGAATTGACAAAAATGCCTAATTCCACATCACATAGAGAACTTGCCGAAGTTGTATTAGCTCAGATCATATTATTTAACCGACGAAGAGGTGGTGAATGTGAACGCATTGAAGTGAATCAGTATGTCAAAGGCATGAAGATAGGTGGTGAAGTTCAAGAAGATGTTTTTAGGTCTTTGTCACCTTTTGAGAAGAAATTAGTAGACTGCTTAAGTCGTATAGAAATAGTGGGGAAACGAGGAAGGAGAGTTCCATTGTTGTTCACAAAGTCACATAAGAAGAAAATCGACTTATTAATTCATTCCAGAGGAAAATGCAACATAGATCCGAATAATGTATACATTTTTGCCAGAATTGGACAGTCAATGACACCAATTAGAAGCTCAGATGTACTAAGAAAGTTTTCAAAGGACTGTGGAGCCAAAACTCCTGAAAACTTAACGTCAACTGCATTGAGAAAGCACATTGGAACTGTATCTCAAATACTGAGCTTGAAAGATAATGAGTTAGACGCTTTAGCAGGTTATTTAGGACATGATATTAGAGTCCACAGAGAGTACTATCGATTACCTGAAAGTACCATTCAAGTTGCTAAAGTCAGTAAAGTTTTGCTTGCATTAGAGAAAGGATCCATTCAAGACTATGCTGGGAAGTCTCTAGATGATATAGACCTCGATGTTAATGGTAAATATTTACATAAATATTTTGACACAGAAGCTAGAGCTTAAAGGAATCTTATCTTATTTTGGAAATAAAATATGTGATGCATTCTGTCAGAAAGCAAAATTATACATATATAAAATAACATACTCATTATTAGTCGAATTCTAACTTTGAAGTACTTTTTAATCTTTTCATAACAAAAAAGGACCATTTTTTAATGTTGGAAAATTGTTATAAATATCTTTTTCCCAGTTAAGTGACATTAGTTATTTAACACTACTGAGATGAGTAGTGTAGCTTTAAACTGTTTGATGAACCATATATTGCATATACATGCCTAATATATTTTATATTGATAGATCAAGTTGAAGGTGAAGATGATGAAAGCCAGGATGAAATGGAAGATGTTGACCAAGATTCACACAAAGGTAAGGTTTTTTTCTATACCACTAATTTTGATGTTTATTTATGTTTTATGTTTTACAATATGTTTTAGTAATGATAAGCTTTACATGATATAAGCTGACTAACCAGGAAGTGGTTCAGGATGTAAGGCCTAGCAAGGAAAGGTGTCTAAGGTTTCCGGTAGTAAATTGAAATTGAAATAAAAGAAGGCACACTAACATGGATGATAAACCCCATTCTATTTCATTTCTAATTGTGAAATGTCATTACAGGAACTAGAGCTGCAGTCTCTGATGAACCAGCTCCCATCTATGAAGAGCCTATGCCGTCTACAAGTAAAAGTAAGTCTAATTATAGCCCCTGTGGTCTAAGGGCTGTTAACTCAAGTTCTTACAGACTGGTGATATCTGAGGACCATATAATCTTTAATGTCCAGAGGAGATAAATCATACTTGAAATTTCTCCCCAAATAATTGGAAACGTTAATTATATGTTGCTTTTACAGCTCAATCATGAAATTGTGCAGTAATCCCCATTTTTGATATTGCTTCTGATTGTGAAATGTCATTACAGGAAATAAAGCTCCTGTCTCCGAAGAGCCTGTGCTCACTACTAGTACAAATAAGTCTTAATAGCCTGTTATCTAAGTGCAGTTACAGAATTGTGTTATCTCAGGACCATATCATTTTTAATATCCGGTTTGATGCACATTATTTGCCTGTGTTGAGAAAGTCATTTACAAATGTAGGCTACACTGCTCTGTGTTCATCAGTAGAACGTTAAACTCTAATTCATTTCAATGCATTTTCATTTTACATTTTAGAATGTGGTGTTAAAAAAAATGTGTGTAGCCGTCGTGCATGGCAGAAGGCAGAAAAAGATGCAGTAGAGAGACAGCTGGGGAATTATTTTTACTTAGACAAACTACCCGGAAAACTTCAATGTGAAACTGCAAGACAGAAGGAAATAATTTTACGATCCAGAACTTGGCAACAAATCAAATTTTACATTAAAAACCATAAGTGATTAGGACAGTTCTCTTGGGAGGTCTTGAACATGTTTCTTTTATGATACAGTAAACTTCGCACAATAGTGTCACAGGATTTTTTACGAACAATTGTGTCCCAGTTATGTTATTTTGATTTATCTGATGGTTAAAAAAAGTGCTATTATGTTACTTAGTATTAAATTTCATGATCTTGTTTGTTTTCTGAAATAAAAATCATTCATCTAAATGAAAGTTTTTATTCAAAAAAAAAAAAAAGGAGCTAAAATATGAGAAAAGAAAGTAAATGGGGTTTAATGTCCATTCAACATCAACTGGGTCATTTTTAGACATTCAACACATCCACAGGGTGTCTTTGCTGTGGGGTGCGGGGGTCTAATGTGTGCGCTTTAGATCATAAGGTCTGTTATTGAGTCAAGTGGCATGGTGTCCATCCCACACTTGTACGTGACAAGGAGTAGGGTTGCCTGTCCAACCTAACGCGTTTTCTCCGGATTCTCCAGTTTCCTCCCACTGCTAAAGACCCTTACGCACAAGCGAATTGTTGAAATAGAAATTGAACCACGTTAGTCCCAAACTGTCCTATTTTTTGTCTAGTTGACGTTAAAACTCATTTATCTCTCTCTTTCTGTCTTTGCTGTGGGGTTGGGTGGGGGGTCGAATGGTTGAACATGTGCACTTTAGATCATAAGGTCTGTTGAGTCAAGTGGCATGGTTTCGATCCCACACTTGTACGTGACAAGGAGTAGGGTTGCCTGTCCAAACTCTGGGTTTTCACCGGACCTTCCAGTTTCCTCCCACTGCTAAAGACCCCTAGGTGCAAGCTTAATTTTGTTTAAAAACTCTTCCATCTTCTCTCTCTCTTTGCTGTGCTGTAGGAAGGAACCAGAGTAAACCCACGAGATGAGACTGCCCCCATCTTCAAGCCACATATGCTCACCCCATGAATCTAAGGTTAGGTGTGCAATGCAAAGGGGTGGAGGGGGGAGTTCGCCCAAACAACTGCGTTTCTGCCTACTCTTCTTCGTTTTTCGATTTCCATCTGTCAAAGAGTTCTTTTACGTACACCCCAATGTGTACATGTGTGATCGCTGGATTAGTGTTCCATCAAACGACTACACACATTTGGCAAAAAACACATTAAGTCCTCATTTTGATGCATGAGTTAGGCGAATTGCCAATAAGGACCTCACTTTGTTTTAAGAACAATAAACCCGACACTTGGTTCTCACACACTTTGGTCCTCACATTGCCATCCTCTAATGTAATGGAATGTCTAACTTTTCAAAAATAGGATCTGTTCTACTTGTGATCAATGAAACGTGCTCATTAAGATACTGGGGTTAATTCCTAATATAGTAAGCCAATGACAGTCGTCAGACGGATTGGAGAAAAATTGAGCGAATTAGAGCAAAGCCGCTTTTTTTGTGCATATTTTTGATTTCCACATGCGGGATTTGTATTTAACGGACTTCCCGAAGGAATTTTTCTTTGAAATTTTTATAGCACCTGCGGATTATCCAGGAGGAGTTTGTATTAAAATTTTAAAAAAATCGGCTTTTCTCTCACTCACTCAATTTTTGTCCGATCGGTCTGAAATTTTAACACAAAACCCTCATGGGTGATGCGCAGGTGCTGTAAAAATTTCAGACGTAAAACGTTCAAAATACCGCGAACTGAGGAAAGCCTGAAACTCTAGGTTTTTGTCCAATCTGTCTGAAATTTTAACACAACTTTCCTAACCCTCGTGCCTACTGACGAGCAGTGTCATGCCAAAATTCCTTCGGGAAGGCCAAAAAATGAAGCCATTTTGGGGGTGGTTGCATGCCATGCGTTCGACCTGAATCTGTGGCTGAACCATGGAAGGGGTATAAAAACAGTTCTAATTGAGCTAGGAAGCTGAAATTTACAGGGCGACCCAGGAATACATGTAGGATGAAGCTCTGAAAATTTCAGCTTCCTAGCTCCAATAGTTCCAAAAATATGGGGGCTCATACATGCGCATGAAGTCGACTTATTTCGCGTCGTCGGCTTATGCGTAACTAAAAAGACACATGGAATAGAGTTTTGCTTAGCTAGGAAGCTGAAATTTGCAGGGCGACCCAGGAATACATGTAGGATGAAGCTCTGAAAATTTCAGCTTCCTAGCTCCAATAGTTCCAAAAATGTGGGGGCTGATACATGCGCATGAAGCCGACGACGCGAAATAAGTCGACTTATGCGTAACTAAGAATTTTGGGGATGACCTTGACCCACCAAGGTGATGTTAAACGGTCGTGGTCCGGTGGTCGTGACGTCATCCGGGTGGCCGCTAGGGCCAAGGTCACGTCAAGGTCGGCTCGGATTTGCACCCACAACCTTGAGGTCGCGATTATTTGTACTAAAGTGGACCCGGGGCCCCACATGGTGACCTTGATTTGACCTCTAAAGGTCAAGGTCACCTCAACCGATAACGGCCAAAGGGTGGGCTACCCGCACCGTGTGCGGAAGGAGTGGGGCAAGGTGCCAACATTGGGTCCGCCGCAAAGCCCCGCCACTTGACCTTGAATTTGACCATGACCTTTCCGTTTCCGAAATTGAAGCAACATAAAAATACACCATTATGTGATGACCTTGAACATTTGGGATGACCTTGACCCCCAAGGTCATGCAACACTAAAGGTCACCGTCAGAGGTCAAGGTCCCGTGGGCGTGACCTCATCCGGGGGGCCGCCAGGGCCAAGGTCAATTCAAGGTCCAACTCTAGGGCGTCGTTTAGCCCACTTCCGGTCGCCGGAGGGCCGTTTCGACGCGACCCAGCCACTTTTCGAGGGGGATATTCTTATCGAAAACCGAGCCTGGAAACCCGCCCACGCCCCCTTCGGGGCGTTTACAGATGGGCGTGCCTGCGCTGCCACGAAATCGTCCAAGTCCAAATGGTGCCGAAAACGGTTTTTTGGCATTGGAGCCCCAAGAAACCGGAATTTCCGGATTTCGACGATGGATCCGGATGCGCGACATCCGTTTACGTCTGGCCCCCAAATTTGGGGCCTCTCCGACTTCCGGTTAGGAAATGGGAGCCAAAAAACCCCCAAAATGGTGCCGAAAACGGTTTTTTGGCACTGGAGCCCCAAAAAACCGGAATTTCCGGATTTTGACGATGGATCTGGATGCGCGACATCCGTCTACGTCTGGTCCCCAAATTTGGAGCCTCTCCGACTTCCGGTTAGAAAGAGTGTGCAAGGGGCCCAAAAAAAGTTTTTTTGGCATTGGAGCCCCACGAAACCGGAATTTCCGGATTTTGACGATTGATCCGCATGCGCGACATCCGCCTACGTCTGACCCCCAAATTTGGGGCCGCTCCGACTTCCGGTTAGGAAATGGGAGCCAAAAACCAAAAAACCCATTGGAGCCCCAATAAACCGGAAGTTCCGGATTTTGAAGGTGGAACCGGATGCGCGACATCCGTCTACGTCTGGCCCCCAAATTTGGGGCCTCTCCGACTTCCGGAGTCCGGCGTAATTTAAGGCGACATTTTACTCGAGTGCCCTTTGTGGGCAGGGTGGGGCATTGTAGGTCATGACCTTAACGTCAGAGACAGCCCCGCCACCGACCTTGCGGGTCGTGACCTTGACCTCGACCTCTCGACCGATTTTGTGGACGGTACATAAAGTTTTGGGGTTTTTTCGACCCCAAGGTCAAAGGTCAGACCAAAGGTCAAGGTATGGGTGTCAAGGTCGATAAATTCTCCATCCAAGATCGTGACCTTTTGACCCCTCACGTGACATTGGGGCCCCAAAATAGGCCCAAAAGCACCGAGGTTGGCAAAAATTTCGGTAACCTTGACCCCTTGAGATGACTTTGACCCACTGGGGTCACGCGGGCATTCGAGCCATGTCGACTGGTCAAGGTCCCGTGGTCCTCCGACCCTCCGTTGGGGCCCCAGGGGCGAAAAACCCCCAAACTTCCGGGGCCCCTAGAGGGTCAAGGTCACGACTTTTGGTTGGCGATTTTAAAAAATGAAGAACAAATGTGGGATCGCTCTACCCGCTCACAAAATTTGGGGCCGATCGGAGGACCTTTTTTTGAAAAAATCAGAAAAAAAACTCAATTTGCTCTGAAAATCAGCCTGTGGTCAAGGGGGGGATAACTCGCCCCTCCAGAACCGATTCTGACGACCTGGAGCTCGCGGCTTCTTAAACTAAATCACACCCTGGGAGTCGCGTGGTGACCTCCATTTGACCTTCCGAGGTCAAGGTCAAGGTCAAATCGAGAAAAAAGTGCACTTTGAGCCACTTCCGGTCGCCGGAGAAAAATTTCAAGGTCACCACGCAACGTGCAATGATTTCTTAGGCGGGTAGCCGCGAGAACTAGTTCTTCGGAAGAGTTGACAATTCTTAAAAAAATTATGACTGAAAAATGCACATTGGGGGCAGGGGAGCTCCAAGAAACCGGAATTTCCGGATTTTGACACCGGATCCCGTCTTGGGGCATCCGTCTAGGCCACGCCCCCAAATTTCAGACCTCTCCGACTTCCGGTTGGGAAATGAGAGCCAAAAAGCACAAAAAGGGGTGTGTCTGCAACTGCTTTTTCCAGGTCAAATTTCCGGAAAAGCCCCGAGGCCCCGGGAAAGGGTGCCACATGACGTAATCGGACACGGCGAATCAGGAAATGCCCTCATAATTCACTTCCGGTCAGTCCCAGAGGGCCTTAAGGGCCTTTTTGTGAAAAAAATCGCTTTTTCACCCACTTCCGGTCACCGAAAGTGAAATCTGATTGGTCCCAGCGACTTCTCGGGTCAACTTTAGTTCAAGTATAACCAATCTCAGAACCCCCTCGGGGGTGCATTAGGGTGTTTACAGAACAGTTTTGCGCTTTCCACGAAACGAGGGGCCATGTTTGCGGCCCTAAATCTCGGGCCAGGGTTAGGGCGAGGGTCAGGTTTTGGTCGGGATCGATAGCTTGGGCCACCCGCTCCATCGTATTAGAGTTTGGGGCTCCTTGGCCCAAACTCGTGCACGTGGCAGTGTCACAAACATGGCCTTGCGAATCGTCTCAATTCTTTCAGAGTCCATAGCTCCGCCCCTATGGGGCGTGGGCCTTAGATTTTTTGGGGCTGGGGGGGGGGCGGGAGGAGAGGGTTGGGTTAGGATTAGGGTTAGGGTTGGGTTAGAGGTTATGTTAGGAAAGCACACCAGATTCCTCGGTTTGTCTGTAATTGAAGTACACGGAGCACATTAGTCCTCATCTTGTCGTCCTCATATATCATGCTGAGTATGAAAAACCTTAGATATGATTCGAAGGCTTTGAGGTACAATCAAACCATCACATTAGTTAACGGGTATCATAGTCATTCTATTTCTGCAATTTGAAGTCTCTATCTTCAATATAAATAGGTGACCTCGGTTTGTCTGTAATTGAAGTACACGGAGCACATTAGTCCTCATCTTGTCGTCCTCATATCAGGGGCGTGGTGAGGGCAATTATTGAGAAGAAATTATGAGTAACAAAAAAGATTTTGGCACAAAAACCCTTTTACTGACCGCGGAGCTGTGGCCGGAGAAGCCGGCCACCGCGAGCGCCGAAGGCGCGAGCCCGCGGCGGGGGGTCATGGGGGCCCTCCCCCGGGAAAATTTCGAAAATTAGAAGCCCAGAAACGCAATCTCCAGCAATCCGAGACAAGAAATACGGTAATAAAATATGATTAAATTTTCCAACTTGACTCTTTCAAAATTTTTTTAATTGGGTCAGATGAAACAATTTTTCCACTTACAAATGTTTTTCATTTTTTGAGTAATTTGATTCTGATTTTGGCGCAAAAACTTTTTGGCGCATGAGTATGGCTACTCATGAACTCATTCTCACCACGCCCCTGCCTCATATATCATGCTGAGTGTGAAAAACCTTAGATATGATTCGAAGGCTTTGAGGTACAATCAAACCATCACATTAGTCAAAGGGTATCATAGTCATTCTATTTCTGCAGTTTGAAGTCTCTATCTTCAATATAAATAGGTGACCTCACATTGATGGTAAAAATACATAGACCTCACATAGTCTTCTGAACAAACGTGTGTGTGTGTGTGTGTGTGTGTGTCTGTGGTTCGCCCACAGGGCGCAATTCTTCATGGATTTTCTTCAAACTTGGTATACTTATTCCTTATACCCCAAGGAAGATCCCTATTGTTTTTGGTGCATACCCGACCCCCAGGGGCAGAGCCACGCCCAATTCTAGTATTTGTTTTTTTTGTCGTCTACAGGCCACATTTCTTAACTTATAATCTTGAAACTTTGCATACACATTCTTTGTACCCTAAGGAACATCCCTGTCGTTTGGGGTGCATGCCCAACCCCCAGGGGCAGAGCCACGCCCATTTTCTTTTCGTGTGTCTTTGTGTCGCCTACAGGGCGCAATTCTTACTGGATTTTCTTCAAACTTGGTATACTTATTCCTTATACCCCAAGGAAGATCCCTATTGTTTTTGGTGCATGATCGACCCAAAGGGGCAGAGCCACGCCCATTTCTAGTATTTGTTTGTTTGTCGTCTACAGGCCACATTTCTTAACTTATAATCTTGAAACTTTGCATACACATTCTTTGTACGATAAGGAACATCCATATCGTTTGGGGTGCATGCCCAACCCCCAGGGGCAGAGCCACGCTCATTTTCTTTTCGTGTGTCTTTGTGTCGCCCACAGGGCGCAATTCTTGCTGGATTTTCTTCAAACTTTGTATAATTACTCTTTATACTCTAAGGATGATCCCTGTCGTTTGGAGTGCATGCCCAACCCCCAGGGGCAGAGCCAAGCCCGTTTTCTTTTTGTGTGTCTGTGTGTCGCCTACAGGCCTCAATTCTAACTGGATTTTCTTAAAACTTTGTATACTTACTCTTTACACCCTAAGGATGACCCGTATTGTTTTTTGGTGCATGCCCGACCCCCAATGGCAGAGCCACGCCCATTCCTTGTATTTATTTGTTTGGGGATCTTTGCTGTGGGAGGAAACTGACGTACCTGGAGTAAACCTACAGTGTTGAGAAGGTGCTCCATCTCTAAGACACACACACTTTTACCTGGGATCAAATCGAGGCCAACAAAAGCTTGAAGCACAAAAAATAGACGACTAGCCCATCCAATCCTCTGACTATTGACATATACACCCAAAAGCAGTGAATTCTTATCATAATCAAGCATCTGCATCGAGATCTTTAGCAGTGTATGTGTTGTTTAGGGGGGGGTGAAGGGAGAGAGAAATGGGGTTTAATGGCCACTTGACATAAAAAAAACTAAGTTATTTGGGAACAAACACATGGTTTGATTTTATTTCAAAAATTGGCTTGCGTGTAGGGGTCTTTAGCAGTAGAAGAAAACCACGAGGCCCCAGAGAAATCCACGAGGTTGGACAGAGGGGAGCGGAGGACCCGGAGACAATCCACAAGTTGGACAGGCGACCCAACTCCTTGTCACAAACAAGCGGGGAATCGAAACCTTGAAACTTGAATCGTTGACAGACCTTATGAATAACATACACATATTAACCATTCCCCCCACCCTCCGTGAACGATGTGGGTTTTGATCTGTCTTTTAAATTCTTAGCGCACTTGTATATTGGTTCTTCCACAGTTGTGGTTCCTATTTTTAAATTTTCAAAATGCAGTAAAACTGGTAGTAGGTAAAAAAGAAAATGTTTTGTTATTTACTTTTATTTATTCTTTAAACGTAAACAAAAAAAACTTAACAGGAAGGGAAAACAAAAACTTCAGTGGGTCCAGGATCGTGAACTTAAAACCAGATTTTTGCAGATACTATACACATTTAAAAATGCAGTAAAACTGATAGTGGGTAAAAATGAAAAAACTTTGTTATTCACTTTCTTATTCTTTAAACACAAACATAAAAAAAATAATTCAAAGGAAGGGATAACTTTCTATTTCTTGTGGTTTTTAACTAAAAATTTCACTTGGGTCCAGGATCTTGAACTTAAAACCGGATTTTTGCGGATATACATTTCACAATCAATTTTTCCAGGAAGCTTATCCTGATAGAATAATTTTCCGAGATCTTTTCTTACGGCTCTCCGTTCCTCTTCCGACTATGTTTTCCTATTCACTGGAATAATAATAGTAACTATTTACACTAGGCTACTTAGGCTATGTCTTGATTACTTTAAGCATATTACTTGAAATTATCCATCTTAACAAAGACAATCAAGTCTTAAGAGAATTTAAATAATTTGAGCAAAAGTTGGATTGTGAAAGACAACTGCACTTTTCACACACTGATATGTCACTTAAAGCACAGAATTTATATTTGACTTCTAGCATTTTCATTGCTTTTCAAGTGTCTGGTTATACGATTTAAAGTAATGAAATGGGGTTTAATGTCCTACTGTTCTGCTCCTACTTGGCTAATGAAGACGGGCAATTGCTACCCACTACCCAGTGTGCTATGAGGGAAACTGCCTGGACTGCGCTTGTCTACTCTTATATCAATTTCCGACTACCAAGGGATCTTTTTCATGCACTTCAACGTGCACACAGGATATCAGTTTTTTGTTTGATCTGAACGATTAGACAGTCATCTGTGTAAGATCCTTCGTCGTGTACCACCGACGAGGGGGACACCACAGCAGAAAATAAGATTTAAAGGAAATGGCCTGCAAATTAAATACCAGCTTCGAGAATACTCCTGATGTTTCTTCAATTTTGAATGAAGTTCTAATTTGTTTATTTCACCATTATAACAGTGTAAATCATTTAATAAAATATGAAACTTACCTGTTTTACTTGTTTCAGTTTTTTTACCAACAGAGATATTCTTGTAATTACCTGTAATATCATATAATAACTGTTAGTATCAAATCATACAAAGAGAGAGAAAAGTGGTCTAGCGTTCATTCAATACAACCTACATCCTTTTAGGAATAACATATCATGCAGGGTAATAATCAGGTTTGGTGTAGTCCCCAGCGGAGATAATGCCAAAATCATGTTTATATCATCTATTAAAGAGCAGATATGTGAACTACATAACAAAGCAAACGAAAACGCAAATCAACTATGTCACACTGGGGCTGACGTGGGGGGGGGGACCGGCCCCCTGGATCCACGCCTGTCATGCAAATCTACCAATAAGTTGCTTGTACATTATATGAACCTTAGCTTGAGGACCTGGATAAAAGACACAAGCGACGCTACTTCTTGTTACATACAAGTGTGGAATCAAAACCATGACACTTGACCCACAGCATGATTTATGCTATTTCTTTCTAATCTTTTCATTACTTTTTAGCGTGATATAAAAATAGTCAACTTGAACATAGATAGTACCTTTCCCTGTCTTGGACTTTTTAGTCGTACTGCATTCATCCTCTATAAAGTCATCAGCACAGTTATCAAAACCGGGGTCAAAATCACATCCAACATCATTACCGGTATCTATAATAATAGTAAAGCACAATATAAAAATCAAATTGATATGCACCTCACAGCAAGTTTTCGAAATATTGACTTTTTTACCTATATATAATCTTGTCGGCTGCCACTTGATGTTTGAAAAAGCTGATTGATATGCTAAATGAACTTGTAAATGTGGCATCATTAATCAATCTACTTACAATCTAACTGAAATAAAACTTTCCAAATTGACTGGTTTTAATATTTTCAAAGTCAATCAATGCCAGAAGAAATGTTGAATGCAAACCTGGTAGTTTCATCTGAGATGTTTCATCTACACCTTCATCTTCATTATCAACATCTAAAGTATCTGTAATAGAAAGAAATACCCAAATACATCAGATATGGATAAATTGTTTACAAGCAAAGTATCAAATGAGAGATTTCATATTAATGCAAATAAAACAGAGAGAGAGCGAGAGAGAGATAGAGAAGTAAGAGAGAGAGAGAGAGAAGGAAAGACCAAGAGAGAGAGAACCAGAGATTTAACTTCCAGAGCGAGTACGAGATAGACAGAAAGAGACTCAATGACAGACATTGTGATCACGCACAAGCGTTAACCATTTCGCCACCCAAATGGGATGAAACATGACGGACCAAAGAAAAACCCATGATGTTACACAGGTGACAAAAGTCTTTGTCATTTCAAGTGTAGGATTGTAAGTACAATCAGTGGCCATAATTCATGAAGTTATGATCCGATACATGCCAATATCGAAAGGAACTGTGACCTGTAGAGTGTTCACAAACAAATTGTGGATGGAAGGAAGGACAATATTAAAACCTTCAGGTATACAAAAATAGATAATGAAAACAGAATATGTAGAAAAATTCAGTCAAATTGCTTCTCTCTGTGCCGAGATATTGGGTTACCATCGATCGCCCTTTCTACCATGGGTACGATAATAAACACAGTCCCGATTATACATTTTGACGTTAATTTCAGAAAACGTATTCAAATCCAATAAATATCACAGGCTAACAATTTCATTGAGAGTTGATTATGGTCTTGATAAGATAATAAATGTCTAATTAATAATTTAGACCTGCAATAGCCAGATTTGCATGTAGATCTTGCATAATGTATGTTTAAATATAAGAAAAATTTTCAAAATCAAATCATACAAACCTTCATTGGTAACTTCAATTTCGTCTAAGGTTTTACCCGCATGTAGGTGTATAGTGCCGCTTTCCACTTCCATTAATAATTTAGTCACTTTTGCTGACTGAATTGTTTCCTCCGTCAAACGATAAAATTCTCGATGAATGCGTATGTCATGCCCCATGAAATTTGCCAAACAATCTAGCTCATTATTTTGTAAGTTCATCACTTGCGAAATTGTTGCAATGTGATTTCGAAAAGCTGTTGATGTAATCAGATTTGGGTTATTCGTGCCTGCGGCTTCAGCAAATTTTCGTAGCACATCACAACTTCTTATTGGAGTTTCAGATGAACCGATCCTGGCGAATAAATAAGGATTTCACTGGCTATACCTCATTTTCTCTTTTACTGTTCAGTAGTTCGATATTTACTTTAAAATCATTTGTTAAAAGAACAGCAACCCTCCTCCATCTTTTACCCCTCATCTCAACTCCGTGCATATATTTACACAGCCTCTGTTCTAATTTAGACAAGGAAAATTGTTTACTTCTGAAGTCATAGTCTGTTTGTTCCTAATTCCATCGCGGAATTGCTGTAAAAGAAGAAATTGTGTCTCCCCTCCACGTCTTCTATTAAAAAGCACTACTTGTGCAAGTAGGGTTTCGGCAAAGTTTCTCCATATAGTCGATGTTGTACTGCCTGTATTTGATTAAATTTCAGTCCTTTCCAACTCTGCTTTTTGCTTCAAATACTTTTTTAATATTTGTAAATCTTCTGTCATTGGAATCCTTTTAGGTTTATTGAATTTGGCCTTCTCTAAGGTTTCTCTAACAAGTACAGAAACCTCAACATTCCATTCAGAAGTGCATAACTCAAGAAAATCTACTGCCTGTTTCTTCACGGTCTCATCTCCAATGATACATGTAATTGCTGCTGCTTTAATATGTTCGGCACACTTTTTTTTAGAGAGCCACCAAGCTTTGGAGCTAGTAAGGGCGTGGCATATGTAGCATTCTCTTCATTAAATCTTGATACTTTCTTAGCAGCAGTTAGGATATCATAAAAGTATGCTGGTTTTATAAAGTCTTTCAAAGCATATATGTTTTTGTTAATCTTTCTTACCATTAGCAATAATCGAGCCAACTCTCTCATTTTTTGTTGTACGTACTGAAATTGTTGCTTATTTTGGGCACATTTTTTGAATAGTTTTGTTCCAAACGTTACAATTGTTGCATCATTTCTGGCAGCAGGACTGATTTCGTCTAGATTAAGTTTGTCTAAGATATTTTCCCAGAAAATGTTACTAGCATTTTTTGACACTGGCAGCAAAGCAGCACTTGCATTTTGATGACGTACTTTTCCTGACGATTTGGGGTTACATATCTTTGCATGCCTCCAAAATTCTTGTTTTTTTTAAAAAAACCTAGACATTTTTGGCATGGGATGTAGTTTGCATGATCTCTGTATGAAGCTGGTCTCCGGACTGGTGTGATATCACCCATACCCCCCTCTAATGTATTTCTGTTGTGCAGATAATTTCCACGCTTTATTATTTTGGCAAAATGTATTTTTCGCTGTTTCGAAGACTTCTTGAGAGATAAAGCCTTTTGTATTTCTATCTCATTATGATGTATAGATTCTAGATGTCGGGCCATTTTCGACAATCTTTTACTACAAAACAAACAACTGTTCTGTCTATTAATGCGTTGTCCCGAAGTTAATGTTAAAACATTTAATACTTCACTTGGTGGATCATTTGGTGTACCTATAGTGCTATCTGGTAAAGCAGATGATATGTCTGGAACAATTGGTATAATTTCAGAATCAGAGGAATGCGAATTTTCAACAATTTTAGCTGGAAAGGACAGTTTTGGAACAGCTTCATCACCGCCATCGGAGGACGAATAGCCCGAATTGTCAGGATTCCAGGAATCTGATGAGGAAACCGCATTGAAATCTAAGTCAGGAAATAAAGGTTCTCTTGAATTGTAATATATAAGATTATTCCTTCTTATTAAATTGTGTCCTGTGAGGTTCTGTGTACCAGCATTTGTTAATTCTATGACAGCATCGACTTCTGCAGGTAGGTGGTGGGGGGGAGTTTCTGTGTTTTCTATGGCAGCATTGGGTTCCACAGGTAGAAGAGGTGTTTCTGTTACAGTGTTTTCTATAACAGCATTGAGTTCCACAGGTAGGGGAGGGGTTTCTGTTATAGTGTTTTCTATGACAGCATTGGGTTCCACAGGTAGAGGTATTTCTGTTATAGTGTTTTCTATGACAGAATCGAGGGCCCCAGGTAGGAGGTGTTTCTGGTATGTTTGCTCTGACAAAGTCGTTTTCCACAGGTAGAGGAGGTGTTTCTGTTATAGTGTTTTCTCTGACAGCATTAGCTTCCACAGGTAGAGGAGGTGTTTCTGTTATAGTGTTTTCTATAACAACATTGAGTTCCACAGGTAGGGGAGGGTTTTTTGATACAGTGTTTTCTATGACAGCATCTAGTTCCAAAGGTAGAGGAGGTGTTTCTGCTATAGTGTTTTCTATGACAGCATTGGGTTCCACAGGTAGGAGAGGTGTTTCTGTTATAGTGTTTTCTATGACAGCATTGGGTTCAACAGGTAAAGGAGGTGTTTCTGTTATAGTGTTTTCTATAACAGCATTGAGTTCCACAGGTAGGGGAGGTGTTTCTGTTGCAGTGTTTCTTATGGCGGCGTCTTTTTCCACAGGAGGGTTAACATCATCTACCACAGTCACAGGCATTTTTGTTGTTGCATAAACAAAATCGGCTAAAAATGCCTTTAAAGTAGTCTCCTTTTTCTTCAACTGGTCTGAAAAGATTGAAAATAAATATTGATTGCAATTCGAGCAAGGCCTTAAAGGTGAAGACCAAGCTTAAAATTCATAGAAGCCTTGTTGTAAATCATTGGTCTTCCATTGGGCTAAAGGTTAATGCGTTCAAGGATTAGAAATGATAAAAGTGATTCTTAATTTTTAATCTTACGGTTTTTGTTATCTTTCTACAATTTTTATATCAATAAATCATTTTCAGCTAATGTACATAGCATCAAAAGTGTAATATCGCGAGACCAAGTCAAATGTTATATCTGATATCTTTAGTATAGTTTCGTAAGAAGAAATATTATATGTCATAGTAAAAAGGTGAACAGTTTTAAACACGGAAAATACCATCTGCTATGTCGATCAGAAATGAAATGAAATGGGGTTTAACGTCCTACTCTTTTCACCTAACCTGGGCTAAAGGAAGACGGGCATACGCCATACAGTGTGCTATGAGGGAAATTTTGCCCAGACAGCGGCGCTATGGCCTACTCTTATATCGAATTCCAACTGCCAAGGGATCTTTTACGTGCACTCCAATGTGTCCACTGGACCTCGGTTTTCGTCCCATCCGAACGACTAGGAAGCTGTCATTGTCAGGCCCTACTTCTGCATCACTGACAAGGGGAAATCCCGCCGGAAAATCGAGATGAACCTTCTCAGCCAATGCAGGGATCGAACACCCGACCTCCAGGCTAGAGAACCAGCGCCTTATATCCACTTAGCCACCATGACCCGCTATGTCAATCAGAGGACCAAATGCAGGACATTTGATGACAAATATTACACATGGATTTATCCTATACTGAGCGTCATGGAAAACGCATCACTTAGTTTTTTTTTCCATATAACTAAATGATCCTGTAAACATATCTTATTTAATTTGCTTCTTATTGTGAACAATATTCAAATTGGTACACATCAATAACAACACATTTGTACACTTATGGATGTTTATTCTGTAATCAATGGTACAAAGTCAGAGGGGTCAAAACCAAAAGTATGACACAGATGTCAGTAGTGTGTGTGTCCTCCACGGGCTCTTACTCCAGCTGTGCAGCAATGTCGCATGAAATTAACCATCTGTGTCATACTTTTGGTTTTAACCCCTCTGACTTTGTACCGTTGATTATAGGTTAAACATCCATAGGCGTACAAATGTGTGTGTTCCCATTTGAATATTTTTCACAATAAGAAGCAAATAAATAAGATATGTTTACAGGATCATTTGTTATACGAAAAACTAAGTGATGCGTTTTCCATGGCGCTCCGTATATTATAAAGATAACCTTTTTAAGTAATTTAATTCAAAATGTAATTCAAAATAAAACAATAAAGATAGGTTGCCAGGCAACGAAACATACGCCCACAGCACCTAAATCGTCCGGGCAGTCAACAAGGGTTGTCGCATATTTTTACTTTTTTTGGTAATGAAACATTTGTAATACACTAAAATCTGATTAAGAGTAACAACTTATGTAATTATCTGAAAATCATTAGAATTTGTTTGCTTTTTAGAAAGTTTTGCCCCACGCTAACAATTAGTATAGGAAACATTTAACATCATGGCTTTAGCTGTTCAGTTATCAAAATTCATTGAAAATCAAAATACTTGTTCGTTTCAACACCTTAAACTCTGTGTATCAATCTGAAGTCAATCCGATGATAAGTTTGGCATCTATAGCGTCACAAGGTTTTTTGAAGTGATCAAGGAAGATAACTCTGGCAGTCATTATTTGAAATCGCCGAAAATCAATAGGCTTCTTCGTCTCATGACCTTAAACAATGTGTATAAATTTGAAGTCAATCGGATATCAACTTTGGCCTCTACAGCATCCACAAGATTTTTTGAAGTGATCAAGGGCACTAATTATTGGAAATCGCTGAAAATAAATAGGATTCTTCGTCTTATGACCTTAAACACTGTGTATACATTTCAAGTCAATCAGATATCAACTTTGGTTTTTAGAGCGTCCACAAGATTTTTTGAAGTGATCAAGGGCCATAACTCTGGCACTAATTATCGGAAATCGCTGAAAATCAATAGGCTTCTTTGTCTTATGACCTTAAACACTGTGTATAAATTTAAAGTCAATCGGATATTAACTTTGGCTTTTAGAGCGTCCACAAGATTTTTTGAAGTGATCAAGGGCCATAACTCTGGCACTAATTATCGGAAATCGCTGAAAAACAATAGGCTTCTTCGTCTCATGACCTTAAACACTGTGTATAAATTTAAAGTCGGATATTAACTTTAGCCTCTAGAGCGTCCACAACAATTGTACGGGGCAACGACAATATACGACCACATTTCAATGTGGGCCTATAAAAAGGTTTAAAAATGATTTCAAATAAAGCAATACAAAATACAAAGATTAGTAAAAATCATAACTGTATTGTAATACATTGTACATTGCTGAAAAAAGAATAATGCTTTGTTAGGTTTTATTTATTGTTTTGCTTTATCTTTTTTCAGCACATTTGAGCCACCCACAATTAAAATAAAATTCTCGCTGACAGATCATAGCCAAAATAAAATATCTGGATTGATATATTATTTCATCACAAAATACACTGCTTTAAAAATGATGTAACAAATAAATTACTGAAGTGTAAATTCGAATCAGTTACTAACAAAACATTACTCTTTTGTGTGAGAAAATAACCATGCAATTTCAAGGCGTCATTTTGAGCCAGAAGATACTATTGAAATTTCAAGGCTACCTAAACTTCTTTTTTTAATCTCTGAAACATCACCTTCTAGTGGAATAATTTTAGTAGATTTTACATCAAATCTGTGAACAGAAAAGCCCTGCAAATTTACTCACAACGGTTACCATGCAAGATAAGCCCACATTTGCAAGAGATGGACAAAGAACAAGCTTAAAAATCAATATTCGTATAATAACAATCGGTATGGTTCTACATGCGCCCATACCATATCAAAAGGAACCAAGATTTGTGTTATACACTTTAACTTTCAACAAAATTGGATAAAAATTGTGACCTGTATAGTGTCCACACAGATGGATAGGGGAAACGCCATAATACGTAAGCATGAAAATGTGGGGGTATAAAGATATTTGTTGACAATACAGAATGGTACAAACAGCTTAACCAATCAATGTTTATGAAAATCAGCCAACTGTGGGGTTCATGTACCAAACATAATATATGACAGGTACCAATAAATTGCACATATGTATCTTTTTAAAAACCAGCTAACAATCAAACAACTTATCTAAAAATCTAAGTAGACAATGCTCATGATCAAAACAGAATCTTTGAAATGGCAGTTGACATGCTCTTACAATGTGACAATGATTAGTTCAGAATTTATTTTGGTCCAAACATTAGTTGGCTTATTTTTCATTTAACTTTGCTAAGATCACTTACATCCCATCATCAGCTTAGCAGTATACTGAAATGGTATCACTTCTACACTCCAATACTTCAACAGGCCACATAACGTTTTCAAACTTGCACCATACAAATTGTCCTTCAAAATATATTTCATATTATTGAGATTAAAATCAGACATTTATCGAAACCTCATCAGCAGACCAAAGACAATAAATATACGTAGTGGATACACACTTAGGATACATCCGCCAACAGTTACCTCAAAGGTAACTTACTCTGTTTAATGGGCATTGAACTCAATGGTCACTGCAGGCCTACTCGTATTAATAAATTAATTATTAATTCGGAAAGTATGAATAATAATTACAATTTCAATAAGTTTCTATAATGAAACATCAACATACCTTTGGTGTAAGAAGGCATACTTTGCTTATACTCTGCATTTCTACTTTCAGTATTTTCAGTAGACCTACCTACAACCGAGTCAAATATTCAAATTTTAGAGTGCTTCTTTTGATGGTATAAAACATTGCAACACAAATTTTAAACTAAGGAGTAAGCACAGGCACTTGAAGGGATTAAAATAAAACTTCTTACTACTGCTCGACTACATGTATATATAGATACAAGGTATTACAGACGACATCTTTGTTATGACTGGTTTACGATATATCGTCTGTTATTATCTCACAATACTCACTAGTTCTAAGACTTTCCATTGTTTTAATTGCCAACGAGACTTTATTTGATTATTATACACCCTCCAATGTGATAGAGTCTACGAAGCGAGGCCGCTGTTGAGTGAGACTTGATCACCCAGTTCCTATACACATACGGTCATTAGCAATTTAATTAAACGGGCTACATAAACTTTACCTTGGTTCAATGATTTAGCATCATTTATGTTTTTTTCTTTCCCATCTAAAAAATAAAATGAAAGTACAAGCTCAAAGTTGTAAACATTTCAAAGACAGAATTAGTGGAAAGACATACGTATGTAGTGTAGGCCTACAATGTCAGAAACTGTATCTAACTGGACAGCTGAAGAAAGACATGTAGGTTTGCTAGACTAGCTAGTCTGTAAAAAATATATATGTGAGAGAAGGAGAGAGACCCTAATGACAATTATCTTTTAATTTTAGTGAGCGTATGTGGCATGGAGATGGGGCGCCTTCTCAACCTCGTTGGTTTCCTCCAGGCACTCCGGTTTCCTCCCACTGCTAAAGACCCCTATGCGCAAGCAATTTATTGAAAGAAAATTAAACCCAATCTAGCCTTGTCAACCAACGCTAACATTTACTCATACTACCAGAACTAAACTATACTGTTAGTATAAAGGGTGAGGGGGTATATGGAACAGCATAACATTTAATTTAGAATATATTACTGATTTTCCACATACTTTTATCTCATTTTTTGACTTGCTCATTATTTTATAGCAATGGATTGGTAATTAAGTTCTGGTAGTATGAGTAAATGTTAGCGTTGGTTGACAAGGCGAATAGCAATTCCTTCTCTCTCTCCAAACTTTGAAGTCAATGGGGGGGGGATTATCACGTGATAAGTTTTCGTTTTAGAATACCGATAGTACTAGGAGTTGTTTTACATGGCGTTTCAAATCATATACTCGGCCGTCCATTAAAGTTTTCCTTGTTATGGATGACTCTTCCCAGATAAAAGTTACCTGAAAAGAGAAAGAAGAGCCAGCAGCAACACAGAACAGAAAATTCTTTTAAACACACATAATATATTTAAATGCAATGTCGATATCGATAAATAGTTGGGTTATGTTATCCAAATACAACCTACAATAATTTAAACATGAATATTTATATGGATTTTGGTAGGACATTCTCTAGTACGTCTGGCATTATCATATTGAGGGCCACCTATTGGGGTTTTTCATTGAGTCAAGTGGGTGACAAGGAGTAGGTTCACCTATCAGACCTCGTGGGTTTTCTCTGGGTCCTCAGGTTTCCTCCAACTACTAAAGACCCTACGTGCAAGATATTTATTGAAATAAAATTAACCCATATGTTAGTCCTGAGATGAGCTAGTTTGTGTCGGTCAACACGAAGAGGTAGAATTTTTCATGAGTCCTGATCAACTGGATGCGCTTACTGACCTTGTAAATAAAGATAATTATATAAATGAACAATAATAACACTAAAACGATTTAACTACATCTATAAGAATGTAATTGGTTAAGAAACATTATCAGTTGAACCACATTAAACAATATGCAGTCTAAAAATCCCTATAACTTTTCACCCACCCCATCCCTACGACTACGTGTTGGTATGTCAAAAAATTTTGAAAGTATTGGCCCGATTCGCATCCCATAAAGGGAAATTCCGATTTTAGGAAAATGGACAATTTAGAAGTATGACCTGTAGCATGATGGGCCAATGAGCACAAACCATTTACCCCACCCGATCGCCAAATCATATGTTGGTATGTCGAAAGTTTGAAAATAATGACCCAACCCAAATTTTCCATATAGATTTATGTTGCAAGTTCATAAAAATTGAAAATTAAGAAGCTAAATGTAGCAGCAGGACAGATATCGGCGTATAAAAAACCCAAATACTTGGAAATATGAGCGTTTCAAAAAACTACATAGTGTATAATAATTAATTTGTCTAATCTAACAAGATATTTTGATTATAATTTTATAAAAAAAAAAATCATTTTTCGAAATTTCTCCAAATCAAATACAAATATATATCAAAACCTCTTATGCGTCTGACATGACGTCCGATTTCCCCCTCCCCACAAAATCATATTGGATGTGTCGAACATTTTGAAATAATCGTTATTTGGGACATTCAAAATTAAGTTTTTTGTTCCAATTTAAGGATGTGGAAATTTAAGAATTTTGACATTTGGCTTGAAAACCCCTGAAAAACAATATGTTGGTAGGTCGAAACTAAGAATTGTAATTTTATCTAATTGAAAAAAACATTTTTCTGTGCTAAGCTTAGAAAGTGGGAATTTTTTTAATTTCGATCTGGTTGTTCTTTATAGCTCATACAGAACAGACAAAAATATACAAATCATATGTAAATATTTATATCGAAAAACAAATTAAACAGTCTGATCTTTGTGGGTTTTTCTGACAGTCTCTAGTGTCTGGTATATTATATACGTATTTGAAACAAAGATTTACATGTAGATGAGTGGTCAGTATCGAGAGTCGGCTAACCAACCGCAACTCACATTAAGGAAGGGCGGGGGGGTGGAGTTTTTTCAAAAGTGCTGTGGTCAACTGGAAGTGTTCACTCACTATTGACCTTGCATTGTCAATAAACCTAAACATGCATATGATATAAATGGACAATTATAACTGTAGACATCAGTCCTACAACTTAAATAAAATAGCATAATGCAAGAGCAAAATCTGCTTATTACAGGTCTTTCTTTAGGCCTGAAATGTTATCAAAATAATCAATTAGACATTAATTAACATATCCAGACCATAATAAACTCTTGATGTCAAGGCTAGCCTTCGATGTTGGCGGATTAAAATCCTATATGCCACTTAATGGCCGTTGATAATTAAATCTATCAAGTGGATAATCGAGACTGTGCTGTTTATATTAATGATTTGAGTAATGATGACCGAGGTTATGTGAATATATCAAACGCCTTTTTCTCGGCTAATATTGGATCAATTTGACTGAAATTTTCAGCAAATTACCTTTACACTATCTAGTTTTTAAATATTATAGTGAGAACTGCCATCTCTCTATCTTATCTCCCATATACTATGTTGGCAATAACAAGATTATTTAGAGAAATTGTTAATCGTCAGCGATATACAGAGAACAATAGTTAAATCCAAATTGTAAAGAACCCCATCAATTTTTAATCAAAATGTTACAGTAAAGAAACACATGCTAACCGGTCTTGGACACGTCTTTACATAGAGACAACTGATTTGATTGGCCTTAAGTGAGGATGTCGGTTTAAAATACAAGATGAAACAACCCACAATGTTTATGTTCTAGAGGAAAGAAGCAAACTAACACCATACCCTCTTCTGTTCTGTACCAGAAGCCCATATCCTTATTATGGACTGCCAACTACCAGTCATCAGTGATACCTGGATGGCCAACCACAAGTCATCAATGATAACTGGTCTCGAAGAGGACCAATGAAAAGAAGCAAACTGAGTTTGAATGGATCAAACACCATACCCTCTTCTGTTCTGTACCAAAAGCCCATATCCTTATATGGACTGCCAACTACCAGTCATCAGTGATACCTGGGTGGCCAACCACAAGTCATCGATGATAACTGGTCTCGTCGAGGACCAATGAATGGGGTGTGCACACCAGAATCCACCGTAATCTCCATGAGACAGTCTCTACTACACTTCATCCAGAATTCTGTTAGATTAACAATGTCATAAACCTTGAGTTCTGGTCTGTATAATTGTGTGTTGATCACAATTCCCAAAGAACGGAAGTCTCAAATAGGAATGAATGCAGTTGTGTGCATGTTCTTGGAAGTAATTGTAAGACTGCAGCCTACAGCCATTACAATCAATTCTAATCTCCAGGCATAACAACGAAAACTTGTCTCGCTAAAAGCTACAAGGAATCCGGAAAAAAGCGGAATCTTTGTGTGTGTGAACACGAGAAAGGGCGGTTATGTTATGTGTGTGTACTAGAGAAGAATCGGTTTATGTTAGGTGTGTGGACTAGAGAAGAAGCCGTTTATGTTATGTGTGTGGAATAGGGAAAATAATGTCGGTGTTGTGATTTCTCCTGAAAGCGATAAACATCTCCAGTCTGTCTTCATTAGTTGATGAAGTTATGACATGTTAATCTAGCCTAGACATAACAAGTAGATTCGATCCCTCAAGTAGCTTTACACCTCAATCCCCACTAAAAGTCAATGTTTCAAAGGACCCCTATTTTAAAATGTGTTTTAACATGTCAACAAAATGTCCTTTACTGTACCTATTTAACAAATGAAAAATTTACAAAAATATATGGTACATACAAAAACCTGTTATTGCCAATCTAGAATTTTCCTTTTAAAGACTCATTCCTCAGTCAAATTCTTGGAACGAACCATAAATGGTCGCTTGCCATTCCATTTATAACACAGTGAAATAGTTCACATGAAAAATATCGTTTAAAAAATGACATGCTCATCTACACAACACAACTGATATTTTGCCCGTTAATGTACATGACTAAAAAAGCCACCCAAAACTGTTGAAATTTGGCACCTTTTTGAAAATACAAACGGACGGTTTTCTGCGTTGTTGGTCACGCAAGTTTCCTAACTTAATGTTGTATTGTTTTGCGACTAGAAAGTCGATCAGCTTGCCACTCAAGTATGATTCGTTCAAAGTTAAGCAATTCACAGTACCTTGAGTTGAAATATGACAGATTTTAAGGATGATTAAAGAAATAACTAAAATAAGTTTGGTATGAATACCTACCCTGTCAGTGTTCCACTCCTTTGATGATCATCATACAGATAATTGGACGTGGTAACTCTGATGTGGTCCTGTAAAATATAAATAGTTTTATCTTTTGAGTTAGGGTTGGGTACCATTTACTTGACAAATGGTGTTGAAGGATTACACGTACTAATATGTCAATTACATTGGACTAGACCCGTCTCATAAGTTAAATAAGTTCGATGTAGAATGGATACTATTTCTATGTAGTTTGACGAAAATATTGTAATATGGTGAATATTTTTTAATTCAAAAATGTTGCTTACCCAAAGAACAACTACCAAGCCGCCATCGTCCGACCGATAAAATGGTTAACTGGGTTTGAAGGACTCTAGCCTTGGTCAGGTGTCTTTTGTAGTATGTGTGTTTGTTGGGAAGGGGGGGGGGGTCACGAGGTTTCACACGTAAAGGTTTGGGATCGACTGTTCAAGTATTGTGCCCTGCGGACCTACCATATTAAGCAATCGGTCCACTTGTGATAATCCCTCCCTATATCTAAATAAAATTTAAAAAAGAAAGTTAAAGTTAAAGATTACTAACCTTTTGCGCTAAAGGTTTTGTCCTATTCGCTAAAATTAAGAGATGCTTCATTACAATTTAAAACTGAAGGACGTTGGTGGATGTTTGTTTAGTTTGAACCTGAAAAGTACTCAAATGTTACCATGTGGCTGTTTGTTTGGCTTAATCTTGGTCAGTGTATGATGCTGTATGGAACGACAGATTTACATACATGTATATTTAGTTTAATGGTCGAGACCATTAAACAACTTAAAATGCAGACACAATCCATCCCGTGCATTACAATGAAATACGTCACGCGGGCCAAATAAATAATGTACGCTTGGCCATTGACCGTACCATTATTTGAAATAATAGTATGCCAACATGAAAGGATGACGTCTGTATTTTAATTCATTTAATTGACACGGGATCCATTGGCAATGGTGTTCACGATACAAGTCCGGGCTGTGATTGATTAAATATACATTATGTAAGAGCTAAATCTGCCTATTGCAGGTCTTTCTTTAGCCTTGAAATGTTACATAAACTATTAATAAGACATTTATTAACAAATCAAGACCATTATCAACTCACGGTGGCATCGGAAACTGGAGATTTTAACTAGATAAGAACTGCTCGCCATTTAAAAATTTAATTCAAAAATGGGAAAGTGAGGCTAAGTCGCGAATATACCAGTGCCCTGGTAACCACTAAGCTCATATCTTGTCAAAACTACAGTGATAATTTGTCTCAGAATTTCAATATTTCCTATTTTTATCATTAATCTTTGAATTATTGTAGCAGGGATGGCCAACTCTTTATTAAAATCTTAACTAGTGTATCTTTAATATATACTATTCAAAAAAAGTAGGGGATATTTGATTTTGGGGGCATAATACTAAAATATGCAAATGACTACGAAAAAAGTCACTATAGAACCTAACAGAAGAAACATTTCCAGTTACATGTGACGCCCAAACGCACCAATAGCTACCGCATGGAATGCAGGTGATGCTTGGGATCATCATGGGGGTCCAACCCAAGATTTGCACGACTCTGACTTTGAATGTTACAGTCATTGTGGCATTGAATTCCAGGGTGGAAACATCAGTTTAATTGTCACTAAGACCAGAAAACAGATTTTGATATGCGTCGGCTTACCCAAAATGAAAGGTTACGTGCCCTTGGCATGCTACAGATCGGCACAACACAGGCGGTTGTGGCGCGGACGATGAATGTTTCTCAGTCTGTCATAAGCAGGCTATGGTCCAGATACCGTGATACACAATCTGTACAGGACAGACCACGCTCAGGTCGACCAAGGGCGACAACTCAAGCCCAGGATCGATTTATCCGTACCTTGGCCTTGAGAAATCGTGTCATCACAGCAAATCAGATCAGACACTGGTGTGAGAGTGAGTGGCCAGACGATTCGGAATCGACGGCATAGGGGCCACCTTCCGCCCGACGTCCTCGAGCGATCCCTTGTTTGAGAGATCATCACATTCAGGCAAGACGTCGTTGGTATTGGGATCGTCAACACTGGTATAATCGACGCTGGAGCAATGTGATGTTTTCAGATGAGTCAAGGTTCACTGTTGAATTTTTGGACAGACGTAGGAGGGTGTGGCGTCGTCGAAACGAGCGCTTCCAAGACGTTAACGTCATCAGACATGATCGATTTGGGGGTGGTTCTGTTATGGTGTGGGGAGGCATCACTGTTGCTGAAAGAACGACTTTACATGTTGTTGCAGGACGTGTTACAGGCCAGTACTACCGGGACAACATCTTGGCAGTCCATGTTGTGCCGTTCGCACGACGTCATGGCCGCCGTTTCATCTTCCAGGATGACAACGCAAGATGTCACAGGGCCAGGATCGTTACAGGTTACCTCCAACAACAGAACATCACCACATTACCTTGGCCAGCACTGAGTCCCGACCTCTCCCCCATCGAGCATGTCTGGGACATGCTTGGACAGAGGTTACGTCAACGTCAACAACGTCCTGCCAATGTCCAAGAACTTGCTGCTGCGTTGCAACAGGAATGGGACAATCTGGACCAAAATGACCTTAGACGTCTCATTAGGAGTATGCCACGTCGGATCAATGCTTGTTTGGCAAACAGAGGAGGATTTACCCGTTACTGACTTTGTTGTGATGCTGTGGTAACTTTGCTGTTTGACCCCGGGTATCATTTTACCCTTATAATGGTCAGTCTGTGCCTTACTTAGTCTAACGATCATTTGGAATAAATCGATGAATGTGAACTTCATTTCATTTTGTCATTTGTTTCTTTGTCAGTTTCATTAGGTGACTTTAATAACACTTAAAAATCAAATATCCCCTACTTTTTTGAATAGTATATCTAGCGCGTATTCCATTAATTCCGCCCCTGCTCACCTGTATCCGTAAGTTCTGTGGACCTCACTATCAACAATATGTGTAGGAGGATGATCACCATACTGCATCCACCATTCACCATTCTGAATCCACCCACCGCGATCCTGAAAAACAAACTTATGTGGCCGAAAGCAATTAATAAATGTGCAACGAAAAACAAAAACAAAAATGAATTGAAAGCAAAATTAAGATAATCCCATTGGAACTAAATGGAGCCGCCCGGTCTGCAGCCTACCGCCACCCTCAAGCAAATCAATTAGAAAAACAGCACTCTCCTTTTAAGCCAAATCGACCAAACAGACAACCACATCTCTTGCCTTATTTGCGTCCTCTTCCATCTGTGTCCACCATTCTGCATCCTCCATTCACCATTCTGCATCCACCATTCACGGTCCTGAAAAACAAAGTTATGTGGCCGAAAGCAATTAATACATGTGCAAGGAAAAGCAAACAAAAATGAATTGAAAGCATATTTAACTTATTCCCAATGGAACTAAATGGCACTGAACTGTACTGTTCAGCTGGTCTCTTCCCCAGAATGAATGAAATGAGAGCCGCCCAGTCTGCAGCCTACCGCCACCCTCAAGCAAATCAATAAGAAAAACAGCACTCTCCTTTTAAGCCGAATCGAACTTCCATCTGTGTCAACCATTCTGCATCCACCATTTACCATTCTGCAGCCACCCACCGCAGTCCTGAAAAACAAACTTTTGTGGCCGAAAGCAATTAGTAAATGTGCAATGAAAAACAAAAACAAAAATGAGTTGAAAGCAAAATTAAGTTAATCCCATTGGAACTAAATGGAACTGAACTGTACTGTTCAGATGGTCTCTTCCCAAGAATGAAATGAGAGCCGCCCAGTCTGCAGCCTACCGCAACCCTCAAGCAAATCAATAAGAAAAACAGAACTCTCCTTTTAAGCCGAATCGAGCTTCCATCGGTGTCAACCATTCCGCATCCACCATTCACCATCCACCATTCTGCAGCCATCCACCACAGTCCTAAAAAACAAACTTATGTGGCCGAAAGCAATTAGTAAATGTGCAACGAAAAACAAACACAAATGAATTGAAAGCAAAATTAGGTTAATCCCATTGGAACTAAATGGAACTAAACTGTACTGTTCAGCTGGTCTCTTCCCCAGAATGAATTGAGAGCCGCCCAGTCTGCAGTCTACTGCCACCCTCAAGGAAATCAATCAGAAAAACAGCACTCTCCTTTTAAACCAAATCGACCAATCGTCAAAACAAATCACAATAAATGGAACTGAACTGGACTGTCCAGTTTATCTCTTCCCTAGTAATTCAGAGCCATCCAGTCTGCAGACTGACACAACCTCCAAGAAAATCAACAAAAAAACTATACTCTCCTTTTTAGCCAAATCGTCCAAACAGATCACAATACTGTATTGCTTTTTCTTCATCTGTGTCCATCATTCTGTATCCACCATTCTGTATCCTACATTCACAATTCTGCATCCACCAACCAGGGTCCTGAAAAACAAACTTAGGTGGCCGAAAGCAGTTAGTACGTGTGCAATGAGAAGGAAAAATGAATTGAAATCTAAATGAATTTAATCCCCACGGAAATAAATGGAACTGAACTGGACTGTTCAGCTTGTTTCTTCCCTAGTAATTCAGAGCCATCCAGTCTGCAGACTGACACAACCTCCAAGAAAATCAACAAAAAAATTGTACTCTCCTTTTTAGCCAAATCGTCCAAACAGATCACAATACTGTATTGCTTTATCTTCATCTGTGTCCATCATTCTGTATCCACCAACCAGGGTCCTGAAAAACAAATTTAGGTGGCCGAAAGAAGTTAGTACACGTGCAGTGACAAAGAAAAATGAATTGGAATATAAATTAATGTAATCCCCACCGACTTAAATGGAACTGAACTGGACTGTTCAGCTTGTTTCTTCCCTGGTAATTCAGAGCCATCCAGTCTGCAGACTGACACAACCTCCAAGAAAATCAACAGAAAATCTGTACTCTTCTTTTTAGCCAAATCGTCCAAACAGATCACAATACTTTCTTGCTTTATCTTCATCTGTGTTCACCATTCTGTATCAACCATTCTGTGTCCACAATACTGTATCAACCATTCTGTATCCTGCATCCACCAACAAGTGTCCTGAAAAACAAACTTAGGTGGCCGAAAGCAGTTAGTACATGTGAAATGACAAAGAAAATGAATTGAAATCTAAATTAATGTAATCCCCACCGATTTAAATGGAACTGAACTGGACTGTTCAGCTTGTTTCTTCCTAGTAATTCAGAGCCGTCCAGTCTGCAGACTGACACAACCTCCAAGAAAATCAACACAAAAACTGTACTCTCCTTTTTAGCCAAATCGTCCAAACAGATCACAATACTTTCTTGCTTTATCTTCGTCTGTGTTCACCATTCTGTATCAACCTTTCTGTATCCACCATTCTGTATCCTGCATCCACAATTCTGCATCCACCAACCAAGGTTTTGAAAAACAAACTTAGGTGGCCGATAGTAGTTAGTACATGTGCAATGACAAAGAAAAATGAATTGAAATCTAAATGAATTTAATCCCCACGGAAATAAATGGAACTGGACTGTTCAGCTTGTTTCTTCCCTAGTAATTCAGAGCCATCCAGTCTGCAGACTGACACAACCTCCAAGAAAATCAACACAAGAACTGTACTCTCCTTTTTAGCCAAATCGTCCAAACAGATCACAATACTTTATTGCTTTATCTTCATCTGTGTCCATCATTCTGTATCCACAATTCTGTATCCTGCATCCACAATTCTGCATCAACCAACCAGGGTTCTGAAAAACAAACTTAGGTGGCCGATAGCAGTTAGTACATGTGTATTAACAAAGAAAAATGAATGGAAATCTAAAATAATGTAATCCCCACCGACTTAAATGGAACTGAACTGGATTGTCCAAATTGTTTCTTCCCTAGTAATTCAGAGCCATCCAGTCTGCAGACTGACACAACCTCCAAGAAAATCAACAGAAAAACTGTACTCTCCTTTTTAGCCAAATCGTCCAAACAGAGCACAATACTGTATTGCTTTATCTTCATCTGTGTCCACAATACTGTATCCACCATTCTGTATCCTGCATCCACCAACCAGGGTTCTGAAAAACAAACTTAGGTGGCCGAAAGCAGTTAGTACATGTGCAATGATAAAGAAAAATGAATTGAAAATTAATGTAATCCCCACTGACTTAAATAGAACTGAACTGGACTGTTCAGCTTGTTTCTTCCCTAGTAATTCAGAGCCATCCAGTCTGCAGACTGACACAACCCGCAAGAAAATCAACATAAAAACTGTACTCTCCTCTTTAGCCAAATCGTCCAAACAGATCACAATACTGTATTGTTTTTTCTTCATCTGTGTCCTTCATCTGTGTCCATCATTCTGTATCCACCATTCTGTATCCTGCATCCACAATTCTGCATCCACCAACCAGGGTTCTGAAAAACAAACTTTGGTGGCCGATAGCAGTTAGTACATGTGCAATGACAAAGAAAAATGAATGGAAATCTAAATTAATGTAATCCCCACCGACTTAAATGGAACTGAACTGGACTATTCAGCTTATTTCTTCCCTAGTAATTCAGAGCCATCCAATCTGCAGACTGACACAACCTCCAAGAAAATCAACAGAAATACTGTACTCTCCTTTTTAGCCAAATCGCCCAAACAGATCACAATACTTTCTTGCTCTATCTTCATCTGTGTTCACCATTCTGTATCCACCATTCTGTATCAACCATTCTGTGTCCTACATACTGTATCCACCATTAGTATCCTACATCCACCAACCAGGTTCCTGAAAAACAAACTTAGGTGGCCGAAAGCAGTTAGTACATCTGCAATGACAAAGAAAAATTAATTGAAATCTAAATTAATGTAATCCCCAGTAATTCCCTAGTAATTCAGAGCCATCCAGTCTGCAGACTGACACAACCTCCAAGAAAATCAACAGAAAAACTGTACTCCCCTTTTTAGCCAAATCGTCCAAACAGATCACAATACTTTCTTGCTTTATCTTCATCTGTGTTCACCATTCTGTATCAACCTTTCTGTATCTACCATTCTGTATCCTGCATCCACAATTCTGCATCCACCAACCAGTTTTCTGAAAAACAAACTTAGGTGGCCGAAAGCAGTTAGTACATGTGCAATAACATAATGAAAAATGAATGGAAATCTAAATTAATGTAATCTCCACCGACTTAAATGGAACTGAACTGGACTGTTCAGCTTGTTTCTTTCCTAGTAATTCAGAGCCATCCAGTCTGCAGACTGCCACAACCCCCAAGAAAATCAACAGAAAAACTGTACTCTCCTTTTTAGCCAAATCGTCCAAACATATCACAATACTGTTTTGCCTTTTCTTCATCTGTGTCCATCATTCTGTATCCACCATTCTGTATCCTGCATCCACCATTCTGCATTCACCAACCAGGGTCCTGAAAAACAAACTTACGTGGCCGAAAGCAGTTAGTATATGTACAATGACAAATAAAAATCTAAATTTATTTAATCCCCACGTAACTAAATGGAACCAAACTGGACTGTTCAGCTTGTGTCTTCCCTAGTAATTCAGAGCCATCCAGTCTGCAGACTACCACAACCCACAAAAAAATCAGCAGAAAAACTGTACTCTCCTTTTTAGCCAAATCGTCCAAACAGATCAAAATACTGTGTTGCTTTATCTTCATCTGTGTCCATCATTCTGTGTCCACCATTCTGTATCCTACATTCACAATTCTGCATCCACCAACCAGGGTCCTGAAAAACAAACTTAGGTGGCCGAAAGCAGTTAGTACGTGTGCAATGAGAAGGAAAAATGAATTGAAATCTAAATGAATTTAATCCCCACGGAAATAAATGGAACTGAACTGGACTGTTCAGCTTGTTTCTTCCCTAGTAATTCAGAGCCATCCAGTCTGCAGACTGACACAACCTCCAAGAAAATCAACAAAAAAATTGTACTCTCCTTTTTAGCCAAATCGTCCAAACATATCACAATACTGTATTGCCCTTTCTTCATCTGTGTCCATCATTCTGTATCCACCATTCTGTATCCTGCATCCACCATTCTGCATTCACCAACCAGGGTCCTGAAAAACAAACTTACGTGGCCGAAAGCAGTTAGTATATGTACAATGACAAATAAAAATCTAAATTTATTTAATCCCCACGTAACTAAATGGAACCAAACTGGACTGTTCAGCTTGTGTCTTCCCTAGTAATTCAGAGCCATCCAGTCTGCAGACTACCACAACCCACAAAAAAATCAGCAGAAAAACTGTACTCTCCTTTTTAGCCAAATCGTCCAAACAGATCACAATACTGTGTTGCTTTATCTTCATCTGTGTCCATCATTCTGTATCCACCATTCTGTATCCTACATTCACAATTCTGCATCCACCAACCAGGGTCCTGAAAAACAAACTTAGGTGGCCGAAAGCAGTTAGTACGTGTGCAATGAGAAGGAAAAATGAATTGAAATCTAAATGAATTTAATCCCCACGGAAATAAATGGAACTGAACTGGACTGTTCAGCTTGTTTCTTCCCTAGTAATTCAGAGCCATCCAGTCTGCAGACTGACACAACCTCCAAGAAAATCAACAAAAAAATTGTACTCTCCTTTTTAGCCAAATCGTCCAAACAGATCACAATACTGTATTGCTTTATCTTCATCTGTGTCCATCATTCTGTATCCACAATTCTGTCTCCTACATCCACAATTCTGCATCCACCAACCAGGGTTCTGAAAAACAAACTTAGGTGGCCGAAAGCAGTTAGTACATGTGTAATAAAGAAAAATGAATGGAAATCTAAATTAATGTAATCTCCACCGACTTAAATGGAACTGAACTGGACTGTTCAGCTTGTTTCTTCCCTGGTAATTCAGAGCCATCCAGTCTGCAGACTGACACAACCTCCAAGAAAATCAACAGAAAAACTGTACTCCCCTTTTTAGCCAAATCGTCCAAACAGATCACAATACTTTCTTGCTTTATCTTCATCTGTGTTCACCATTCTGTATCAACCTTTCTGTATCTACCATTCTGTATCCTGCATCCACAATTCTGCATCCACCAACCAGTTTTCTGAAAAACAAACTTAGGTGGCCGAAAGCAGTTAGTACATGTGCAATAACATAATGAAAAATGAATGGAAATCTAAATTAATGTAATCTCCACCGACTTAAATGGAACTGAACTGGACTGTTCAGCTTGTTTCTTCCCTAGTAATTCAGAGCCATCCAGTCTGCAGACTGCCACAACCCCCAAGAAAATCAACAGAAAAACTGTACTCTCCTTTTTAGCCAAATCGTCCAAACATATCACAATACTGTATTGCCTTTTCTTCATCTGTGTCCATCATTCTGTATCCACCATTCTGTATCCTGCATCCACCATTCTGCATTCACCAACCAGGGTCCTGAAAAACAAACTTACGTGGCCGAAAGCAGTTAGTATATGTACAATGACAAATAAAAATCTAAATTCATTTAATCCCCACGTAACTAAATGGAACCAAACTGGACTGTTCAGCTTGTGTCTTCCCTAGTAATTCAGAGCCATCCAGTCTGCAGACTACCACAACCCACAAAAAAATCAGCAGAAAAACTGTACTCTCCTTTTTAGCCAAATCGTCCAAACAGATCACAATACTGTGTTGCTTTATCTTCATCTGTGTCCATCATTCTGTATCCACCATTCTATGTCCACAATACTGTATCCACCATTCTGTATCCTACATCCACCATTCTGCATACACCAACCAGGGTCCTGAAAAACAAACTTAGGTAGCCGAAAGCAGTTAGATGTGCAAGCTTTCCACAAATGTATAGTTTGGTAATTAGGGAGTACCTTGTAGCGGAACTTGGCGCTAGAAATTTTGGCTGCAGGCCTAATATTTTATGTTCTAAGTAAAACTTATAAATAATCTTTGAAATTTTGTATTGTAGTAACCACACTTTCGCAGAAAATACTGATATTAATGCTTACCTAATCAACTTTGTTACAACTGCTTGTAGAATACATCCATGTATAATTTGCTCTGCTCATCCTCAAATCCAGACAGGTGTCAACCTCAATGTCGCCGTCTTCATATATCCCTTTCAAACATATCTGCACGGTCCTGCAAATGAGATGAAATTAAATAGGGTTTAACGTCCTACTCCGAAATTGGCAAATGAAGACGGGCATACACCATATTGTGTACTTTAGGGAAATTTTGCCCGGACAGCGGCTTTACGGCCTACTCTTATATCGAATTCCAAATGTCAAGGGTTCTTTTATATGCACGCCAATGTGTACATGGGACCTCGGTTTTTCGTCTCATCCAAACCAGTAGACAGCATGATCTATTTTTGTTTTGACCCAAAATATTAAAATCTACCAATGGTGACGCATTACTCACCTGTATCCTTATGTTCTCTAGACAACACTATCAACAATACATCTAAGTTTATCATAGATACACCTTATACACGATTATCTTTACTGGGCCCGCAAGAGAAATTTGCAATATACGTTAAAAGCATTAAAATCTAAGATGAACCAAATATCAGAATATATTAAATATAGCACTCCTACTTAGCAAGCAAATGCAAAATGGTGTAATAAAAGTGAAAAATAACATGCAAAGAAATGTTAGTAAGCCTAAAGGAGATGTGGGATTAGTTGATGCCATATATTAACATATTCCAATTTAATTACTCCCCATATCTAATACTTTCATCCCAAACATCTAAGCCTACATCATGATGTTTTCAAAAGAAACTTGTTGCACAAGTCAAGCTTAAGCAATATCAACAAGCCAATATATAAAGACAGGCCCGGTGTAAGATAAATAACATGTGTGGACCTCTATGATACCATATACTTGTTGTCTCCTTTAGTGTTAGGTAATCTGAAAATAAAAGTCCTTGAATTAATATTAGCCTATACTCCTTTCCTAAACTGAAAACAATATGCACATCGATTGAAAAATTCATTGGTGTTGAAGGATTACACTTACTAATATATTTTCTATGAAGGGCAGGATGACAGAAAGGCTATAGCCTAATCTTCAACCCTTCTCAAATAGAGTCATTATTATTATCATTATTATAAAATCCACAGGCGTCTTCATCTCATGACCTTTAACACTGTGTATAAATTTGATATTAACTTTGGCCTATAGAACGTCCATAAAATTTTTGAAGTGATCAAGGGCCATAACTCTGGCCATAACTAGCTAAAAAACCCAAAGGCTTCTTCACCTCATGACCTTAAACGCTGTGTATAAATTTAAAGTCAATCGGATATTAACTTTGCCATCTAGAGCATCCACAAGATATTTAGAAGTAATCAAGGGCCAGTAACTATCGGAAATCGCTGAAAATCAATATGCTTCTTTTTCTCATAACCTTAAATACTGTGTATATATTTAAAGTGAATAGGATATTAACTTTGGCCTCTAGAGCGCCCACAAGAGTTTTTGAAGGGATCGAGTGCCATGAGTAATTATCAGAAATCGCTGAAAATCAATAGACTTCTTTGGCTCATGAACATAATCACTGCGTTTAAATTTAAAGTCCATCGGATATTAACTTTGGCCTCTAGAGCAACCACAAGATTTTTTGACGTGAACAACGGTTTTTTAAATCGGGTAATAATTTTGACCTCCAGAGGGACCACAAGCTAATAAAGGCGATTTTGCATACAATCAGGGGCCATAATTCAGGAGGTTACAATCCTATATTCGCAAATAAGGAAAGGAACCAAGATCTTTAGTAGGTTATAACCATGTCTTTCAAGTTTCATCAAAATCGAATTAAAATTGTGACCTCTATAGAGTTCACAACCTTGATACAACATATTTTTACACTATTCGCGTACAAACGGCGGCCATTTTGTCCGTAATTTTGGTCCGATTTTCACGAAATTCGAACTCAACCTTCATTACCATGTAACGGTGATATAATCAAACGTTTTTTTAAATCAGATAATAATTTTGACCTCCAGAGGGACCACAAGCTAGAAAGGGCGATTTTTCGGACAATCAGGGGTCATAATTCGGGAAGTTACTATCCGATATGCGCATTTCAAGTTTCATCAAAATCGGTTCAAAATTGTGACCTCTACAGAGTTCACAAGCTAAAAACGTGAAATTTCGTACAATCAGGAGACATAATCCATGAAGTTACAGTCCGATACATGCCAATATCGAAAGGAACCTAGATCTTAGGATGATAAACCTATATTTCATTGAGATAGGATACTGTTCACATTGTGGACGGACGGACGGACGGACAAGGGCGACGACAATTACGTCTACATGAAAAAATGCGGGCGTATAAAAAGGCGATCTTTCGTACAATCGGGGGCCATAATTCAAGAAGTCAGGATCCAATATGCGCAAATATGGAATGGAACCAAGATCTTTGGGGTCATAAACATACATGTTAAGTTTCATCAAAATCGGTTCAAAATTGTGACCTCTATAGGGTCCACACGCTAAAAACGTGATTTTTCGTACAATCAGGGGCTGGCCATAATCAAAGGAACCAAGATCTTTGGGTTATAAATATGTATTTCAAATTTCATCAAAATCAGTTCAAAATTGTGACCTCTATAGGGTCAACAAGCTAAAAATGTGAATTTTCCGACAATCAGGGGCCATAATCCATGAAGTTTCGATCCGATACATGCAAATATCCAAAGCAGCCGCGATCTTTTGGAGATAAACCTATATTTCATATTTCGTCAAAATCGTATCAAAATTGTGACCTCTGCAAGGTCTACAACCTTGATATACCATTTTATTTACACTATTCGCGTACATGTTAGCGGCGGCCATTTTGTTGGGTAGTTTTGCTTTGATTTTCAGGAAATTCGAAGGTAACCTTCACAGTGGCGGCGCCAGCTGTCAGTTGTTGGAGGGGCAAAGCTGGGGCAAAGGCACGAGGTTAATGGGGCAAAGGCACGAGCTTCAACTTTTTCTTTTCTTTTTAAACAATATTTTATTCAGGATGTCTGAATGGGATTGGGGAACAGGCTTAGCCTATATGAAAACCCCTCTCCCTTATTTGAAGTAGGGATAATTGGGCCTCTCCCAGAAAAGTTTGAAAAACAGGCTGCCGGAAATGCAACCTGGCAGTATTTCAGGCAAGTGAAGTGTCAAACGAACGGACTTTCGAACCTCGACGAATCCCACTCACGAGCGCCAAAGTAGGGAGTTCTTACGGGGAACTCCCCCAGAAAATTTCGAAAAATACCTTGTCGGAAATATTGTCTGACAGTTTTCAGTGAGGCATCGATCGTCTAGATAAATAGATCTGACCACAGACCGTCCATCGCCTGATCACTAGTTTATCCGACCAGGGAACAAAATTTCAAGCGAACGGACTTGCGAACCACAACGGAGTACCCTTGTGAGCGCCACAGTAGCGAGTACTTGTGGCGGGGGGCTCCCAAAGAAAAGTTTGAAAAATAAACTGTTGGAAATGCTGCCTGACAGTATTGGAGGAAAGTGTCAAATGAACGGACGCGCGAAGTCCCCATAATTTGTAATTAGACTGCCCGGTGTTCAATCTCGCAGTTTTTCAGGCATTAATCGTCGAGATTAATAGAGCTTACCTGTTACCTCCTGTCGACAGATCACTAGTTTATCCGACCAGGTGGAAAGTGTCAAACGGGCGGAGTGAGTGACTAAAAGTGAATGAATATTTTCGCCACCATATTTTGTGAAATAGACTGCAGGAATGCAACCAGACAGCATTTCAGACACTGGTCGTCGAGATAAATAGAGCTGGCCACATACTGTTCGTCGCCAAATCCCCAGCCCGAATAGAGAGGGGGTGTATAATGCATATTCTCATCGCGTTGAACCAATGGCTATACACAAAAACTTTGGGCAGTGTGAAGTTAGCTCGATTTTCGTTTTTCGATATTGGCGAATAAAGAAAAACAACTAGCTCGTTTTTCGATATTGGTGAATCTCGAAAAACAAGCTACTTGTTTTTCGACATTCAAACTTAAATCTCAAAAAAAGCAGATTTGATGGATGCATATTATCTACAGAATGTCTCCAAAACACATTTGATTAAATCAGTGATCTAAAATGAACTAAAGATATCAAAAATGAGGATACCTGAGCAGTGGATTCACATAAAAACTGTTCTTTCTCCTTGTTTTTTGATATTGGCGAATCTAAAAAAAAAACCCAATCTACTCGTTTTTCGATACTCAAACTTGAATCTCAAAAATGCAGATTTGATGCATGTATATCTGCAGAATGTCTCCAAAACACATTTTATTAAATACGTTTTCTCAAACGAACTAAAGATATCATAAATGAGGATGCCTGAGCAGTGGATTCACATAAAAACTGCTCTTTCTCCTTGTTTTTTTTTTTTAAATTTGCGAATCTCAAAAAACAAGTTACTCGTTTTTCGATATTCAAACTTAAATGTCTCCAAAACTCATTTGATTAAATCAGTTTTAATCAAACGTTTTTTAAAATCGGATAATAATTGAGACCTTTAGAGGGACCACAATCTAAAAAAAAAAAGTCGATTTTGCGTACAATCAGGGGCTATAATTCAGGACGTTACAATCCGATATGAGCAAATATCGAAAGGAACCATGATTATTGGATTATAAACATGCATTTCAAGTTTCATCAAAATCGGATTAAAATTGTGACCTCCACAGGGCCCACTACCTTTAATTGCCATATTTTTTTTTACACTATTCGCGTTCAAGCGGTGGCCATTTTGTCTGGCAATTTTGGTCCGATTTTCACGAAATTCGAACTCAACCTTCATTACAGTATAACAGTGATATAATCAGACGGTTTTATAAATCGAATGATTATGACCTCTAGAGAGACCACAAGCTAAAAAAAGGCGATTTTGCGAACAATCACGGGTCATAATTCAGGAAGTTACTATCCGATCTCCGCAAATATCGCGAGGAACCAAGATCTTTGGGTTATAAATATCCATTCAAGTTTCATCACAATCGGTTCAAAATTGTGACATCTACACTGTTCACAAGCTAAAAACATGATTTTTCGTGCAATCAAGGGCCATAACCCATGAAGTTACGGTCCGATACATGCCAATATCAACAGGAAACGAGATCTTGGGGAGATAAACGTATGTTTCAAATTTCGTTGAAATCGAATAAAAATTGTGACCTGTAGAGTGTCCACGAGCAAATTGTGGACGGACGGACGGACGTCTGGGCGGACAAACAGGGGCGACGGCAAAATACGTCCACATGAAAATGTCCCACGCGTATAAAAACCAGTAGCTCGTTTTTCAAGATTCGCCAATATCAAAAAACAAGGAGAAAGGACAGTTTTTATGTGTATTCACTGCTCAGGCATCCTCATTTACGATATCTTTAGTTCATTTTTGACCACTAATTTAATCAAATGTGTTTTGGAGACAATCTGTTGATGTACATCCATCAAATCCATTGAATATCGAAAAGCGAGTAGCTCGTTTTTCGAGATTCACCAATATCAAAAAACAACGAGAAAGAACAGTTTTTCAGGCACCCTCATTTATGACATTGTTCGTTTTAGAAAACGTATTAAATAAAATGTGTTTTGGAGACATTCTGCAGATATACATCCATCAAATCTGCTTTTTTGAGAGTCAGGTTTTAATATCGAAAAACGCGTAGCTTGTTTCTCGAGATTCACCAATATAAAAGAAAACAACGAGAAAGGAAGTTTTTATGTGAATTCACTGCTCAGGCATCCTCATTTATGATATCTTTAGTTCATTTTAGATCACCTATTTAATCAAATGTGTTTTGGAGACATTCGACAGATAATACATCCATCAAATCTGCTCTTTTGAGTTTTAAGTTTGAATTATGTCGAAAAACAAGTAGCTTGTTTTTCGACATTCTCCAATATCGAAAAACGAGCTAATTGTTTTTCGTTATTCGCCAATATTGAAAAACAAGTAACTCGTTTTTCGATATTCATCAATATCGCCGCCACTGAACCTTCATTACAATGTAATATTGATATAATCAAACGTTTCTTTAAATCGGATAATAATTGTGACCTCCAGAGGGCCACAAGCTAAAAAGACGATTTTTAGAACAATCAGGGGCCATAATTCAGGAAGTTACAACTCGATATGCGCAAACATTGAAAGGAACCATATGATCTTTGGATTATAAACAAGCATTTAAAGTCTCATTAAAATCAGATTAAAATTGTGATCTCTACATGGTCTACAACCTTGATATACCATATTTTTTTTGTAGTATTCGTGTACAAGCGGCGGCCATTTTGTAAAGGTTTGGTCCATTTTTTTTAACTGCCATAGTTTTACACCATTCCCGTAAAAGTGGCGGCCATTTTATTCAGCAATTTTGGTCCAGTGTTCATGAAATTCAAACCGAACATTCATTACAGTGTAGCGGTGATATAATCAAGCGTTGTTTTTTTTTTGTAAATCAGGTAATAATTGTGACCTCTAGAGGGACCACAAGATAATAAAGGCGATTTTTCGTACAATCAGAGGCCATAATTCAGGAAGGTACAATCCGATATGCGCAAATATCGAAAGGAACTAAGAGCTTTAGGTTATAAACATGTATTTCAAGTTTCATCAAAATCGAATTACAATTGTGATATACCATAGATTTTACACTAATTTAGGAAGTTACGATCCGATGGGCGCAAATATGGAATGAAACCAACATCTTTGGGTTATAAACATACATGTCAAGTTTCATCAAAATCGGTTCAAAATTGTGACCTCTATAGAGCCTACAAACTAAAAACGTTATTTTCGTACAACCAGGGACCGGCCAAAATCATGAAGTGTCGATCCGACACATTCCAATATCGAAAGCAGCAAAGGTCGTATGAGGATAAACCTATATTTCAAGTTTCGTCAAAATCGGATAAGAATTGTGACCCGTAGAGTCCACAAACAAATTGTGGACGGACGGACAGGGGCGACGGCATAATACGTCATCATGAAAATGTGGGCGTATCAAAAGAAAGCTAAAGATTACTAACCTATTGCGCCCAGGGATTTGCCGTATTCGGCTAAAATGACGAGATGCTTTCCAATCAATTCAAAACCTAAGGCGATGATGGATGTTTCTTTAGCTTGAATCTGAAAAAGTACTCAAATGTTACCATGTGGCTGTTTGCTTGGCTTAATCTTGGTCAGTGTATCAAGCTGTATGGAACGACAGTTTAATGGCCAAGTGCGAGACATTGAGTAATATTGATGCACGAGGGCAATATCAATATATCACACAATGTCTCGCACGAAAACATTAAACAACTTAAAATACAGACACTTTCCAGCCCGTGAATTACAATAAACTACGCCACGCGGGCTCAATATAAATAATGCACGCTTGGCTCATTGCCCGTACCATTATTTGAAATAATGGTATGCCAACATCAAAGGATGGCGTCACATCTGTATTTTAATTCATTTAATTGACACAAAACCCATTGGCAATGGTGTTCACGATACAAGTCGGGGCTGTGATTGATTAAACATACATTATGCAAGAGCTAAATCTGCCTATTGCAGGTCTTTCTTTAGCCTTGAAACGTTACATAAACTATTAATAAGACATTTATTAACAAATCAAGACCATAATCAACTCTTGGTGGCATCGGATACTCAAGATTTTTACTGGATGAGAACGGTTCGCGATTTAAAAATTTAATTCAAAAATGGGAAAGCGAGGCTAAGTCGCGAATATACCAGTGCCCTCGCAACTACAAAGGTTTGTATCTTGTCACAACTACAAACGGTGATAACTTGGCTCATAATTAAGAATAAATTTGAATAAAATTTTCAATATTTCCATTTTCATGACATATCTTTGAATTAATGTAGCAGGTATGACCAACACTCAACTAATGTATCTTTATTTTATCTGGCGCGTATTCGATTAATTTCCCCTCCCCTGCCTGCTCACCTGTATCCGTAAGTTCTATCAACAACATGTGTAGTAGATCTTGGTTGATAGAAACAGTAGAGACGAACTGATAACAGTTTCTTACAGCACAAAACACGGTATTCGCTCAACAAAAACACTAAAAAGAAATGAAATGGGATTTAACGTCCAACTTTTCTGCTCCTGTACTGCTCTAATGAAGACGGGCATATGCCATACTGTGTGCTATGGGGGAAATTTTGTCAGCGGCAAGGATTCTTTTAGGTGCACGCCAATGTTTACACTTAATCTCGGTTTTTCGTCCTATCCGAACGATTAGACAGCTGCCTTTGTCAGACCCTCCATCCTGTTTAACTGATAAGTGGGAGCCACGCCGGAAAATCGGGATGAAGTTTCTCGGCCAATGCAGGGATCGAACACTCGACGTCCAGATTGGGGAGTCAGCGTCTTACCCACTTAGCCGCCGTGATCCTCGATCAAGTTATAAGTACTAATTAATATAAAGATTATCTATTTACATTTACTAGTTACGGCATACAGATATAAATACAGATAATGAGATGTATATATATATCAAACGTACCCTAAAACAGATGCTTTCTAGGCAAATAAATACCACCATAGAGTTGTGAACTTTATGGACAAACACGATTAGGAACACTATAAAACAGGTAGACATCACAATCAATAAGACATTACACAGGGGAAGTTTTTTTTTTAAAAATCATTTACTAAAGATGTTAACTTGCTACATTGTTTTGATATTTATTACTAAAATACTTATTTGATTAATTAGTTTACAATTATTTATATTGTTTAAAATGTCCAGTCAAGCAAATATTAAACCTACCTTGAAATTAATTGTGCTTGTAACTGACCAAAGATGTTGAATGTTTGAAAGATCATGCGTGAGTGATGATAGTACGCGGGATCAACAAACAAGGTTACCAAGATACTGAAATCTACTCACGATCTTAAAATAGCATCTTTAATCCATAAACTTAATTATAACAGCTGGAAGTAAAAGACTAACTGGATACACCGGAAAATGGCTAAAATATTTAAAGAGAATATAACTCCCTACTTCTTGTCTACGATATCACCCTTCATTTTTCGTAATTTCTTATCATTTTGGTTCATTGAAATATGTGAGCAGCCGGGTTAACGCCTATTAAATTCAGTACAGGTGCATATCTGCGAAGCATTTAAACCGAACTTTCTAAATAGATTTTAAAACAATATACGTCCACATTCCTGCTTTGATTGATATGGTACTTTGTCAAGAAGGCTAGGCGTTTGGTTTGTTTAGCGTTGAGGGTCGTGCCTCAACATCAATAGTTGCCGTCCTTAGAGTATAAAGAATAAGTATACCAAGATAATCCATTCAGAATTGTGCCTTCCTAACGCTAAAGGCAAAAAGTGGACGCCCTCAGGCTATAAGGAATACATAAGCCAAGTACCAAGCTGCTTCATTCAGAATTGCGGCCTGTAAACGCCAAACACAAAAATTGGGCGTGTCTTGCCTGTGAGAGTCGGGACATGCAGTTGACGTCCTTGGGCTATAAGGAATACATATCCAAGTTTAAAGACGATGCATTAAGAATCGTGGCCTGTAGACAACACACACAGACACGAAGTAAAAATGGGCATATTTCTGCCCCTGGGTGGTAGGAAATCACCAAAAACAATAGGGGTCATCTTTAGGGTATAAGGAATAGGTATGTAAAGTTTTAAAAGGATCTGTTAAGAATTGCATCCTGTAGGCGACACAAGACACAAAAGCATTGGGCGTGGCTCTGTCCCAGGGGGTCCGGCATGCACCGAAAATAATAGTGGTCAGCCTTAGGGCACAATTGTTATTAAAAATCCATAGTCCAGGCCATCTTTTTGAATCATTAGTGCATATGTTAATAGCAATTGCTTGGTGATCACTGAATGTGTTTGGTATAATGGTGCATTCTTTTACAAAATCTTGAGTAGTGGCCGAAATTAACCAAAAATCTATCCTACTTTGTATTAAAGGCTTAAACTGTTTCCACGTATATCTACGTAACTTTGGGTTTCTAACTCTAAATATATCGATGAGATTAAAATATTTAATTATGTTTATAATAGCAAACTTGCTTCTGTTTTTTATTTTATAATTCCCCCCCCCCCCGTTCTATCCAAGTCTTTGTTCATCACATTGTTAAAATCTCCGCCTATGATAACCGTCAAGTCGTCGAAAGATTCAAACGATTTGAGCATCTGGTCTTGCAGTTTAAGAAAATGGGCCCCTTTGCTGAATATCTATCGTCGGACTATACGTATTGACTAGTAAAAAATTAGTTTATAAACAATGTAAAATCAAAGTGATAAAGTATTCATTATCATCAACTGTGTATGACTTAAAGGACAATAATGGTGCCAGTCATTATCACATATGTGATAGAGCTGGTTAAACACATTCCAAATATACTTTTAACAGAGAGATCAATGCTACGATAGCTGAGTAATACAGGTTTCCCAAATCGGAAGTGACGAACGCCAAAGGAAAACTCGAGTCACCGCTTTATATAACTGACTAAAGCGACGAGTGATAACAGATACACGGCCGAATATCTGCTCACTAATTCCTTCGAAGACCAAAAGTTGTTATATGGGACTGTAAGAGGATATCTGACAATTCAATAAAGTAATTGAATGTCATTATATAAAAAACACGAGAAAAATAGAAATAGTCCGTACATTCCCTTGTTTATATTCATTCTATACCTTATAAAACATGGTAATGCACGGACTTTTTCTGTTTTTCTTCCGTGTTTTCATATCTAGTGACAGTCAATTCTTTTTATGAATTGTCAGATATCCTCCCAGTCTCACACAACAACTTTTGGTCTTCGAAGGAATTATTAGTGAGTAGAAATTCGGCCGTGTATCTGTTATCACTCGTCGCTTCAGTCAGTTAAATAGACCGGCGACTCGTGTTTTCCTTTGGGGTTCGTCACTTCCGATTTGGGAAACCCGTATTACTCAGCTATCGTAGCATTGACCTCTCTGTTAAAAGTATATTTGGAATGTGTTTAACTAGCTCTATCATATATGTGATAATGACTGGCACCAATATTGTCCTTTAATGTCTAGATTACTCATGTTTTAAATAAAATGGCAGTTTCGGCTGAATTACTCTTTCCGTGGGCAAATATTGTGAGATCTCCCCATTCCCGCTGCCAGGTGATTTCATCTGAATTTGTGCTATGTGTTTCTTGCAGAAATATAACATCTGCTTTTTGTTCCTTTAACCATACAAATATTTTATTACGTTTAAGTTTATTACGCATACCCCTAGTATTTAACGATATAATTTTTAAGTCTTCCATTGATATATGTAGATACAATATATTATAGTTACCTTTGTATTAATTATGTTTAAACCTAAATCGGATAATGAGTTTAGACAAAATAATGTAAAGCTCATGATTGTTCTAACGATATAAAAAACATTCTTAAAAACGGTGACCTCACTATTTATATACCAATATTGATTCAAACTAACAAGTTCATTTGGTACTATGCGTTTAAATGTGGACTTAGCATTCATAGATAGCTGTGTAATACTGGATAGGAGGGGAACAGCGAGTTGAGCTCTGAGTCCCTCAATTTCTTTATATAAAATTAAGTAGACAACATAGTTCATTTTTGGCGATATTGATTCGGTTTATACCTGAGCAGTGATTGCTTAATTGACGGTCGACAAACGTTAGATAAGCTCGCCTGTAACAACATGACTGGATGTCAGTTGATTGACCCACATAATGTCTGTTCACGTTACTTGATGACATTGGCCAATTTTAGTCGCTTATATTGTCGCATTCTCGGAGTGTTTCATTAATTTTCAAATTAGTTACACTCTACCGTTTACCCTTTGTTAAATTTGAATAGAGCCAAAAGAGAAAAAAAACTATGCCACGCATTATGAATAATACTTAGCCAAGGATATGCTCTTACAGGCTGACTAAGATAATTTGATACTTTTTGGGGGGTATTTTTTGGGGCTATACACCTTAAAAGGGCATTCCTTATGATATAGTATTAGTGAATTCATAAACTGCTTCATATGACAATCTATATCACATAAAGGGGTTCAATATGATTTAAGCTGACTGACTTCAGTTTGGGCCAATTCTTCACTTTAAGTAACATTCCTTATAACAAATATTAATTTATAACACAGAGTAGTTCTTCATTTAAAAATGATATTCGCTGTAACTTAACTTTCATTTATGCATATAACTTGCAGTAGTTCATCTACTATACTATAACTTATATGTACAACAATCACATGATAAATAAAAATTAATTCATATTTACATAAAAAAGTAGTTCTTCATTTTAAAGTGATATTCACTGTACTTTCATTTATGCAACTGACTTGCAGTGGTTCACTGACTTAAACTATATTATTATAACTTACATGGACAGCAATTACATGATATATTAAAATTAATTCAACGTAGATTGGCTTTCGATATACATATGTACTGCGTTGTAGTGTCAAATAAATGAACTGAACGGGGTTTTAACAAACTACTGTTCTGACAGTGGACCAGAAGTCAAAAGTTTTAAGAGAACAAATTATGCATAGGGGACAGTTGTATATAAGATGTTTACTGACTTTTAATGTTAAACATGATTTCGTTTGTGGCTACATTTTTTTATTTCGGTTGGGAACACTTTAATGCATGCTTACTCTTAATACTGCTAACTATACAGAGCGATAGTGGGCAAAAACAGTGAAGTACTGGCGTTAATTTCTAAGTGATTTCAATATGTCGAGTCGTCTAATTAATCTATGAGCTTCTTCTTTTGCCGATAACACCCTTTTTCTACCGGCTGCCTTTGCATATACACTGCCATTAAAATACCAACATTTGTCTACTGTTGGTTTAGCGTAAGCCCTGTTGATGAGACTGAGGTTCTTTTTGGTTATATCATCAGCTAATTTAAAATTATGTTCTTCAAATAATTTTCGATTTTTCATTATTTTTGATTTACATTCTGCGTTCTTCATCTTTATAATAACTGGTCTATCAACATATTTTGATGGTAGTTCATGAATTGCTATTATTACTCTTGTTTACATGTATATTAGATATCTTCCATACCGTGTCGATGAAATTATCTTCCAGGTTTAAAGATACACTTGATGTCAGGCCCAGTACTCTAATATTCATTTTACTAGAATATTGTTCATTGTAGTTAGCCATTTTGATGGCTTCATTTGCCTTTTGATATCTGGCCTCTGTGTTTGAATGGGCGTCTTTTATTTCGGTCTTCAGACTTTCATTTTCTCTTTTCAAATTCTCATTTTGAACAACAACCGTTTCATAATTTTCTTGTGGAGCCACAGCCTTTTCGTTTAGCGCTTTAATATCCTTATTAACTTCTGTTCTAATCTTGACCACGACACACTCACTGATATCATTCATTAATTTTTCCATATCATCTTTACTTATCATATTCTTTACTTCTGTTTTTAATTGTTCTATAGCATCGAGGACACAGGCCATACCTGTCACACCCCCGTTTTTATCAACACCTGCCTTCGATTGAGATGTTGAGCTTCTTGTTAGTGGGCCTTTCGGGTTTTCTATTTTATCGCTCGATTTAGATGACATGTTTATTTACTGTCTACTGCATGCAGTTCAAGCAGTTGTACAAAACACAGTGTTTAGGTCGTTAACACTGGTCACTGATGACTATATAAACAAATGTTCACCCTGAAGAATACTCTTTATGTACTATTGTTTATTATATATTGTTTCTTTGATTTAAATGAATTTATCAAGTAAACCTCACATGTTTGATCTTTGATGGCTTCTATGACTTGATCTTCTGATGTAGCTTTCTGATGTTTACTCTAACATTTATTGTCTTATTTTAGTCGAGATCTCAGAGCTCTTTCACACCGACCCGTGTGAAAAAAAAAGAAAAAGAATAAGTATTTTAAGTTTCAAGAGGACCGATTAAGAATTGTGGCCTGTAGGCGACACACAAAAAGAAAATGGGCGTGACTCTGCCCCTGGGGGTTGGGCATGTACCCCAAATGATTGGGATGTTCCTTAGGGTACAAAGAATAAGCATTCAAAGTTTCAAGATGATACGTTAAGAAATGAAATGAAATGTGGTTTTATGGCACGTCCGCTCCAACCGGGCTATATTGCGCCAGGCATATGGTGAATATTACGAGACAGGCTAAATGATATCACAGAAAAACATTATATGCATAAATAAAAACAATATCACAGTTTGTAAAATTAAAAGTAAAATACAACTTTTATGCATATAAGTATTAAATACAAAACAGAAATGACATACATATATATACATAATTAAAATTTATAATAAAATCCTGTCTCTTTTAAAAAGTCTAACACTTTACCATATAAACCCGGTTGGGCAAACATGTGATGTAATGACTGCCAACGGTGAAAATGCGATCTAACATCCTTGAGATGCTTGCACTCAATCAAAATGTGCTTAACTGTCAAAGGAACATGACAGTGTTCACATTCCGGTTGAGGCTCTCGCTTTAAAATGAAAATATGAGTTAAAAAAGTATGACCAATGCGAGAGCGACACAAAACAACTTCATCTCTCCTGTTAGTTCTATAGGAGCTGGGCCAATCTCCTAAGAGAGGCTTGATGTGATGAAGCTTGTTTGTGCCTGCAAGATCCCAAGACCGTTGCCAGTGGCCATAAATAAAAAGATTTATTGAAGATTTGAAAATGGTAATAAAAACTGTGATATGGGAAGATCTAACGCAGACTTGGCAGCTAAGTCTGCTTCATCATTCCCTTTAATATCAACATGACTGGGGAGCCAGCAAAGGACCGTGTCCTTGCCGTTAAACTCGTGTGACAGTAGCAGACGATATATGTCTGCTACTAAAGGGTGTACAAGCTGCTTATTGTTTATTGCCTGTAAAGAGGACAAAGAATCAGTAAATATAACATGTTTTAAAGATGAAGAGGATTGAATGAACTTCAGTGCCTGAAAGATGGCCTGGAGCTCAGCAGTAAATATTGATGCAGCAGGAGGAAGGCGAACAGAAATGGTCTCAGATGGCGTGACAGTAGCCGAAGCTACCCGATCGCCATCTTCGGAACCATCTGTATAAATTGGAGCATAATCACCATATTTAGACCTCAACTCTGCGAAGAGAGTTTGAAACACTGTGGAACTAGTATCTTTCTTCCTATTTTTTGTAAGATCTAGATCGATCTTAGGAGGAGATACAGACCATGGTGGTGACCCAAAGAAAGGCGTATTCGCAATACTGTCATGACTTATACCAGCCTCTGACAAAAGGGGTTGAATGCGAATACCAAATGATGGAATAGTATTAGTCTTCACCAGATACAAATGCTCATGAAGAGGTCTAAATATGGTGTTAAATGAAATGTGACGAGGCAGAGATGCAATTTTTGTGGCATACTGCAGTGCAAGCTTATCACGTCTGTCGTGCAATGAGGGCTCGTGCGCCTCGACGTATAAACTCTGCACTGGAGATGTTCGGAATGCTCCTAAACTGATTCTAAGGTTGTGTATGGTGTCTAGCTCTTTGAGATACGACTCGCGGGCAGACCCATACACAATACACCCATAATCGAGTTTAGATCGTATTAATACTCGATACAATCTGAGCAGGACCTTACGGTCTGCTCCCCAGTCAGTGTTTGATAAGACTCTCAATATGTTGAGGGCTTTCAGACATTTTTTCTTGAGGGATCTGATATGGGGGATAAATGATAATTTCTTATCAAATATCAAACCCAAGAATTTCGTTTCATCTACAACTGGAATGGGACTACCATCCAGTGTAAGTTCCGGATCAGGATGTAGACCTCTTCTTTGACAAAAGTGCATGCAGACAGTCTTCGTTTCATCTACATTGTCAGTTGCCCATCGTTGAATAGAATTCAAGCAAAGCTGCAACTGACGTTCGATTGTCTGCATACTTGTCGATCCGTAACACATCTGAAAGTCATCAACATAAAGAGAGCCGTCGACCCCGCGTTTAAGGCACGTCGGTATGGTATTTATTTTGATAGAAAAAAGTGTGGGAGATAATATACTTCCCTGAGGAACCCCCATTTCCTGCGGAAAGGGGTCAGAGAATATTGATCCTAAACGTACCTTAAACGACCTATCTTCTAAGAAGTTTTTAATGAAGATAGGTAAGCGACCCCGCAGACCGAGGTTATGCAGGTCGCGCATGATACCATATTTCCATGTGGTATCATAAGCTTTCTCCAGATCAAAGCATCCCTGACAAACGTTTCAAATCGAACGAGATGATCAAGAGTGCTCCTTTGGGACCGAAATCCACATTGGAGGTCTGTAATGAGGTTGTTGGACTCTAGGTACCAAACAAGCCTTCGATTGATCAATCTCTCCATGGTTTTGCAAATGCAGCTAGTTAAAGCGATCGGACGATAATTGTTAGGATTCGTAGGATCTTTGCCCGGTTTAGGGATGGGAATTATTGTGGCTTCATGCCACGAAGGCGGGAAATTCCCATCAACCCAAATCCGGTTGAAAAGATCTAATATTAAGAGTGTAGAAAAAGGTAAATGTTTTAAAATCTGGTAGTGAATTTCATCTGGACCAGCTGCAGTATCCCGAGCTCGTTTGAGAGAATCACGGAGTTCAGCAATAGAAAACTTATCATTATAACATTCATCATTACGGGACTTGAAGTTAAGTCGCCTTTTCTCCTGCTGATGTTTAATGCCCTGAAAGGCATCAGAGGAAAAATTGGATGATGAATTGAATGAAATTGTACTGGCCAGTGAATTAGCGATATCAGGAAATGTTGTTAAGGTGGTATTATCAACATTTAGATGGTTAACTGATAATGCACTACTTTTACCTTTAATTCTACGAATCCTATCCCATACCGATTTGGAAGACGTACGGGAATTTATCCTGGAGACATAGCCCTGCCATGAAGATCTTTTTGCATGGCGTATGGTTCTACGGGCCTTCGCCCGGACCATTTGGTATGCTACAAGATTCTCCATGGAAGGGTGATTCTCAAGGCGTCTTAAAATACGATCACGCTCTTTAAGAGCGGATTTGCAATCGTTATTAAACCATGGTTTATTGAAACGTTTGGGCTCAGTCGTGGTCTTTGGAATCGCCTGCTCAGCTACATCTTGAAGAATTGAAGTGAATAAGGACATGTGCTCTTCTGCATCCTCTAACTCTTTTGCGTCAAAAGAGAAGAGACACAAAGATTCAAAAAGAGCCCAATCAGCCTTATGCAACTTCCACCTCTGAGGTCTTTCGACCGGAGAGGGTCCATTATTATCTATCAAGATCGGAAAGTGGTCACTGCCACGCAGATCTTCATTTACTCTCCATGTAAAATCCTGAAACAGGACCGGAGAGCAAATGGTTAGATCGAGAGAAGAAAAAGAAGCTGTGGCAGGATGTAGATAAGTAGGCGAGTCATCATTTAATAAACACAAATTATTTATGTTGATGAAGTCCGCTATTTGTTTACCTCTGTTGTTATCATCTGAACTACCCCAGAGTGAATGATGACCATTAAAATCTCCCGTAATTATAAGGTCATCAAGATCTCTAGGGTTCAGATGTAAACTTGGTGGTAAATATACAGAGCAGAGTGTGATTGGTATATGAAGAGTCACCCTGACTGCAACAGCCTGTAAAGGCGAGTTGAGGGTGACTTTACTCTGCGGAATATTTCCATTAAGGAAAATGGAAACACCACCATGTGCTCTACCATCATTATTAGTAAAATGATGATAGTCAACAAAGTGTCTGAGTGTTAAGACATCTGAATTCTTTAAAAAAGTTTCTTGTAAACAAATAGCTAAAGGATTAAATTTTTGAATTAAGATTTGAACTTCATTAAAATTTGGTTTAAGACCACGACAATTCCATTGAATAATGGAATTAGCCATTTTCAGGGAGGTTAAACAGGACTTCTATGATGTTGTTTGGGGTCATGTACATCTACAACAACATCCATTAGAGTGTCCTGTATCCCGAACCTGTTAAAGGTTTGGACAGGATCCTCATCACCCTTCCGGCTTCGGGAGGGATTAATTTTTTTATTTTGAGAAACGCCTTTACCAGAGCGTTCCTTGATGATTTTGGGTGGATTTCCACCTTTTGCTGGAGGAGTTGGGGGCACAATCTCCTCCTTCTCAGGCTTTTTAACAGTCTGAGTGCTGAGAGAAATATTGACGGGTTTTGGAGGTATCTTCGGTTTTTCTGTTGATGAGGATTCTGTCTCAGCTGGCCAGACAACAGGTGTTTGGCAAGCAATGGAAGCTGTCTTCGGTTTGACTGCGTTTGCAAAGGACATTGCAAACGTTGGGGTTGCAGCCTCAACCAACTTCCTTGCTTCTGGATACGAAATATTTTTCTCTGTTTTCACCTGTTGTACTTGTTTTTCTTTTTTCCATATCGGGCACTCTCTGGAATATGCAAAATGGGGCCCTTTGCAGTTAATGCAGTGGTGATCGAGCTGACAAGATGTACTTTCGTGACCTCTTGTCCACATCGAGCACACATCGCTTTCCCCTTACACACATTTTTACTGTGTCCAAAGCGCTGACAATGAAAAAAAACGCAATGGATTTGGGATGTAAGGGGAAACTGGAATGACAAGAAAACCAGCTTTGATCATCCTAGGAAGATCTGGTTTATCAAAGGTCAGGATGTAGGTGTTGCTTTGGATAATATTACCATTACGTCTGATTGAAATACGTTTGATGTAGGTAACACCTTGTGAGGAGAGATTTTCAAGCATCTCTTCCTCACTGCTGCCTTCCAAATCCTGAGACCGAATAACACCTCTTGAAGAATTAGGAGAGTTATGCGGTGCAACTTTGATGGGTATGTTGGCTAAAGTCTTTGATTTTAATAACGATGAAGCATGTGATTCTTTAGCACATTCCACTAACAAAGTACCATTTCGCATTTTCTTGACGCTTTTGGGCTCACCAGCCAAGCCGGTAAGACCTTTAGCAATCAGAAAAGGAGAAGTTTTACTTAAATTAATATCGTTGGTACTCTGTATAACCAGAAACCTAGGCCAGGTTCGGGATGTTTTATTTGGTAAATCATTTGGTTCCAAATCCTCGGTCGACATTCTTTTTAATGTATGAGTTTTTTTTAATTTGGGAAGCCATGGAATATTTTAAAAGGTTCATCCCTGCCTGCTCTCCAACCACCAAGGGTTGCAATCTCCATGCGGGCTGCTACACGGATATCCAGCGTATACGCCCTACGAGGACAGACAGGGATATACCCAGACAAAGTAAAGATAATATCAGTTACTCTACCTGGTTGACCCAAGCCGCTGCTTTAGAGTAGGCACTCAGGACACAAAGGTAGAACTGCAACAAATCATATATTACAGTATTATGGGGGGAAAATGTGCCTACTCGTCAGCTGAACACGACCAAAGCCGATTGATCAGAGTGGGCCACTCTGACCTCCCGTCTAGGTGAACCATGGGCCAAAGTAATGTGTTGCAGAGAAAGGGCTCGCAAGCCAAATCCCCACTCAATTACCAGGATTCCACTCTCCACCGACACGGGTCGCAACGCAAGGCAAACACGTTGCCCTATTACAGGGATCCTTTTAGTCGCCTCTTACGACACGCAGGACATACGAAGGGTATATTCTTATCACCCCCTACACCCCAGGGGGGACGTTAAGAAATGTGGCTTGTAGACGACAAACAAATAAGTAAAAGGAATGGGCGTGGCTCTACCATTGGGGGTCGGGCATGCACCAAAAAACAATACGGATCATCCTTAGGGTGTAAAGAGTAAGTATACAAAGTTTTAAGAAAATCCAGTTAGAATTGCGGCCTGTAGGCGACACACAAAACGAAAATGGGCGTGGCTCTGAACCTGGGGGTTGAGCATGCACCCCAAATGATAGGGATCATCCTTAGAGTATAAAGAGTAAGTATAAAAAGTTTGAAAAAAATCCAGTAAGAATTGCGCCCTGTAGGCGACAAGATGATCGATTAAGAATTGTGGCCTGTAGGCGACACACACAAAGAAAATGGACGTGGCTCTGCCCCTCGGGGTTGAGCATGCACCCCAAATGATAGAAATGTTCCTTAGGGTACAAAGAATAAGCATTTAAAGTTTCAAGATGATACATTAAGAAATGTGGCTTGTTTACGACAAACAAATAAATACAAGGAATGGGCGTGGCTCTACCATTGGGGGTCGGGCATGCACCAAAAAAACAATACGGATCATCCTTAGGGTGTAAAGAGTAAGTATACAAAGTTTTAAGAAAATCCAGTTAGAATTGCGGCCTGTAGGCGACACAAAAAGAAAATGGGCGTGGCTCAGCCCCTGAGGGTTGGGCATGCACCCCAAACGATAGGAACCATCTTTAGAGTATATTGAGTAAGTATACAAAGTTTGAAGAAAATCCAGTAAGAATTGCGCCCTGTAGGCGACACAAAGACACACAAAAAGAAAATGGGCGTGGCTCTGCCCCTGGGGGTTGGGCATGCACCCCAACCGATAGGGATGTTCCTTAGGGTACAAAGAATGTGTATGCAAAGTTTCAAGATTATAGGTTAAGAAATGTGACCTGTAGACGACAAACAAATACTAGAAATGGGCGTGGCTCTGCCCCTGGGGGTCGGGCTTGCACCAAAAACAATAGGGATTTTCCTTGGGGTATAAGGAATAAGTATACCAAGTTTGAAGAAAATCCATGAAGAATTGCGCCCTGTAGGCGAACCACAGATACACACACACATACAGACACACACAGGGGCGACATTATGAATGTGGACGTATAAAAAGGATACATCACCTCCAGATGGACATAGGAAATTAACTCCTATCATTCGTTCTGACAGCAAATGTTGATACTTGCAGGACCAAGTTTCAACACCTTTCCAACACGAACTTATTTGGAGACACAGAGGCGGAAGAACTACTAGACAGGGGGTTGATTGGCTGAAGCAGAATATATGGCGTGAGGTAAGAGACCTAGGAGACAGTTGGTTTTATGTCCAGCTCGGTACCTGTGACCTGACAACAAAAACTAAATTTGGTTGTATCAGTTTAACGTCCACGGACGACGGTATTCTTGAGGACGTTTTACAACTTAACAAAAAACTAATAGACATCCTCAACGAATATCCTGGATGTAAACTGACCTTTCTGGAGACATCAGTATATTCAATAAAATCCTGGAATTCGAAGAAAAAACACAAAGAACCATCACAGAGTGATGCCCAAGACCTCCAATTACAAACTCGGGTCTTGGCATTAAACATATTCGAGCTCTGAACGATTCTAACACCTATCGTTCACCTCAGTTTTCTTTAAATCTCTACAGGACTTCGAAATACTATTCTAAACGTGTGGTAGTGTCTAAGACAAGAGCCTATTTCAGCTTTGGACTATACAAAGATGAAATTCATCCTTGTTCTCTACTTGTCGAGGGTTGATTAAAATCAATCTGCGAGCAAGTAAAGAAGGGTTGCTGGTAGTACCAACCACAAACACTGCCACCAAGAATAAACAGCCTTTCTTGCTAGGGCTCGATCTGTGCAGTTTCGGGCAGACAGAGTCTGAGAAATAATAATTTGTTATAAGTCAGTTAATACAACTGCATTCACTGTATTATATGATTCTAGAGAAAAAAAACCCAACAATCCAGACTAGGATGCTAGCAGCAAGACCTGTGCAAAAGGCAAGAACTTGGAAAAAAATAGGTTGCCAGGCAACGAAACATACGCCCACACAGCAGCCAAATCGTCCGGGCAGTCAACAAGAGTTGTTGCATTTTAAGTAATCATCAGAAAATCATAATTCAAACTCACCCATAACTAAGGTGTAACTGTGATATAATCAAACATTTTTTTTTTAAATCAGATAATAATTGTGACCACAAGCTAAAAAGGGTGACTTTTCGTACAATCAGGGGCTATAATTCAGGAAGTTACGATCCGATATGGGCAAATATGCAATGGAACCAAGATCATTAGGTTATAAACATGTATTTCAAGTTTCATCAAAATCAGTTCAAAATTGTGACCTCTATAGGGTCCACAGCCTTGATATAACATATTTTCACACAATTCGCATACAGAGAGAGAGAGAGAAATGGGGTTTAACGTCCACTCGACACAACTAGGTCATTTCGGGACTAACATATGGTTTAATTTTATTTCAATAATTCGCTTGCGCGTAGGGGTCTTTAGCAGTGGGAGGAAACCGGAGTGCCCGGAGGAAACCCGCGAGGTTGAGAAGGCGCCCCTATCTCCATGCCACATTCGCTCACACCAAGGCTCGAAACCACAGCCGCAAGCCAGAGGTGACCGGCCACCTAGAGGTCGAAGCGCGGCACTCTAGACCACTAGGCCATCCCAACCCCCATTCGCATACAGACGGCGGCCATTTTGTCCGTCAATTCTAGTCCGATTTTCCCGAAATTCAAACTCTCCGTTCATTACCATGTAACGGTGATATAATCAAACGTTTTTTTTAAATCGGATAATAGTTTTGACCTCCAAAGGGACCAAAAGCTAATAAAAGCGATTTTTCGGACAATCCGGGGAAATAATTCAGGAAGTTATGATTCGATGGGCGCAAATATCGAAAGGAACCAAGATCTTTGGGTTATAAACATACATGTCAAGTTTCATCACAATCGGATCAAAATTGTGACCTCTATAAGGTCCACAACCTTGATATAACATATTTTCACACTATTCGCGTACAAACGGCGGCCATTTTGTCCATCAATTTTGGTCCGATTTTCCCGAAATTCGAACTCAACATTCATAACCATGGAACGGTGATATAATCAAACGGTTTTTTTAAATCATATAACAATTTTGACCTCCAGAGGGACCACAAGCTAAAAAGGGCGATTTTTCAGACAATCAGGGGACATAATTCAGGAAGTTACGATTCGATGGGCGCAAATATCGAAAGGATCCAAGATCTTTGGGTTATAAACATACATGTCAAGTTTCATCAAAATCGGTTCAAAATTGTGACCTCTATAAGGTCCACAACCTTGATATGACATATTTCCACACTATTCGCGTACAAACGGCGGCCATTTTGTCCATCAATTTTGGTCCGATTTTCACGAAATTCGAACTCAACCTTCATAACCATGGAACGGTGATATAATCAAACGTTTTTTTTTTTAAAATCGGATAACAATTTTGACCTCCAGAGGGACCACAAGCTAAAAAGGGCGATTTTTCGGACAATCAGGGGCCATAATTCAGGAAGTTACGATCCGATGGGCGTAATTATCGAAAGGAACCAAGATCTTTGGGTTATAAACATACATGTCAAGTTTCATCAAAATCGGTTCAAAATTGTGACCTCTATAAGGTCCACAACCTTGATATAACATTTTCACACTATTCGCGTACAAACGGCGGCCATTTTGTCCATCAATTTTGGTCCGATTTTCACGAAATTCGAACTCAACCTTCATAACCATGGAACGGTGATATAATCAAACGTTTTTTTTTAAATCGGATAACAATTTTGACCTCTAGAGGGACCACAAGCTAAAAAGGGCGATTTTTCGGACAATCAGGGGACATAATTCGGGAAGTTACGATCCAATGGGCGCAAATATCAGAAGGAACCAAGATCTTTGGGTTATAAACATACATGTCAAGTTTCATCAAAATCGGTTCAAAATTGTGACCTCTATAAGGTCCACAACCTTGATATAACATATTTTCACACTATTCGCGTAAAAACGGCGGCCATTTTGTCCGTCAATTTTGGTCCGATTTTCACGAAATTCGAACTCAACCTTCATAACCATGGAACGGTGATATAATCAAACGGGTTTTTTTTTAAATCGGATAACAATTTTGACCTCCAGAGGGACCACAAGCTAAAAAGGGCGATTTTTCGGACAATCAGGGGCCATAATTCAGGAAGTTACGATCCGATTGGCGCAAATATCGAAAGGAACCAAGATCTTTGGGTTATAAACATGCATTTCAAGTTTCATCCAAATCAGTTCAAAATTGTGACCTCTACACTGTTCACAAGCTAAAACACGTGATTTTTCGTACAATCAGGGGCCATAACCCATGAAGTTACAGTCCGATACATGCCAATATCGAAAGGAACCGAGATCTTAGGGTGATAAATCTATATTTTAAGTTTCATTTAAATCGGATAAAAATTGTGACCTGTAGACTGTTCACAAACAATTGTGGACGGACGGACGGGGGCGACGACAATATACGTCCACATGAAAATGTGGGCGTTTAAACATGTAAAGAAACAAAGTTAGTGCTTCTTAATAATAGTCTCAGCAGGAATATGGACCAGCAACAATTGATGTGGTCCCTGATGTTAGTCCAGATGACTAGGATGCAAGAATGACTGCTTTGGTACAGAGCTATTTGGACATTGGTGCTGAAGCCGAAAAGGCAATTGAGGAAATCACCCATGCTCAACCTCGGTCTGATTTGTAGCAAAGTGAGTGGAGGAAATGACTGACCACCTCAACCTTTGGGGATATTATAATACCCACAATTCAGCCCCATAATAAAACGACTTATGTACGGAAATTTCAAAGGCAACAAATTCACATTTGCAGGACATGCATCGGAGGCTGTCACAATACATGTAGTTGATTACAAAGCCCTTAAATTCCCACAAGGTGACCCTGTTTCGGTTGAGCCTAAAGGCTGATGCATTGATGACAACTAATCATTTCTTGCTGTTAGCAGCGATGGTAATATAACATCAGCTACATATGGACAGCAAGGCTTACCGGAAGTTAAGAACTTGCAGCAGAATAAAGAAAAATACCTTTACAGAAGCTGCAAACTCTGTTAAATATTTCTGTCTAGCTGTTGTAAATGGAGAACTACAACCGAAGACAAGCCATAATTATTTCTTTCCGATTCAGGGACTGAACATTTCAAATCTAGATTGGGCTGATTTTGTAGTACGTTCTACTAATCCAAACCAGCTACATGTCCAGCGTGTAAATCGAGATGGAAATTTATGGCAAACATCTATGCTTCCAAAACTTAAAACATTTTATTTTAAATGTCTTTTGCCAGAATTAGCTGTTCCTAGACATGGAAAGAGTTATGGAATTCGGGAACCTGGCAACTGTGTACATGCTATTCTTTACCATATAAATCCAATAAACATTTATTAACATAAAATTCAGATAATGTAAAATTGATTTTGTAAAAGTTATAATAATTTTTTTTTGAAATGGGCACAAAACTACAAAGGTCTCAGATTATATAATAATAACGATATTTTTTCTCTCTTTCAGTTTTCTTCTTCAAATCGAAACCTGTCAAAAGCACACACCAGTACACTTATTTCTCAGCATTCAGTTAGTTACCTCTAATTCTTCTACACGATCAGCATCCAATACCGCGACTGTATTGCAAAGACGGTCTTCATCTAATCGTGTCAAGACATTCACATTTAGTTGGACGCCTTCTTGTGAATTTTTCACGAAATTAAGCCAATGCTTATTTTATTTTAGAAGGATCAACCCTATGGAATTAATTGTTGCCTTGTTAACCTATACTTTGTAAACAAGTGTCCTATTGGATCAAAAATAACAGAAAATCAAATTGGTGTGGTATAAGTGAGGTCAGTAGACATATCAAAGATATGTGTAACTTATGTATATTATTGAATTTGTCGAAAAAAGGCCATATTATATGTTTAATACATTGTTTTCAATGCGGCATTTGAGCCAAAAAAGAGCATAATATTAATGCCTTCAACAGCAAGGAATTATCAACAAAATAGCATATCATGTGTTTAATTCATTTGTTTTCAGTGTTGCATTTGAGCAAATAAGCATATAATGCCTTCAACGGCATTGAATTATCAACAAAAATTCCTGTAAAGACCCCCTGTAATACAGAAGTGGAGAGAAATGAGGTTTAACGTCCGCTCGACACAAACTAGGCCATTTCGGGACCAACATATGGTTCAATTTTATTTCAATAATTCGCTTGCGCGTAGGGGCCTTTAGCAGTGGGAGGAAACCGGAGTGCCCGGAGGAAACCCACGGGGTTGAAAAGGCGCCCCTATCTCCATGCCACATACGCTCACACCAGGGATCGAAACCACAGCCGCAAGCCAGAGGTGACCGGTCAGCAAGAGGTCTAAGCGCGGCACTCTAGACCACTAGGCCATCCCAACCCCCCGAGAAGTGGAGAAGATATACTGTAATATATTATGGTGGACGTGTTACTTTTGTGATTGTGGGGATCTTAATGTGTGGCATGAATGTTTATAAATCAACATGTGCATAATAATGATAAAATTAAAGAGCGGAAGATGCGCATTAACCTTTATCTATGGGCCTAATGTAAGACCAAGGGGTGTGATTTATAGCGCACAATGATGACCCAAGCTACATGGGAACAAACAGAATTGTTTGTCAAGGCAAAGACATTATCTCTTGTCCTAAACCCCAAGTGAATAAATTATGAAAAGGCGAAATTTCCGATTGTGAATTAAATCATAAATTAGAATTAACTCCGCCAACGCAAAAGGTTCTTTTTAAAAGTTTTCACATCATCAAGGCCATTTTCTGAATTCACGTCAAATTATTGTGAATAAAATTACATTGGCTATATAAGCTAATAAATTAAACGCGTGACACTAATCATGTTCTTCAAATAATGCCAAAGAATTAATTTGGCAGTAGAATACAGTCATCTGGCCTGTTAACCCATTTTTAGAGCCTTACATGCCAGCAATTATCGGTTTAGTTAGCCCTGTAAGTGAGCCTTGCCTATCCAAAATCAGCGTAGCTTTCAAGTGATCTAAATATCCCTAAATTACTGCGCTTATATACCGTCTGCATGCACGTCAGAATTAACAGCGACACCAAGAGGAAAAATTATACAGGTGCTGATTGGTCGTACGAGAGAAAGTTTGTTTAGAATTCCGAGGACTATTCCTTGAGTTCCGTTGTTCGCGACGGCGAACCGGCAGTGTCATTTGTAAACACGTTAATGTCCATCTACTAGAACCAAACTAATGGATATAGCTGTAAAACAAACTAGGCATAAACGGTGAGTAGGGACTAGCCGTCCTCATTCTTTTATATGAAAAGTTAACACAACAAACCAATTACAAATATATACATATTTACACTATTCTTTTCTCGTTCAAAACAAAATGTTGAATTTTTAATTAAAATATATGTACATGTATACGCTACAGACAAGTTTTTTAATTCCAGGAATACGACTCCATGTCATCGTCCACAGCATGAAAAGTTTTATCACTGTCCCGGCATACCACACGTATATCACCTTGCCTGTTGCCAAAGTTCCAGACCAGGATGGGGGGTGATGCCGTGTCGGCTTTCTGGCGACGATTCTTTGAAGGTGGCAGCACATCCCGCGGATCTATATAGTTATTAGCTTCCAGAATAGTGGCAACACTAGTGTGGGTGACTTGCCAAAGATGCCAACGTACTTTACTAGTAACTACAAATTTTCTAGGCATTCGGTACATTTGTACAGACGTACGTGAGGCATCATCTTCAATAGAAGGCGAGATGTAGTTTGTCAAGCCCTTCACGTAATACCCTGCATATTTCGCCACTAAGTTCGATTGGGTAACATTCATCGTGAATACCAAGACTCGCGCTTCTAGCTAAAATGTTTAAGTGTGACAATCGAGTTGCAAAGTTCAAAGATAGATCAATGTCAAGTTTACTGGTTTTCCGTGAGTTTCTCAATTTAAAAAAAAAACTTTCAATGGCTGTATACTTGTCATTTACACTGTATTATGTGCCACGACCTCGGATTGGACAATGCTAATTAGTCACGTATCTGCAAAACGGGCGCTAAAGTTCGGGAATTGCTAAGTATAGAAGCAACGGTTAGATGTTGTAAAACTCGCGGACGTTCGTTGCTTAAGGAACATGGTGATGCATGTGAAACTTCTGTCAATGGGCGAGATACTGATTATAAATATTAAAATGATATCCAGACGAACAACTAGAGAATTGGCACTCCATACCCACCATGGGAAAGGGCTGGCGAAGATCAGTTTTTAAGTTTCTCATTTCATCAGGGTTAGGAAAGAGTTCAAAATTTTCTGTAAAATTGTGATCAGAAAAATATGATGTGGACGGACAACTCGTTCATGTTTAGTTATAATTCGCAGAGGAGAATTAATAAATTTCGAAGATGAGGAACTAGGTTTCATAATCTTAAGGATTGCTAAGTATTGTTAGGGAGTTCTGTGCAACTATCAGGTGCATTTTCCCCAAATGTACATTAGTTTTTGGACCCTGCATATGCTTTTGTATAGTGAAAGTAAATTACTCAGTTTGTGAATGATTAAGTATGGACCCGTCCATCCAAGTGATACGATCTCCATACCCATGTGCTGACATTGAATTCTAAAGCTTTAAGATCTGTATCATAGTGATCCTTTTGCCTCATGGCGACATAGCCTGCGTATATGCAAAATGAAACCTTTTTAAATTTCAGTTTGCAACCATTCAACTGGGCAACGCTTAGTTTCTTCTGGTGTGTTGCCAAACATAATATCTGGGAGTACAGTGTGTAGAGTATTGTATTATACTACGGTAAGCCATGAGTACATAAGGGAGATGTTCGCCCCAATTAGACTGATTCTCATCACAGAATGTTTTTAGAAGTTAAGAGTTCTGTTGAACCTTTCAACGAATCAGTCGGATTGGGGATGGTACGCAGTTGTGTGGGTTTTATTTATATCTCAAACTCTCTTCCCTGGTCTTGTGAATTTGGGAGGGACACCCGAAGCGACAAATGACCACTGTTTGAGCAGTGTGACCTGGAATAGCAAAGGCTACTAACCATTCAGTAATATAATCCCCAATAAAAGAATGTATTCATTTCCGTTATCAGTTAACGGCAGAGGGCCGAAAATATCAAATGCAATACATTGTAAAGGGGCAGAAAATACATACTGCTGTAGGGGTGCTTTCCCTATTCACTCTGCACATTGATCACAAGATTTGCGCCGTCGTTTAACAGCAGAGGTCCTGCCAGGCCAATAAAAACGAGATTTTATATGTTCTTGGGTTTTATCCCGACTAAAGTGACCAGCTGTTATTCGAGGGTGGCATTCATTAAAAATGCCATCCTTATCAATTTGAGGAGCTACCAATTGGTAATGATTCCCTTGGGAGGAGATTCGAGGGTGGCATTCATTAAAAATGCCATCCTTATCAATTTGAGGAGCTACCAATTGGAAATGATTCTCTTGGGAGGAGTAATAAGTTTTCGATAAAGTCGTTTTGTAGAACCTAGGAGTCCCACTGAGCGAAAGGTAATCTGGCTTCGGTATCAAGATGTGTGACTTTGGCTCTTGAGGGGTTTTATATGTATCCCAAGTTTATTGGCAATCCTTTAATTCCTGATTGGACCAAGCATATAACCAGTTTGAACCGTAATATCTTGACTGCCATTGAGATTAAAATGCGTATGTACTGCTTTTGCGATATGTAATGGTAATTTATCGTGACTAGGGAATTCACTGGAACAGTCGGGACATTGCGCATTTCCTTAAAGTGAACCGCGCCTTTGCGAATTTCAATATCAAAATTTTTGAAATTTTGTATCCATTGGAGGCAAGCATGGTCAGGTCTCACGAGGAATTTCCTGCCATAAAGATAGCAGTGGAAATGCTTTAAAAAGGTTACAAAGACTTATTTAAGGTTTTATTAACGTACGATATGACCTTTTCTTGTTCATCTGTAGTACTGCTGCTACTTTTAGGACTTCTTGCTTTGTTGTGTTCTTGTGATCGTAAAACAATACCACAGTATTTAAAGTATAAGAACTTTATTGCCAGCTGAATGGTTTCGCAGGTCCCTTGTTCTCAACAGATAATGGCTGCTTGAAATCTGGATGAGTTTCTAACGAATCTCGCTCTACCCCCTATTTTATATCCCCCAGTTCCTGCAGGCTCAAGATTATCTTTGACCCTCAATTCCATTCCAAATGCGTAATAACCTCCTAAATTTCACACAAATAAAGCAGGTGATGACATCATATTATGTCTACTGATGGACACTTGTCACAGGTTATGATTTTACCAAAACATCACTGTCTTTTTATGTATAGCTTATATTTCACGTTTACTAGGTGCGTGGGATTTTAATTTTATAGACAGAGAATTTAATAATTTTCCAAAGACACAATATGGTCTTAAAGACCATAGTCTTACATACCTTCCCTCGCTAAAGACATGTTGTTACCATAGTAAAAACATGTAATAAAAACTAGAGGTCGTATGGTGAATAAGGGGAGACTATAGAACAAGGAAGCCTGGCAAAGAAACATGAGATTACACCAATATAATAAAATTTCAAGCATAAAATATTTCCATATGATAAAATTTCACTTTAAAAAAAATAAGTCAAATTCAAAAAAAGTTTTTGATTCTTGAAGTGTCCTAAACACGCTAGCAAATCACACTACTACAGAAGTATAGTAAAGCACGACACAACTGTTGCTAAACGTTCATCGGTTGGCATCCTTTAAGTCCAATTCACATTCCGTAAGAGGCGGACATTTTCATGATAAATACACAGACAGACTTGCTCAAGGGTCTCGGATCTTAAGCAAACATGCTCAGAACTTAAAGCGCCAAATTTGGATAGTCCTATTCTATCTTCTGGGTACTCCACCTTGAATTGTGTGAAACATTCTTGAAGGGTTAACATCAGGTATCTTCTTTGGATTATTTCTTTGGTTCCATTGTTTCTGATAATCTTGACACCAGGGACTTGAACAGACACGCTGTCATTCTGATAGAAGTCGATAACATGTTGTTAAGTTTCAGAAGATGTATCTCACGAATATGACTTGTGGCTTAGGAAGCACCTCCAACACATGTAAGCAGCTTTTGGACAACTGCTCGTCTTCGTCTGGGACTATTTGGAAGTGCTCCCTGAACTCTGTTTAATGATCTGGATAGTGTTGAGCTTGGATCCAGTATATTTTCAGTTTGAGGAGTGCTAAGCCTTGTTTCTGTAAATGTAATTTGCCTTTGTTTTTGTCTTTATCTTCTTTTACGTTCTTTTTCATTTCTTCTTTGATCTAGCCTTTTCATCTGTTATATTGTGCCTGTCTTCAAATCTTTTCTTCATTTTCATTGTTGTTTGTGTCTTTTTATAAAGATCAAATTTTCCTTCATTTTTTAATCTTTATCTTCTTTTTCGTTGTCTTTCTGCAGTAAATGTTCCCATTATCAATCTAAAGCAGAGTATGCTCAAGCAGTGTATGCTTGCAACACTTCAAAGTCAAGTCAGGGCTCAATTTCCCGCCAAAAATTGACTTCTGGTTGAATGCACAAAATAAAAATACGCCATTTGATTGGACCAAAATAAATTTATATTGTTTTTAGAGTTTTTATTTAATTTTCTGAGGTGTGAAATTGTCATGATATGAACAGTTTGAGAACTTATGTTGAATCTTATTGAAAAATAAACACTTGTGACAGACGGGACAGATTTCAAATCCAATTTTCACTTTGTTGATTGATGTTAGATCTAATTAATCACATGTTCTGAATCAGCTATATGAAGGAGATAGTTATTACTATTTTTCAATATTGCCTACTTACGTTAATACAACAACCTTTCCATGTATTCTGTGACAGGCGGGACAATATTTTACTGTTAAGATTTTCAGGTTAAAAGATGCCTTAACTTACCCACAAAGAGAAATCATACACACTGCACAGTTCATTACTAGTTTATGTGATACAAATATGCTACTATCATCAATGTAGAACACTGTCATGGAATTAGCCAATGGTAATTTAAGTTTGCTTACCCAATTACTGTCTGAATTACATGTACAAACACCATCGGTCGTTCAGTTCAATTTAGCCACACCATGCCTTCGCGTTTGACAAACGTTTTATATTGATGGTGCGACAAAAAAGAATAGATATGTAACGTTTCCGACAGTTTATCTCTCCGCAATCTGTTCCACTGCATACAGCCCTGCATGACTGTTTGGAATTCACTTTTCTGTGCTTTGCCTCCTCGTCGTATCACACCTTTGTGTACATGTACAATGTTTTAAACAACTTTACTCAGCAGAGTCGGCACCATGAATAATAATTGTAAGACATTGAGTTTGGCACGCTCTAAACGTTGTAAATCAAAATCTTTCAGACACTTGATAATCCTAACCTTGGATTAACAACCTTGGTTAAACCTCAGATGCATCTTAAAAGAGAACAGTTTGAAACTTGTAACGCCCTTATTGTCTACCTCGTGACAAAAAAAGTTTAAAGACGTCAATAGGACAAATTGTCTCCCCTGTGTCAGAAACTAAAACAATCCAATAACCAGTCTTGTTGTTTTAGTTTCCAACGCCAGTCATAAAACATATACTTTGTTCTAAAGATAAAAGGCTTGATCTGTATAAAGTTTGTGTAGGCTTTAGATATTTAAATTTACAAACTAAAGATTTTGACTATAATATTCCTGACTAGCATGAGTTGACTGAATCACTGAAAATGCCAAATTACATGACATCAACAAATCTGAGCAGTGGAATTTTAAAAATGACCTTGAATGATGACACCTAATTTTTTTTTTGCACCTATCTACGGGACTTAAGACATCGTCAAACTCTTTTCAATTACTAATGGATAAGATTTTGCATGGGTTAACTTTTATATCTGTACTTTGTTACTTAGATTACATTCTCACACACCGTGAAAAATTTCCATCGAACGCTCTGGGTGGTTGATCGTTTACGTGATGCAGGATTGAAGCTTAATCTCAAAATGTGTTTTTCGATCAACAAAAATGTATTTTCTTAGGATATGAAATTTCAAGTTTAGGTACACCTGTTTTTTTTTAATTTGGTTCCATACAATTGTTTTTAAATTTGGTTCCAAAGAAGCACTCATACGGCTCTGAGCGTCTACGAACCTTAATGGCTATTATCAAAATAGGTAATTTTAAAATTACGTCTAAATGAGCTGTACCCCTCAAATGTCTATAAGGGGGAAATTACGAATAATCAATCATTTTGGATCTACATTGTATATTTCTACTTTTTATTCTGCCCCTAAATGAGAAAAAAATGGTAAATCTGCTTCTCATATTGAAATATTGGGCTTTGACAATCAGGTTAATATTACTTCTGAAATACTTAGGCCCCAACTTACAATGTAGATTAAGAACATAGACTTATTTTGGCTACAGGGAGTATTCTTTCAATTTCAGTTTGCTTTCAAAAACAGGAGAAAGCTTGTTTTGTCTTCTTAGAAAGTTGAAGTATAATAATGTTGCTACACCAAAACTGGACACCTGATAACCACAGGCTGCGATTCTAAAACGCATGGCCTTGAAACTTTGCACACTTATTCCTTATACCCTAACGATGTTTCCTACTGTTTAGGTGCATGCCAAACACTCAGGGTCAGAGCCACACCTGTTGTAGAATGTTTGCTCTTTAAATTAATAATTTCATTATATTGTATCTTTAATCTAGCTGAAAAAAGGGTCCAACCCAAAACAAATTGCAACAGAATTTCTTTTGGTGGTATGCATTTCAGTAAGGTGTCCTGCACATCATACGAAAAATGATCCAAAATAATTTTGGTGGAAACGGGTCAAATTGCGTAATATGCTAATTAGCATAATTTCATGTTTCAAAAATTGATTTAATGCTATAATTTTGCTATCAAATGTGTTGAAATTTGGTAGAAATTGTATCCAAAGCCATGCTTTCCTGGCCAGGGACACAAATAAACATATTTAGAATATAGTCAAATATTTACCTGATGCACAATATGTAAATTAACAACCGCCATTAATGAAAAACTTACCCCCCCACCCCTAAATTTGAAACTCTTTGACTTTGCCCCAGGAAATCAGTACCTATGCCCATAATTACAGGGTAAAGGGTGCCGAAATACACTAGAAGAACAGCACAGTTATATTACATAAAACTGAAATTGTATGTGTAGGAGTTTTTTCGTTTATGTTAGTACGATTTTGGATTAGCTGGGGGGGGGGGGTAATTGTATTGAGTAATTGTAGACCCTCTTTCGCTAGTTTGGAGGTCGCGTGTTCGATCCCTGCATTGGCCTAGAAATTTCATCCAAATTTTCCGGCGTTTTTCTCCCTTGTCAGTGATGCAGGACGGGTGGCCTGACAAGAACAGTTGTCTAGTCGTTCGGATGGGACGAAAAACAGGCTCGGTCTACACGTCAAAGATTGCTTGACAGTTGGAATTCCATATAAGAGTAGCGTAGTGCCTCTGTCCGGGCTAAAATTTTCACCATAGCACACCGTGTGGCCTATGCTCGTCTTCATTAGCCAAGTTCGGAGCAGAACACCATTTCATTTCTATACCGACTGACAGTTAATCACATCGTTGATAAAACCATTTTTAATATCTTACTTCTATTACATTGAAGAAGAACGTACAGTCTTTACTTTCAATTTAATATATTCACTAAATATCTACACAAATGTACATAAAGAAAACCAACCATCTGTAGAATCTCTAACGCATATGTAAATGTGCATGTATTCTATATTGTTAATCAATGGTTGAGACTAGGGTCCTCGGCCTTCTTTTCTTATTGAGCTACTAATGATGAATAAACATAAAGTAGTTCGTAACACGCGGACGTCGATTACAGTCATCTGGCAATTAGCATACACGCCAAGTTAGGGCGTCACCTGAACACTTTTGAATTTCCAAATATATGGCCAGTTTTACAGATAAATTACTAGCTTAGTGTTCACGATGAGGATCTTTCCCGTTTTTTGTTTTTGCTTGGTTATTTATGTGAAGAAAGGTAAGTCAGTCATTCACTTACCCATGCTAATTTTATAAAGGGGCCATGTTGAACATATCTTTTTCATCGACGATTTATTTTGTTGTCTACATCTTTAATGATTTTGTGGCCGAATTTTTCCCAATAGTTATTTAATCTTGACCACAGCCAATCGGTAGGAAATAAATTTATTTTTGACCCTATTCCAATACGATGAATGTATTTCTATTAGTTAATATGTTGATATTAGAGTATAGTTATGGTATTAGTTATAGTTGATATAAGAGTATATTATCGTATTTGTATTATATATAGTTATGTCCATATTGGCATTGGAGTACATTATTGTATTTGTATTATAATTAATGTGTAGATAAGTACAAATACTGTATTTGTATAGTTAATGTGTCGATATTACATGATGGGTATATAGTTGTTATCTCTTTGTAAGACCAGAACGTGTTATTTGTTAAGCTTAGTGTAATTATGTCACCACGTCTGTCCAACACTCGACCGTAAATAATTTACATATTTTATTTTCATTACGCCAATTCAGTGTCGTTATTTAATATATTTCTTTAGAATCTTTACCACGCCATGTTTCTGTTTTGGGTATTATTAATATATGTACCTTATAGTTGACTATGTGCACAATCATGTCGCCGAATGTTGGTCGTTATTTAGAGGACGTATACAACATGGTTTCTATTTTGTCCTTCTCAAAATGTCCTTCTCAAAACTCAAATAACAGTTGATTAAACATAGTTAATTGACGAATACTTATAGAGGGGATCGCGGTGGGTAAGTGGGTAAGACGCTGGCATAAGCAATACAGTGTGCCATGAGGGAAATATTGCCCGGGCAACGGCCCAATGGACTACTCTTATATTAAATTCCAACTGCCAATGGATCTTTTACGTACATCACAATGTATACACGGGACCTCGGTTTTTCGCCCCATCCTGCACCACTGACAAGAGGAAGCCACGTCGGAAAATCACGATGAACTTTCTCGGCAAATGCAGGGATCGAAACCCCGACCGCCAGACTAGCGAGCTAGCGTCTTACCCGAGTAATCACCGTGGTCCCTGGTATAATCTGACAATAGTACAATACAGGTGTGATGAGATGAAGTAAATGTCCATAAATCAATTATGTAAGAACTAGACAACAAAATGTTATTCGATATTACATCTTTTGTACTAAATGTAATAATTAAATTTTCAGCAAAAGTGTTCCTTTATATTATTATGATATACATATATTATATTATAGATTTTTATACAATTTTCAGCACAAGTGTTCCTTTATATTATTATTATGTACATATATTATATTATGTACATATTATATTATATTATACATATATTATATTATATGGAGAGGGGTTTTACATAGACTGGGTGAAATGCGTCAACAGTCCAAATTGAACGACAATCGTTTACGCCTGCTTTGTCTATTCCATACGATTTTTTTTATGTTATTATCAGTTTTTGGCTTGCAAATAGTCACTACTAATTACTTCCACATTGTCTTGCAGGATATGGTTTTCAATGTCAGTTGCAAATGGCGTCCGAAAGCGTAGTGATTATAAAATATTCATTGTTTTTTAAATATTAGATATTATGAACTCTCACGGAGACGCAATAATACCAATATTGATTGAAATGGACCAGTATTAAATTCTAATAATTGTGTTTTCAATTTTAAATATTATGGATAATAATGAGTTACACGTTTAGCTCCTTTAATACGAACGACAAGCAAGACCACTGAGTCATTTGCCTTTGGAATAGATATTGTTTGCTTAACATGGGATTTGTTGAAACGGGTATTTATCAAGTTTGTGCTTTGTCACTGGCGTTTCAAACCATAATATATAATGTCACTGGATTTTTTGCTTTGTCACAGAGGACATTATTTCTAGGTCATAGTGTATGCCCAACTTTATTATCCCAGTCGGTGCAGAAAAAAATAACGTTAAATAGAGAATCTCCTATGAGTCTTTTTTGATATAAAAAAATATCAACACAAGTTGATACAGTAAATCAAAAACGAGGCTTTTTTTTTACTTTATCAACGAGTGTTGTTATTTTTTGATATCAAAAAAGACGAGTTGGAGATTTTATTTATCACCCAATCCTTTCTTATTACATGCACAAATAAATAAATATAATCCTTTGGTAAAGATTTCACTTTTACTGAACCTGATTACATTACCGCGTAGTGATACATCATTTTTTGACAGCAGTTAGTTTACCTATTGCAACGTCCTATATATTGAACCAGTATTTCCTTCTAGGTCAATTAAATAAACACAGTTTCTCTTAAAAAAAAAAGAAGTTACCTTTTATTTAAAATAAGTGGTTTCTTTTTTAAAAAAAAGAAAGTAGTTCCTTTTTGATTGACCAATCAAATTCATGTAAAGATTATTTAATTTATCACACAAGCGATATATACTGTCAAATGTGTTTTGGGGTGATAAAAATAAATTAATACATGATATAGTTCATAAAATCATGATATTATCACCGTTTCTTTGTTATTTCTTTCGTTTTTAAGCAGGAGTTGGTGGAGAGATTGAAATATCGTACATTTAATAAAATATAGTTGCTGGGCTCCAAATGGATTGGAGAGTTTAGGCCCTTTGCCTGGGTAGTAATCACCCTATACAGTAGACACCTATATGTACGCAACTGCGTGTACAATTGAGTTGGTTGACGTCTTTTAACTATTATTTGACACATATCCACCGAATACAAATAAAATGCAGATATGCTTTACTTAATGTACCGAGAAGCTATTATTTACAGGCCTTGCAATGATTCCAGCTAACACTTGTATCAAAACACGATTTTGCACATAATTCATACGATAACCCTTTGATGCACGGAGGCTTATCATTTAGCAAATATGATCCCGAGAGCTAACAGATACTGGTGCGAGGTTCTTTACTAAAAAGGTCAAACATTGTATTTACAAAACTAATACGTTTGGTGCTGACATATTTGCATAAGAATACATTTTATTGAATACGCCTATCGAGCTTAAATAGCTTACTAAAAATCAAATCTAATGATGCGAAATCTCGCGAGGTACAAAGTATCGTTTTGTACGCCCGAATTACCGACTTAAATCTCCTATTTGGTGGACCACTGAGGTATAAAACGAATGCTGAGTATAGAACTTGCGTCCATCGCAAGCATAGTGTCTATCCAAGGAATGCTGAGCGTATGTTGCGAATGCCAAACAAATTTCATTCCAAACGTATGCCGATACATGTATACGCCGATACATGTATGGTGGGCATAGAGCATTGTACTTATACCCGTCAACTTTATTAATAATAAACAGACTTTGTGTTGATATAGCACGAGGGGCGCAAGTTCGAGACTGTTATCTTCTTAAAATAAAGACATTGTCGTGTGCTTTACAATGAAATACGTCACACAAGTCCAATATTTCATCTAAATGAATAATGCACGATTGGCAAGTTGCCCGGGCATTGTTTAAAATACTGGTACGTCAACACCAAATGATGACGTCATATCTGTATTTAAATCCTTCAATTTATTATTGATAGGCAAGGACTGGTTGCTATTATCAACATATTATTATTTTATACCATTTAATTTGTTATTGACAGACATATATGGGTTGTTATTGCCAACGTACTCTATATCCTTTACCTTGTTAACGGTAGACGTAGAGCGGGTATTCTTACCAAAGCACTTATAATTAGGTATAGGATATTAACCTACCCAAGGTTGATATGATATACGTTACGTTCGTTACTGGGAGTTTAACGTCCACTTCCACCTAAGGTGATATCGTAGACTAGTGACATATACAACGGGTTCACCTTTAAATTTAATGGGCTCTTCTAAAAAAGGCAACAGTGATTGGATAATTGCTCGACAGTTTCCCCCAAAAAGCGAAAATTACCGAAGCTGTCACGTGCAGATGTTTATTTATACGACGCCATTTTGGAGAAAGCAAAAACAAAAGGGGTAGTAAAACGAAGCCAGACGAATAATCAATCCATTTTAGTCACCATAATGTCCATAGAATTGATGTGAATGCAAATATGATGAGGATCTATCCAAAGCCTGAAGAAAACTTGGAGTGTGTGGAGAAATAATGTGGGCGGAAAGAAAATTCTGAAAGATATCTTAGATGGAGTATGGATAACCGATTTAAATATGCCGATAAGTACGCCGTCTATTTCGTTACTGAATGCTACAAACTGTACTATAACAATGTTTTTTTTATTGTCAAAAGAATAAAATTTTATTTCTGTGTTCTTTGTATTATTTCGATCATCTACGTCATCAGCGGTTTATATGAGTCGAATATATCGACCTGGGATGACGTCATCAGCGGTTGATATGATATATCAACCTGTCATGACTTCATCAGCGGTTGATATGAAACGAATATCAACCTATAATGACGTCATGAGAGGTTGTTATGAGATATAACTGCTATGGACATCAAAGAAAAAAAACTACACCCAGTTGTGTATTTATTGATAAACACTGACTCTGTGTTATTAACAACGTACTCTATACCCTTCAACTGGTTATTGATAAGCATGGATTCTGTGTTATATATTATTACCAATGACCCGTCTTCATTAGCCCAGTTTAGGAGCAGAACAGTAGGACGTTAAACCCCATTTCATTTTGTTTTCATTACCTACGCACTTCACACCATTAAATTGTTATTGATATCAATTAGACCGGGTTTAGTATCACCGTGCTTTATATCCTTCCTTCAACTTGTTATTAACAGACATAGACTTGGTTGTATTACCACCATACATTATACTGTTCAATTTGTTATTGATAGACTTACATTAAACCCTTCCAATTGTTATTAATAATAAATAGACTGGGTGGAATTACCATCATCTTTATACCGTCCAATTTGTTAATGAGCGGCACAGTCCGAGTGTTGTTACCTCATCCTTTATTCCTCCAATTTGTTATTGATAATAAATCGACCGGGTGTTATTACCACCCTTCTTTACCCCACCCTCGTGTTGTTGATAATCAATAGACCGGGTTTTATTACAACCTTACTTGATATCCTTTATACAACCCCTCTTTTTGTTAATAGATATGGCCTGGTACCTTACATCCCCCCATGTGGTGTTGACATTTACAAGGTTAGTTCGGTACTCATAACGCCTTTCATTAAATGTTTATTGCAGGTACCTGCTATCCAAATGGTGCCCCTATCTCAACATGTTTAACTTTGTATCCGCATCATAGATCAATTGTCCACCAAACATCAACTGCACCTTTTACTGTCACTGTTGATAAAACTACTTACCAGCCTTCTGAAGAACTTACAAGTAAGATACACATTTTATAACTACTGTTAATCAAACTAACTATCGGCCAGATGGTGAACTTAAAGTGAGATACACATTTTATAACTACTGTTAATCAAACTAACTGTAAGCCTGATAGTGAACTTAACAGTAAGGTACTCTTTTATAACCACTGTTAATCAAACTACCCATCAGCCTGATGATGAACTTACAAGTACAATACACATGCTACTATAACTGTTAATCAAACTATCAACCTTCTGATGAACTTACCAGTCTCCTGATAAATTTGGAAGTAAGATACACATTTTACTAAACCTGTTTATCAAACTGTTTATCCGCCCCTGAATGGCCTGACCAGTAAGTTACTCATTGAAATCAAATCTGTATTTGAAATGAATATGTTTGTCTGTCGCATTGAAATACATGTAATAAAATTTGGTTTTCTATGGTGTTTTTTGATAATCTCCCACCAAGCCATATTTAGAAACAGTCTGAAAAACTATTATCTCAATTGTTAGTGGGTAACACAGTGACCCTTTTGCGTTTACTCTTATGGATCAATCTGATTAAAATACATTCGTTCGTTTTTGTATTTTAGTATCCGCTGCCACCATTCATCGGTCGTTTCTGGAGTTTAACGCCTAATTCCACCGGGAGTGATAACGTAGTACCAAACCGCCACCAGATCGTTTCGTTGTTTCATTCTTCTGATGGCTTCCAATACATTTGTTTAACTGATCCGCATTAATGTTGCTGGTGGCATACCGACTATTCGGTGCACCGCATGTCAAGAACAGGTCGTTTCATTGGTCAATCCCTCACATCAACCAGAACACTGGTACTATAACGACTCTTCCAGATCCTAGTGTAGTAAAGACAAGTAAAACTAAATGTTGAACTATAAAAAAGAAACGAAATAGGATCTGCGTTTTAATAAGATTTTATTTTCGTATGGCTATACAACCACAGCACACGTTTCGTTCCTTAGTGGCCTATCTATTACGTTTTATATTATTTATAGTTATGATTGGGTCGATAAATAATACAGAGTTTAAAGGGATAGAAATAAAAGTTCACAGAGTGGAAGGCAATCTAGAAGTTCCTGAGGGACAATTTACAGAGTTTGATAAAAATAAACTGAAAACGAGTAACTGTTTTGGCGGACAGAAGGTATAAGAGTTGATTCTTAAAATCGACGAAAAGTACACACTTAAGGAACTAAATCTCTACACTTATGATAATTGGTCAAAAAGCACATATCGCATTTTAATTAAATTTCTTTTTAAAACTTTCTAATCAGTCAAAATAGTTGAACATTCCAAATAGTATCCTAGTCGCTCGTGGCTGATGATTTCAGTTTACATTTGAAGTACGGTTTGGCATTTTACTTACCTACTGACAATTTGCCCCGTTACATGTGGCACTCGAGAGTATACGTCCTTGGCGACTGATTTAAAAATGTTCATTGTGTCTTAAATTGTTTATATTATTAAATGAACTTTGTTCATTAGTAAACCACGCATATTTTTTATGATCAATTCGTTTTACATTTACAGAATATGATAAGTCACAATAATAGCAACGCAGTGACGTCATTGACCATAAAATGGCAGGCACCAAGTCAAAATATAGGAGCTATTCAGTTTACGTATGTATGCTTATGTTTTAACTGTCATTGTTATCTATAAAAAAATAATCACAAGAATGCATATTAAAGTGAAAGCAATATTAGCATAAAACAAGACATAAAATAGACATGTTGTAGCATATTGATGAATCTTAGTATCTATAATATACCCCTTTACAGCGCAACAATAGTAGAGAGCTTTAGTGTATTTTGGTTTAAAGACTGTTGTTCAACCTGCTTCTAACAATAATATTGTTGATCCTGTATTCCAGGTGGGTTTAAATTACTTGACATTAATACTACCGTTATAAGTCGCCAGACATTTAGGTTGTGCTAAAATTTCATTTATAACTAGAGTGAAGATTTTAGAAGCTATAATCATATTATCGTAAATAACATTTTTAAGAATGTACCCCAAAAACTGTATTAGCTATCTATGCACACTCAAGTGTAGCAGTTTCCACTCCATATTGTCCCCACTATAGCTTTTCTATAAATAGTAAGCACACGATGTCGCGTGTATATCAACGGTCACTGCATTACTTGAAACAAACCGGGGCGGACGTCGAAATCAGGGCCGTATGTAGGGGGTACAACAGAGCGGTGGCGCGCCATATCCGCCACGTAATTGATACAAGAAAGTTTGGACCAGGGCAAACGAACCTATTTTCGTGTGTGAGCATCCTTAAAACCAACCGACTGATCAGTGCCTTAAAAACATCTCTGTGTGATCATAATCAAGTGTATTATTTTAAAATTGAAAGGTTGTCAAATTATATTTTGGGGATTGTATTGGGGGGGGGGGGGCATTTCTCGACGCGACTTATTTTTCTGGGGGTGCAATGTACTCTCTGCACCCCCGCTAGATACGGCCCTGGTTTAAATCTATGGTTTTTCGGAAGCCGAACTTGCCAAATAGATAATGTTGCGCTGGAATGTGCAAAAAGCTAAAATCACGTACCGTGGTGGCCCAGGAGCTCTTAACAGTGGGAATTCAAAGTAAGAGTAGGCCATTGTGCCGCTGTCCGGCCCCATTTTTCCCCATAGCACAGTGCATGGTGTTTATCTTTTTTTTTTATCCAAGTCGGTGCAGAAAAGTAGGACCTTAAACCCCATTTCAATTGACAACACGTGAGATATGTCATATAACTTGCAATTGAATTAACGTGGGAATAGATATATCTGTCACAAAATAAATCGACACCAAGTATAATAACAGTTTTTGAGGGATCGACACACAAAGAAAACTGAATTAGGTAATTAACCTCTCTATAGTATAAAAGGGAAAAGAATTTTATTGTAACAGAATTTATACACTTTTCACGTCGACATCGATAAATGATAAATCACATACTTCATGATCAGGTTGAACTTGCATTGAAAGTAGAAATGTCTCACAAGCTTCAATGGATAACTTAACCACACATTATGCAAGAGCTAAATCTGCCCATTGCAGGTCTTTCTTTAAGCTCTGAAATGTTATCTAATTAAACATTAATTAACTTATCCAGACAATACTTAACTATCGATATCATCGCTAGTCTGCCATAATTACTGGATAAGAATCCGATTTGCTGCTCAACTTTCATTCATGATTTAATCATGAAATGGATAACCGAGACTATTTTTTTTTCGTACCAACTTTAGTAATGATAACCGAGGCTAGGCCTAAAATTCAATCGTTAAATTCTCGGTTCAGACTTGATCAATTGGACTGAAATTTTCAGCAAATTCTTTTTACATTAGTATATTGAGCACTGCCAGGTCTTTATCTAAACTCCTATAATGTATCTTTACAATGGGTCCCCACTCTTAATTTTAAGACTAAATGTTGACTCGTTAAAGGCGGATGATTCAGTAGTAAGGTGAATTTAGTGAATAAAAAACATGCATATTACGCTGGGTAGATAAAACTCCTCTATTCATCACAAACAATAGCCGTTATCGTGTCAATCGTCAAAATGGCACCGTTGTACTGACCACAAACATACAGCAAAGATCGAGAAAACGTCGAACTGATTTGCTAGAAATAGCATGTTTTGTGAAAATAGCATGTTTTATTTCCTTCATAAATTTAAACTAACTCATGTCACTTACAAATGTTCTCTTATTGGCCTCAGAATGTGTGATTTATATAGAATGCTTTGACTTTTAATCCAGCCCTTGGATGCCGATATAACGCCCGAATAATATAAATAGAAACTACAATTTGCTGAAAAAGTTATTATTTGGTTATTTCGCATTGAGTTGTATGTGATCGCAACCGACTAAAATCTAAAGACGTCTTACTTCTTGCGAAAACTAAGAGTTAATGGATTATAACCAACAATAGGATAATAGTATTTAGGTACTAATTATCTCTAGCCTTCAGTTTAAAGGAATACATATACATACATAAATATATGCATAAATGAAAAATACGTCTAGTTAAAAAAAATACACCACTTTACTTCATTCTGACATACATTAAGGGCTGTCTCGATAGGCGTTTCATACATTAATGTTGTATACAAAACATTATATTTTTACCATACATACAAATTTGTAGTATAATAGTAGGGATGGGATGAAATAACAGAAAAAAAAAAATCTGCCAAAAAAAACAAAACGATTTGGGAACAATTTTTGGTCTATCTCGATTTTTTCGGTCAGCCGAAATGGCGATAAAAAATGTCTTTTTCGAGGCGACTCCTCGAATGGGCCAGATATTTGTTCCAATATGTCTTTTAACAGGTTTTCCAGTATGCCGAGTTCCAAAAAAATATACTCCAAGGTGTTTCGAGCAATGGCGGCCATCTTGGATCCAATAAGGCCGCCATAATTTGTTGCCAAAATCGATTTTTTTTTTCAATCAATTTCAAGAAACACCCGTTCAGGATTTTCAGATGGTAGGTAACTGCACTTGGCCCCATCCCGATTAATAGATTTCCATGAATAAATACTATCAGGCAGTGTACAACAAAACGTTATATATTTACACAGAAAACTTCAATCATGCATTGTATTATATAATGTTTTACGGATACTATGGTACACTTATACAACATCGGAATATTTTTACAGCTACCTTCCATACCAGCAGAGTTTACGTCAATAGACTTCAATAACTGTGGTCAAACTAAGGGTTGTTTTTATCACCCAAAGACCTGTACGGGAGAAGACTGTGTAGTGGCTGTAACTCATATGGATAATAATGATGACACTTATACTATTGAATTAATTGGAGATGCAAGTAACGGTGCTGGTTATATTGCTGTTGGGCTGTCTAAAGATAAAGCTATGGTATGTATTGTGGTTTTCACGCGCATTGATATTGATCCGTGAACTGGAGTTCAGGTGGTCCGGTGAGTAAAGCTCTGGTTCCTGGGTGCTCTTTCCACCGTTTTCAGAGGGGATATCCGAGCGTGTTTCACCACTTCCGCAGGCCAGAGGGTAGGAAATGGGGTTCCGAGCAAATCAGAGAGTAGGTGGATATGAGATAACGTGATAAGGAACAGCACCTAGCCGTTCGAGTGGAATGAAAAAAAGAATAAAATTGTTCGGAAAAAGCTGTCCCTCACAGCCATCTGCATGGCGCATTCTCTCTTTATGATCCCGATTGGTACAACAAATGTGACGTTTAACCACATTTTTATATCGTTCTATTTTGAATTAACGTCCAGAGAGAGAGGAGCGAGGAACGTCAACTCGACACAAATTATATCATTTCAGGACTAACACATGACTCTACTCTACTAACACAGTGGGGGGAAACCAGAGGATCCGGAAATACCCACGAGATAGGAAAGACGACCCTACTCCTTGCCATGTGCAACCGTTGTTCTGCCGTGTTTCATTTTATCCAATTGTATTGGTTATTTTGTCCATAATAAAAATAATAATATGCTTTAATATCATTAGGGTGAAGATGTGGTTTTTCTTCTGTTCAGTTGGTACTGATAAAGTTGGTGTGAAATTGGGTTATAATCCTGCTCGTTATTCACAAGTTGATTATACAGTAAATATCAAAGTTACAAAGTACCTAGAAATAAAGAAATAAACTGCTAGATGTACATCTGAGAAGAGTTAAACCGCACTTCATTTCATTTTAGATACAGGTTGGCAGATTGTCAATCGCTTCTATTTAGTCAATATTAATTAAAGGAACAACATACAGAGGGAGAGAGAAATTGGGTTTAACGCCCACTCGACACAACTAGGTCATTTTGGGACTAACATATTGTTTCAATTTTATTTCAATAATTCGCTTGCGCGTAGGGGTCTTTAGCAGTGGGAGGAAACCGGAGTGCCCGGAGGAAACCCACGGGGTTGAGAAGGCCCCCCTATCTCCATGTCACATACGCTCACACCAGGTGGCCGGCCAGCTAGAGGTCGAAGCGCGGCATTCTAGACCACTAGGTTATACACTAAATACCGTAAACACCCTTAATAAGTAACCTGAAGCCTGGTCCTCTGTGTGTGTGTGTGGGGAGGGGGGGTAGGGTTAGTGTTAGGTTTTTCCGGTGTTTCCTACAGGATCAGATCCTATGAGTGTGGGGGCTACGATTAGGGTTAGATTTTTCCGATGTTTTTCACAGGACCAGACTCAGAGTTGTCTATTTAGGGTGTTTAACGGTATTTAGTGTGTTTTCCGGCATTTAGTGTTTTTCCGGTATTCAGTATAACAAAGTGTTTTACGGTGTTTTCCGTTATGTAGTATTGTTCTTTTGTATACCCATTCCGGGTATTTGCAATTTACTTCTGACGACATAACTTTGTAAATTGCTGTTTTTTATCATAGACTAGTCTTCTCTTCATCTAGTCGTTCGGATGGTCTCGTGTACATATTGGCGTGTACGTAAAAGATGCCTTGGCAGTTGGAATTCGATACAAGCGTAGGCCGTAGAGCCGGCATATGCCCGTCTTCATCAGCCCAGTTCGAAGCTCAACAGTAGGATTTTTAACCCCATTTCATTTCATTTCAAATATGATAGGACATGGAGTCAAATCAAGCCACGAGTTAAAGTCTTATAGTGTTTCATGCAAGTCATCATAGTGTAGCACCAATCTTAGACCCCCCCCCCCCCTGTATTTGGAATTTGGTGAGTTAAAGGGGAAGACCAACGATTTTCAACAAGGTTTCCATAAATCTTAAACATCGAAGCAGACGAAATACATATCACTTGCAGGCTGTCAATCAAACCACGTGATGAAAACAATTAGCCGTATGTGCCATGACGGCTTTGTGTACTTAACGTTAAAAAACATAAATTCGTGTTTATAATATCGTAACAAACTACCTATTCCATAAGCTTTTTGGCCCAAAGACCAGGCGTGAACACTATACGGCAGTAAACTTATGCCAAATCTGTATGCTTACTATAGAGCCCAGTGAGCTTGTTGAAACAACTATGTCACTTCCGGTTTTAATAAAAAAAAATAATTTCTCGTTTATAAAAACATTTTTACTTGTTTAACAGAGGGAATTATTTTTGAATGTATATTTAAGATTTATGGAAACCTTGTTGAAAATCGCTGATCTTCCCCTTTAAGGTATGGGGCGATGTGATTAAGTATCCACCTGTAATTAATATTGCCAGTAATCGAGGCAATAACCCTGTCATTATTTTACCGTCTACAATAGCTTGAAATGTACTTGAAAACATTAGCTTACACTGGAGTCTTATCTTATAAATAATTCATTTAATAGAGAGGTTTTACAAATGTTCAAACCCGTTTCGTGAATGGAAAAATCTCCTGCCGATTTACCAGAAATAAAAACACAACTCTGTACCAGAGACCAAACCTGAACTTTGACCTTTCCGAGACATATTATCTTCAATTGGCTTGGGGTGGAACTTATAGCAGTAAGTATCATTTATTCATTTAGTATGTGTAGATTGGCACGGCTGTTGCTCAGTGAGATGTCCCAGGGTCGATTCCAATTCTAGGCGAGCGTATTGGACGAATAAATCAGAGGATCCGACCATGGGTTGGCATGCTTGAACTGTGTACATCAACCATTGGACGCCCCCCCCCCACTTCACACTACATGACCCAATTGTTTAATCTGGTAAATAGGAACCATCGAAAATTGGCGGACTGGCGATACCATATGTATATTGTTAGAGTGACACCGAGTTCATAGATGATTAATGACATTTAGGCCGACCACTTACTCCCCCTCCCCCACCACCTTTCTTCATTGAGTGTGCGTTTATCATAGATTAATGACCGAGGACAGGGTCACGCTGCAGGTTATTACTGTCTTTCGCTTTAAACCCAGTTGATATTGACGTCAGTATCTTGAGAGGACGACATGCTGGCCAGTTAGCTCGCCATATCCTACATCAATAAGACATGTTCCTTACTCAAGAATTTGTAACAATGTACCGTGCTGCGCAACTTTAAGACAAACAACCTATACCATAATTTTGTCATTTTATTTAGATACAGGAGAGGTGATGCATCACACTGATACCCCAGTTACCACCAACGATTTAGTCTCCCTGAAGGATACAACTGTACTGACAGTAGACGGACCTGCATCTGGTGCTCAAACACTATCATGTATTCAGTTAACCACTTTCGTTTCTCTACTGCTTGTCTGGCTGCAAGAGGCCAATTAGAGAAGAAAATACGCCGTATCAATATTTAATGAAGTGTATTTAATTACGTGTGGTGTTTTACCCTCCGACTTCTCCATCACTATGTATGTAATATTTCTAGTTCAGCACGCAATATGCGACTTACCCCACCCCATTAGAAGTCATTGCTATCCATGAACGATATATTTTACAAATATAACACATAACAAATATGATAAGATACATGTTCAGATGTTTGGCTCATTAAACTAATTCTCGTCATGTAGATTTTGATAATATAATGTAATGGTATAGCTATGATATACCCATGTTACGTGATATAGTGCAAAATTATTCAAGTAATTATTTGTTATGTAAAATACCACTTAAGTAATTATTTGTTACGCGAAATAAAATAGAACTATTAAAGTAAGTGTTAGTTACGTTTAATTAATTATTTGTTACGAGAGAGAGAATAATGGGGTTTAACGTCCACTCGACACAAACTAGGTCATTTCGGGACTAACATATGGTTTGATTTTATTTCAATAATTCGTTTCCGCGTAGGGGTCTTTAGCAGTGGGAGGAAACCGGAGTGCCCGGAGGAAACCCACGAAGTTGAGAAGGCGCCCCTATCTCCATGCCACATACGCTCACACTAGGGATCGAAACCACAGCTGCAAGCCAGAGGTGACCGGCCAGCTAGACCAGGGGCGTACATAACAATTTCGTTTGGGGGGGGGGGGTGTTTAGCCAAAATGCGACCGACTGATGCACCTACCCCCCCCCCCTCCGTTGCGAGTGACGCAAACAGGAGCCGAGCATCACGTGTGAGTTTTCTAGGGAATATGGGGTTGGGGTAGGAGCGGTTTCAAATCTAGAACGCCATTCACAATCCCATCCCACAATGAAAGTAAATAAAATACTGGCTGTAACATTAAGCGTCCCGGTAGAACATAAGATAGTATTGTAGAATTATATAGTTGTTCGCCGTTCGTTGTCTCGTCGGAAAGCAGTTTTATTGAAGTTCACATACAGTTTATGTCATATTATTTGTGCCTATAACAGTGAGTAATTTGAGAAAATTTTTAAAAATTGATTCAATATCCTGGCATTTGAGGTCATTGCTGGGAGACGAGTGGATCAGAAATGTCAGTCAATGAGACAGAATCTCCAGATCTATTTTGCAAGAGTTGACATAACATATGTACAATCTGACGCCCCACACACCAGTGGTACTACAAACTGGGCAGTCCACTATAATGGTGAATATGATAGTGCTGAGACAGTATAAGACAACTGAGTAGTAGAATAATGATGCCGCAGGCGCGAAAAAATTTCAGATATGTAACCGAGTGGAAGAATGATGTTATAATGGAATCGCGCCGCAGTCGCGAAAAAATTTCAGATATGTAACAGAGCTTTTTAATTTTTGGGACTGGGCTTGAAAATTTGAATCAATGTCATGGCAAATGGAACCAAATTCTCGGTAACGAGAGGATAAGATATGGGACAGAATCTTGAGGCTTATCTGTCAATTTCGCCTGTTTTGAGATTGTTTGTTTATCCCATTATTACATTAATTCATTTAGTCGGAGACCGACTGCGGTGAGGTTTTTTTTTTGAGACCGACTATTTTTGGCCATGGTAGAAAACATTTTATAGAACAACATACTCACAACAGAATAAGAGTGACAAGCAGACATGGTTATTTTATCCTATAGTTTTGTGTGACATATGCAATTTAGGCACTAGGATTCACGCAAATACATAATATTTGGGATCTCTTCTGGCATTGTTTTTGAGACCGACTTTTTGTGACCGACTATTTTTCTCCCTGGGTGAAATTTTGTTGTTAGACCAACATGCTCACAACAGAACAAGAGTGACGTATGCAATTTAGGCTCACGGATTCACACAAATACATAATATTTGGGATCTATTCTGGCATCGTGTTTGAGACCGACTGCAGTGACTGCACTTCTTTTGAGACCGACTATTTTTCGTCCTGGATGAAATTTTGTTGTTAGACTAACATACTCACAACAGAATGAGTGAGCACTTATTTTGATACCGACTGCTCCTATTTTGCGACCGACTGCACTGATTTTGCGACCAACTATTTTCATACTAAAGTTTTGCGTGAATAGCGTGACGTATACAGTGAGTACTTATTTTGATACCAACTACTCCTATTTTGCGACCGACTACACTGATTTTGCAACCGACTATTTTTTTTGCTGCGGGGGTGTACCCCCCCCCCCATTTACGCCCTTGAGCTAGAGGTCGAAGCGTGGCACTCTAGACCACTAGGCCATCCCAACCCCCTATTTGTTACGTGATATAATATGTTAACAGATGTATGTTTATTATATGATATAATATATAATGAAATCCGGGTTTAATGGGACGTCAGCTACAACCGGGTCAAATATAATGATATTTACGGGACAGATATAGAAGAGAAATGGGGTTTAACGTCCACTCGACATAAACTAGGTCATTTCGGTACTAACACATAGTTTAACCTTATTTTGATAATTCGCTTGCGCGTAGGGGTCTTTAGCAGTGGGGGAAAACCGGAGTGCCCGGAGGAAACCTACGAGGTTGAGAAGGCGCCCCTATCTCCATGCCACATACGCTCACACCAGTGATCGAAACCACAGCCGCAAGCCAGAGGTGACCGGCCAGCTAGAGGTCGATGCGCAGCATTCTAGACCACTAGGCCATCCCAACCCCCCCTAACACAATATAATATATTTATACACATACGTACAATCGAAAACAATATCACAACTTTTTAATGCATATAAATGTTTACAAAGTACAACGAAAAAGTTACATATATATATATACAATTAAAACCCCGTTTTCTTTTAAAATGATCGGCATCTTTCAAATAAATGATGTGTTGACTGGCAACGGTAATGATTTGTTCTTACATCCTTGAGACGCTTGCATTCAATCAAAAAGAGTGAAGCTAGAGGCACCCGCTTGGAGATGAAATGTTCGACCAACGCGGGAGTGACAACTTCATATTATTGAAGTGACGGTTGTTACTTACTGTCTGTTCCAAGCGACACTATGACTCGAAAATTGCTTGCTATTTCTTCAGTTTTTAATTAAAATGGTTAAAACTTAATGACATACCTGTCATGGTCACACCATAACTTTCTTCATCAATAAGTTTGATAAAATCATCTAATATGGACCTTTTGCATCGGTACGAAAACTAAAACGTCATTAATCCGCAATGAGTGTTCGGCCAGTGAAAAACGTTACGCGTATGGAGCTGGATTCGCGTAGGCATGCAAACGAACATGTTTCTTGTCTCATATATTTCAACCCTTTTACGAGGCCCTGTGTATATTGTTGATTGTGTATAATTTGTAGAATGTGCCCAAATGCAATATTCTGTTTGATTTGTTTTCGTGTTAGAAGATAACAAAACGTAAACGAACACATGTTCGTTTCGGTGTTCGTTTTCGTACCGATGCGAAAGGTCCCTATTCTCTTGTTAATTTCAGTGGGGGGTTGGGATGGCCTAGTGGTCTAGAGTGCCGCGCGTCGACCTCTAGCTGGCCGGTCACCTCTGGCTTGCGGCTGTGGTTTAGATCCCTGGTGTGAGCGTATGTGGCATGGAGATAGGGGCGCCTTCTCAACCTCGTGGGTTTCCTCCGGGCACTCCGGTTTCCTCCCACTACTAAAGACACTACGCACAAGCGAATTGTTGAAATAAAATTAAACCATATGTCAGTCCCGAATTGACCTAGTTTGTGTCGAGTGGACGTTAAACCCCATTTCTCTCTCTTGTTAATTTCACATTTTTCGACACTAGTCAATTGTGTGTAATGAATGTCATGTCATTGCACTTAATTGATAATCATAGCACGTACATTATGCTGTCTCCATTACCCAGTCTGTTGTCAGTCGTTGATATTGTCGGTCTGGTTGATTGAACCTAGCACTTCCGGTTCCGGTAATATTGACAGCGGCATGGAAAACAATATAAATTTTTTGTAGAAGTGATTATTAAATTCCAGATAGGCATCGCTTAATAATGTCACGACACATCGGTCGGGAAAGGCGATTGCCAGGACATTTGGCTGATTTTGTGTTAGAGGAGTCACCAAGTTTGTCGGATGCTGGTGGATTCGGAACGCCAGCGTCGGCTGCGTCGGCTGCTTTGGGTGGCTACGTAAGTGACGAGAAGCCTGTGCGGATGGAGCCAGATAAAGCCAAAGGCCTAACTTCAACGCCCGTGGGACGCATAGATGTAGAGGAATTGAATAGAACGATCCAAAAACTGGAATTGCAAAATAAGTTAATTGAGAAAGATTTGTTGGAAAAACGCAATGACTTTTTGAAACAAAAGTCTCAACCTGGTGGTGGAAATTCAAAGAAGGGTCAGCAGAGTGTCCCATCTAGGCCTAAATCTAAAATTCGTTCTTCTACTGTAGGCGATAGGCGTAGTGTTGGTGTGCCAACTTTGGCTGCTCTACAAAGGGATAGCGAGCTAGTGGAGCGGGCTACTGCAACAAGAGATCATATTGTAGGAGTTAATGCTGATGATTTCTTGTGTAGTAATAATAATAATGATAATGGTGAATGTTTACTTAACCGATCAGAAGGTAATTTACAATCGAGTTATTATACATTATTTTATAATCCTGACATTCAAAACAAAAAGGCAGTTTCCGGAGAAGCGAGGGCCGCAAAAGATCGGGTTAAATTTGATGTGCCATGGCCACATGAATATGGACAAACAAAATCGGTTGGCTACAGTGACTTTGATTTTAATTTCACGCAATTGGTACGAGGTGAAATTTTTATACTACACAATGTGGAAAAGAATTCCACGAACTCTAGGTCTAGAATGAGACATTTAATTAACTTATTATATTTAGTAGAGAAGTTTCCGTTTCTAGAGATAAAGGATTTTCATGCAGAGGTGTTACGATCAATCGAGAGAGGGCAGAAATCGTGGGAAGACAGTTTTGCAGAAGAACAGGGCCGTACGTTGGTTTCACCAATACGCTCATCATCTACACATAATAAAGGCCTTGATCGGAAGGAACGATTTCCAATTTGTGGCGCATATCAGGCTGGCAATTGCAGCCAGTCTGAGGATCATTTTGGTTCATACGGAAATAAAAAATTATTGCATGTTTGCAGAAAGTGCATTCGAAGAGGATTGGAACCGAGTGACGTCTCTGTTCGCCATCCGTCTAAATATTGCCAAGGATCTTCTTGACTCGTGTCTCATACTAATAATTCCTCTAACTCATTAGGTGTGTTTGTCCCGCCAGTTGCTGGTGTGTGTTTTGGCGTAATCCCCTATTTAGGTGAGACTTGTATAGTTCCCGCCGGAAATGGTGTGTGTTATGATTTATGTGAGACAGATCTTGAGTGTGAATTTGATGTTGACTTGCATTATTTTGATGTTAATAGAGAGGGAAATCATACAGCCTTGCCTTGGTTAGTTGCTTCTGCTGGATCTGTTAATTTTACTTACCCTTACATACCTTGTGGTGCTTTACCCAGTGATTTTGAGTTTGCTGTGACTCATAGTATTATTTTTAAATCACAGAAGCCTAATTTTAGTGGATGCCGAATCCCTATTGTTTCTGATTTTAACATTTCATTATGGCAAGCCTTATTGGCAGATTATCATGATAAAATTGTGGTCGAATTTTTAGCTTATGGATGGCCTCTCAATTATATTCGGGATTGTTTACCTACCCCACCTGTACGTACTTCTTATGAGAGTTCACAGTATGCTCCGTTTATTGATACTTTTATTGCCAAGGAATTGGATTTGGGGGCCTTGGTTGGACCATTTGATAGCAACCCTCTGTGTGTTCCAGTTACCATGTCGCCTTTATTTACAGTTCCAAAGGGCGTATCTGATCGTCGTGTTATTGTGGATTGTTCGTTCGGGAGTGAGTTGTCTGTCAATTCTGGCGTTCCAGGTGACTCCTTTTTAGGTGATCAATTGAAGTTACGTTATCCACGTCATGATGAATTTATTTCATTGATTATTAAACATGGCTGTGGCTGTCATGTTTGGAAATGTGACTTATCTAGAGCCTTTCGGCAATTGGCTCTTGACCCTCATGATTTACATCTTCAAGGCTATAATTGGAGGAACAACTTGTACCTTGACCTGCGTCTTATATTTGGAATGAGGTCGTCTCCTCAAGCATGTCAACGCGTGACTAATGCGGTATCATATATATTATACAACTTCAATATTGATGTTGTTAATTATGTTGACGATTTTGGTGGAGTTAGCTTTGCTAATTCTAGTTTACTTGACTATGACTTTATGTTACGCCTATTTAAAGATTTAGGTCTCGGAGTCAATATGAATAAATGTGTTCCGCCGTCAACTATAATGACTTTTCTGGGAAAGGAGTACAACACCGCTTTAATGACGGTTCGAATACCCGCTGACAAGTTGGAGGACACGTACTTTCTACTTTTATCGTTTGGAGATCGCAAGCGTTGCTCTAAACGGGAACTCCAGAAACTAATTGGGAAATTAGCCTTTGTAAGTGAATGTGTTCGTAGCGGAAGATTGTTTATTTCTCGCATGTTATGTACATTGCGTTGTGTTAGATCTAGCCTTAACCGTTGTCGTTTATCAGAGGAGTTCAGGCGTGATGTGCGTTGGTGGATAACGTTTCTTGAGGATTTTAATGGTGTCTCTTTAATTCCAGACCTTATTTGGACTGAACCAGATTGCTTGATATCAACAGATGCGTGTTTAAAGGGACTGGGGGGAGTGAATTTTACTAGTTATCAATATTATCATGTTGTTATTCCTGATTATTTAAGTAATCATCATATTGGGGTTTTTGAAATGTATTCGATATATATTGCTTTGCAGTTTTGGTCTTTTGATTTTGTTAATAAGAGCCTGCAAATATATTGTGATAATGAGGCTTGCGTTCAGATTCTAAATGTGGGATCCGGTCGAGATGAAACCATGCTTGGATTGGCTAGGCAGATTTGGTATCTATGTGCTATTAATAATCTCCAGATACGTGCTCAGTATATTCCGTCCTCTGAAAACAGACTTTCTGATTTGTTGTCACGAGTGCCGCTATCAGCAGATTATAATGACAAATTACAAATTGAATTAGGGAAATATGATCGTTCCTTTGAAAGCCTTGATGTTAATTTGGATATGTTTCAAGATTATGTTGTTATTTAATTCCCTTTCAGGCCTAATGTTGAGAAGATCTAATTTACATAAAGAAGTTGTTGTAGCTAGGAATGCTGCCTTTAGACCCGGAACTTTGTCTAATTTGCAATCCCAACTTAAGGCCTATATTTTATTTTGCTTGTTTTATGATTTTGAAATGTTTCCTTGTTCTGTTGAGGTTTTATGCTCATATTCTTGTTTTTTGTCTAAAAGCCTTAAGAGTTTCGCCTCCCTTAGAAATTATATCTCCGGCTTAAAAACTTGGTGTGCATTATGTAAATTTGATGTAACTATTTTTGATTGTATGGAATTTTCTTTAACCTTGAGAGGTCTTGAACATTTAAATTCATATACACCTATGTCTAAATTACCTATTTTACCTGAGCATTTGTGTAAAATTGTTTCATTATTAGATAAGTATGATTATGTGGATTCATGCCTTTGGTGTTTTTTAACTATTGCCTTTTTTGGCATGTTTCGTGCCTCTAATCTCGTGAGTAGGACGGCTTTAACTTTTTCATCTCGTGAACAGTTAACTCGCGGTTGTGTTAAAATTACAGATGTTGGATTATTAATTTCGGTTAATTGGTCAAAAACTCGGCAGAGTCATGAATTCACTCATCAATTATCATTATGTTATTGTTCTAATACTTTAATTTGTCCTGTATTAGCCTATAAGCATTTAATTACCTTGATTCCTGGCACAGGCAGTGCTCTTGATCCTATTTTCGCTTTACCTAATGGTTCAAATCTTTCTCCCATTTCAAAACATGTTTTACTGAAACGTTTTAATCAGTTGTTAGTTTTGATTGGCTTAGACCCTTGTTTGTATAGTTTTCATTCCTTGCGTCATGGGGGTGCAACCCTTGCTGCCAAGGCAGGTGTTTCGGAGGTGCTCCTTAAGCAGCATGGTGATTGGCGGACAGACTGTTATCAGAATTATATTAAACAGGCTAGTGTTGATATGTATCATGTTACATCTGCTATGAATGGCCTTCTTTTAGGATGATTTTATTATTTGTCTTATCTTTCCTTTCTCTCTTTTCCTGGGGTTTGGAGACTTCGTATTGGATTAGTGCTTGAATCATTATCATATTGTTTAATATATATAATGGAAGATAATGAAAGTAAAGCATATTCTCCAAACCCACTTATTGCGTTGTTGTCAATTGTGTGTAATGAATGTCATGTCATTGCACTTAATTGATAATCATAGCACGTACATTATGCTGTCTCCATTACCCAGTCTGTTGTCAGTCGTTGATATTGTCGGTCTGGTTGATTGAACCTAGCACTTCCGGTTCCGGTAATATTGACAGCGGCATGGAAAACAATATAAATTTTTTTTTTTTTTTCTTGTTTGTTTTTTTTATTATGTTATAATTTTTATTCAATTATAATAGTCATATTATTGTCCTTATCTTGGATTAGTGCTTGAATCATTATCATATTGTTTAATATATATAATGGAAGATAATGAAAGTAAAGCATATTCTCCAAACCCACTTATTGCGTTGTTGTCAATTTCTAAGACAATGAACATTATCACTGCGCCTGCGTAAATTGGGTCAATCGTATATCATGTAGGGGTATAAGGTATTCTACAAATCGGGTGCATTCGGTTGATAGTATTTTTCTGCCCCCCCCCCCAACTCCCCTAGCTCTTTCTCATCAATAAATAATGAAATGTACAGGATGAACTTCAATAAAATAAATATCATGTTATGGTAAATAATGTGTTTATTCATCTTTTACTTTATTGATTGAACAAATAATCTTCTTATGACCCTTTCCATTCAATTGTTGGTTCGTAAAATTATTTTAATCCAAATTGGCCTTTTGGCCTGCTCAGCGAATTGTGTTCTCAGCTTAGAAATATGGTTTCCATCCTATTAAACCACATGTCTTGTCACCTGCTTATAAGCCTGTACGACTAGCAAGAAATAGCGTCGTTGCAAAAAATCCACTGGTCGGATGAGAGTCGCATTCTCCTAATCATTCTGGATGGTAGGGCACGGTTATGGCGAAGTAGGAACATGGCGCTGCCTTTCATATGAGTTAGCAGTAACCACAATGGTGAACGATACCTATATACGGAAGAACCACTCGGCAAACCTCAGAAGATTTCGGGCAATCTAAACTCGGCTGTATGATGAATTCCGCCATATTGGAACTACTTTAAAGGTCCCGGATGAAACATGGCTGCGCCCATACCGAACACAAGTTGGCGACCTATTTGGCTAGCGACCTATTCGACCGATCCAGCTGAAAGATAATGACGAAATTACACTTCTATTCTGAGCTAAAGGAATGGATAAAAAATAATATATTCTACTTTCATTTGATAGACATAACGTTGGATTTTATTGGTTGATAAATAGATGAGTTAAGGCGACTGTTGTCTTTATTCTAAATAGGTTTCCAACGAACAGGTTGCAGCTCGATCGGTCGAATAGGTCGCTAGCCGAATAGGTTCCCAATTTGTGTAATAGCGTCAAGTTTTCCTGTTAAAGTAAACCGGTAGCCGCATCGCAAATGTATGGGCGTAGGTACATATCACTTACTGTCATACAGCCGAGGCTAGATGTAGCTTACGAAATCTGCCGAGATTTGCCGAGTGACGGAAGAACCTGAACAGAGTTGCAGCGCCACCATTGACAATCATCCGATTCTGATCATGTGCTACCGGGTAAAGCAAAGTTTTCAGCTAAGGGGGACAACTCTTGAACGAACGGTTCGTCCTCCCATCCAATACCTACTAAATTGGATTCAGTCTTTTAAAAATACATTATGCAAGAGCCAAATCTGCCTATGGAAGGTCTTTCTTTGAGCCTGAAATGCCATATATTATACTGATTTGGCTTTAAATTAACTTATCCAAATCATAATGAACTCTCGATGTCATCTTATGAGTCGGGATTACCACTGGATTCGAATGCGATCTACTACTCAACGCTCATTGATGACAAAATACAAAACTGGATAATCGAGACTATGTTTTTCTCGTACCCGAACGCAGAAATGATGATCGAGGCTATGCTTAGGATTCAAAAACTAATAGTGGAGCAATTTGACTGAAATTTTCAACATCTATTTACGTTATCTACTTTTAAACTATTATGGCGAGACAGTTAACACTTTTATCTAATCTCATATAATGTATCTTTTAAAAAATGTATCCCTTATTGCTTTTTAGATAATACATGTTTTCTTTTTGTCAAATTCAGTGCGACGACATACCCTATCATTATTTGGTGCCCACAACCTTCAATTTTATTTCAACAATTTTCTTGCGCACAGGGGTTTGTAGCAGTGGGCAGTTAAAAGAATGTTTTGTGTATAATAATACATTGCATTTTGCCATCCAATAACCACTAATCCGTGCTGATAAATTAGTGTGTTAACCCTTGCTAGTGTTGGGACTGTTTTGGACCAAGGTGTCATTTAAAAGTGTAGTGGTATAAAATATTAGCAGGTTTACTGTAATTGTATTGGTCACGTTATATATGCGCCGATCTGTAATGGAGCCAGGATAAAGACAGTTACCAAGATAACAGTGTCGGACTGGTAGACCGAAGGCCCATCTGTCAGGTCATTGACCAAGGCCCACACAAGTACGCGCCGAATGCGCGCGAGTATCCACGGTGGATCTGGCGGGGGGGGGGGAGGAAAATTTTGAAAATTGACTACCGCAAACCCATTTTCCAAGCATTTCAGACCAAAGTCTCCTATGTTTTCTATCTCTGTCATATACTGTCCTGTCCTTCCTTTCCCTCTTTTTTCATTTTTTCTTTATAAACTAAGACCCACTTTTTTAAATGAGCTTAGGCCCACCAGTCCGACACTGCAACACTATATTTTGTTATAACCATCCTCTTAAGTAAGACCAATCAGACATGTAACAAAAAGTGTGGTGATTGACCTATACAGATCTTGTTAAACAACCACAGAAAAACATATATTGTCTTTGGTGTTCGGATAGCTAGTTAGAAAACGTTTTGAAGTGTGTCGTTGTTCCTGAATAACAACTAATTGGGTAGAAAACATCTGGTTAATTGAAATAAGATTCGGAGGAACTACTAAGGTCCCAAGTAACGTGGAAAATATCAATCGAGTTATGTCTCTTTGCTACCAAAAATTGGTGACACAATGCAAAAATTTAATAAGTTAAGAATCAACTTAAAAATAAAATAATAAAACCACGGATTTATTTATTTGTTGATTTTAAACACATGGTTTAAGTGTACCAGGTATATTTGGATTATTATTAGTATAAACATAATCTAATACTTTGTATAGCATAGGGTCATGTTTAGCTATATACTGACGAGCAGCTAGGTCACTTGAACACACGTGGGATCCACCACACCTGGAAATATAATATAAAAATAACTCTACAGATTTCACGATAATGGTTAAATGTCCCAAGCAAAGGGAAAATGTCGGACAAAACATCACCATATATATTGAAATTAACTTTTAAACATACATTATGCAAGAGCTAAATCTGGCAAATGCAGGTCTTTCGTATCTAAATGTTAATTATTAATTAGACATTAATAACGATCGATAGTCTCTGATATTTAGAGAATCGGAATATATTTTTTTTGAAAAAAGTGAAAATGGATACTTTATTCTACCGACTTTAGTAATGAAACTGACCTTCAATTCAAAAGCTAATATCTCGGTTCAGAGAGGAGCTATTTGACTGAATTTTCAACATATTCTATTTACGTATAAAGTATATTAAAAAATGTATCCCTTATCGCGCTGTAGGTAATACATGTTTTATTTCTGTCAAATTTAGTGTGACGACAAACCCTATCGTTATCTAATCTTCCATATCACCCCTTTAACTAATTGTCTTTCGGTTACTGCACTTTAGAATCTGTCAAAAAATCAGATCAGTCGTCAAGGTTAAAAACTTTGGAATCGGTCCTAAAAGTAGACCAGTCGTATTGAACGAACATAGCCTCCGACACGAATGCAACCCGTAACAACGGGAAAATGGCCATTGTCATTGTACGATTTTTTAGTTTCGACTAAGAATTTAATATAGAATTTAAAAAAAACCCACTTACATATTTAGTCCACCTGTGACGTCTGTTCTGACTGTAGACAGGAAGAAAGCAGCAGTAGCTTCAGCCCAGTACTCTCCACTAGTAGCCATGGCATACTGATTATTTTTCCATAGATTATTAGATTTGGCATGGTTGTAAGCCGCGGTTATCTAAATCACAAAAAAATGTTATCGCCCGTGAATTATCAATTGTAGGTAACACGATGGTTCAGTGTGTAAGGCAGTGACTTACTAGCCATGATACCAGGTTCGATCTGAGAAAGTTCCCTTGGCTTTTCTAGCGGATGGCCTGGCAAGAAACAGTATTTAGCTTTCGAATGATACACAATACGGATGTTCTGCGGTGTACACATTGGCGTGGACGTACAGAACTCTTGACAGTTGGAATGTAACGAAGAGCAGGTTGAGCTTACGCCGTTGTCCGGGCAAAATTCACCTCACTGAAGACGGAGTATACATAGAGTGTTTCGTGGGGGAATTTAATACTGACAGTGGCGCAACGGCATACTCCTATGGCTGATTCTATTCGGTAAGAGAATCAGCGTCCCCATTATCCCGGCTGGTGCAGAAGGTTAGCCAACATTTCACTATTGACTCACTTTTGCCCTTTGTTTATTAAAATGCCGGACCCACCCATGTTTTGGCCCACTGAGATTATTAACGATCCTACCTGCGATTTATAATGTGATGGCATGTAATGATTAACCAAATGCCCAAATTCATGAACCAGTGTGTTCTGGTGATGGTGATTTTTATCCTGAGCATCACATATAACGTTATCATCGACTACAGCAGATATTGATGACGTCAAACCACCCAAAGATTCATATTTCCTGCCATCAAAAGTACAGGTGTGTGCACAACTTCCACTACAAGATCCTGTAAATGAAATTAGAAAGCGTGTACTCTATCACGGGGAGGACTGCTCAAAGAGAGAGTGAGAGGGAAATGGGGTTTAATGTCCACTCGGCACAAACTAGGTCATTTCGGGACTAACATATGGTTTAATTTTATTCAATAATTCGCTTGCGCGTAGGGGTCTTTGGCAGTGGGAGGAAACCGAAGAACACGGAGAAAACCTACGAGATTGGACAAACGACCCTATACTTTGTCACGGACAACCAGGGATTCGAAATCACGCCAGCTGACTCAATGACAGGCTTTAGGATACAGCACGTGCGTGCTAACCATTCAGCCATCCACCCCCATCCCCCTCAAAGAGATAACGTCTAAGTATAAACAAAAGCTTACCATGGCATGATGGGGTATCGCGCAGTTTGGAATATTCTGGGTAAACGGTTAACCCCTCCTTTGCTGAGAAAATACCAACGCCATGAGATGTAGCTAGAGGGGTAAAGATCTCAGATGGCATGTGCCGTACATTTTACTTACTACAAGAGCAGCCTTTAAATACAATTAAATAGATTTATTACGGTAAATAGTATATGCAGGCATTGAGAAAATCTATTATATTGTCTTCATAAAAAACACAACTTTATGGATTTACTACTTCTTGGTTTATTATATACGTTTCAATATTGATCAAGCAATGTAGTAAATCCATAAAATTGTGTTATTATAAATATTATACCTCTACTCCTAATTGTCATTTAACGATATTATGTTGTCATATAAATTAGTGGTTCAGTTGCTTAGTTATGGCCACCATTTTCTCTACATTGAAATAAAGAAAATGATACTGAGGGTAATATTAATGTCTGGAATAAATCGCGTTCGGGAAGATGATCTAGCTAGCTTACATAGTAACTTTGTGGTTCACCATTTTTTGCCGCTCAATGCAATTGATTCACCACTCCTCGCTGACGTATAAACTTTGTAGTTCGCCAATTTTCGCCGCTCAATAAAATTGATTTACCACACCCCCACCTTATCTTCTCACCAAAACCGTGACTTCTATGTCGCCGAGCAGGGCTGTGGATAACCCATTTGTTGATGCACATCGAACCGACACCGCAATGGTCATTAACCAAATCGTCACTAACCTAAATCCATTGTGCTTATTACTCCCAACGTTTCAAAATTTTTACCGAAAACACTGCTTTGAAGTTGGTTTTATTTCTGCTTACTGGTACCATGGTGATGTCTCAATGCGTCGCAGAATAAATGTGCATTATGGAAGATTTAGACAAAATGCTGACAGGATCGGCCAATATCGGGATCTAATCCTAGACCTCGCGATTAGCGGACCAGCTCTTTACCTAGAGCCACTCTAGTTCAAACAAAGTGTAAATATACCAAGCAGCAAAAGAAACGGCATCTTGGTATGCTACTCTGAATAGATGCATTGCATGCAACTGGCCAATAAATGTTTTATTGGTATATTTGTGACCACATCTCCAACTTTACCTGAACAATAAGTCTCCTTCTCAAACACAGAATTGAACTCGGGAAATGTTCTCAAAAACGTAACCTGACTTCTGATATGGTAATGTAACTCACGTTCACCAGGACCAGTACTATGAAATGCACCCCCATACTACAACGTCAGCAGCAGGCCACGGAGGATGCAGTGGAAGATTGCCAGTCACTTCCAGGTCAATGTTCGGACCATCTACAGGCTTCAGCTAACCTTTCGGGTTACTAACACCACGGATGATCGCCTGCGAACTAGTAGACCAAGGGTTACCAAAAGGCGACAAGACTGCCATGTTGTGCGACAGCATGTGGAGAATCCCTTCACACAGGCATCTGAGACAGCACGTCAGCCAGTGGGAACACACGGAAGACCCATCAGAATCAATATAGTGCGCCAGAGTCATACCAGAGAGAACACCCATTGCAGTATACCTAACCTTGGACCTAACCTCACCCCTGGCCATCGACGTGAATGCCAACAGTTTGCCCAACAACACCAGAAATGGCGACACAGGCAATGGATAAGTGTTCTTTTCACATATGAGAGTCGATATTACGTATCAACTGCAGAGGACAGGACCAGAAAATGTCGTCGACGTTGCCAAAATTATTCTGGTCAATGTGTCATGGAGGTCCAAGCAAAATGGTTTGAGGCAGGAATCGGTTCATCAATCGTCTGGTCTACTTCACGTATATATATAGAGAGAAATGGGGTTTAACGTCCACTCGACGCAAACTAGGTCATTTCGGGATTAACGTATGGGTTTAATTTTATTTCAATACTTCGCTTGCGCGTAGGGGTCTTTAGTAGCAGTGGGGGGAACCGGAGTACCCGGAGAAAACCCACGAGGCTGGACAGGCGACCCTACTCCTTGCCACGTACAACCGGGGATTCAAACCCACGCCAGTTGACTCAATGGCATGCCATATGACACAGCGCGCTAACCACTCTCCCCCTCCATGTATAGACGCTGCGCTGCTGTTATTGACACCCGCGGTGGACACACCAGATACCGATGTATAGACTGCACAGATTCTAAACCCTATCGTAATGTCTTGGAATTGTGAAGAATTAATCACTAATGTGTCAACATACTGTTCACAAACAAAATTGCTTTGATCCATTTAGTAAGTCGTTTTCTAGAATGATTTGATTAAAGTGCCTCTCTGATTTTGAAATCGTACTGACTTTTTTTTAGCTGTTTAGTATAGAAAGAATAAATAAATAAATTATACAACCTTTTCAAGTGCAGTTGAATGACAGTTTGTTGTTGCTGAAATAGTGACCCATGACCCCGCTGATTTGGCTCGGGCAATAACACCAGCATTATTTACATATCTATGAAGGAACGACGCCTTGGTGTAATATCCTGGATTATGTACGAGTGGCACAAACCTTGAATATAATGATTTTCAAAGAAAACCGTTATGACCGCTTTGGAAGCTGTGTATTTACGTCGGTTTGAGTATGGGCATTATATTTAGAATTGTTTAAATCAGTAACGCGGGCTAAATCTTATTAGAACGGGACATATTATTATAATATGTTGGAAAACCACGGTGGTATATTCGTAGCTCATTTACATCTGGTCTATCTCATTGCATTCTCTCGTCTTCAAAACATAGGTAGAAGCGCTTTATCTGTCATCTTTGCTTACATAGATATTGAAAAAAATGTGTCGAAAATTGGCAGTCTTAAAATTTTGCTTAAGAACCAGGTTTATCGGATTCGTCGAACCCGTCTTTTACCCAAAAATGCTCCTTGATTCTTATAGGGCTTTAATAAAAGAAATCCCACAAGCCTGTAGAGATGATGCAGCGCCTTATCATACATCTGGAGCTGATATGTACGTCACTAAATGATCCCTAGTTGGCTCTGCTGCCACATACACAGCAACGAGAATTTTTCTGTTAGTCACGTTTTATATCAAGCCTGGTTCCTACATGCCAGTGCTAACATATGTGATGTTGATAAAAATTTGAAACGCTAGGTTACGGGTATAACCCAGTTCTCGAAGAGACCAAAGTCGTCAAGGATCATTATTTATTCATGATAAAACAGGTGTTAAATTTAACTTACTGAACTCCAGCTAAATGATCCTCAGATGGTGGTTCTGCAGCCACACAAACGGCAACCAGAATCCCTGTATTCATATATAATACACTACAGTTATAAATCAACGTTGGTCCATCTTGATCCGTTGCCCGTACTAATGGCGATGTAATGGATTGCTGCTATCACGGTAATTAACAATTTGCCGCTGTCAATTAAATCATGTCATAACGCCCCAATCACCTCTCTAGCCAGGCTAATCATACCAGAATTGAAGCCACTTCTCCCCATCGGCCATGTTTAGAGCATTTGGGTTGACCGGGACGCTAATACAATCTCAGTAATGTGGGCATTTGTTCAATATGACTTTGGTTGATACTATCTTAATGGTAGCTCTACGTTCATAATCATAAGATGGCGCTTTTAATAAGCGCCCGTTTAGCATTAGACCCCCGTCAGACCGGGGTTGCGTCCTTACTGCGCTTCCACTGCGACAAAGAGATGGATAGAGAACAAGCAATACCGAAAGTGATTTTTCCTACATCATTAATTCCTGTATTTCATACTGTATTGGGAGCAGCCATTTTGTTGGTCAGTTCCAGTCTGATATTCATGAAATTCGAAGCCGACAATAATTATGGTGTGACGGTACACAACCTAAAAATGTGACTTTTCGTCAAAATCGGATAAGAATTGTGACCTGTAGAGAGTCCACAACCATTGATATACCATATTTTTACACTATGGTCCGATTTTCTCGAAATTCGAACTCAGCCTTCCGTAGGTGTAACGGTGATAGAGTCAAACGTTTTTTTTTAAATCGGATAATAATTGTGACCTCCAGAGTGACCATAGGCGATTTTTCGGACAATCAGGGGCCATAATTCAGGAAGTTACGATCCGATATGCGCAAATAACGAAAGGAACCAAGATATTTGGGTTATAACCATGCATTTCAAGTTTCATCAAAATCGAATTAAAATTGTGACCTATACAGGGTCCACAACCATGATATACCATTTTTTAACAGAATTGGCGTACAAACGGCGGCCATTTTGTCTGTCAATTTTGGTCCGATTTTCCCGAAATTCAAACTCAAACCTTCCTTAAGGTGTAACGGTGATATAATCAAACGTTTTTTTTAAATCGGAAAATAATTGTGACCTCCAGAGGGACCACAAGCTAAAAAAAGGCAACTTTGCGTACAATCAGGGGCCATAATTCAGGAAGTTACGATCCGATATGCGCAAATATCGAAAGGAACCAAGACCTTTGGGTTATAACCATGCATTTCAAGTTTCATCAAAATCGGATTAAAATTGTGACCTCTACAGGGTCCACAACCATGATATACCATTTTTTAACAGTATTCGCGTACAAACGGCGGCCATTTTGGTCCGATTTTCCCGAAATTCGAAAACAACATTCCTTTCGGTGTAGCGGTAATATAATCAAACGTTTTATTAAATCGGATAATAATTGTGACCTCCAGAGGCACCACAAGCTAAAAAAAAATAGGTTGCCAGGCAACAAAACATACGCCCACACAGCAGCCAAATCGTCCGGGCAGTCAACAAGAGTTGTTGCATTTTAAGTTATCATCAGAAAATCATAATTCAAACTCACCCATAACTACGGTGTAACTGTGATATAATCAACCGTTTTTTTAAATCAGATAATAATTGTGACCTCCAGAGGGACCACAAGCTAAAAAGGGTGATTTTTCGTACAATCAGGGGCCATGATTCAGGAAGTTACGATCCGATATGGGCAAATATGCAATGGAACCAAGATCATTAGGTTATAAACATGTATTTCAAGTTTCAGCAAAATCAGTTCAAAATTGTGACCTCTATAGGGCCCACAACCTTGATATAACATATTTTTACACAATTCGCGTACAGACGGCGGCCATTTCATCCGTCAACTCTGGTCTGATTGTCGCAAAATTCAAATTCTCTCTTCATTACCATGAAACCGTGATATAATCAAACGTTTTTTTAAATCGGATAACAATTTTGACCTCCAGAGGGACCACAAGCTAACAAAAGCGATTTTTCGGACAATCAGGGGACATAATTCAGGAAGTTATGATTCGATGGGCGCAAATATCGAAAGGAACCAAGATCTTTGGGTTATAAACATGCATGTCACGTTTCATCAAAATAGGTTCAAAATTGTGACCTCTATAAGGTCCACAACCTTGATATAACATATTTTCACACCATTCGCTTACAAACGGCGGCCATTTTGTCCGTCAATTTTGGTTCGATTTTCACGAAATTCGAACTCAACCTTCATAACCATGGAACGGTGATATAATCAAACGTTTTTTTAAATCGGATAACAATTTTGACCTCCAGAGGAACCACAAGCTAAAAAGGGCGAATTTTTCGGATAATCAGGGGCCATAATTCAGGAAGTTACGATCCGATGGGCGCAAATATCGAAAGGAACCAAGATCTTTGGGTTATAAACATACATGTCAATTTTAATCAAAATCGGTTCAAAATTGTGACCTCTATAAGGTCCACAACCTTGATATAACATATTTTCACACAATTCGCGTACAAACGGCGGCCATTTTGTCTGTCAATTTCGGTCCGATTTTCACGAAATTCGAACTCAACCTTCATAACCATGGAATGGTGATATAATCAAACGGTTTTTTAAATCGGATCACAATTTTGACCTCCAGAGGGACCACAAGCTAAAAAGGGCGATTTTTCGGAGAATCAGGGGCCATAATTCAGGAAGTTACGATCCGATTGGCGCAAATATCGAAAGGAACCAAGATCTTTGGGTTATAAACATGCATTTTAAGTTTCATCCAAATCGGTTCAAATTTGATACCTCTACACTGTTCACAAGCTAAAAAACGAGATTTTTCGTACAATCAGGGGCCATAACCCATGAAGTTACGGTCCGATACATGCCAATATCGAAAGGAACCGAGATCTTAGGGTGATAAACGTATATTTTAAGTTTCATTGAAATCGGATAAAAATTGTGACCTGTAGACTGTTCACAAATTGTGACCTGTAGACGGACGGACGAACAGGGGCGACGACAATATACGTCCACATGAAAATGTGGGCGTATAAAAAGGCGATTTTGCGTATAATCAGGGGCCATAATTCAGGAAATTACTATCCGATATGCGCAAATATCGAAAGGAACCAAGATCTTTGGGTTATAACCATGAATTTCAAGGTTCATCAAAATCGAATTAAAATTGTGACCTCTACAGGGTCCACAACCTTGATATACCATTTTTTATGGCAAATTGGTTTCAAAGCGTGCCAAGATCACCATAAGCGTGGTGGAAACGCGAGATATGGTGCTGTGGTCTTCGTGGTCGCCAATAATCGCTGAGTAACGGCGTTTGTTTTGAGTATGTTCAAAGCAAACGCCAAGGTTCTGTCATATGACTTGGAAACCTGAGAGAACGTGGTGGGTCGCGAATGTCGCGAGATAAGCGTGGAAACATCTCTATGAACGTAGTACACGCGCAGTACACACGTGGCAAAGACGCTGCGAAAATAATTTGTAACATTTGCAACGGTACATTCATGGCGTCTTCACCACAACCCTCACGTGTCGGCCGCGACCCCACCAAGCGTTCTAAGTCCTTATGGCATTGTCATGGCGATGTTACGATGATTCCACCACTGTTGCGCGATTGCACCACGACCGCATGGGGCTACTACCTCTAAGCATATGGCGATGTTATGAGGTTCCCACTACGTGTATGGAGTTCTTAATACGAACATGGCGCGGTTACCAAGCTTGTATTACTCGCCTATGGCGACCATGCTTTTCATGTACGACTTGCTTTGAAAACGGGCGATGCAAAGGTCCTCTTGAAATTTCGAAAAAAAATCTAACCAGCTGATATAGTCGCCGTGATGACGCGGTGGAAACGCACGTGTAGTCCAGATAAGACGTGTGGTTGAGCGACGCGGGTTTTCGATGACCGCCATTGCCAAGCTTATAGATCTCAATAGAAACGCCATAAGCGTGGAGAGATCGTGACGAGCCCGCCGCGAGAATGTTGTGTGAACGCACAGGTCGCAGTAAAAACGCGACTTTTTTAAGTTTGTAATTTTGGGACATTTTTCCGCGTTGTGTTCACGCTTGCCGACGACCTTGTGTATTTCCAGGCCGCCGTTCGGTCTCAGAGCGCAGTGGGGTCACCACTCCGGTTTGACGGGGGCATTATCAAACAGTGCAATAAAAAGGCTGCCCATAGCCGTGTCATACATGTTGGTTGAACGTACATAAGGCCTCATTACACTTGCCTTATACGTTCAGGCACCGTCCTATGGAATCATTGTCGAAAAATGTTCGACTCCCAGGCAATTTTACCAGGCAATTATTCACTGCTAAACGGTCGCATGTCAGTCCCTATGAGCGCTTGTATAATGTAAAGGAACATTTTACCTCGCTATAGTCAGTATGTGCGACACCGGGCACACAATGCTGTTGAAAATACATCCCCTTCTGCCAAACAGCTTGGGAAAAGCCATTGGGATCTAAATATAGAGAGGCCATATAGGACGAAATTTAGGTAAGCAGGGGAAACAGAATTGGAATATTGTTTATTACGGTACTTGAGTTTCAGATTTCACAACCTGTGTGTTAAAAAAATCCTTTCAATAATCATCAATCGTTATGTCTTTGTTTTTTATTTAACAAGCCATGGTAATTTCATTGTTTTCATAACATTTTTATTCATTTTTAAATCCAAATACTGAAGTTTTCGTTTTCATATCTTAATAAATTTTCGAATTTATTATCAAATAACTATTCATCTTCCAAATGTTTATGTTTCAACTCAAACAAATTTGTTTGTTTTATATTCTAATAAATGCAGTGGCATACCTATGATAAGTGTCATCCTCGCCATTGTCCTGTTTGTTTTAACACTGCTATCTGACTATACACATCGAGATAAGAATTAGAAAACGTGGCAGGAGTTACTGCAGTTTCTTGCATGACCTAATCCCAATGATAAAAGATATCAAAAGATAGGCACCAATACCTGTAACAGTAGAACATAGAAGAATGGATGTTGACAAGGTTTTTTTTTTAGATCAGTTTTACATAAATCGGCAAAGCAGCATACTCCTCGCGGTGTTTCGATTGAATAGACCTAATCCGACTGCCAGACCCTTTGCTAACTTTTGTCCCGACCTATGACTGGTCAACAACCAATACATTACAGAACGGAAATTAAATGCAGTTTAACGTCCCACTGTTCTGTTCCAGCTGGGCTAATGAAGAAGAAATATGTCGACCGTAATATATAACGTTTCGAGTTTGTTTAAAGATTTATACCAGAAGTGTTGGCAGGTTTGCGGAAATCGTAAGCCTACACTGTCTGTGGTCAGCTACTTTCGGTGAATGAAAGATAAATATGGACCGAGGACACGTCCATGAGGAACTCCGGGACATTATATAAATAATTTAATTTAAGTTCTCGCGGGAATAGGAATTGTTGTCTGTCACTTATATAATGTTCAATCCTTCACACAATTAATCATGCCAAACTTTATGAAATATATTACCAACAGCAGTTCAAATTCCGTCGCATTTAACAAAATTACTTATTATAACAATATAATAGTTGATTTATCCTAGAATCGTTCGTTCAACCCGAGTTGATAAGTGTATAATACAGTAAGGTGTGGTGAATGAATCATGTTTGTCCCGAAATGACCTAGCTTGTCCGAGTGAGTGTTAAAGCCATTTTCTCTCTATAAACTAAGCCATACAAAATAGAACACTTAAAATGAAATAGTGAGTAGTGGTAAAAGGACTTAAATTTGAGATTTCAATGGTTGGACTATTTCCAAACTCCTGCATCTTTTAATTCTTGTATATAATTCAACAGAATTTGTATTTTCCACATATTGATACCCAAACCATAATGATTACCATCAAAACTCATCATGCCCTCAGTCATGCTATATGTATTTAATGTTGGCACACGATATTTGTGTAAAACAGAGTCTATTTCAGATATAAAATGTAGCACTGACGCCTTTCCTTGAATTGGTTTGGTGTCGGTTTTTAATATTCCCGGAGAGTGGGGAGATGCCCATAATAATTTAGGCCAATTGTTATCAGATTTTGTTTTTACTGCAGGTTCGATATACTTTTTGTCAATGATCTTTGTATTAAAGTCGTCATGGAGGCCAACACCAAACACTACCAACGATTTCGGCGTACGTTTTATAGTTTGCATCCTCTTGGTGAAGCTGGCGCCTGAACCAGAAGAGTAAAAGTAGTTAAACATAAGTTTAAACTTTCCACCACACACATCTTGTAATCGAGAATCTGATTCCAGATGGAGCCTACAAACCTTCTCTGTAAACATATACATCCCTGTACATTGATCATGGATAGCTGAAACATACAATGCACAAATACTTAATAAAATGAAATTGGGGTTAACGTCCTACTTTTCTTCACCAACCAACCAGGATTATGACAACCAGCACCTGCTACTACTCCGCATCTAATTTCAATAATCACTTGATTTTCTCGTTACGTGCAGACCATCGAGTACGTGATGGAGCTCAAGCCCCACCCCCGGTCTGCTGCACAGATAAGGGGAACCGGACTAGCAAATCCAGAGGGCCTTTCGCCTTCGCGGCCAAAACCAGGGCCTAGACAATCTCGTAAGTGAACCAGCACCGTGAGCCACGACGCTTACTGGGATGTCAGGACTTCTTATTGAATACAATATAGTATTAAAATGCTTTGCAAGTTAATGATATGGGATGTCCATGGCACCTTTACAGGTTAGAGGTGTAAATTCTCCTCTTCGGATATAACAGACTTCAGATGATTCTTCATTTTAATAGATGTGGATTTGCTAAACTTCAAACCCACTTTTATTTCATGTTTTAACCCAAGTCACGTATTTCGACTCATATCAACATTTTAATAGATGTGGATTTGCTAAACTTCAAACCCACTATTATTTCATGTTTTAACCTAAGTCACGTATTTCGACTCATATCAACATTGTTAAAGAACAGTAGGACGTTAAACCCATTTCATTGCTGTGTTCTATGTGAGCGTATCTTGAATGGCTACTGCCTTCTAATTACTAATGTTTTTATACATGCATTATGCAAGAGCTAAATATGCCTATTACAAGTCTTTCTTTAGGCCTGAAATGTTATCTCAATTATTAATTCGACATTAATTAACTTATCCACACCAAAATAAACTATCGATGTCTAGGCTAAACTTCGATGTTGGCTGGATTAGAATCCCATATGCTGCTTAACGCTCATTGATAATTAAAATTAAAAAAATAATAATCGAGACTATGCTGTTTACCTAACTGATGTTAGTAATGATGATCGATACTAGGTGGGAATTTCAACCGCTTAGTTCTCGGCTCATATTGGATCAATTCGACTGAAATTTTCAACAAATTACGTTTACACTATATAGTTTTTAATTATTATAGTGCGAACTGCCAACCCTTTATCTAATCACCCATGATGTATCTTTAATAAATAAATTACAGCAATGTTATCTTTAAAATTTCAAAACTCAAAGGAATTTGAGGTATAAGTTTCTGATTTTAATTATTATTTTTTCAAGCAAAATTTTAACCAAATTTCAAAACTTACCACTTGAAACACTTTTCGACAGAGCACCATCCAATGAATTATTTCTGAGAAACAAAAGAAATGCCGTGTAGATGTGTCGTATATATGAATCCCCGCTCAAATATAACGTAGCACCATCTAACAGTTGACAAGCTTCCATATAATTATATTTCTTAATTTTACATCTTGTATCGTAGGGTATGAAATCAGAATATTCACCATGTGGAGGTTGTCTCATGTCAAAACAATTACTACATTTACACTGTTCTATTGGTCTTGAAGAACATTTGTTATTATAACAGCATGGTGTTTTACCGTCAGGATCACACAAAGCTCTAAACCAAGATAGTGAGGGATTGAAATGGTTTGGAAAAGACACGTTCCCACAGTTTAAATCAGCCCTTTGAAGTGAACTAGGTAATCCATGCTGAGTTCTAGAATCATTCAAAAATCTCTTCATGTCTAAAGACTGTTCTTTTGTCAACGGTCCAAATTTCCAGTAACCATAAACCATTTTATCCAAAACACTTGGACACTTAGGATGATTGTCCAACTTCGAGATGAATGTGTTGTGTAATTTAGGAAACACAAGACCACCATATTTGTCTTGTGCCAATATAACTAACACACAGACAAAGCACATCAGCACAAACAACTTGATACTGTCTTTTCTTGATATTGTTGGGAGGTACATCCTGTAAGGAGAAGACGTGAAGTACAAATATTTTTATTGAACAGAGGGTGACACGTACATTTTGATTTCTTATTTATTTTAATAAGTAAGAAAACAAAATCAAAATAATACAAATCACGCATAGATATATTAAAATAGCATTATGCAAGAGCAAAATCTGCTTATTACAGGTCTTTCTTTAGGCCTGAAATGTTATCTAAATAATCAATTAATTAACATATCCAGACCATAATAAACTCTTGATGTCAAGACTAGCCTTCGATGTTCGCAGATTAAATTCTTATATGCCGTTGATAATTAAATCAATCAAGTGGGTAATCGAGACTATGCTGTTTATATTAATGATTTGAGTAATGATGATCGAGGCTATGTGAATATTTCAACGTTTTTTTCTCGTGTGGACGTATTATGTCGTCGCCCCTGTCCGTCCGTCCACAATTGTTTGTGGACTCTCTACAGGTCACAATTCTTACCCGATTTTGACGAAACTTGAAATGTAGGTTTATCCCCAAAAGATCTCGGCTGCTTTCGATATTGGCATGTATCGGATCAAAGCTTCATGGATTATGGCCACTGATTGTACGACAAATCACGTTTTTAGCTTGTGCACCCTATAGAGGTCACAATTTTGAACCGATTTTGATGAAACTTGACATGCATGTTTATAACCCAAAGATCTTGGTTCCTGTTGATATTTACGCCTATCGGAGCGTAATTTCCTGAATTATGGCCCCTGATGGCAGTGCTGACATATTTAATGAAATAGAGTCTTCAAAACAACAAGTTTCAGACTTTTCAAGCGATGATGAAGATGTGAACGAGGCAGATATTACCAGGGCTGACGACATTAATGACATATATGTACAGAAAATACTGAAGGATTCAACAACAAAATGTGGGGAAAAAAGAAGGTAAACCGTGTATACAACAGCTATCAATATTGTGCCTTGTGTGATATAAAAGTTTCCAATTTTGCACAACACATTTCAAGAAACCGTCATATTGTGGCTCATGCTAGTTGTTTGGAATTGACAGAAATTTTGGAAGAAGAAGAAGAAGATTGCATGTGTAAACGGCGAACCTTGCTTCGTGGTAAATTTAACCATAAATTTAATATGAAAACAATTAACAGTGGAAAGTGTGAACTAATCCTAGAAAGACGGCCAAAAGGTAACTTTAAAGTAGAAGATTTTGGGCCATGCCCAGACTGTTATTTATGGATGACCCACAAGCTTTTGCGAAAGCACAAGGCTAAATGTCTAGCTCAAAGTGAATTTACAAAATCATCTTCCTTAGTAACTCAATCAAAAAAAATAATAACTGGACGCATACAAACTAAACCAAGTGAAGCTCTTCTGTAAGAAGTTTTTAGTGTAATGAAAATGGACAATATAGGCAAAGTTGCTCGTGAAGATCCACTCATAGTGAAAGCCACATTGAAGCTGATGCCATTAGCGATGACAATCTTCAGAAACCTAGTAATGCCCGTAAACTTGGGTTTTATATCAAAAGAGTCATCAATTCCAAAATAGGAATTGCGATAATGACCAATAATGAGACAAGTCGAAAAGAAGCAGAAGATTTGTTGAAAACAATGGAAATATTTTGGGGAACAAGAGTCGCTAAGTTGTCAAATGTTTTGCTGGAAGAAAGGAAATACAACAAAAATCAACCACTACCCAAACCAGACGATATGGCCATATTAAACAAAAGTATTGAAGATACAATTAATAATTTGAATCTGAATGTGGAGACATTTTAAAACTTTACTTCTGTTGTTGAAGCCATCTCTGCCAAGCTTGTGGTTTATAACAGAAGAAGAGTAGGCGAACTTGAAGCAATACGGTATTGTAGCGTACCCAAGGGCTTATATTAACGTAATACGCAACCCCTTTCCGCTATCATAAAATACGGGATACCTCAATCCTGATCGGTAGACGAGGGCAAGGTGTCAGCCAAAAGGTAACACTTCCCTGAACAGAACAACACAGATATTTGGTCTAGACACTTTAATATCAATCAAGTCACATAAATTGTGAGAAGAAACAAAACAGTTATAAGGTGTAAAATAGCTAACGATTAAAATATCTGCAATATATACTATTCCAAAAAAGTAGGGGATATTTGATTTTGGGGGCATAATACTAAAATATGCAAATGACTACGAAAAACGTCACTATAGAACCTAACAGAAGAAACATTTCCAGTTACATGTGACGCCCAAACGCATCAATAGCTACCGCATGGAATGCAGGTGATGCTTGGGATCATCATGGGGATCCAACCCAAGATTTGCACGACTTTGAATGTTACAGTCATTGTGGCATTGAATTCCAGGGTGGAACATCAGTTTAATTGTTTTAGTGACCAGAAAACAAATTTTGATATGCGTCGGCTTACCCAAAATGAAAGGTTACGTGCCCTTGGCTTGCTACAGATCGGCACAACACAGGCGGTTGTGGCGCGGACGATGAATGTTTCTCAGTCTGTCATAAGCAGGCTATGGTCCAGATACCGTGATACACCATCTGTACAGGACAGACCACGCTCAGGTCGACCAAGGGCGACAACTCAAGCCCAGGATCGATTTATCCGTACCTTGGCCTTGAGAAATCGTGTCATCACAGCAAATCAGATCAGCGCTCGTCTTCAAACAGACACTGGTGTGAGAGTGGGTGGCCAGACGATTCGGAATCGACTGCATAGGGGTCACATTCGCGCCCGACGTCCTCGCGTGATCCCTTGTTTGAGAGATCATCACATTCAGGCAAGACGTCGTTGGTGTAGGGATCGTCAACACTGGGATAATCGACGCTGGAGCAATGCGATGTTTTCAGATGAGTCAAGGTTCACTGTTGATTTTTTGGACAGACGTAGGAGGGTGTGGCGTCGTCGAAACGAGCGCTTCCAAGACGTTAACGTCATCAGACATGATCGATTTGGGGGTGGTTCTGTTATGGTGTGGGGAGCCATCACTGTTGCTGGAAGAACGGCTTTACATGTTGTTGCAGGGCGTGTTACAGGCCAGTACTTGCATCTAGCCAAGATACATGTATTTCCAGGGAGAATATACCAATCTATCCTGTCATTAATTTATGGCGCAAATGATTTTTGTGCTACACATTTTGCACTGTCCTTTTGTTACCCATTTACAGCTGTGTGAACTGGAATAATTGAGAACAGTGTTCAAGTGGGGAATTGAACATTTGACCTCTAAAATGGCAATAAAATGTAATACTGAAAACAGATAACAAACTATATCTATTTCTGGTAGTGTTGACAGCTGTTGTCTGTAACTTTACTATACTGATAGGTATTATACAGTTTTCAGTAAATTTCATTATTTTGAAGTTAATCACATCCGCCTGTTAAAGATTTGTATTACCAGAGTAAATGAAATGTTGTTTAATGTACTACTTTTATGCACTTTTTATTGGCTAATGAAGACAGGCATATCCCATGCAGAGTGCAACGAGGGAAATTTTGACAGGACAGCCAGTGATAACTTGCGTACTCTTCTTCTATTTCCAAGAGATAAACAAGTGAAAAAACTTTTGTATATCCCTTCACACATATAAATATCCATAAATGTTACCATCCATTTTATTTAAGTCTTTGTCACAGCCTTTGTTTAGACAGGATAACATTGTGCTAGCAGCCGATCCTTACACTATTCAGAATATAAGAATAAATACTTATCTGCAGATAAGAATATATTCTAATATTCTGGAATATAAGAATAAATACTTATCTGCAGATAAGAATATATTCTAATATTCTGGAAAGCAATTAAGAATATATTCTAATATTCTGGAATATATTCTAATATTCTGGAAAGCAATTAAGAATATATTCTAATATTCTGGAAAGTGTGTGGAACAGTTGGTGGTAGATGTCTGTGCAGTATTTTATATCATGAATCTAAAATTAACACATCATTTTCATACACTGTCCAATTCACCATGCCCAATCCAGTGTATGTCATTTTTGTTGCATTTTCCATAATTCTATTTGTACTTGTCATCCAGTGGATGTATAATGTCATTAATCGTGGATAAGATGATTTGTTTTACTTTAGATGCTTGAGTTAACCATTTTTTCATGGTTTGTTGGGTTTTTTCTTTTTTCATGGTTTGTTGGGTTTTTTCTGTTCTTTTAACATGTTGCTGTTCAATAATTTTCAAAATAATAAAATTGGTTTTAAGCAAATCCTTGTTATTCATGCACTCCAATTTTGAAATATTGGCACCTTTGACAGGTCCAAATATGCACTGAGGATTGTTTTCAAATAATGTTTGCTGTGAGTGCAAGGGAGTGGGGTGGTGGGCACAAGAACTATGGGATTTAGAAAAAGCAAAGATAATTTTGCACTTCTAATCACATTTTATTCTTGACGCTGACTTCAAATAATTTCTTCAAGTACTTATATATCTATGAGCTCATGAAAATGTGACTAGGGAATTCCTCGGGCCTACATGTTTAAACAATGGTGTGGGGTGTGAAAAAGAAGAGTTTCTACAGAAGGCTACTTGAAAATATCAATTTGATTTAGAACTGGGGATTAAATTGGATTGATATTGTAGATTTTCACGTCTAATAGGTTTAGTTTTAAAATCTAATAACCCCATCCGTAACAACAAAATGCTGAATTATAAGCTATATTTTTACTTTGATGACTAGCAGGCAAAACATTCCCAAGGACACTTCATGATCTTTGTATAGAAGTTAGTTTCACGATTTTAAATAGATAAATTTCAACTGTATAAGGTCAACCAAACTGTTTAGTTTTCCAACTGTTCAAATTTGTGATAATGAAGTGTTTCTTATCCCTGTTGAAATGCGTTTACTTTGATTAATAAGGTCTCTTAATTTGGGAATCATGATTCAAATGCGAATTTATTTTTAACAAACCTGATAAGAGGAAAGGTCCTCTACTGATCTGCATCGCTACAGCTGATTAGTTGCATACATCTAGGCACCGTAACTATTCAGGAATAAAATGAAATGGAGTTTAACGTCCCATTTGTATGCACTGTAAGGCTAAAAAGAGACGGGCATATGACAAGTGTGTGCAATGAGGGCGAATTTTGCCAAGGCACATGGCCTACTCTTACAACCGATTTTAACTGCCGAGGTGTCTTTAACATGCTCTATCGAATGAACACAGGAGCAGGTTATCGATGGACTGGAACGCTTTGCCAGGTCAGCCCTCACCTGACAAGGGGGAACCCAGTCAAAAAAATCCACACGGTTGACCTCGACCTCGCCGGGATGCGAACCCGGGACCCCCAGCATGAGCGGCAAGCGCCCTAACCACTGGGCCACACCGGGCCCCCATTCCGGAATGAAGGTTTGAAGTGTAATGAATTGGGGACAGTTCATTCCTGAACGTTAAGGTTGCAGGCACGGTTTTCTGAGCTGGACTGCAGCCCAATACTGTTAGATATATAGGCTCAGTATTACGAACAAACGATTCCAGAACCACAATTTGAAAATGGATGCAGTCAAAGTGGAGACAATTCATAGGGTTAAATTTGGGTTGCAGCCCTGTTTGGTTGCAGACAAAATTCCTCAGAGTTACGGACATAGCCTTTTGAACTGGACTGCAGCCCAATACTGTTAGATATATAGATAGGCTCAGTATTACGAACAAACGATTCCAGAAACACTATTTGAAACTGGATGTAGCCAAAGGGAGACAATTCATTCTTTAAATAATGGGTTACTCCCGACTTTGGTTACGGACTGCAGCCTAATAGGCGTACTGTCAGATATATCGGCTCAATTATGTGAACAGATGGTAACAAATTTCAACTGATCTGAATACATGACTGTATTCCATGGAACGAGGAGAAAACTCGTTTGGTAAAATAGATGCAACTGGCAAGATTTCAGACAAATGACTGAATGTAATAGGCTTGCATGCATGTAGATGAAGATAATATTTTGCAAACAATGATTTTTTTCATTTTTTTTTATTTTTTCATAATTGCGTGTAAAGAATAAGATGTTTTTTTATTTTCACTTGATAAATGACTGACTTTGTGTACTAATACATGGATCAGTGTTTTTACTTCATTATTTTGATGCAACCCACGTTGCACTTCGAAAAAACGAACAAATGTGCACCACAAAACCTCTCTTTGTACTTTCTGCACCCCATAAGTGAAAATATGCAGAAGTCTATTGGGCTAGTACGTCCGTCCGTCCGTCCACAATTTGTTTGTGGACTCTCTACATGTCACAATTCTTACCCGATTTTGACGAAACTTGAAATATAGGTTTATCCCCAAAAGATATCGGCTGTTTTCGATATTGGCATGTATCGGATCAAAACTTCATGGATTATGGCCCTTGATTGTACGAAGAATCACGTTTTTAGCTTGTGGACCCTATAGAGGTCACAATTTTGAACCGATTTTGATGAAACTTGAAATGCATGTTTATAACCCAAAGATCTTGGTTCCTTTGATATTTGCGCCTATCGGAACGTAATATCCTGAATTATGGTCCCTGATTGTCCGAAAAATCACCTTTTTTAGCTTATGGTCCCTCTGGAGGTCACAATTATTATCCGATTTAAAAAGAAACCGTTTGATTATATCACCGTTACACCCTAAGGGCGGTTGAGTTCGAATTTCGGGGAAATCGGACCAAAATTGCCATACAAAATGGCCGCCGTTTGCATGCGAATACTGTTAAAAAATGGTATAACAAGGTTGTGGACCCTGTAGAGGTCACAATTTTAATTCGATTTTGATGAAACTTGAAATGCATGGTTATAACCCAAAGATCTTGGTTCCGTTCGGTATTTGCGCATATCGGATCGTAACTTCCTGAATTATGGCCCCTGATTGTCCGAAAAATCGCCTATGGTCTCTCTGGAGGTCACAATTATTATCCGATTTAAAAAAACGTTTTTTTTATTATTTTTATTATTATTAAATAGCGCCAGTTTCACAAACGGTGTTCAGAAGCGCTTTACAAAAGAATGAGTACAATCATATACCAGTAAAACAAAATAAAAACAATTAAAAGACTACATAAAGATGCAATATATAACAAAATAAAATAAATCTAAGTAAAAGCTTTTTTTTTTTTTTTTTTGAATAAGTAAGTTTTAAGAGCACATTTAAAAGATTGTACTGGAGAGCTGGAACGAATATCAGTATCAGAACCAGGCGGTTTTAAAACATTACACAAAAAGTAAAATTATATACCAGTGAAACAAAATAAAACAACTAAAAGGCCACAAAAAGATGCAATAGAATAAAATAATATATATCTAAGTAAAAGCTTTTTTGAATAAGTAAGTTTTAAGAGCACATTTAAAAGATTGTACTGAGGGGCTGGAGCGAATATCAATATCAGAACCAGACGGTTTCAAATCATTCCACAGGTTTCGGGCTAAAAATGATAACGATCTTTCACCATATGTAACCATTCGAGCAGATCTTGGTTTGAGACGATACATGTCATTTGAACTATGGAGACTACGAGAATTTGTTTGTTTTTCAATTAGCTGACATAAATAAGATGGGGCTATGTCATAGGCAGTTAAAAGAATCTTATATTGAATACGATATGGAATGGGTAGCCAGTGAAGTTGTTTAAGTATGGGAGTAATATGACCATACCTTTGTGTGAGGGTAATGAGTCGTGCAGCGGTGTTTTGAACTTTTTGCAATTTGTGTATTAATTTATTTGGTAAGCCTGATAAAAGTGAGTTAAAAGTACCAAGTCTTGACGTAATAAAAACATGAACAAGAGTTTTAGTTGAATCAGAGGAAAGAAATTTGCGAATTTTGCCAATATTACGGATATGAAAGTAGCAGGATTTACAAATATTGTTCACGTGATTAGACATGGTCATTTTACTATCAAAATAAGCGCCAATATTGCGAACAGAGTTAATAGGAGTAATTTCATTTCCATCAATATTAATCGAAGTGGATTCAGTTATGTATTGAGATTATGACTAGATCCAAGCAAAATAAATTCAGTTTTATCACCATTTAAGCGTTTGACTCTATCACCGTTACACCCTACGGAAGGTTGAGTTCGAATTTGGAGAAAATCGGACCATAGTGTAAAAATATGGTATATCAAATATCATGGTTGTGGACTCTCTACAGGTCACAATTCTTATCCGATTTTGACGAAAAGTCACATTTCTAGGTTGTGTACCGTCACACCATAATCATTGTCGGCTTCGAATTTCATGAATATCAGACTGGAACTGACCAACAAAATGGCTGCTCCCATTACAGTATGAAATACAGGACTTAATGATGTAGGAAAAATCACTTTCGGTATTGCTTGTTCTCTATCCATCTCTCGAAAATGTGGGCGTATCCTGCCTGGCAGTGCCAGCCTATCTTTTTTAGATTAATATGCCCTTTGGAGCCACGACCTACATAATATTGTACACTACAACATGTTAACAAGATGACTAGTCTTTAGCAGTGGGAGGAAACCGGAGTGCCGGGAGGAAACCCACGAGGTTGAGAAGGCGCCCCTATCTCCATGCCACATACGCTCACACCAGGGATCGAAACCACAGCCGCAAGCCAGAGGTGACCGGCCAGGTAAGGTCGAAGCGCGGCAGTCTGGACCACTAGGCCATCCCAACCCCCCTATATATATGGCTTAAGTAATCTATAGCTGTTTGTATTGTTACAAAGTTTTGAGCCAATCAATTAAAGAATAGCACAATTGAAAATGTCAAATAACCTTGAACAGGCATCATATAATATACTATAATTTATGCAAAGTATTATTAGGATTGTACTGCAGACATTTACACTGAAATGTAAATGATTTAGTACAATCCTCATATTTATTCATGTTTCCTCCTCTCAGCAACACTAATATATTTGTTTCCATGGAAACACAAAAAATATAAATCCCAGAAATTCCTAAATAGCAAAAGGCACAACTGCTGTAATAGGTTGGTGTGTGTACAAAGTTTCAAAAATATATCTTTAACGGTTTATGAGATATGCTCCGGAAACAAAATTATACACTAAAAATAGGTTGCCAGGCAACGAAACATACGCCCACACAGCAGCTAAATCGTCCGAGCAGTCAACAAGAGTTGTCGCATGTTAAGTTATTATCAGAAAATTATTAGAATTTGTTTGGATTTTATTAAGTTCTACCCCATGCTAAATTACCATGTAACGGTGGTATAATCAAACGATTTTTTAAATCGGATAATAATTTTGACGTCCAGGGGGACCACAAGCTAAAAAGGGTGATATTTCGGACAATCAGGGGCCATAATTCAGGAAGTTACGATCCGATGGCCGCAAATATCCAGAGGAACCACGATCTTTGGATTATCAACATACATGTCAAGTTTCATCAAAATCGGTTCAAAATTGTGACCTCTTTAGCGTCCACAACCTAAAAACATGATGTTTCGTACAATCAAGGGCCATAATCCGTAAGTTTCGATCCGATACATTCCAATATCGAAAGCAGTTGAGATCTTATGGGGATTAACCTATATTTTAAGTTTTGTCAAAATCGGATAAGAATTGTGACCTGTAGAGAGTCCACAACCTTGATATACTATATTTTTACACTATTCGCGTACAAACGGCGGCCATTTTGTCTGGCAATTATGGTCCGATTTTCTCGAAATTCGAACTAAACCTTCCGTAGGGTATCACGGTGATAGAGTCAAGCGTTTTTTTCAATCGGATAATAATTGTGACCTCCAGAGGCACCATAGGCGATTTTTCGGACAATCAGGGGCCATAATTCTGGAAGTTACGATCCTATATCCGCTAATAACAAAAGGAACCAAGATCTTTGGGTTATAACCATGCATAACCATGTTTTTAAAATCGGATAATAATTGTGACCTCCAGAGGGTCCACAAGCTAAAAAAAAAGGCGATTTTGCGTATAATCAGGGGCCATAATTCAGGAAGTTACGATCCGATATACGCAAATATCGAAAGGAACCAAGATCTTTGGGTTATAACCATGAATTTCAAGTTTCATCAAAATCGAATTAAAATTGTGACCTCTACAGGGTCCACAACCTTGATATACCATTTTTTAACAGTATTCGCGTACAAACGGCGGCCATTTTGTATGGCAATTTTGGTCCGATTTTCCCGAAATTCGAACTTAACCTTCCTTAGGGTGTATCGGTGATATAATCGAACGGTTTTTTAAATCGGATAATAATTGTGACCTCCAGAGGAACCATAAGCTAAAAAAAGGTGAATTTTCGGACAATCAGGGACCATAATTCAGGAAATTACGTTCCGATAGGCGCAAATATCGAAAGGAACCAAGATCTTTGGGTTGTAAACATGCATGTCAAGTTTCATCAAAATCAGTTCAAAATTGTGACCTCTATAGGGTCAACAAGCTAAAAACGTGAATTTTCGTACAATCAGGGGCCATAATCCATGAAGTTTTGATCCGATACATTATCGAAAGCAGCCGAGATCTTGTGGGGATAAACCTATATTTCAAGTTTCGTCAAAATCAGATAGGAATTGTGACCTGTAGAGAGTCCACAAACAAATTGTGGACGGACAGGGGCGACGAAAATGTAAGTCCACATGAAAATGTGGGCGTATAAAAAGGTGATTTTTCGGACAATCGGGGGCAATATTTCAGGAAATTAAGTTCCGATAGGCGCAAATATCGAAAGGAACCAAGATCTTTGGGTTATAAACATTCATGTCAAGTTTCATCAAAATTGGTTCAAAATTGTGACCTCTATAGGGTCCACAACCTTGATATAACATATTTTCACACTTATCGCGTACAAACGGCGGCCATTTCGCATGCCAATTTTGGTCCGATTTTCACGAAATTTGAACTCACTCTTCATTACCATGTAACGGTGATATAATCAAACGTATTGTTAAATCGGATAATAATTTTGACCTCCATAGGGACTACAAGCTAAAACGGGCGATTTTTCGGACAATCAGGGGGCATAATTCGGGAAGTGATCCGATGGGCGCAAATATCGAAAGGAACCAAGATCTTGGGGTTATAAACATGCATGTCAAGTTTCATCAAAATTGTGACCTCTATAGGGTCCACAAGCTAAAAACATGATATTTCGGACAATCAGGGGCCATAATCCATGAAGTTTCGATCCGATACATGTCAATATCGAAAGCAGCCGAGATGTTATGGGGATATACCTATATTTCAAGTTTTGTCAAAATCGGATAAGAATTGTGACCTGTAGAGAGTACACAAAAACATTGTGGACGGACGGACGGCATAATACATCCACATGAAAATGTGGGCGTATAAAAACTATGATATAGGCTTATAACACTAGTATTTAGTAAGTTATTACCGTTTTTATACGCCCACATTTTTATGTGGACGTATATTGTCGTCGCCCCTGTCCGTCCGGACGTCCGTCTGTCCACAATTTGTTTGTGGACTCTCTACAGGTCACAATTCTTATCTGATTTTGACGAAACTTGAAATATAGGTTTATCCCCATAAGATCTCGGCTGCTTTCGATATTGGCATGTATCGGATCAAAACTTCATGGATTATGGCCCCTGATTGTACGAAAAATCACGTTTTTAGCTTGTGGACCCTATACAGGTCACAATTTTGAACCGATTTTGACGAAACTTGACATGCATGTTTATAACCCAAAGATCTTGGTTCCTTTCGATATTTGCGACTATCGGAACGTAATTTCCTGAATTATGGCCCCTGATTGTCCGAAAAATCACCTTTTTATACGCCCACATTTTTATGTGGACGTATATTGTCGTCGCCCCTGTCCGTCCGGACGTCCGTCCACAATTTGTTTGTGGACTCTCTACAGGTCACAATTCTTACCCGATTTTGACGAAACTTGAAATATATGTTTATCCCCAAAAGATCTCGGCTGCTTTCGATATTGGCATGTATCGGATCAAAACTTCATGGATTATGGCCCCTGATTGTACGAAAAATCACGTTTTTAGCTTGTGGACCCTATAGAGGTCACAATTTTGAACCGATTTTCATGAAACTTGACATGCATGTTTATAACCCAAAGATCTTGGTTCCTTGCGATATTTGCGACTATCGGAACGTAATTTCCTGAATTATGGCCCCTGATTGTCCGAAAAATCACCTTTTTTAGCTTATGGTCCCTCTGGAGGTCACAATTATTATCCGATTTAAAAAAACGTTCGATTATATCACCGTTACACCCTAAGGAAGGTTGAGTTCAAATTTCGGAAAAATCGGACCAAAATTGCCATACAAAATGGCCGCCAGTTGGTACGCGAAAACTGTTAAAAAATGGTATATCAAGGTTGTGGATCCTGTAGAGGTCACAATTTTAATTCGATTTTTATGAAACTTGAAATTCATGGTTATAACCCAAGGATCTTGGTTCCTTTCGATATTTGCGCATATCGGATCGTAACTTCCTGAATTATGGCCCCTGATTATACGCAAAATCGCCTTTTTTTAGCTTGTGGTCCCTCTGGAGGTCACAATTATTATTCGGTTTAAAAAAACGTTTGATTATATCACCGTTACACCTTAAGGAAGGTTGAGTTCGAATTTCGGGAAAATCAGACCAAAATTGCCATACAAAATGGCCGCCGTTTGTACGAGAATACTGTTAAAAAATGGTATATCATGGTTGTGGACCCTGTATAGGTCACAATTTTAATTCGATTTTGATGAAACTTGAAATGCATGGTTATAACCCAAAGGTCTTGGTTCCTTTCGATATTTGCGCATATCGGATCGTAACTTCGTGAATTATGGTCCCTGATTGTCCGAAAAATCGCCTATGGCCCCTCTGGAGGTCACAATTATTATCCGATTTAAAAAAACGTTTGACTCTATCACCGTTACACCCTAAGGTAGGTTGAGTTCGAATTTCGGGAAAATCGGACCAAAATTGCCATACAAAATGGCCGCCGTTTGTACGGAAATACTGTTAAAAAATGGTATATCAAGGTTGTGAACCCTGTAGAGGTCACAATTTTAATTCGATTTTGATGAAACTTGAAATTCATGTTTATAATCCAAAGATCTTGGTTCCTTTTGATATTTGCGCATATCGGATCGTAACTTCCTGAATCATGGCCCCTGATTATACGCAAAATCGCCTTTTCTTAGCTTGTGGTCCCTCTGGAGGTCACAATTATTATCCGATTGAAAAAAACGTTTGATTATATTACCGTTACACCGTAAGGAAGGTTGAGTTCGAATTTCGGTGAAATCGGACCAAAATTGCCATACAAAATGGCCGCCGTTTGTACGCGAATACTGTTAAATTGTAACTTAATGAATTATGGCCTTTGATTGTAGGAAAAATCACTTTCGGTATTGCTTGTTCTCTGTCTATCTCTCGAACAATTATTATCTGATTTAAAAAAAAACTCTGATTATATTACTGTTGCACCGTAAGGAAGGTTCAGTTCGAATTTCGTGAAAATCGTTACCAAAATTGCCGGACGAAATGTTCGCCGTTTGTACGCGAATAGTGTAAAATTATGGTATATCATGGTTGTGGACTCTCTACAGGTCACAATTCTTATCCGATTTTGACGAAAAGTCACATTTCTAGGTTGTCGGCTTCAAATTTCATGAATATCAGACTGGAACTGACCAACAAAATGGCTGCTCCCAATACAGTATGAAATACAGGACTTAATGATGTAGGAAAAATCACTTTCGGTATTGCTTGTTCTCTATCCATCTCTCAAAAATGTGGGCGTATCCTGCCTGGCAGTGCCAGCCTATCTTTAGTGTTAAGATCGCTGAATTCGTTTAAGCACTGTTATCTCCCATATGGCAACGTGGAAAATCCGTTACATTTACAATGCTCCAACTGACTGACGTGTCTGTATTACCAATGTTATTGCATACAAATACTATAGACAGCTACGAAAATTATCCGAATTCGGAAGATGGCGGGCGTGACAAGTTGATGAAAATTACGTACATCTATTCTATATACGCGATATTCGAAGATATATAACATATAAGATATTACCTTTTATCTAAATAATCTAATCCCGTCATATTTATGGAAGACTATCGCTTTCAATATTAATAATGCCTTTTCGACTGATTATTGTAACAATGCATATTGCGGAAAATGGAAGTCTATCGCGTGCAATATTGAATAATGCCTTTTCAATTTATTATTGTAACAGCGCGTATTGACAAAATATGCACGTATATTTTATTTCAGAAATTTTATTTTTATGCAATTTAAAGAATGAATATTTTATAGATTATATTTTAAATGTATATATGTTTATTAAAGACGGCGAGATAAGAATGCAGTAAAATGCATAAATCAACCTTGACGCTGATTTGCTCTCAATAGATCTTAAGCATATTATATAATTGTATACTAAGAAAAAAAATTGTGTTGAAACAACACAAACTTGTGTTGTTTTCAACACAAGTTCGGTGTTACTATTTTATAACACAAACACAACACAGCATCCCTCATTTTGCTCTGTTTAACCTGCAAAGTTTGATAAATGAGGTAACAATAATTTTTTTTTGTTAAATTATAATTTATTCATAAAATGATATTTGGAATGTTAACAGAAAAATAATATTAATAAAATTGTGTTAAATAATGACACTCCCCCCCCCCCCCAATCACAAACTATAAAACAGATATTTAAATTTTTTTTCTTTACCCATCAACAAGTACTAAGCATGTAAAGACAGTATCCCTACCCCATACCCCTAAAATATATAATTCAAATATATTTAAATTTAGTAAGATATATACATACCAAACACTAATAAGATAAATTATCCACTAATTTGAATTACTTTCAAACAGTTAAAAGTGTTATAAGTCGAATTACAAGTGATTAGTGAGTAATCTAGAAATAACTAGCATACACAGAAAATTAACAAAAGAAAAATGACCTATTTTACAGTAGTAATAAAATGGTGTAGATCTTTTTTCTCATTAGGAAAGAAAACCCTAAACAAAATGAATATTTTGTACATATAAGGAGCAAAGCATCAAGACTGCAGGATTGAAATATAAAAATATCAGAGACAATGGCAAATATTGAATAATATGTACAAAATATTTATATACAATTACAAATCATAAGCAATGGAAAGCCACGGTGAGTATAAGGCATTGGCCGAGAAATTTCAACTGGAGTTCTAAGCATAGTTCCTCCATGTCAGTAGTGTAGGACGTGGGAAGGGACAATATATAGTTGTTTGGATAGGACAGAAAACCTCGATCTAATGTACACATTGCCGTGTATTTTAAAGAAGAGATAGAAATGAGGTTAAGCGTCCACTTGACACAAACTGGGTACAAGTCTGGATCAAAGCCACTCCCACTGTGTTCACTTTAAAGAACCCTTGACAATTGACTTATTTGACTCATTCCCAGACCTCCTGATCCAATGTGTGCCTGTTAACCATTCGACCCCCTGAGTTCCCTTTAATGAACCCTTGACAGTTGAAATATTTGATATAAGAGTAGACTGTAAGGCAGAATCTTCCTAATAACACAGAAAAGTGGGATATTAAACCTTATTTCGTTTCATAAGCAAGGAAAAGTCACCTTAATGTAGGTCAAGGTTTTTTGTAATTCTGGGTATATCTGATCTACATTTGGTTTCTGGATAATGTCTATTAAATACTTTTATGATTTCCGACCAAATTTTAAGTGATTTATATGTCACTTTACTTTCTATAGTATACAGAAATTAATAGGTGGATTAAAATCTAATTGTGTTTTCGAAGAATACTTAACATTAAAAACAAAAAATAAATATTTAAAAATTGGGTCAAATGCATTTTTTTTCCAGAATTATAAAATAAATTGATGCTTGGTTTCTCTTGTTTTTATCATTTATTAAATTCTCCTCCAAGGGTGCTTCAGCCTAAAAAATAAAAAGTGGGAAATAAGAATACTTTCTATATGGTTCATAATGTTTAAATAAACAATTTATTTTGCCACATCGAGACTTAGTTTCTATTTTGTTTCAACTTTGCGTAACACTCCTTATGTCTTGTCAAGTTACAGGCCCAGACAAATTATAATGCACAAATGAAATGGGTTAGAGTCAGAGAAAGAGAGAAATGGGGTTTAACATCCACTTGACACAAACTAGGTCATTTTGGGACCAACATACGGTTTAATTTTATTTCAATAATTCGCTTGCGCTGAGGGGTCATTAGGAGTGAGAGCAACCGGAGGACCCGCAGCTTTATGATACAGCGCGCATGTCCTAACCATCCAACCGTCTATTCACCACACCCCCTTAGAAGTCACAAAAAGGCCTTGAGATTTTGGATTGAAATTTTGCACGGTACCGCGACCCTAAGGCATACTCTTTTATCAAATTCCAATTGCCAGAGGATCTTTTACATGCATGCCAATGTGAACACAGGACCATGTTTTCTTGTTCAATCTGAACAACTAGACAAATGTCCTTGTCAGGCCCTCCATCCTGAATTTTCTATGTCAACATTGGGAGCAAACCTGCAGCCTTAAAATATGCGGGCCAGTGTCTTACCCACCTCGACTCTCCACAAATGAGACAGTCATGTATGTGTATACTTTTACTATACTAAATTGAATTTTATATTTCAAAATAATATAATGGAGGCTAATGTCACCTCCGCTCCAACCAGGCTATATTGTGCCAAACACATTTAATGGTGAGATTTCAAATTACCATAACAACAATCTTTTCTATTAGAATTGAACACTCACCCTCCAAAAACCTCATTCTTTCAGCTCTTTCTTCTCCCATATTTGTTTTTTTTTTTCTTATTTTATTATATGATGTTTTATTTGCTATGGCATCTAATATGGAAACTGAAAAATATGAAAATGGCGGAAATGGAAGACCTGTCCTACTTGATTCTAGGATATATATCATGCATGGGCCTACTTGATTCGACCAATTTAATACAAGGACATGTATATCGCACAGTTCTGTTAAGTGAACTTGAAACCCGATTTCCCCTCTCTCTTGACTGGATATTACTACTGATAGTGATATTATTAAAAAAATGTATTAAAAGAAAATAAAACTGTTACCAGTTTTTCTTTGTGGAGTAGGCCTATATGCTAACATCAATGACTGAAAAAAAAAAGAAATTAGGCCTGATATACACGTATTTCTCATTTTGCAAGAAACAAAGATGGCTGCCGGCGTGTAGCTTATAAAATGAAGAGAAATTCTTACCTGCTGGTCCCAGTTGGGGTTGTTTTTTGCAATTACAAGGTGTAGCGCCGAATAATATTAATTAAGCACGTTTCAGAAAAATTAAGACAAATTCGTTAGACTGCTGAATTACCGGGTCCGGGACGCTTTAGAAACAATCCCAAAAATTTTCTTGTCCGCCATTTTCAAATACACACTTCCGGTTTCATTGTTCTGAGTTAGTCTCTAACATCCAGAAAAATATTCTACGAACAACGTACGTTGAAGATTACGAGGTTCTAGAACAAGTCTTGGTCTGACTTGTTTGTTTTAAATTATTAGTAATATACATATAAACAATAAATCGATGCTAAATTAAATATACGGTTTTATTTTTTTTTTAAATTTTACACACCTGCGGTCTTGTATTCTGTGTGACAATTATATTTTTAAAAATATCACTCTCGGTTGACACTACTACGAAACATGGCGTCCTACAGTTAAATGTCTAACTGAATGTCGCTGATAAAATATCAAATAGAGTATAGATAACTTGGGGAACCATTGTATCAATAAATCAATGAGACAAATGTGGAAGATTAATTAAATTTGATTGGTTACTGTTTAGTTAACCAATATACTGTCCAATTTCGATTACATCAACCAATTACATTACTAAGAGTTTTACTCATTGTTCTCCAATGCACATTGAATCAATTTTGACAAACACAAGGGTACTGAAAATCACATATATATTTCTTTGATATATCAGTTTATTGGATCAATAAAAAAAAAGACATATCATCTTTACAGACAACTTAACACCAATTAACATTCAAGTCTGCCTGGCAATTGTCTGATTAATTAGTGCTCACAATCTTCCAGTGAAGAACAGCATGTAAATTTCGGGATTTGAATTAAACCTTTTATTTTATTACTTTTCTTAAACTTGTGAACTCCCGAATTCTGAATTTGTAAACAAAAAAAAAAGAGAAAGAAAAAATCGTTGGTTGACGGTAGGCCTACACAATACTTGTGTTACTGATATGAAAACACACAAGATTTTTACAAATCTATATAAGTTTGTGTTAATGCAATGCAAAACAACACAAACTTGTGTAGATTAGTTTTAACACAAGTACTTGTGTTGAGATCCAACACAAGTTTTTTTTCAGTGTACTGATATCGAAGAGCTTGAATAGATTAGTTTTAACACAAGTACTTGTGTTGAGATCCAACACAAGTTTTTTTTCAGTGTACTGATATCGAAGAGCTTGAATAGAGGGTCCTTTATTGATTATTTATCTTAAAGTAATTAAGTAAGATTAATGGTTACAGTTTAAACTTTGAAAACAATACGGCTACGATTAAACTGACGCTATATACTCAGGTTGTAACCTGACATCATGGGCGTCACACATGGAGGGGGGGGGTCGGACCCCCCCAATTGTTTTCCTGGGGGGGGGGGTCTGAATATACTTGGACCCCCCCAAAATTTGGCAAAATAAAGTGCCCGAAATCTAATAAAACACTAATTTTAGGACTAGAATAGCAGTAAAACGCGTTTGCGGCCATCAAATATTCCAAAATTTTCTTGGGAGGTCCATACAAGGTCAGCTCCGCTTCTTCGCCCTGCGAAGAAAACAAACTGGTCTCAGCCCGTAAACCTGCTTCGGGCATTTCTAGTTTTGCTTCCCTAACTTTCTAATAAAACACTAATTTCACTTTTCTTTTAATTGAATACCACGAATTTATACTGAGTTGACTATTGATTAAAACATTTTGTCTGGGGCCACTCTACTTTGTGCGACATTTTTCGGGCATCGATTATTACTTGTGAATGCAACTGCAACAGTGTGATTGGATGGTTGGAATCAGAGTGGGATTTCGGTTACAAAACCATTGGACACTTTTGGAGTTGCTCACACAGGCTAGAATAGCAGAAAACGCATATGCGGTTGTTAAATTTTCAAAATTTTCTCCGGGACGATTGATTAGTTGTTTGGAATTCTGGGCAGCCAGGTAGGCTATATTGAACCAAATTGAAGTTGCTGTATTCACAGGTTACAGACTGGAATAGCAGGAAAACGCGTTTCTGGCAGTTAAAATTCTCAAAATTTTCTCCCAACGGTCCCGTCTTCATGGGTGTAATCGATTGATTGGAATTCGAGTCAGCAAGCCACCTTAATTAGGTAATATTAGACCACTTTGAAATTGCTTTGTTCATGGGCTGAAATAGCAGGAAAAGGTGTTTGCAGCCGTCAAATATTCCAAAATTTTCTTAGGTGGGGGTAAGCCACGCTTACCTCATCTCTCAGGGAAGACCAGTGCCGCTGTCTGTAAACATGATAAACGTTGTATTGGTGTGATGTTTTAGTTTAACCCCGTAAAATATGCCAAACAATGTTTACAGAAGACTGAGACTTTAAACAAAATTTATGGGGGGACCCCCCCCCCCAATATATATTTCATGGCTACGCCCCTGCCTGACATATTAAAGGACAATATTGGTGCCAGTCGTTACATCACTGTTAATTAGCGTTCGCCCTGTTAACATCAAGCTGTGCTTAGTGGATTATTGGATTACTCTATACTGTAAGTACTGTTATATTTAATTGTCTTCTTATACTTTTGTCTTAGATAATCTTTGTTAAATTCGTCACCTGAACAACTTAAGTTCGCGGGCGGGCTAATCTTAGTTGTTCACAAGTAAGGCTTCTAACTTTCGTTCTCTTTTCGTCTCCCTCCACAGGCTCCCATCACTTTTAGATCACTTTTATTGTTTATTTTTCCTTTTTTTAATTCTCTTTGGATTTATATTTATTTTAAGTTTATTTTCTCCCCTTTTATCATCCTTTTCTACATTTTAAACCTATAATGGCAGGAAATTTTGCAAACGCTCTCATCAATTCACCAAAACAACCCCAACCACCATTACAATCCAGAGTTGTGCCCGAGTACAAGTACAGTGAAATCCCTCTATTAAGACCACGTGTGGGACTGTCTAGATGTGGTCTTAATAGTGAGTTGGTCTCATTACTGAGTGAGCATGCTTGAGACAATTTCAAAGAAAAACAGATAGTGTTAGGTAAATTATATACAGTAAAGAGTACTTTATTACTAATAACAGATGTAATGTTAAAACACATCATGAAAACATAGTAATAATTATGCATGTTATAAAGTCTTAGATCACGTTATAATTTTTAATTCATAATGCTTCCTTAATTTATCTTCATTTTTCGATTACAATCCTGCAACCACTCTTTAAACAAAAATGATGTCATCCATGATTTTTTATTATTGGTTCTCCACGTAACCGGCAGACGAGAAATGTTCAAATAATAAAAATGTCATCCATGCTTATTTATTATTGGATCTCCACTTAACCGGCAGACGAGAAATGTTCAAATTTCTACACATGTTGATATTTTGACACCAGAACAAGTTAAGCCACGAACGGAGAGCGTTTTATCAGGGAGGCCACGACAATTCACTCCTCTCTCATCCATGTTGTAGATATCCTGAGCGTCGTAACCAATGACAATGTCAAGTACGCTATCAGTCCATTCTTTCACAACGTCGTCATTTACGCTACCACTTTCAACGCACATCTTGAAAAATGAAATGTCTTTCTCTAAATGAGGCCACGATAATTCACTCCTCTCTCATCCATGTTGTAGATATCCCGAGCGTCGTAACCAATGACAAGTACGCTATCAGTCCATTCTTTCACAACGTCGTCATTTACGCTACCACTTTCAATACACATCTTGAAAAATGAAATGTTGTCTTTCTCTAAATCTGCTTTTTCACGAAGCGTAGGATGGAGATCGACACACGCTGAAACCACGCCCACCCCCTTCGATCGGCGAGCGAACGCAGAGACGTTTCCTGTCGCTGTCTCTATTTTCTTCGTATCCATCAAGAATTTCTGCCTTTCTTTTCAAAATCGTCTGTAATGGGTCTTACCAATTCCAAATTCTTTGGCCAATTGCTTTTGGCTTCTACCCTCACTTTTTTGATAAGTTCTACTTTTGCTTTCAGGCTTTACTCTACACGAGTACGCTTATTACTACGAGTTTTTTCCATTACACGGGTGAAGGTCGAATAAGAAATGATACCCTTTTGACAAAATTTAATCATACTAACAGACGAAGGCCGAATAAGAAATGATAATCTGACAAAATTTACTCGTATAAATAGTAAGAGTTTAAATCACTTATTCTGTTTAAATTAAACAAACAATGAGAAATTCCATTGTTTAAACAATGAAATCAATAAAGAAAGATTAGCGGCTCGTTAAATTGTTGCGATAAATCAGTCAACCATGACTGTTTTGATGTTGGTCGTTTGATTGACTAATCCCTGTCAGTGGTCGTTATCGCTTTGATCTCGGTCGTGACAAATCATTGAAAGGCACAAAGGTGTCGAAGGTCGGTGACGAGATCCGAATGAAATGGGGGACAGCAGCTCTCCCCGACATTAGGATCTTAGCAAACGGAAACGCCAGGCTAGGGTTCCAAAACATCGAGGACGCCCAACTAGCAACCAAAATAAAAACACCCGTTAATTTAAAGGTTGATATCTCTATGTCAGAGCACAACCAGACTGAAAGGGTCATTATATATAATATTCCAAAGGACTACTCGGACGAGGAGATCCTTAACAATCTTAAATTGGGGGGCTATAATCCCATCGCCCTTTACCAATACCCCGTCAGACAGGGGAAAAACATAAGAACAGTTCAGATCACTTTCAAAAAAGGTGATACCCCGCAGGGAATTATTTACACGTTGTACGAAAGGAGACCTGTACACCCATATATTCCAAAGGTCAAACGCTGCACAAAGTGCCAAAGACTAGGGCACCTAGAGAAATTCTGTAGGAGCGAGGATGCATGCGGCAAATGTGGGAACGGCCATAAAACAGAAGCGTGCAGAGCCACGCAGCATAAATGTGCAAATTGTAAGGGGAATCACGGGGCTGATTCACCAAAATGTCCAAAATACCTGAACACTAAATCTGTCCTCACTATGCAATATACACATAGTATCTCGCACAAAGAAGCAACAGTCCATGTTGCAAACAAGACCACCCCCCAGAAAGTGCCGGGGACAACCATTCCAAACAGAGAAGAACAATAACCAGCCACAAACGAAACAAGCAAATTCTTTACCCCCCTATTTAAAAGTGCAGTAGACTTTGTTCGTTTCTGTCATGACATTGCAAAAGTAGGAGCAGTCAAAGATGAGGAAGAACGCAGCATTGAAATAGGAAAGACTATACTCTCCCATGTTGCAAACACAACAAAAATAAACAAACTAATTAAAACCCCAAATAAAAAAAAAAATCAGGAATAACCAGTACAAATCGAAAAAAACGCAGAAACAGGTCAAACAATTATGCCCCCACCCACCACAACAAAATCAAAAGACAATAGAAGAAGCCGTAGCCACTCAAGGTCATCAGCAAAAAGATCAGTAGATACGGTTGTCAACGAAGAAGAGGAAAACTCACTCAAGCATGGAGTCAATCCCATGGTCACTGAGCAAGAGTTGATTAACCAAGATAAGCGCCGATGCAGTGTAAGTAATAATGAGTCATTGTAAACAATCAATTATCTCAAAAACAACAAATCACCCAAAATCACAATGGCGAAGCCACTCACCATATTTCAACTCAACGTGAATGGGCTGCGGTCTCGTTTGATAGAAATCCAACAATATGTCTATCAAAATAATCCAGACATATTGTGCATACAGGAGACGAGACTCACTCCCCAAAACAATGATATCAAACTAGACGGTTATACAATGTCAAGACAAGATACAATATATCCGTCTTCCATTAGCCCAGGTTAGGTGCAAAAGAGTAGGACGTTAAACCCCATTTCATTTTCAAGACAAGATAGAACAGGTCAGAAAAAGGGGGGAGGGTTGGCCATTTATGTAAAAAAACATCCCATTTGGCAGAATAACTATAAGTCAATTTAACAAAGTAGAATGAATGGCAATCAACATAGTCACAGATAACAAACAATCCTTGAGCATAGTAAATGTTTACAACCCACCAGAAACCAAAACAAAAAAATGCGATTACGATAGGATTTTTAGGCAAATTCAGGGAGACAACTTAGGTAATAGTAGTAGTCGAGACAACTTAGCTATATGTGGGGATTTCAACTGTCATCACCCGTCATGGGGTTCACCGATGGGAACGAATTGTACGAGTACATAGAAGGTAGCAACCTTCTACTACTCAACGATAATAATAGCGAACCAACTTTCGTAGGCAAACAAAGTAAAAAAGGGACCCATATAGACCTAACATTAGTCTCGACGAGACTATTTCCACATTGCAATTGGGGAATAGGAAACGATCACATAGCCACCCATACCCTGCACCGTCAACACTAAGTGTCAAGCTAGGTGGAGAATGGAAAAGGCTAATTGGAATACTTACACATATTTGTGCAATCTCTGGGATTTTGAGTCAATAAGGCATGATAACATAGATACCTTTTCGGAAAACCTCACTAAGGCCATAATAAGCTCAGCAGAGCAAGCTATTCCCCGATCAAAAGAATCAACAAGAAAATCCCCCAAACCTTGGTGGTCAGATAGATTACAAACACTAGTAAACATCAGAAAATCGGCGCTACGAAAATACAAACGTAGGTCGAACGAAGAAACTAGGTCTGATTACCTTGAAGCAAAATCCTCGACAGAGACAGAAATCCAACAGGCTAAAACAGAAAACTGGCAACAATTTTGCAATACACTTAACGATCGAACAAGTATAAAAACAGTATGGAACAAAATATCAAGCATAACAGGAAAAAAAAGTACAACAAAACATGCCTTTACTAACTTACAAGAACAACACAGCATTAAACAACATACACAAAGCAAACTTGCTAGGTCAGACATATGCAGACGGCTGTAGCAATAGCCAACACAATGAAACTTTTAGGGATAACAAAAACAAATTCTTACAAAAGCAATGTCAAATAGTCCACGAAGATGCAGATAATGAATTAGAATTCAACAGTCCTATTAGCATAGAGGAGCTGAAAAAAGCATTGTGGGCTAAATCTGACAGTGCAGAAGGGCTAGACTGTGTGAAATACTCAATGCTAAAAAACCTACCCGAGAAAGCACTGGCGTTAGTCCTAGATATCTTTAATCTCTCATGGTCAAAAGGCAAAACTCCCCAAGTCTGGAAGACTGCCTCAGTCATTCCCCTGCATAAAGACAAAAATGAAACATCGTCATATCGGCCAGTCAGCCTCACATCAACCCTGTGCAAAACATTATAAACAATAATCACAAACAGACTCCAATACCACTGCGAAAGCAACAACATCTTCACAAATCAACAGAGTGGCTACCGTTCAGACAGATCTACTGCAGACCACATCATTAGATTACAACATGATATCTCCAAAGCATTCACTGCAAAACAATACCTCTGCTCAATTTTCGTCGATTTAACTAAAGCCTTTGACCTAGTATGGGTGGGTGGTCTTTTGCACAAACTCCACAATGCAAAAATCAAAGGCCGCATGTACAAATGGATAGAGGATTTCCTCAGCGATAGGCATATCAGAGTAAAAGTAGGCAACTGTTTAAGCGAAAAATTCAAAATGGAAAACGGCACGCCACAGGGTTCCGTCATAAGCCCAATACTGTTTAACATAATGATTACTGATCTTCCTAGTTATGGGGGAAAGGACATAGAATCAGCACTGTTCGCAGACGACAGCTCGTTCTGGAAAGCTTCAAAGGATATAGGTAACATCAAAAAAAACCACTTCAATATACACTAGACCAAATCTCTAAGTGGGCAAACGACTGGGGCTTCAAAATATCAGAGGGTAAAACAGTAGCAATGTTATTCCATCCGACCGATAGCAATAGGATCATTGATTTAAAACTAAACAACACAAAAATAGAATTCAAAAAAGAGGCTAAATTTCTAGGCATGACATTCGATACAAAATTAACCTGGAAACCACATATAGATAGCATAATAAGCCGCACTTCTAAAACACTGAACATGATGAAATACATCAGAGGGACTCACTGGGGCGCAAATAGAAGCACATTAATGTTAATATACAGGTCACTCATCCGCTCGGTTATCGACTAGGGATGTCTGGCGTATGCAAATGCAGGCGAAGTTCAACTTAGCAGGCTAGACAAATTACAATCCAAAGCCATAAGACTAGGGCAGCCATAGGAACAAAAACAATAGCACTTCCACATGAAATGGGAGATCTTCCGCTTGATCTCAGGCGTGAAGAACTCTCACTCAAATACTGGGGCAAACTGCATAATCTGAAGCAACGATGCCCAACATACAACTGTCTCAACAAATTTAAACGAATAGGGTTCAGGAAAAAGACCAGACCAGTGACATTTGGGCAAATGTCAAATGACATCTTAAACAAATACAAACTAAAAGACACAATAATCGAGACAAAAACCTTCCCCGACACACCTCCTTGGCAATTGAACAATCCAATCGCTAATTCTCAACTAAGTCAAACCACTAACAAGCATAACAACCCAATAGAAGCTAGAGCACAAGCAATGGAACTTATAGATTCAAAATGGACTGACCATCTCAAAATATTCACAGACGGGTCCAAAGATTCAACGAAGGGAGCAACAGGATACGGCATCTACATACCAAAAGAAAAGCTTAAAATCAGGAGAAGGCTACCAGAACACTGTTCGGTATACACCACAGAACTGATGGCCATTGAAACCGCACTAGAATGGCTAGCTACGCAGACGCATCCAAAAACCGTTATCTTGTCGGACTCCCTGAGTTGTATCAAATCAATAGAAACAAATTCCACAAAGAACAGGCAGATTGCAATCCATCAAATCTGGGAAATCATTCAAAAAATCAACAATTGGGGGAGAGAGGTGATCCTAGCATGGAGGGATCCTCTCACGTAAACATATTAGGAAACGAACAGGCCGACAAACTAGCCAAAGAGGGTTTGTCATTAAACGAAATAGACAGTCTAGAATATAGCAGTCAGGAATTTGCAAGCATAGCAAAAGAGAAGATTAAAAATGCATGGAAAGCCCGTCTCAAACAGGAAAATACACATCGCTATCAATTAGACAGCAATCTTGTTGACAAGGTCTACATTAATCATCCTTCAATCAAAATATGCAAACTCATCACGAGGCTCAAAACAATAGAAGTAGTCAAAGATTACACTTATACACCAACCACTTCACACCTGTTAATCAACTGCAATCAGCTACAGACAAAGCGCCAACCGCTGATAAACAAACTGATAGAAAGGGGGAAAACACTTAATCTCAATTCCTTCCTTTCCCCACCACCAGAAGACAGATACTGGACCTCTCAGCTCATCTGGGATTTCATTCAGGAAGTAAGTTTAACAAAACATATATAGCAACATGCGTAAGCCAGGTGGAACGTAAAAATGTCTCCTAGAGAGAAGCGTAACCCACCTTGCAACTTAACTAATCAATGAAAAAAACACAGTGCAGGACGGTGCGCAAAAATGTCCCCTAGAGGGAAACGTCCCGTCCTGCACAAACCAATTAAAACAACGCAACCTTATTATTTATTATCAAATGTATACTTAAATAAAGATTGATTGTATATGCCTGTAATTTCATATAATGTTGGATTGTAATTACTAATGAAATTGAAATAATGAACTTATTATTTATCATCAAATAAATACTTAAATAAAGATTGATTGTACATCCATGTAATTTCTTACAATATTTTGTATTTACTAATAAAATTGAAATAAAGAACTTTTAAAAACTAATCTTACGTATACGATCAAATGAATAAATACTCTGCAAGAATGCTCTATCGAAATTTCTGCCCTATCTTTACTTAATCTGCTCTTAAGTTAATTTTAGTATATTAGTTATTTTTATTTATTTAATCTATTTAACTTATTATTAAGCTTTCATATGAAAGCTTATTGTTTCTGTTAAGATTATTATTATTTTTTTTTGTGTTTTTCCTGCAAATCGGATTTCTCAAAATCTAACCATAGGATGTTTTTGAAACTTTGACCTACCCTCCCAAAACTGGGTGGTGGCTGTTGATTAAATATATTTTCAAAACGTTTTGCGAATTCGAAATCACAGAATTTTACGAACGAAAAAACTGACAATGCATAGTCGTAACTTTGCTATTTTTTGACCAATTTTACTAATTCTTTTTTCTTTGAATACCTTGAAAAAAAATCATTTTCATCTGCAGTTTCACATTTTCGAATTTCGTCGCTGTGATTTCGAACCGGAAGTTTAGACCAATTTGACAACTTCTTTAATAGTTGTACGATTTTCATGAAATTTAGTATATTAGTAGATCTTACCGAGGTGACTTCAAAAATATAATGAGAAATTTTCTAAATTATCTCGCCTTGGTGAAATTAAGGATCAAAGTTTTAAAAAAAATCGTCGAAATATAGGTCAGAATGACCTAAAAAAATTCCGATACTCGACAAGTAATTACTGATTCCTACACAAAATATGGAGTTTGTCGATCGAACCGGAAGTGCCACCATCTTGAAACATGAAAAATCCCCAAGGCTTTTTTGCTATTTTACTTACAGACACGGGAGTTATATTTTCTGAATCCTTGAAAAATGGCCCAAAAATCGCAGGGAGCAGAATTTTGATTTAGGTCAACTGACGGTTGCCATTTTGAAGTGAATATGAAAAATAGTAGCAATTTGAAGGGCCGAGATTTTGAAACACAATAACTCTCCTTCTAATTGAGCTAGAATGTTCAATCTTGGTGTAGACGTTTACTATGTCAATGTCATGATTGAATGCAAAGATGAGCATTTCCTGCCTAGGGTAAGCAGAGATAAGCATGCTGATTTGTTGATTCTTTAGGGCACAATAACTTAGGTTATAATGAAGGGAGGGTGGTGAAAATCTTGTCAATCGAGAGTCTAATACCTAGCCTGTTGTGTGAAATCATTGTATCATTTTTTTTAAATATCAGGGGTAGCCGAAAAAAGAGATCGAAAATCCAAAAAGTCGTATTTTTACGATTTGGAGCATTTTTAAAGGTCCTTTTCTCTTAAAGTCAACATAATATTTTTGGGGAACTTCTTCTACAAAGAGTCTTATCGGTAGTCTTTTACATGAAACCATCGATCAACAGTCCAAAATATCAGGAGTAGAAGAATAAAAGGATCGAAAATTGAAAACGGCACCCTTTCATTGTTAAGCAAAACATGCAGTGTGGGTGGCTACAATCTGCACATTTAGTCATCGTATAGAGCTTATTCAACAGTATCGAATTCCAACTGCTAAGGGATCTTTTACGTGCACTCCAATGTGTACAGGGCGGGTGGGGGGGACTTTCTCGGCCAATGCAGGGATCGACCACCAGACCTCCTGGCCAACGCCTTAGCCACATAGTGTGGACACCCATCGTACATTTCATCCGTCAAATCAAAGCATTTCATTGCAATTAGACCAATAATTAATTATTCTTAATTTAAAACTTTATTTTAATATTAGTCTGGCATTATTAAATCCTAATTTTATTGGTCTTATTTAAAATTAAACTCATTTAACTATGAACAACCCTTAACGTGTCTCTTTAAAACAATTAATTACTCTAAAACAGTAGCTCAACTTTTTGACCTAAACTCATTAATTTACCATTTTGTTGTGAGCGACTTGTTATTCTTCCTATATGACATATTGCACGTGTCTGATTTCAAAGGGGGGTTGGGTGGCTGAATGGTTAGCACGCGCGCCTGTCATTGAGTTAACTAGCGTGTTTTCGAATGCCCGGTTGTACGTGACAAGGAGTAAGGTCGCCTGTCCAACCCGCCATTTTCATTTCATTTTCTCATCCGTCTCATTACAATACAGGAGGCAGACCACCATTAATTTCCCCATTGACTTCAATGTTAATTCTGGACTCTTTGCCCACCTCCAACTTATCCCCAAATTTTCGTTGGGCGAAATGCTTTTCACTATAGACAGAGGAACAAATGGCCATGTCTTTGCACTAAAATTTTTATGAGGTTGACAGCTAAAATTTTGAGATACACGAACTTGAAGAAGCATACTCAAAACATGTATCTAGTTGCCGTACATATCACCATATCCAGCCTCATAACGCCGTTATCCTTCCGCCTCAAAATCATGAATATTTACCAAAACCTAGCAGAAAATATTAATTCAAACCCTCTTAGTCCATTCTAGGCCAAAAAATCAACAAACATGGGCATGCAAAAGGGGAGAAAAGAGACAGAGAGAGAACAGCTATAAATAGACGAACTACAATTTGTAAGTACCGAGATGTAAAATTTAATGGTGGTCTGCTCCTATGTGTTTTTAAAAGTTCATATATCATCAAAATTCTTTTCTTTATAGCTTCACATTTATTTTTGCAAAATTATTTTAATACAGAATCAAAAAAAAATAATTGCAGAAGAAATGGTGACCCTTTAAAGTTATGTACTATGTACAATTAACATGTTATTGTCTGCGATATCACCTCGGTGGAAGCGGACGTTAATAAAGCTATTTCACACACACACGCCAGTCATTATCACATTTGTGATAGAACTGATTAAACACTTTCCAAATATAATATTAACACAGAGATCATCGCTACCATAGAGGAGTAATAAAGGATTCATGAATCGGAAGTGACGAACGCCAAAGGAAAACACGAGTTATTCCTCTATATAACTAACTGAAGTGACTAGTGATAACAGATGCATGGGAGAATATGTGTTCACTAATAATTCCCTCGAAGACCTAAAGTTGTTGTGTGACACTGTGAGAGAATATCTTATAATTCATAAAAAGAATTGACGACCACAAAATAAGAGAACACGGAAGAAAAACAGATTAAAAGTCCGTGCATTACCATGTTTTTATAAGGTAGGGGAGACCGGGGCACATTGAACCACCATGGATATATCCTTTATATATAATACTATACAACCCAACACTATACAGAAGTGAGATAACTTCTTAGACCCATTTCTCCATCAATAAGCCACATGCTGTCAATAATTTTCTTATGCAGTGGATTTTTCAAAAAAGCGCTTATGTTAACTTCTTAGCCTAGGAAATTCTTGTACTTAAAATAAATTCATATATGTTTTCTATATAATCCAGATAAACCGGGGTTTGATCCATATAGGAGGGCATATTGATTTTTTTTTAAAATTTTGATCATGAAACTGTGATGGGGCAGATTGAACCACTGTCAGCGGGGTACTTTGAACCATGGTTCAATGTTACCCCAGTGAATTATAGACTATATATCATTTAATAATTTGTTTAGCCTAAGAAATTCTTGTATGTGTAATCTACAATCCATATAGACAAGGGCTTGATCCATTTTGAATTTTTTAAAAATATCTTTGAAAATAAAAACAAAAGATTTAGAGTGTCAGTTTATCCAACTCTGTAGGCCAATCGTATTAATATAGGGACGATCTCTGTCTAATAATCAGTCTCTATACTATACGGGGCTGGAACTAAAAGTAGGAACAACTGGTAAAGCTCTAATAAGTTTTTGTCTCATTAAATATACGCAAAACAATTTACAAACATAAGAAGTATAAAACATCAAATATAAATGAAAATGAAATAATAATTGAAATAATAATTATGCGTTTGATATATGAAATATAAAAACTACAATTAGGCCAAATCGAAAGTGGTTTACAGATGACGTTAGAAACAGTAAAATTCAGCGTAGAAAATGTGAAAAAAGTTGGATGAAGTCTAAACTTAAAATTCATAGACAATTATATTGTAAGTCTAGGAATGATACTAATGGATTGATAAAACGCACTAAACAAAATTACATTATCGGTGAGATTTCCAAACATAAGTCTAATCCGAAGGAAGTTCAGAATATTATAAATAGTCTATTGCAAAATAGTGATGTTACCAATATTCTCCCCGAACACTCAGATAATGTTACACTTGCCGAATCTTTTTCGTGTTACTTCTCAGACAAAATAAATAAAATACGGAACGATTTACAGTCTCAAAACCAAACATCTGATATTGTTGAAACAAGCAGCTCCAACTGCACTTCATTGTCCCAATTTGAAAAGGTAACAACATGTGAAATCAAAAAAGTAGTTTTATCCAGCTCATCTGCATCTTGTGCACTAGATCCACTACCAACCCAACTAGTTAAACAGTGTATCGATGATATTATGTCCAGTTTTATCCCATATTATTAACACGTCTCTCAAAACCGGATGTTTTCCTGACAACTTAAAATCAGCATTAGTTTTTCCGTTGATCAAGAAATGTAACCTCGACACGAATGTGCTTAAAAACTATAGACCTGTATCTAACTTGTCATTTGTTTCTAAATTAATCGAGAAAATCGTTTCAGTCCGCTTTAAACAACATCTTCAGAATAACAATTTGAATGAATCTTTTCAATCAGCATATAGAACTGGCCACAGTACAGAAACAGTCCTCCTTCGAGTCTCTAACGATATTCTGTGTAAATTAGATGGTAAAAACGTTCTAGTATTGATTCTTTTAGACCTTAGTGCCGCATTTGACACCATTGACCAGAATGTGTTACTGAAAAGACTTGAAAGTCGATTTCGAATTCAAGGATGTGCATTAAGTTGGTTTGCGTCATACCTAAATAACAGAAAACAGCAAATTGTTATTTACCAAGCTAAATCAAATCCAGTTAATCTCCAGTTTATCGTGCCACAGGGATCGGTATTAGGTCCGCTTCTGTTTACAGCTTACACTACACCTTTAGGTAATATTATTAGGAACCATAATCTAGACTATCACTGCTATGCCGACGATACACAACTATATTTAGCTATCAAACCAGACTCTCAATCAAGTGATATTTCCAACCTTAAAAACTGTGTCTCAGCAATAAAAGAATGGATGGCAAACAATTTCCTGAAATTAAATGACGATAAAACTGAAGTGCTTATTATTGGATCAAATCAAAAACTAGAAAAATTGTCCATTGATAAAATTCAAGTTGGTAGTTGTGAAGTGTCTCCTGCTAATAATGTTAGAAATTTAGGTGTTTATTTCGATAGTAAATTTAACATGGGTAACCATATATCGCCAATGTGTAAATCAATAAACTTTCAACTGTATAGAATTGGCCGGATAAGAAACTTCATTGACACTGAAACCTGTAAAATGCTTGTGAATACTCTTGTTACATCTCGTTTGGACTACTGTAATTCACTGCTATATAATCTTCCTGCAAATAAGTTATCCCTCCTCCAAAAAATTCAGAACAAAGCAGCACGAATCATTACCAGAACTAAACCCACCGATCACATTACCCCTGTTCTACAAGATCTACGCTGGTTTCCTATATCACACCGTATCACCTTCAAAATACTTACACTTACTTACTCTACATTACATTCAGATAATTCGCCAGATTACCTTAAATCTCTCATCTCCCTATATACTCCATCCCGTACACTCCGATCTCAAAATAACAACTTGCTTACACCTCTATATCCTTCCACATCTTATGGTAAACGCTCTTTTTCCTATGCTTCTCCTTTTCTTTGGAATACCTTACCACTCAAAATTAAACTATCTGATAGCATTGAAAGTTTTAAACGCAATTTAAAAACACACCTTTTTGTTGACTACTATGGCTTTTAATACATGTATTCGAGTTTATTTTATTATGTTTTAGGCGATGTTTCTATTTTATCCTATATTGCTTTTAGCTATATTACTTTCTTACATGTCATATTTTATTATAAGCTTTATAACATTTTCCTTTTTTTTATCATCCATTTAATGTATATTACTTTTAGATATTTTAATTTGTTTCTTACATGTTATATTTTATTATAAGCTTTATAACATTTTCCTTTTTTTTTATCATCCATTTAATGTAATTTTATTTTTCTATGTGTGATATCCACAAAATGTTAACTGCGCCATTGAGCAGTATTTTATATTGGTAATAGGCGCATTATAAATAAATTATTATTATTGTATAGAGCGCCTAAGGGCAGCACGTGTTTTATGTTGCTCTGTGTTTTTGCTATTTATTGTTGTGAACAAGGTTTTTGATTTGTCATTTTTGGACAAGTGCTGTATCACGGTACAAGAAGCAACTTTGGCGAAAAAAATTCAGGAAAAGATTGATTCATACGGTAGCTTTGGTAACTTCTATTATTCATATTCACTATATTGTGAAATAAAATTCTACATGGACCAGGATTTACTACAGTGACATGATATACTCATCAACACAACCATTGTTCTTGTCCAGTCAATTAAAACCGAGGGGTTGTAGAGCTGTCAAGAATAAACAAAGATTAATTAAGACAGTCATTAGTGAAAGAGTTCCTTTTGTCAAGACCAACCAAGGTGTTAACTTTAACAACTTAATTGATCTGACCCCTAAGTGCTCCAACCAAGAAAGACAAAAATTCTGAAAAGTTTAGTTTATGCATATTGAATACAAGATCTGTCCGAAATAAAACCCATGAACTGAACGAATATGTTGTTGATAATGATGTGGATTTATTTATTGCAACTGAGTCTTGGATTCGCAATGAAGACACAGTTATCATCAACAAATTAGTTCCTGCCAATTTTGACTTTCTATTTGAAAATAGAAAGCATTCTAAAGGAGGTGGAATTGCCTGTCTCTTCAAAAAGTCTGTAAAAGTTTCCCGAGTAAGTACAAAAAACCTATTTTCAACTTTTGAAATACTACAATTAAACGTATTCCTTGGCAAGAATCATGTAAGAATAGTGTCAGTATATCGCCCTCCTTCAACAAATGTGGTGGATTTCCTGACAGAATTTGCTGAACTACTCAGTAATTTGAATACTGGACCTGGACATTTACTAATTCTTGGGGATTTTAATCTTCATGTTGATAAAGCCAATGATTCGAACATTAATAAGTTTTTACTATTGTTAGACGCATTTAGTTTAAAACAGCATGTGGATGTGCCAACCCATAGACATAATCATATTCTTGATCTGGTGATAACGAGAGAACATGATTCCATTATTCAGTCATGTGACGTTGTTGACCATCAGATATCTGATCACTACAGTTTATTCTGCAATCTTTCGTTTCCCAAGCCTGAACCAATAAAGAGGACAATAAGTTTCAGAAAAATAAAAAACATTCCTATTGATAAATTTAGAAGCGATATTAATAATTCATTACTTCTGAGTACCATTGCCACCAAGCCGGATACCCACCAACAAGTGGATGTTTATAACAACGTTCTTTCCGAAATACTAGAAAAAAATGCTCCACTGAAAACGAAAGAAATCGTTATTCGGCCTAATAAACAATGGTACACTGATGAAATACGTGATCATAAGGTCCAACGCAGGAAAGCAGAGAAAACATGGAGAAAAACTAATCTTGAAATTCACAGACAAATTTATAATAAGGCCCGAACTACCACTTCCAATTTAATTGCCTTGGCTAAACGATCCTTCACTAAGGACTGTCTGTTATCCAACAAACATAATCCACGTGAAGTCTACAAAATTACAGTCTGCTAAAACCAAGAGAAGCAAAGGTTCTGCCATTGGTTCAAAATGATGCTAGCCTGTCAGATCAATTTTCTGAATTTTTCCATGACAAAGTCTCCACCATTCGACAAGGACTCAGTGTAAATAAATCAACAAAGTGTAAATAAACCAACAAACATATTCATTGAGAAAAAGTTTGAAGGTCGCACACTTGAGAACTTTTGTCTAGCAACAGAAGATGAGATAAGAGAAACAATTCAGAAATCAGCCTCAAAATCATGTTCCCTCGATCCCCTGCCAACATGGATACTAAAGAAGTCTGAAATGGAGTTAATTCCAGTGATCACCCAAATCGTGAACCCCTCTTTAGTAGGCGCAGAAGTATGTGAAACGCTTAAAACAGCTCATGTGACACCCCTCATTAAAAAATCAACACTTGATCGTAATGTGCTAAAAAATTACCGACTTGTGTCGAATTTATCTTTCATATCGAAAATTATAGAAAAAATTGTCCTTAATCGTTTTAAATATCATTTGTGTGAAAACAATCTCCAAGAAAAATTTCAGTCAGCATACAAAAAACAGCACAGTACAGAATCCGCCTTACTTCGTGTTCACAATGATATTGTATGTAGCTTGGATCGGAAGAAACCGGTGTCGCTAGTTTTATTGGATTTGAGTGCGGCATTTGATACGATAGATCAATCACTCTTACTCGGGAGACTTGAAACTCGATATGGTATATCCGGAGACGCGCTGAAGTGGTTTGAGTCCTATCTGAATGGAAGACAGCAGAGTATTGTTATTTTGGTGTTCCCCAGGGATCCGTATTGGGGCCGGTTTTGTTAACAGCATACACTGCACCAATTGGAGATATCATCCATGAGATGGGTCTTGATTACCACGTCTATGCGGATGATACCCAGTTATATGTTGAACTCGATCCTCCACCAGATACCACTACATCAGAACTTGAAGCATGCATTGAACGAATTAGAATCTGGATGCACTGCAATTTTTTGAAATTGAACGATGACAAAACAGAAAATATAATAATCGGGAATAAGAAGAACATTGACATCAACCATGTGACTATTGGAAGCACAGCAATAACCCCAACCAACTGTGTCAGGAATCTTGGTGTGTTCTTTGACTCTTCCTTCGATATGAAAACCCATGTATCCATGGTGTGCAAAAAGGCGAACTTTCACTTGTATAACATTGGCAAAATTCGATCCTATATTGACCTTGATACCACTAAAATGTTAATAAATGCTTTTGTTATGTCATCCTTAGATTATTGCAATTCATTATTGTATTCTCTTCCTAAAACTCTTGTATGTCAGCTACAGAAATCCAGAATAAAGCAGCTCGAATTGTGTCTCTCACCAAATCATCTGACCATATTACACCTGTTCTAAAACAGTTACATTAGCTACCGGTTAATCAACGCATTATGTTCAAAATTAACACAATCACTTTTAATTGTTTAAATGATCCTTTGGCACCATCCTATTTATCCGATTTGATTAAGCAATATGTACCTTCTCGTTCCTTACGTTCATCTCATAAAAACCAGCTTGTATGTCCAGTACAAAAGTCATAATTTGGTGAGAGAGCTTTTGTGTACGCAGCACCAAAAGAATGGAACAAATTGCCCCCGGAAGTCCAAAATAGTCCAAACTTGGCTGTATTCAAACGACGTCTAAAAACCCTGTTTTTTACCCAAACTTTTGAACAATAATTTGAATGCTTCACTTTTTATCTGTATATTGTAACTTAACTATTACTTTGTATTACTTTGTTTATTTGTATATACATGTATGCTTTGTTTTGTTTTTCTTATTTTATAACATATCTACATTGTAAAGCGCCACGGAGCAGTCAGACTGACTGAATGTTCAGCGCTATAGAAAACGATTATTATTATTATTATTAATTAAGAAATAAAGAACTATTTACTGGAGTTATCAAAATGCTAGAAACAACAACCTGTAATAAAATACTAAATATGAAACATTATATATACAGTAATATACACATACTTAAAAGTAGGAACAACTGATAAGGCTCTAGTAAGTTTATGGTTAGTAGACAAGTTTCTTGGATTTATATATCCCGTTAAAACTATAGAAACTTGTTACCAACTCATAAACAACCTTCCCGGGTTGCTACCTACTACATGTACACTCTACACCTCAAAGTGGTTAATCCTATTAATTAAACAATTCTAATTAACTCTATTGTGTATAGGATTACGAGTCGAACATCTGACTAGATATACGTATATACATTAAAATATCGTTTTGGATGAATAAGTTGTATTTACAAAAGAGAACAATAAAACATATACCACCGACGCAAATTATATGTTCTATTGTTCACTTTTGTAAATACAACTTATTCATCCAAAACGATATTTTATATTTGATGTTTTATACTTCTTATGTTTGTAAATTGTTTTGCTTATATTTAATGAGACAAAACTTATTAGAGCCTTACCAGTTGTTCCTACCTTTAGTTCCAGCCCCGTATAGTATAGAGACTGATTATTAGACAGAGATCGTCCCTATATTAGTATAAAAGGAATTAAACTTGTTCGAAACTTGGCTGTGCCATGTATGGGCGCAATGGGTCTCCCGAACTACAGTCGCTCGTCAGCAAATCAGGCTGTCTGAATATTGAACCAACCTTTTTTTGAATCACTACAAAAGTTGAATTGATCCCACCAAACTGCCAACTTATGTGCATTTTATGGCGATTTGTAAGAGCCTAGGGAATCCAGACTCCTGCTTGTTTCGATCGTCGCACCGATGTCAAATCTGTGGATATTTGTTTTTAACTATACACTGCTGATTGTTTGCAGATTCATTAGATCACTACGAAATAAGTGAGTAGGTTTACGATCTAAATCCAGATCTATGATCCATTACGGTCAAGTGGATTAAAATATGTTTTGGGTTGTTTTGTTTTGTTTTTTTTTTTGGGGGGGGGGGAAATAAGTAAAAGATTACTTTAATTGAATCTGATACACGATAGCAACTATGATATGTCTTTGAACAATACATTAAAATAAAGAGATGTTCTAATAAAAACATTTGATATGAAATAAGGACAAACATGTATGTGAACAAAATGGTGCAATGTGCCCCGGCCTCCGAATAAAAACAAGGGGCTGTACGGAGTATTTCTATTGTTTACGTGTTCTCTTATCTTATGACAATTAATTACTTTATTGAATCGTCAGATATCCTCTTGCGGTCCCAAATAACAAATTCGGCCGTTTATCTGTCATCACTCGTCACTTACATAGAGAGATAACTCGTGTTTTCCTTTGGCGGTCGTCACTTCCGATTCATGAATCCTATATTACTCCTCTATGGTAACGATGATCTCTGTGTTAATATTATATCTGGAAAGTGTTTAATCAGTTCTATCACATATGTGATAATGACTGGCACCAATATTGTCCTTTAAGTCAAGCAAGTCTAGATCCGGTCAATCAGATTTCGTATCGCGTAATGGGCGTCTTTCGTAAATATTCTTCCACCAATCAAAAATGAGTTTAATCCAACACGTGGCATCCCTAATATCTGCCGGGACTTTTGGAAGATATAAATAATCTAGCTAAACTTTCACCATTATCTTCACTTAATAAATTACTTAGAAACGACAATATTGGATCTCTTTTATATTCAGGTAAGCCTCTATGTATATTTTAAATGTTTAAACTTTATATATATATTCTAACCATCTCACTTAGAATTATATCCTTTTATATCGGATCAATACGATTAGTAGAATCGAGTATTGTTTTAATAGATATTTCTACATCTACGTAAAATATTAATTAATAAACGGAAAAGTAAGAATTGATATGATTTATTGCTTGGTTGATTACTTAAGAATATTTTACAATATATTTATATATATATATAATATAATATATATTTAATAAAACGGAAAAGTACGTTTGTCGACGAAATACTTCTTTGTTTAAAAATGTTTCAATAATAGATAATTAGTGTCTAAAATAACTAAAAATGGTTCGCGCTAAATTAAACGGAAAAGTAAGAATTTACATGATTTATTACTTGTTTAACTTCTAGCGAATATTTTACAATATATATTTTTAATAGACGGAAAAGTACTAGATATTCGATAGATTACTTGTCTATTAAAGAATAGTGTTATTATTTGAAATAATTAGTAACTAAAAGGTACGGTATATTTTATTATCGATTAATACTTGTTGCTAAATATAGAATAAAGATTTAATAGTTATATTTTTTAATAGTTATATTTAATAAAGATTTATTAGTTACATTTAATAAAGATCGTATGTTTAATTAATTCGACATCAGTAATTTGTACCTCTTCACAAGCGAGTTAGCTCTATTGAAGTATATTACATTATAGTGAAATTATACATATATACATTATTATTATAAGCTACACCACCCTATACATTGTATTTACGTTATATTGTTATTAATGTTTGAATTTGAATAATTATGATCTTCACTTAATAAATTACTAATTGGATCTCTTTTATATTCAGATTAAAAACCACCGAAAAGCACACTTTTACATTATACGTAAATCTACAATGTACTATCGGTATTATCCCACTTTGTATTTCAATCCATAACGCGAAAAAAGACACAAGAGACAGTCGTGAGGAACGAACTAGTTAGTCAGTAATAAGCTTATTATTTGAAACTTGACAACCGCAAATATAGACCTTGTCGCGTTTCAAAAATAAAGGATTTTAATCATAATGTACACCATGACTCTGTGAACAACGCGTTCTATTGTAGATGGCATTCAAAAAAGAAAACAGGGGCAACAGTTTATTCTATTGTAAGGCAGTTTGAGCAATTAGGTGACGCCACAAGTTAAAACCCCAAGAGAACAACCAAAGAAAAAAAAAACAACACTCAAAACTCCAATAAAGAAGACTCTTTGTAACTATTTTATATATTGTCATATGATTCAAGTATAAGATATACCATTGTTAAATATTTAAGAGACAAAACACCTTAAACAAAATCTGAACTCACTTCATATCTAATGTCATGGAAAGAAGAACACTTTTAACTATATACTATTCAAAAAAAGTAGGGGATATTTGATTTTGGGGGAATAATACTAAAATATGCAAATGACTACGAAAAAAGTCACTATAGAACCTAACAGAAGAAACATTTCCAGTTACATGTGACGCCCAAACGCACCAATAGCTACCGCATGGAATGCAGGTGATGCTTGGGATCATCATGGGGGTCCAACCCAAGATTTGCACGACTCTGACTTTGAATGTTAGTCATTGTGGTATTGAATTCCAGGGTGGAAACATCAGTTTAATTGTTTTAGTGACCAGAAAACAAATTTTGATATGCGTCGGCTTACCCAAAATGAAAGGTTACGTGCCCTTGGCATGCTACAGATCGGCACAACACAGGCGGTTGTGGCGCGGACGATGAATGTTTCTCAGTCTGTCATAAGCAGGCTATGGTCCAGATACCGTGATACACAATCTGTACAGGACAGACCACGCTCAGGTCGACAACTCAAGCCCAGGATCGATTTATCCGTACCTTGGCCTTGAGAAATCGTGTCATCACAGCAAATCAGATCAGCGCTCGTCTTCAAACAGACACTGGTGTGAGAGTGAGTGGCCAGACGATTCGGAATCGACTGCATAGGGGTCACCTTCGCGCCCGACGTCCTCGCGTGATCCCTTGTTTGAGAGATCATCACATTCAGGCAAGACGTCGTTGGTGTAGGGATCGTCAACACTGGGATAATCGACGCTGGTACAATGTGATGTTTTCAGATGAGTCAAGGTTCACTGTTGATTTTTTGGACAGACGTAGGAGGGTGTGGCGTCGTCGAAATGAGCGCTTCCAAGACGTTAACGTCATCAGACATGATTGATTTGGGGGTGGTTCTGTTATGGTGTGGGGAGGCATCACTGTTGCTGGAAGAACGGCTTTACATGTTGTTGCAGGGCGTGTTACAGGCCAGTACTACCGGGACAACATCTTGGCAGTCCATGCTGTGCCGTTCGCACGACGTCATGGCCGTCGTTTCATCTTCCAGGATAACAACGCAAGATGTCACAGGGCCAGGATCGTTACAGGTTACCTCCAACAACAGAACATCACCACATTACCTTGGCCAGCACTGAGTCCCGACCTCTCCCCCATCGAGCATGTCTGGGACATGCTTGGACAGAGGTTACGTCAACGTCAACAACGTCCTGCCAATGTCCAAGAACTTGCTGCTGCGTTGCAACAGGAATGGGACAATCTGGACCAAAATGACCTTAGACGTCTCATTAGGAGTATGCCACGTCGGATCAATGCTTGTTTGGCAAACAGAGGAGGATTTACCTGTTACTGACTTTGTTGTGATGCTGTGGTAACTTTGCTGTTTGACCCCGGGTATCATTTTACCCTTATAATGGTGAGTCTGTGCCTTACTTAGTCTAACGATCATTTGGAATAAATCGATGAATGTGAACTTCATTTCATTTTGTCATTTGTTTCTTCGTCAGTTTCATTAGGTGACTTTAATAACACTTAAAAAACAATATCTTCGTGTAGGCCTACAATGGTTTAAAATTGTCAATTCCTTAGTATAAGAAGGCGTAAAGGCCTGTAGACATGCCATATGCAAAGTATTTTCGCATTGTTTTGGGGTTATGATGATTTGTAAAAAGATAAATCAATAATCTCAAACGAATAATCTCAAATGTGTTTATTAAAAACATTTATAGGCATATAATACTAGATATGCCATATGATTATGAAGGGCTGACAGCCATTTTGACCTAATCAAAATAGAAGTGTGGGATAATTATAAAGCTCAAAGTTAGAGTTATCAGTTATAACATGGTTTATAAACATTGTATTACTATTGACTATGTAGTGACCTAATGAAAATGGGTGGAGCATGTCATAAAAAACGTAAGTCTAACTTAGGTTCTTATGGCTCTAACTATCTTTTACTTGGGTTTTAATGGCTCTATACTCTCTAGAAAAGAAGGCCAATAGTTGTAATGTGCCAAAACTTAAAAGTAATGCCTTGATGTGATATGATGAAAAATTGAAATTGTACTGCTTATCGGGTAAGTTATATAAGTAAATTACAATAGAAATGGTCATAAATTATTGTTCATCTCTGATAATTTGTTCGTTTGTGCTTATAAAACGTATCTATGACAATTAATACAACTAATCACTTAGGTTACAATGGTCCCAAACAGCTTTCTATAGGCACTAGGCCCATGTTTAATACTTCTGGAGATTACAAGGCTATGTCATGCCAGCCCACTCCAAAATCCTGCAGGTTTAATATAAAATAATATAAATATTTCTACTTTTAGTATAACAATGGACAAAAGAGATACATATACAACTCTGGAAGTAGTTAAATCCATATTTGATGATAGTTCAAACACTAGTTCTGACGATGGGTCGGATCTGGATGATGTACCGGCTATTATTAATTTCCTTGGTGAGTCAGAGACTACAGAGTATACATTTCAAATCCGTACACTCTCTCAAGATGAAGTGATGTCGATGATAGATATTGATAGTAATAACTGTGAAGTGAAACTATTGCCTGAACACGAACCAGAAAACACGAATAAAGATCCAGATTATTTCCCCGATTCAGGATCTGAATCTTGTTCATCCGACGATCCAGCTCCATGCACTGACCCAGCACCCTCCACTATTCCAGTAACGTACACTACTTCAGCATCGTCCACTACTTCAGTACCCTCCACTGATCCAGCATCGTCCATTAATCCAACAGCATCCAATGACACAAAGCCACCTAAGGACAATGACGAGATTAAAATGAAGAAATCTGGTAAAAAGAGAATACCAAATCCAGAAGGTTGGCTGAAAACTAACAGGAAACGCAAAAGACACAGTGGTGAAGAATATTTCAATGTAAGGGGAAATCTGGTTATGAAGAAAGCTCTCATTCTTAGGCGATGAGGCTCATATACTATTCAAAAAAAGTAGGGGATATTTGATTTTGGGGGCATAATACTAAAATATGCAAATGACTACGAAAAAAAGTCACTATAGAACCTAACAGAAGAAACATTTCCAGTTACATGTGACGCCCAAACGCACCAATAGCTACCGCAGAATTTCTACAGCATGGAAAATCAAACTCTCCAAGATCTGTATTTATTCCGTGCCTTGACAACAAATCACCTAGAAAGCGTTCGTGTCCTATGAATTATTTTGTCAAATTGAGTGATGGAACAAGGCTTAAAATATGCAATGGATGTTTCCTGTCTGTCCATGGAATTGATTGCTCTCGCCTTCGGCGCCTTCTTAGTGGCAAGGATGGTAACTCCCCAAATTGGGACAACAGGGGTAATCACACACCGTCTACTAAAACCCCAATACATGTATTGGATAATATGAGAAAGCACATTGAATCCTTTGAAGCTAGAAAATCTCATTATTCGCCTAATGATAACCCTGATAGAAAATACCTTGCGGATAACCTAAATATTAAACGAATGTGGAGATTATTTATAAAAGATAGGGAGGCTGAAAAATTTGAACAGATGTTGAAAGGAGTAGATTATAATGGCGAGAATAAACATTGGTTGTATAAACGAATCTTCCTGACTGAGAATAACTTATTTGGTTTCCCAAGGACTGACACCTGTGGAAAGTGTGACCTTCTCCAAGCATCAATAGTCTCTGCAAAGGATGATAGAGAACGACGGGAATTAGAAGCTGAAAAGGATCGCCATCTTTCAGTTGCTAACAATGGCTATGAAGACATGAAAACTGACCGTGAATTGGCTCAAAGCAGTTGGTCGCAAAATGAACCGGGGCGAAATTTTAACATTGTGCCAGCCTGTACATACAACACCACGGGTATGTATTTGTTTGATTTTCAACAAAATCTTATGATTCCTAACTTCACTCATGGGGATATATATTACAACCGCCAGCTTATTGTGTTTAACTTTGGCATACACGATCATGTGAACAATGATGGTATAATGTGCATATATGACGAAACTGTGGCGAAAAGGGTGGTTCTGATGTTGCTTCATGCCTTTTAAAAGCCTTGAAAATACGTCAATATGATTTGCTATTCTGATTGGTGTGGAGGACAGAACAGAAACCATTACATGGTATGTTTCTTCAAGTAGCTCATACAGTTAGGAAAATATGAATCTATTCAGCACAAGATTTTGGTCAGGGGACACACTCGACTAGCGTGACTTTGGACTGATAAAACAGATGCTGAATGTCAGCCAGGTTGTTACACCAGAAGATTATAGAAATGTCATAGAAACATCCAGAATTCAACCATCCCCCTTTGAGACCATTGAAATGACTTCAGCAGATTTCTTTGATTTTCAAACACTTTCAAAGTCAAGTATATCAAACAAACCTTTCGTGATCAACATGGTGAAACAGTGAAGTTTTCTAAAGTCAGATGGTTTAGTTATGGGGCCACTGAAGAATATAACTGGGAAGATGGACTCAATTACAGTCTGTCATGAAAATGAAGTTTGGTGCAGATATACATTCGACGCTAAAGAAGAATGGAAGAAGGTGAACATTCTCAAAAGATCTGCTTTTGCAAAGGAACTGTGTCAAAAATATGCCTCACCAATTCCACTGTCCGCTTCTAAGTGGGACGATCTGGAAAAGATAATTCCATTTATTACAGACCCCGAGAAGAAAACATTCTTCTTATCTTTACCCCATGATGCAGTGCACCTGGAAAACATTCAAGATACTGCTGGTGGAGATGATGACTACTGCGATGACAGTGACTGAAATGCTGTGACTCAATCGTTATCATGTACCATAACCAACGAGAATTTATTAGTTGTTTATTTTCTCCGTTTAAAAGTATTCGTGTTTGTTTAATTTATTTCCGGTTGAAAGATTAAATATGAATGATTAAATCTACAAGTGCCGATATTCTGTGTTTTGTTGTCTTTCTTAAATTACCTTTAGAATTATGGTATTATCCAACGAATACTTTTCATTTGAGCTGCATCAGTAACATGATGTGCATATTGAGCTCAATATGAAACACCCACATGCACACAAATTCAAAGTTATATGCATGCAAAAAATGACTTGGGTTGTTTTGGCTCTGAACGGTTTTGTCAACTTAGGTTATTTTGGCTCTAACTATCACCATCAATTTCAGTTTTTTTCCTGTTTTCTGGATTAAATAAACTTTCATTTATGGTCCGACGTGTGTTTTATCGTCTTTCTTAATGTCAATCCCTTTATCAAAAATCTTAATTGATATAAGGTAAATATTAAACAAATTATGTTTTTTGGGCACTGCTGAAAAGTTGTAAAACAGGACTTGGGTTGATCTGGTTCTAAGCCCTTCATATGCAAAGTACTTACTCATATGGTTTGGGGGTTATGCTGATTTTTGAAAAATATAAACCAATAATCTCAAAGGTTTTTATTAAAAAAATTAATTATAGGCCTTTTAGAAATTAAATTTCGATATCAAAAATTGATTATTATTTATTAATGAAGACTTTCATTAAGAACACAGCGTAAATCTGGGAATTTTTATATTGGAGTCAAGGGTATTTTATGTTGGAGCAAAATCTTTTTAATTTATTGAAAAGGCTATTTGGTGTATTTGTTTTAAAATTGTTAAGTACTTTTCAAATTCGATATTAATTTACCGTCTAGATTAGTCATTTGAGTTAGAAATATCACATGTTTGTGACAATTCTCAATAGTTTCTGTTATTTTAACCTGGCAAGAGTTATAGTTATGAAGCGTTCAGGCTTACACCATACATACTCTTCAAAAAAAGAAACGCACAATCCATTTTTTATCATATTTTTATTTGAACAAGGTCGCTTTTTTGATAAATCTTACTTGTTTTTAATGCCATTATGTAAGAATAAAAGATATTCATTATTGGTTTTAAAGGTAGGGTCACTAATTGTGACTGGTCATACTTTTTTCCGAAATTTGTTTTCACTTGATTACACTTGGACACGAGAGCTTAACAACTTCGCGAGCTTTTCACATGGAACCTAAATCTAAGGCCTTTAAAATCGCTGGGTCTCGGTTTCCAAATCAGTTGCACGGGTAAACATTCAACGAACCGAGTGATGCCACATCGCCAACGCAACAACGCTATTGGTCGGTTACAAGCAAGTGAATCCCAGACGGATGTAGCCAGGTTGCTGAATGTTTCCCCGAGTACCATTTCTCGCCTTTGGGATAGGTACCAACAGCGAAGTTCAACACGTGGCCGCCTAATCTCAGGCCAAACATGAGTGACCCCATCTGCCTTTGATCGTCACTTCCGGTTACGTCATTTGTGGAAACGGTTCTCAACAGCGACCTCTATTGCAGCAACAATTCCTCGACGACGTAGAATCTAAGACCAGACAGTACGGAAACGCCTACGTGAAACCAGATTACGAGCAAACAATTTGAAATAAAATCTGTTAAAATTGCATTTTAAGTTACAATCGATCTTCGTGAAACGCGTGAAATTTAAAATTTTATTTTCATGTTAGTTAAAATCTATTTTAGTCAAATCCAAACGAATAAAGATATGTTCTCCTGGTTAGTAATCTAGTTTCATCATATTCACCGAGCAAATGCGTTCACGTCAAAGTCAAATTAGTGGTAAATATGACTTAGAATACATTAATTTGACTGGAATTTTCAATATATTCATGTATCATAATTTAGTGAGTAGACTATCATAGCAAGAACGACTAGCTTTTTATCTTAGTCTTACAATACAGGGAAAGTACCTTCGTAGTTAAGTGACTTACCATATAGACTAAAAGATGCATGTAGTTATTCTTGAGGGCAATTAAACTAATAACAATTTTACATTAGTCTCCTTAGGATATTTAGAAGGGATTTATATAAGGATTTAAATAACAACCTTCTATTATAAATACAATGCAAAAAAACAGTCTTACCTGAAACTATGAGGTTTTAGTGACGTATGATTTAAAAATATACGTATCTGAAGATGTAACATTCCACATTAAACAAAATTTTGAAAAATGTCAATCATCACGTAATTGGACTTCATGTGATTTAAAAGACTTGTTTTAATGTTGTGAACAGTCAGGTACAGTAAATATCTGAACTGAACAATATAGTGTGAATGTAAAGCTCCGCAAGGTAATTTTATCACGGGGCCTTTTTTATGTGGAGACTTATGTGATATTTCTACGTTTATATTGGTCATAATACAAATTGATAAATAATGAATTTACAGTATATATCGTTGATGTATATTGGTCACAACACAAATTGCTAAATAATGAATTTACAGTATATATCGTTGATGTTATACAAACGCGTATAATTTCACACGCCGTCTTTTTTTTTATATTACGGTGTGTGAAATTTATGTTAAGGGGTGTTGGATGGCCGAATCGATAGCGCGTGCGCGCTGTATCACAAGGTCTGCCATTGAGTCAACTGGCTGGTTTGGATTCCCTGGTTGTACGTGGCAAGGAGTAGGATCGCCTGTCCAACCGCGTGGATTTTCTCCGGTTTCCTCCCACTGCTAAAGATTCCTCGCGCAAGCGAAATATTGAAATAAAATTGAACCATGTGTTAGCCCCAAAATGACATAGTTTGAACGAGCGGGCGTTAAACCCCATTTGTCTCTCGAAATGTCACCAGGATGAAACGTTTACCATTACAACTTAGTTATAGTAATTCTTTTTTCTTTAGGATTTTTGACAAAATGATTAACATCTTACGGGACGTGATGCATGGTGTTCTGACGTGTCTGATTAGTTATAATTTTGGCCAATTCTTTTTAAAGTCATCCCATAAAGTTTTATTTTTTCAACAAAAAAAGGAACGACTTTAAGGCTACAATTTTATATTTTTAAGTTAAATCTTCAAAATGTATAAAATTAAGCCATAAAATAGATGGTATCTATAAACAGCCCTACTTTGTTAAAGAATAATCCTATAATTCACTATTGCCAGTTGAGTAATCGGTAAAAAATATCATTTCCAACTTCAAATTCAAACGTTTAAAGATAGCTATTCCATGGGGCGAATATAAAAACAAGGGAGGTAATTGTGTTATATTCCAGCGTGAATTATTTTCAAGTGTGAGAAATAATGCCTGTGATCGTATAATAGTGAGTTTGACAACCTTTTGAACAAAAAGCATAGAAATAATTATGTTTTTACTTTCTTATAAAATATGAAATTCCCGCTTTGAAATCATGCCAAGTGTTGATGACAAAGGATTAAGTAGGTAATTTGGTGATGATTTTGAAAGTTTGATCCAAATGGGTAGTAAATTTTGCCCGGTTGAAATGATTACCACTTAAACTTGGTTTAATAAGTGCAAAACTTTGAAATCAGGTCACACATTGATGGCAAACGATTAAGAAGGTGGATCATATGGTGTCTTATTTGAAAGTTTTATTAAAATCGGTTTGTGGCTAAAAAGTCAGTACAACTTTTAAAATGTAGACACGGAAAATTTCGCCCGTTTGAATTGATTACGTTGGATTTTTTAGGATTCTTGACGAAATAATTAACATCTGTTGGGAAGAGACGCCGGGTTGAGACGTTTCTCGTAAAAATAGCTCTGTCAATTTTTGAATAAGAGTCTCCATTAATTTTATTTTATATGCAGAAATTTGAAATCAGGTCAAATGTTGAAGGCACACTATTAAGTAGGCAATTTGGTGGTGTGTTTTTTTTAATAAAGTATTCGTTTAAACAATCTGCTTTGTCCTGGAACCCCATTATTCAAAACAGGCGGAACATCTCCCTTTTTAGGTTTTTGACCCTCCATAAGGAGTTGACTATATGCCACCAATCCTTTTTGCCAAAGTTTTGAATACCATTTAATTTCTGGACTAATTTTTCATAATAATTTATTCTTTTTTTGCATTTTTATACGTCCACATTCATAATGTGAACGTATTATGTCGTCGCCCCTGTCTGTGTGTGTGTATGTATGTGTGTGTCTGTGGGTCGCCTACAGGGCGCAATTGTTCATGGATTTTCTTCAAACTTTGTATACTTATTCCTTATACCCTAAGGAAGATCCCTATTGTTTTTGGTGCATACCCGACCCCCAGGGGCAGAGCCACGCCCATTTCTAGTATTTGTTTGTTTGTCGTCTACAGGCCACATTTCTTAACTTATAACCTTGAAACTTTGCATACATATTCTTTGTACCCAAAGGAACATCCCTATCGTTTGGGGTGCATGCCCAACCCCCAGGGGCAGAGCCACGCCCATTTTCTTTTCGTGTGTCTGTGTTCCCTGCAGGGCGCAATTCTTACTGAATTTTCTTCAAACTTTGTATATTTACTCTTTACACCCTAAGGATGATCCCTATCGTTTGGGGTGCATGCCCAACTCCCCGGGGCAGAGCCACGCCTATTTTCTTTTTGTTTACCCGTGTGTTGTCTACAGGGGGCAATTCTTACTGGATTTTCTTAAAACTTTGTATACTTACTCTTTACACCCAGGGGCAGAGTCACGCCCATTCCTTGTATTTATTTGTTTGTCGTCTACAAGCCACATTTCTTAACGTATCATCTTGAAACTTTGAATACTTATTCTTTGTACCATAAGGAACATCCCTATCATTTGGGGTGCATGCCCAACCCCCAGGGGCAGAGCCACGCCCATTTTCATTTTGTGTGTTGCCTACAGGTCACAATTCTTAATCGATCATATTGAAACTTATTGCTTATACCCTAAGGATGACCCCTTTTGTTTTGGGTGCATGCCCGACCCCCTGGGACAGCAACGCCCATTTCTTGTATTTGTTTGTCTGTCATCTACAGGTTGCATTTCTTAACGTATCATCTTGAAACTTTGCTACTTATTCTCGGTACCTTACGGAAGATCCCTATTGTTTTTGGCGCATGCCCGACCCCCAGGGACAGTCGCGCGCCCATTTTCATTTTGTGTGTCTGTATGTCACCTACAGGCCACAATTCTTAATCGATTGTCTTGAAAACTTTTTATACTTATTCCTTATACCCTTTGGTGCATGCCGGACCCCCTGGGACTGAGCTAAGCCCAATGTTTTTGTGTCTTGTGTTCGCCTACAGGATGCAATTCTTAACAAATCCTTTCAAAACTGTGCATACCTATTTCTTATACCCTAAGGATGACCCCTATTGTTTTTGGTGATTTCCTATCCCCCAGGGGCAGAGCCATGTCCATTTTTACTTCGTGTCTGTGTGTGTTGTCTACAGGCCATGATTTTAAATGGATCGTCTTTAAACTTGGAATATGTATTCCTTATAACCTAAGGACAACTGCATGTCCCGACTCCCAGAGGCAAGCCACGCCCAATTTTTGGGTTTGTCGTTTACATGCCGCAATTCTGAATGAATCAGTGTAATACTTTTAGAAGAATTTTTGCTCGAGAAATAAGATGGCATATTATTTCATTAATTAATATCTTTGGTTCACATATATGTAGGTGTGTACTAAAATCAACTTAGTCAATGATTGACATGGTTACATAAAAAATAGAGTTGTATAGCCATAACAAACTGGTTCTATCTTTCAACAAATTACATGTGCATAGAAGTTTACCTATTGCGTCATTTGGCTTAATTTATCCAATCATATTCTTAATTGCACAGGTTCATGGTCATGAACACGTTTGGACCTGCATGATATCCATTAGGCTATAAAACAATCTATATTATAACTTTAAGACAGACTTCGATTAGATTCCAGAGGGTTACCATCTAAGAGTCCTAGACACCGCGAGGTGTCTAGGTTGAGAATAGTTTAGTTAGTATTGACTATAATTGTAATATGTACTATATAATTGCTTGTATGTATACCTATGCTACATAAAAGGTAAAAACGAACTGTTGCATTGTTATAACTGAAGAAGACAAACGTCTTAAGAAAACATTAAGAAGAAATACACAACGTGAAGGAGAAGCAAAGACGATCCGAGATAAATCACAAGACGATCACCAGGGCTGTTTTAAAATATGTAACACAGAAGAAAGAGTATGCGTCAAACGTTGGATGTGGGGAGTGTTCCAGGCTTACTTTCCACATCTAACCAGCGACTGCATAGCACTAGCATGGTGCTACATCAGCTTTGTACTTGGCATATGTATTCTTTATAGCCCGAGGGCGTCCACTATTGATTTTGGTGAATGTCCCGATCCCCAGGGGCAGAGCAACGCCCACTTTTTGCCTTTAGCGTCTGAAAGCCACAATTCTGAATGGATTATCTTGATGTTGAGGCACGACCCTCAACGCTAAACAAACCAAACGCCTAGCCTTCTTGACAAAGTACCATATCAATCAAAGCAGGAATGTGGACGTATATTGTAGCGTTAGCGTTATGTTCTAATCAAGCTAATATAATCATTCATAATATTTCTTAATTTTTGTCAGTCGAGGTCCAAGTTTGATTTTACTGCTTTCCGGTGAATTTGGTTTTCTTTTTGCTAATTTGTCTTTTGATCTAATGGTTGCATTTTTGTTTGGAATATGTGTCCTTGCCATATTTTTAGTTCGTTTGTGAAGGCGGCACACGTCAATTTGTGGGCCGTCTGAAGGACGCAATTTTGATATTGATATTATTTATATCCTAACGATGTCGCTTTAATAAGCTAAAGCTAAAGTCTGACTTTAGTTTATGGACCCTTTAGAGGTCACAAGTTTTATCCGATTTTAAAAATCCCTTTAACATTTTATCATTACACCCAGATGATCGTGTAGTTTGAATTTTATTGAAAATCAGACTGAAACTGTCCGACAAAATGGCCGTTGCTGGATCGCAAATAGTGTAAAAGTATGTAATACCAAGGCTGTGGGCCCTTTTATGGTCGCAATATTTATCCCAGGAATTTCGATTCCTTTCGATATTGACGAAAACACATCTATTTTAAATGGACCCTGTACAAATTCGTTAACATTAGGGGGTGTGATAATAGTCGATTCCTTGGTACGGTGTTAAAAACGTGTGGAGAGGTATAAAAATTAATATTATAAAATAAAAATTCGACCTTCGACACCCCTAACCCCCATGTACATACCCCCTGAATATGGGTGCCCCTTAATGGGCCAAAATATCAGTTTTTCTGTCATTTCACCACTAATAAGTTTGTTTAAAATGCCTTTGACAGGTTTATATGTAGGTTTTATGTGAGTCTCAATATGACATTGAAAATAGCCCGCAGAAATCCAATATGGCGACCAAAATAGCGCCGCAAATATGTATTTTGTGCTTTTCGACCAAACATAGTGTTGTAATATTCGACTTCTATGTTTTTGAGGTCGTAGAATCCGAATTTGTGGTGATTTCAATCAAAGAAGGAACCACTAACAACATATTTATCATGTGGTGAAATATTCATCAATTCGAATACGGTTACATAGTATCATTATATTGGCAAAGTGAAGCTATCTCGGACTGAATTCAAATCACTCATCATTACATCTACATTACAGCTAAGATTGCTTAGGTAAACCTTCAAATTGGACCCATAAACAGATGCTGGCAACTTTTTATGGTCCTTTAATAACCTTGTTGTTTATGGTTACATTGTCACTTTGTAAAGTGCCCCTGAACATGTTATATGAAAGGGCGTACTATAATAATAATATTTTCCAGGATTATGGCTACTGATGATAATGAAAAATCACTGGTATTTCAACTCATTATTACAATACGTATTGAAAACAAACTAAGTCTAGATTTCTTGGAGGACTGGGGGTTGGATGGCCGAATAGGTAGCGTGTGCGCTGTATCATACGGCCTGCCATTGAGTCAACTGGCGTGGTTTCAAATCCCCGGTTGTACGTGGCAAGGAGTATGGTCGCCTTTCGAACCTCATGGGTTTTATCTGGGTGTCCAGGTTTTCTCCCACTGCTGAAGACCCCATACGCGCTAGCGAGTTATTGAAATAAAATTAAACCATATGTTAGTCCAGAAATGACTTAGTTTTTTGTCTAGTGGGCGTTAAACCCCATCTCTCTCTCTCTTGAAGGACTGATAAACTAATAATGACAGGGATTGTAGTGAAAACAATGATTAAGGGGAGATAATTATAATTAATGGACTGGACTGGGACTAGATATTATTTCCTATAATATGATGGACGAATGTCGTGCGATTTATAAATAGACAATTTTTCCTGAATTTTTTGGTTGACTTTTGGTCTATAATTGGAGAAAAGAGATCAAATTTGCAATTTCATAGCAGGGTAATACTGATGATAGGGGTGTAAAGTCTCTATTGGCTCGGTTGGTTCTGAAAAGTTAAGTCATTTAACACCATTTTATTGTACGGAGAAGCTGTAAGACGCATCAACACAAACACGTGGTTATTTTCATTATGGTTTCCGTGCTAGATCAACTTATGACCGCCGATTTGTTTGTTTTTGGACAAAATGGCCCTCTTCAAACATTAACCCCCCCTGGGGTGTAGGGGGTGATAAGAATATACCCTTCGTATGTCCTGCGTGTCGTAAGAGGCGACTCAAAGGATCCCTGTAATGGGGCAACGTGTTTGCCGTGTGTTGCGACCCGTGTCGGTGGAGAGTGGAATTCTGGTAATTGAGTGGGAACTTGGATTGCGAGCCCTTTCTCTGCAACACATTACTTTGGCCCATGGTTCACCTAGACGGGAGGTCAGAGTGGCCCACTCTGATCAATCGGCTTTGATCGTTTTAGCTCTGTAGAATGTACATCTCTCTTTTTTGCTTTGATGTTTTTGATACTCAGCAATCATCTACCTTTGTGTCCTGAGTACATTCTACATAGCAGCGGCTTGGGTCAATCAAGTTAGACAAGTATTTTTACTTTCTGGCTTGAGGCCACGCGCCGGATATCCGTGCTAGTCCTCCCCATCGTAGGCAGGAAAGTAACCTGGGGGACGACGAGGGGTGAATTTTAAAAAATACTTTCATGGATTCCCCAGTCCCCCCCCCCACACACACCAACAAATAAGGAACAAAATAAAAGACAGAAACGTCCTAATACAGAGGACGTTTCTAATTTATTTTTTAATTAAAAAAAAATCAAAGGCATGGCCGAGGTTTCTCTTAATTGAGAGTGCCTCTACTGATCTGTCAAAAGTTTCACCTTTCTTAATAGCCAAGGGTATAGCCGACTTGGCCGGTGAACCCAAACTATTAAAAAAACTTAAAAATGGAACATATCTATTAAAGTATCTCCACACAGGTCGTTAAATTCATGTAGAGGAGTAATTCGCTGTCGGGATCTTGAAGGCAGCAGTGAGTATGAAATGGTGGAATACCTTTCATCTCAAGGCGTCCAACATGTTAAGAGAATAAGTGTATGCCGAGGAGATAAGGTGATTGCAACTAGCACCTACATCCTCACTTTTAATCGTCCCGAATTACCGAAGACTCTCAAGGCAGGTTATTTGAATATTCCCCTTGATGCTTATATTGCTAATCCTCTTCACTGCTATAAATGCCAAAAGTTTGGACATAGCAAAACTGTCTGCCGAGGTAAGGACACCTGCGCTCGTTGTGGTCATGATGGTCCCGAGAGGGCTACCTGGCAGACTGAGTTTTGCTGTGTAAATTGCAAGGGTAAGCATTTTGCTTACTCACGCGAGTGTCCAGTATGGCAGAAAGAGAAGCAGATTCAACAGATTATGTCTGAGCAGAAGATTCCATACTTCGATGCACGGAAACAGGTAGTGCTTACTGCAGTTTTTCCCATTGCACCACAAGGGAAATCTTTCTCAAATGCAGCCAAAGCTTCTACAAAATCCATTTCCGTTCAGACAGATATAACCTGGCCTGATAAAGAGAATATGCCTAAACAATAACATCAGATCATAATAGAGAGGTATCGAGCTCCTCACAAACATGTGAGAGCTCAATAAAAATTATAAATTCTTTGCCGGGCGAGGGTCCATCTTCCTTGCCTCAAACTAAAGATGTTGGGGCCATCCCCAGCACTTCCACAAAGAATAGCAAGGAGTCACCGCCCTCGCCTTCCCTTGAAGCTATCACTCTTGATTCCAGTTCTACTGGGTCAAGCTCGCAGCCAAAGGGTATTCCACCCACACAAAAAGTTCTTTCTAAAAAGGAAAAGAAATTAGCAAAGATCCGTGAGAGAGAGAAAAGGGGTTCACAAAACCCTATCGCTCTCTATAATAGATATGGGGATGATCTGATGGACGGTGTTGTACCACAGGTCCATAAGGACCCCCTCGGCAAACCGTCAACAATTAACTATCCCTGACAATGGTCAATTCCATTATTCAATAGAATTATCGTGGTTTAAAACCAAATTTTAATGAAGTCCAACTTTTAATTCAAAAATATAATCCTTTAGCTATTTGTTTACAGGAAACCTTTTTGAGGAATTCTGACACTTTGTCTTTTAGACATTTTGTCGGTTACCATCATCATTCAGTTGGTGGTGGTAGAGCTCATGGGGGTGTTTCTATTATTCTTAATGAAGATATCCCCCAGAGTAAAGTCACGCTCAACTCTCCTTTACAGGCAGTTGTAGTCAGAGTGACTTTGCATGTTCCTATAACACTCTGCTCTGTATATTTTCCACCATGTTTACATCTTAATCCCAGAGATCTTGATGACCTTGTTGCACAACTTCCTCTCCCGTTTATTATTACGGGAGATTTCAATGGTCATCATTCCCTCTGGGGTAGTCCAGATGACAACTACAGAAGTAACCAAATAGCGGACTTCATTAACATTAATAATTTGTGTTTATTAAATGATGACTCGCCTACTTAGCTACATCCTGCCACAGCTTCTTTTTCTTCCCTGGATCTCACCATTTGCTCTCCGGTCCTGTTTCGGGATTTTACATGGAGTGGTAGTGACCACTTTCCTATCTTAGTTGATAATAATGGTCCCTCTCCGGTCGAAAGACCCCAGAGGTGGAAGTTGCACAAGGCTGATTGGGCTCTGTTTGAATCTTTGTGTCTCTTTTCTTTTGATACAAAGGAGTTAGAGGATGAGCCAATGGCCTTATTCACTTCAATTCAAGATGTAGCTGAGCAGGCGATTCCAAAAACCACGACTGAACCAAAACGTTTCAATAAACCATGGTTTAACGATGATTGCAAATCCGATCTTAAAGAGCGTGATCGTATCCTGAGACGATTAAAGAACCATCCTTCCATGGAGAATATTGCGGCATTCCAAATGGTCCGGACGAAGGCCCGTAGAACCATACGTCAAGCATAGAAATCTTCATGGCAGGATTATGTCTCCAGGATCAATTCCCGTACCACATCTAAGTAGGTATGGGATAGGATTCGTAGGATTAAAGGTAAAAGTAGTGCATTATCAGTTAACCATCTCAATGTTGATAATACCACCTTAACAACATTTCCTGATATTGCTAATTCTCTAGCCAGTACTTTTTCATTCAATTCATCATCCAATTTCTCCTCTGATGCCTTTCGAGGCATTAGACAACAACAGGAGAAAAGCCGACTTAATTTCAAGTCCCGCACTGATGAATGTTATAATGATACCCTTTCCGTTGCAGAGCTTCGAGATTCGCTAAAGCGAGCTCGTGATACTGAAACTGGTCCAGATGAAATACACTACCAGATTTTAAAACATTTACCTTTTCCAACACTCCTCATCTTACTGGATCTTTTTAACCGGATTTGGGTTGATGGGAATTTCCCTCCTTCGTGGCATGAAGCCACAATCATTCCCATCCCTAAACTGGGTAAAGATCATACGAATCCTACCAATTATCGTCCGATTGCTTTAACTAGCTGTATTTGCAAAACCATGGAGAGATTGATCAATCGAAGGCTTGTTTGGTACCTTGAGTCCAACAACCTCATTACAGACCTCCAATGTGGATTTCGGTCCCAAAGGAGCACTCTTGGTCATCTCGTCAGATTTGAAACGTTCATCAGGGACGCTTTCATCCAGAAGCAACATTTAGTTGCAATATTTTTCGATCTGGAGAAAGCTTATGATACAACATGGTATCATGCGCGACCTCCATAACCTCGGCCTGCGAGGTCGCTTACCTGTCTTCATTAAAAATTTCCTGGAAGATAGGTCATTTAAGGTACGACTGGGATCAATATTCTCTGATCCATTTCCTCAGGAAATGGGGGTTCCACAGGGAAGCATTTTATCTCCTACTATTTTTGCCATAAACATTAGCACGATCCCAGCGTGCCTTAAACCAGGTACAATCGGCGCTCTTTATGTTGATGACTTTCGGATGTGCTATGGTTCGACACACATGCGGATAATCGAACGGAAGTTGCAGCTTTGTTTGAATTCACTTCAACAATGGGCAACCGAATATGGATTTCGTTTTTCGAAATCCACGACTGTCTGCATGCATTTCTGTCAGAAACGAGGTTTGCATCCAGATGCGGAACTTTTCTTGGATGGCAACCGCCTTCCAGTTGTGGATGAAACCAAATTTCTGGAGCTAATATTTGATAAGAAATGTCTGAAAGCCCTCAACATATTGAGAGTCTTGTCAAATACTGACTGGGGAGCAGACCGAAAGGTCTTGCTTCGATTATATCGAGCATTAATTCGATCAAAACTCGATTATGGGTGTATTGTGTATGGGTCTGCCCGCGAGTCTTATCTCAAAGAGCTCGACACCATACACAACCAAGGACTTAGAATCAGTTTAGGAGCATTTCGTGCATCTCCAGTGGACAGTTTATACGTCGAGGCACACGAGCCCTCATTGCACAACAGACGTGATAAACTGGCCCTGCAGTATGCTACGAAAATTGCATCACTTCTCAATCATATTTCATTTAACGCCATATTTAGACCTCTTCATGAGCATTTGTATCTGGTAAAGACGAATGTTGTTCCATCATTCGGTATTCGCATACAACCCCTTTTATCTGAGGCTGGTATCAGCCTTGACAGTGTTGCGAATACCCTGTCTTTAGGACTCCCCCGTGGGCTATCTCTCCCCCAAAGATCGATTTCGATCTTGCTCAACATAAAAAGAGAGATACTAGCTCTACGGTGTTCCAATCTCTCTAAGTCTAAGTATGGTGATTATGCTCCTACATACACAGATGGTTCTAAGGGTGGTGATCGGGTAGCTTCGGCTACCGTGACGCCATCTGAGACCATTTCTGTGTGTCTCCCACCTGCTGCTTCCATATTTACAGCTGAACTCTAGGCCATTCTTCAGGCCTTGGAGTTCATTCAGTCCTCTTCAGCTTTAAAGCATATCATCTTTACTGATTCTCTGTCCTCGATTCAAGCAATTAACAACGCCCATTAGTAGCAGATGTTTATCGTCTGCTACTATCGTACGAGCTCAGCAGCAAAGACGTCGTCTTCTGCTGGCTCCCCAGTCACGTCGATATAAGGGGGAATGATCTAGCAGATTTTGCTGCCAAAGCTGCTTTAGATCTTCCCCAATCACACTTTTTAATTCCTTATAAAGATTTTAAATCTTCAATAAATCATTTCATATATGGCCGTTGGCAACGGTCTTGGGATCTTGCAGACACAAATAAACTTCATCACATCAAGCCTCTCTTAAAAGACTGGCCAAGCTCCTATCATATTAATAGGAGAGATGAAGCTGTTTTGTGTCGCTGTCGTATAGGTCATACTTTTTTAACACACATTTTCATCTTGAAACGAGAGCCCCAACCAGAATGTGAACACTGTCATGTTCCTTTGACAGTTAAACACATTTTGATTGAGTGCAAGCATCTCAAACATACAAGATCAAGATACTACCGTTGTCAGTCACTACATCATTTCTTTGCCCAACCTGGGTTATATTGCGAAATGCTAAAGACAGGATTTTATTATAAATTTTAATGTGTATATATATATATATCTAGTATTTTAGTAATTTAAATTTGTATATGCAAAAAAGATTGTTTTTTATTTTTAAATTTGATATATTGTGATATTGTTTTTATTTATGCATATGTAAAATTTTGTGATATTTAGCTTGTCTCGTATATTTCATCATGTTTGGCGCAACATATCCCGGTTGGAGCAGATGTGCCATAAAACAACATTTCATTCATTCATTCATTCAAACATTAACACGGATCAGTTGTAACCGAATTTAACCTGTATAGACGAATGTAGGACAAGATTTGTTGGTTTAGAATTAGGTAAGTAAGGAAACTGATCGGCAGTGAACATTCGCTTGGTCGCTACAATTACTGAGAGGGGTGACGCCGGGGCGAGTTAAATAGCTCTCAATATTTTGTAAAAAATAAATTCTAAATCTATTTTGCAAATTAAATTCTAAAAAAAAGTATTACTGGATTACCTATTTAGTGTAAATGGGTAATTATAATAGTCCTGGACGGCGTAAAATGAGAAGAGGGCACCATTCTACCCAGACCAGTTTATGCTACACTACGTCCGATGTAAACAATGCACGTGTCATTCCATTAATAGCCAGTTATCTTCTCCAGATTCAAATGAAGACATTCACATTATCCCTTGTAAGATGTTTAATCCCATGCCATTTTATTTGTGATGGAAATCTAAATACTATTCACTGAGTTACCGGCCCTTGCCGTAAGAGGGAAGTGTCCCAACTGTTAGTTTGTCTGAAACACTTGAGTCGTCAAGTCAAGTTCACGATCTGCTTTAAAATTTCACAAACAGCTTTGAACGGGAAAGTAAACCCTTTTGCAAATAAATTTATATAGACGTTTTGAGGAAATGGTTCACCCCCGAAGAAGTTGACCAATATCGTCTCTGATGTAAATATCGAAACTTTGAACGTAATACATGTAGATCGACAATGGTTTGCGACTAACAAAAATTTTGGTGATGAACAGGCCAGAGAAAACCTTTGATATAGAAGCTAGAATGGGGGATAATCTAACATTAGTTGTCGCGACTATTAAAATGTTAGACAATAAGATCTGAATGTGAATCTAGAAGGTATAGTAATAGCATATTATACGTAACATCAGTATTTGAACGAAGAAGCTGATATGGGTCACGCGCGTGTGTCAACGCCATACGACACACCTGTGCTTGCCTACTCCATGATCAAACACGATAGCAGATGGCTTCCATCTTGTTTACTGACGGTACTACTTATTTTAAGACAGACTCGGCTTTCCAATATATAATATCTACGTCATTGGGGATTTCCAATTTATACTCACTGGTTGCTATGACCCGCTATGGCGTTGTCTAGAAACGCGCGTGCTCGCGTTAGTTTAAAATTTTTGCTATACGTTTAACATGGACTATTTGATGTAATTTGCCTGATTTGATTTGGCCCCATTTCCATAAATTTAGGTTGTTTTTTAGAAATTTTTAGCAAATGTTAATCTTAGGTGTTTTTTAATTCTAGCCGAAGTAAATTTTTTTACAATTTATAGCGAGTTAAGTTATCGTCTCTAAGAGGCGGGCGTAGTATTTTAAATGGCGGCCATTTGCCATCATGTGTATTCTTGAAGTAGGTACACATGATGTAATCGTATGTGTCAACGCTTGACTTGTGTTTAACAGTGGCTAACTGGTAAGGATGTTTTGCCAACTTTAACACGGTAATAAATGCCTGTTTGTCTTTATTTATTATTTGGGGGGAGCCTGTTCGGCTTTGTTGTTCTGCAATATAATTATTACATGGAACATCCACTGTGTCGACAAAGTAGTAAAGTGAGTGTTTTCTATAATAACTTATGTGAGCTATGTTCAACCTTGTTGTTCCGCGATCTAACATGGAACACAAAATAAGGTTGTCTTTATTTATTTCAACTGTGTCGGCAAGTAGCAAAGCGAATGTTTTTTTTTCTTTAAAAGGCTCAGCCTTGTTGTTCCGCAATCTAACATGGGACATACACTAAGGTTGATTTAATTTATTTCTGATGTGTCGGCAAGTGTTACGTGAATGTTCAGCCTTGTTGTTCCGCAATCTAATATGGAACATACACTATAGGGCTGACATATTTTTTTAGTATATAAGAGGGTGTGTAGAAGCAAAAATAAGAGGCTTACCTGTGTGGAAGCAAATAGTAATGCGAATGGGTTTTTTTTTAATAATTTTGAAACCTGTCCAGCCTTGTTGTTTCGCAATCTAACATGGAACATACACTAAGGTTGACCTATTTCTGAGTATATAAGAGGGTGTGAGGAAGCAAAGTTAAGGGGCTGACCTGTGTGGAAGCAAAGTTAAGGGGCTTACCTGTGTGGAAGCAAATAATAATGCGAATGTTTTCTTTAATAATTTTGGAACCTGCCCAGCCTTGTTGTTCCGCAATCTAAAATGGGACATACACTAAGGCCGTTTTAAATTATTTCTGCTGTGTCGGCAAGTAGTACCGTGATTGTTTTTTTTTTCATTAATAATTTTAAGGGAGACTGTTCATCTTTGTTATTCCACAATCTAACCTGGAACATACGCTAAGGGCAACATTTTTGAGTATATACGGGTCTTACCTGTGCGCAAGCAAAGTTAAGGGGTTTATCTGTGTATAAGAAAATTAAGGGGGCTTGCCTGTGTGGAAGAAAATTAAAGGGGGCTTACCTGCGTGGGAGCATAGTTTAGATGGAAGCAAATTAAAGTGGACTTACATGTGTTGGAGCATAGTTTAGATGGAAGCCAATTAAAGGAGGCTTGCCTGTGTGGAAGCAAATTAAGGTGCTTACCTGTGTTGGAAGCAAAGTAAGAGGCTTGCCTTTCTGGAAGCAATTTAAGAGGCTTGCCTGTGTTGGAAGCAAAGTAAGTTAGCTTGCCTGTTTGGAAGCTAATCAATGTGCTTACTTATGTGGAAGCCTATAAGGGATTACGGTGTGAAATCAAAGGGGTTTGGGTAGTCATCTATAACAGCCACATATCACTTATCTGCGACATTAAAGTTAGCTGGAATCATTTGGGTTAATTTATCGGGAATGAACTTCAAAGTGGGAACAGAATGTATAAAAGTTCAAAGCCTGTATGTACGGAATAATTTGACCGGGATTACCAAAAATGGGTTAGGAAAATATGTGGTGGGATGAAGTGTGTTATGGGGAGAAGTGAAGTGTGTTATGGGGTGAAGTATGTTATGGGGCGAAGTGGGTTGAGGTGGTATTGAATGTTAATAAAGTTAGAATTGTTGTCATTGTCTTAGTTTTGATATTCGTAAACGGATCACGGAGCGGAAGCACTGTGCCTGCAATACTTACATCTATAGGCAAGACGGTAATTCAGAGGAAAGTATACTATTCACTGAGTTACCGGCCCTTGCCGTAAGAGGGAAGTGTCCCAACTGTTAGTTTGTCTGAAACACTGGAGGACAGTGTGTGTGAAGGGCACGAGTAGTCATAATACGAAGTCGTCCGCCTGCCTCTGGCGTAGAATGCAGGGGGTTAAAGCCTTGGTTAAGAATTATCATAATCCCTCCTTCCAGGCAGCCTACATGGCAGGTGCAAAGATAATGCCAACGGGATGTGTCATTTGTCAGAAAAGTAAAAAAAAAAATGGTGTTTTGCCTATAGGGCACCTCACAGTGGAAGCACTGTGCCTGCAATACTTACATCTATAGGCAAGACGGTAATTCAGAGGAAAGTATACTAAACATTATTCGAGGCTGTAGTCCAGTTACATACTAACAGCGCTGAGAACCGCCCCTTTATGCCTTTTAATACTAAATGGAGGCTTTCATATTCTAGCACTACCACCGATAAGAACCGCCCCCTTTAAATAGATTTATTATATAAATTCTATTGACAAATATCCCGACAGTTATCTATTGAACGCGTATCAAGCTTTGTAGACGGGGTATATTTTAGTATTTGCATATAAAACTGGGGATCATGGTGGCTAAGTGTGTAAAACGCTGGCTCGCTAGCATGGATGTCGGTTGTTCGATCCCTGTATTGGCCGAGAAAGTTCATCCAGATTTTCAGGCGTGGTGTATCCTTGTCGGTAATGCAGGACGGAGAGTCTGACAAGGAAAGCTGTCTAGTCGTTCGGTTGATACGAAAAACCGAGGTCCCCGTGTAGAATAGCCGATAGCGCGGCTGCCCGACAAACTATCCCGCATAGCACACTGTATGGCGTAAGCCCAGTTTAGTAGGAGAACAGTAGGACGTTAAACCCCATTTCATGTCATTGTATATACAACTACTATACTACAATATACTACGTGATATCACACATGCATAGGACTAACGCTTAACTAAAGACTACAGCGTAGCTCAACAACCTTTTTCTTTATACCTAACATTAAACCAATATAAAACATTTATCAATGCATTAAAGGACATATGGCTCTATTTTTGGAACCTTGAAATAGACAACCCTTAAATCTCATGTTGATGTAATGTAAAGTAGTTTTTATTCATTTTTGTTTTAAAAAGGAATGTAATTTCTAATCAATTATGTTTGGTGAAACAGTTCAAATAGAACGACAGTCGTTTACGCCTGCTTGGTACATTATACACGCTTAAAAAATTATTATTTTGTCGTTTGTGAATCAGGCTTTACTAATTGCTTCTACGTTTTGTTGTGGGATCTGTTTTTATTTGGTCATTACAAAATGGCACCCGAAATAATAGGGTACACGACTCGTGTATTGATTATAAAATGTTAATTGGGTCTTAATAAATAATATTGTTTCATGACAAGATAACAACATCAATATTGATTGATTATCGAATTTAAATTCGTGTCTTTAATTTTGAATATTATGGAAATATTGACTTTAGGGGCTTAGCTCCTTTAAGATACAAACGAATAAACAGGTCAGACTTTTGAAGTTATATGTTTAATTTTCCCGGTTGGTGAGGAAACACAGGACGTTAAACCCTATTTCATGTCTAATATTGTTGACATTGGCCTGATATCTAATCCACGTAAAAAGTAATGAATAGAAATCCAGATAGGAAGGAGTTTTGTGATTCACTCATCTAGGTCGATTTAAAACTTCCAACAATAGGCATGTTCCAAGCCAACAAAAATTCTAGACACAAAGCTGGCAGTGTGGCACCGAAATATCAAAGGAGAACATGAAACCTAGCGTGGGACCCTCTCGCCCTTATAAAGATCCGCCTTACACTAAACGTTTTTTCTAGGTCGAGTTCGAGTTATACTTGTTGAATGAACGAGAATGACATCGTGATCTTCGATATCGTAATAGCAATCCGTAGTTGTTTATTTGTGAGGAAAAAAATCCACATTTCCGGCAGGTAAGATGATTTTTAACCTAATCTGCATTAGGTAATTATTTTCCAACCATAATCTAACCTGACTCATGTTAGAATATTTTGCTGACGTATCAGTCAATCAGTCAAGTTTCTAAATGGTCATATCCCACCATGATTTTAAACAGGAAGTTATGTGTAGCCCTACTTGAGCCAGTCAAGTTTGTCAATAGTGTCCAAAGCCTAACCAGTTTTATCGTTGAAAAATTAAATGGCAAAGATGTTCTAATTCATTCAATAACTAAGCCATCCGATGGAATAAAAGTTTGATTATAGGCTTACCATGTGTATAAATGACTAATAAATGTATATCTACAAAAGGCTGAACATTTAATTCAGTAAACATGTATGCATTCGGATTACGAGTACAACAACATCCCATTGGTTGCGCATATTAGCTTAAAAGTAAAAGGGTTTTAGAGGAAATAGTCGTGGATTTTGACAGCCTTCGTTCACGACCGTTTTCACCGCTCTGTTTTATGTCGAATAGCGTAATTTTCAATTAGCAATAACTGAACCGAATTGAACCTTTCTTGTGGGATTCAACCTGCACAACATGGTAGTTTGCGAGACATTCAAAATCTCCTAAAAGATAGTGCCCATCACTAGTCGTTGGGATGGGACGAAAAACCGGCCCCGTGTACACATTGGCGGGCACGTAAGGGATCCCTTGGCAGTTGGAATTCGATAAAAGAGTAGGCCGTTGCGCCGCTGCCCGGGCAAAATTTCCCTCATAGCACACTGTATGGCGTATGCCCGTCTTCCATTAGCCCAGGTTAGGTGCAGGACGTTAAACCCCATTTAATTTCATTTATATTTCAAAGCAATTCCTTTTACATGAGGGTTGGAAGGCCGAATGATTAGCACGTGCGTGCTGAATCATAAAGCCCGTCATTGGATCACAAGGAGTGGGGTCGCCTGTCCAGCCTCGTGGGTTTTCTCCGTGTCCTCCGGTGTCCTCCCACTGCTAAAGATCCCTACGCGCAAGCGAATTATGTAATTGAAATACATTAGTCCAGGAATGACCTAGTTGGTGTCGAGTGGACGTTAAACCCCATTTCTCTCTCTCTCCTTTTACGACTTTAAGAAGGTGTAGTGGCAAAGATGACACCATATAAAATTATCAGTATTTACTATTTAAAATTTTGTAGAAATCGGCTGTTAATAATTCAGCATGCCAAGACCTCCCAGATCTTTAGCTTATCACCAGGGTCACGGCAGAATTAACCATTTTGCCCGTAGTTTCCACACGGGTTATCCTCTTGGTTTATGGAACTGGACATCCAGAGCCAGGGACCAAGGCAACGATGACGACGATGACAGCTGTTTTGTTCATTATGGATGTCCACCATCGTATGACGACGACCCATTTGGAGCTTTTCGCAGAGTTAATACACAGATTGGTGAGATAGACGACGTCGAGTCCTCTGCTCATAACAACAGTAAGTAGGTCGCTTACTTTACAGATAAAATCCCGCCAGGATCTCATCAATGAAATAGAATAGATTTTAACGTATTTCTTTTCTGTGCCGATTATGGGCTAATGAAGACGGATATACGCCATGCAGTGCTATATGAGAAAATATGCCCTGACAGCCTAACTTTATATCGAATTCCAACTGTCACAGGTTCATTTACATACACGCCAACGTGTACAAATGACTTATGTTTTTCGAACTGCACCACTGACAAGGGGACCGACCTCAACCTGGAAAATCCGGGGGAACTTTCTCGAATCTCAGTCCTATTGGTTAGTGAGGCATTACCGATCGAGCCACCACGGATCTCAAATTTCGAAAGCACACATACATTATTTGAACATTTTCATGTTCGCAAATGTACAAAATAATGCCCTGGATATGGCTACGGTTGAATAATAAAAGAATACATTATGTGTATTCATAACGTATTACACAAATGCTAAAACGAGTAGAGGTAAATGTTATTCTAAAAATAATAGGTAATGTAGGCACTAGTCACCTGTCGATGTTTTATATACATATATCAGTTATCTGACCGATTCTGGCCGATGCAGATATCGTTCATCAATTTATTTTACTAATCCTCCAACAGGACCACCGCCCTAAACAGTTTTCAAATGTCTTATTCATAATGTACCCTTGCCTTGCTGGTTTTTCTTCCCCCACGGCATAATTGCGATCGACAGATATGAGATAGGCATAGCGTTCTTCGCGTGCCGAATGTCCTGTAAAACTTGCTAATTCTGTTAAAATCACATTTTCTTCGGGGGATTTATACTCAATGAGTGTTATTCCACAGACAGCCTTGATAGGGCGCAGGTTTTCTGTTCGTTGAAGCCATATTTTACGTTCGTTTGTTTGTTTACTGGCTATTTCCAATACAAGATGGAGTGGGTAACTTCTCCGCAGGTCAGGGCCTCGTATCTATATATAAGGCTATGTATGTAGGGTGGGTCTGTTGTTCAGATTGTCGATTAAATCAAATTTTAAGTTTTAGTTAAAATCAATCTTTGTGAAACTTATAAAGTTAAAAATTTCACTTTGATTTTAGTAAAAATCTATTGTGAGTGATTTTAGCTTCAGTTTTGTGAAATCCCTGCTCTACCTGAGGCCATCGTTAGAGGTGCGAAAGTGCAATGGCACACAATATCAATTTCAAAGACAAAATAGAGCATAATAGCCTTCGTGGACTTCGTCAGGTGAATATATAAAACATGCCAAAGTTCCGTCACTCACATGTTGATATAAGCTAACTACAGGCTCGTTTCTTGTCGTTCGAGTATATACATTGTACGTTTCATAGATCTCACACATGATAATCGAGATACTACTGCAACAATGGGCCACGATGTTTCTGGTCGCTCTTGTCTAATGACAGTTGTATACTGGGTCTGGATACTCAGGACACTATTGCGACGATGGGCCACGTCGGGAATTATTTTTATCTTTTCTTTTTCATTTTTTCATTTTAAATTTTTTATTATTATTATTTATTTATTTTTTTTTTGATTGATATTTAGATTTCTTTTATACGGTATTTTAAAAATATTTTTTTTATTTTTTAAATTTCAAAAATATTTTTTTTTATTTTAAATTTTAAAAAGATAGATTTTTTTATTTTAAATTTTAAAAAGATTTTTTTTTATTTTAAATTATTATTTCTTTTTTATTTTTTTTTTTTTTTGATTGACATATAGATTTTTTTATACAGTATTTTAAAAAGATTCTTTTTTATTTTTCAAATTTTAAAAAGATTTTTTTTTATTTTGAATTTTAAAAAGATTTATTTTTATTTTAAATTTTAAAAAGATTTTTTTTTATTTTAAATTTTAAAAAGATTAGATTTTTTTTTTAAATTTTTTTTGTTTTTTTTTATTTTAATTTTTTTTTTATTTTTTTTGTTTTTTTTTTCTATTTTAAATTTTAAAAAGAGGTTTTTTTTTATCTTTACAAAAAAAAAAAGTTTCTTTTTTTTTACTAATATATTTCATTTTTTTTTAATGAAATGCAAACAAAAACCGCTATTGCGACCATGGGCCACCATATGCGGACCATAAAAGTGTTTTTTAAAGGCCTCTAGCCTATGTATTTTCATTGAAATTAACTTTTTGCACCCATGTTAACCTTGTACTATAATTATTCTTTCCAATAAATCTGTATTGAAAAACTATAATAGTGAAAGCACAATGTTAATATCTTTCGTGACTAAAAAAGCTATTCTTATTATACCATATTAAGCCTGCTTAGAAAAGACACATATAAAGAAACGCCAGTTGAATTCACACTTTTAGTTCTTTACAAAATAATAAAGTGACCTAGTTTGTGTTAAGTAGAGGTTAAACCCCATCTCTCTCTCTCTCTCTCTCTCTCTCTCTCTCTCTCTCTCTCTCTTTAAAAGTTGCTCGCGCAGTTTGTCTGATCTCTTAGCGTTATGTGAAGTCGCAACAGTTTCTTACGGAAGACGAAACAACATTTTTTTTTCAATGTTCTTAATTCTTAGTTCTTAATTCGTAGCCCTTAATTATTATTTCTTCATTTGTTGTCGTATTTCGATATCTGTACACTAAAATTAACATTTGTATCTCAAAATCAATATTTGTTTCACAAATCAGACATTTGTCATAATATTTGTAAAATGTATTTTTGTTTAATTCAATTGTATTTTAATATAAAGATAACATTTATTTTAGTAAATCAAATAATAACCTACATTTCATCATAGACATACAACGTAAATCTAATCTCGAACTAAATTTCCAAATACAAATCTCCAAATACAAATCTTGCAAAACATTTCTTCAAAAATATTTCTCCATGTACATTTCTCCAAAAACATTTCTCGAAATTCATCGAACCGAAACATTATGACGACACGAGCGGAAATCAACCTCGCATACAATAAGTCACCATACAATATATACAACACAAAAAATCGTACAATGACCGTGACTTTAATAAAATCGCGTGCGTGTTATGTTTCTATATATAAATATATTGATTAATATGATCTAGCATTAAATGAAATAAATTGAAAGTAGACATATGTCGTTGGATTAACGAAAGAGGACTTTAACACTTCGTAATCATGAATGTCCTAGTAAAATAGCCGATACTCGTATACAATCTGTTTCACAGAGAATTACTTACGAATTATCTCTGTAACAGATAAGTGTCCATAGCACGTGCGTTGACTGCTCACCGCGCCAGTCATTGGCTCAACTGCTCGTGCAATGTTTACTTAACACCTAACTGCTTCGGGCAAAATGATGCATTTCACTCATTTTAATACCCATTTACACTAAATAGGAAATATTTTTTAACTTCAAATACTTCAAACGTCTTTATTTATTTTTCTTTTACCTCAAAAAAATGTTTGAGAATTTAATTTGTCGGAGTAAAAAAGTTAATATGCCGTACTTATTAAGCCTCGTCGATGTCATGCTTATCAGTGATTGTAGCGGCCAAGCGAATATTCACTGCGGGATCAGTTTGACTCGTATATTCAAAGAGCGAAAGACAAATACTTTCCAGTGAAGCGTTACACGACAACTGGAATTTCGTATAGACGAGTATTTTGACTTTTAAATACCCCCACACCCCCCCACACACACACAAATTGTATATGCTTTTCAAGTACGTAAATATGTATATGTCAGAAAATATTTTACAATTTTTAAAATGTATTTTGACCTTCTTAATGGTGTGCAACCCGATATCTTGTATTTCGTGTTATATGGCCGGTGTTTTGACGTTAGTGCCAGTCATTTTTTTTTTTATTTTTGCAAGTTATGTAAATATAAATTTCCATTTTGTAGGAAGCAAAAAACATACTTTCCTGTAGTATGTGAGCAAATATCGATAATTTCTTATTAAGATCATTTTTCACACTTAATAAATGAAATGAAAGGAAACGGAGTTTAACGTCCGAGCTGGGCCAATGAAGACCGGTATAGGCTATACAGTGTGCTACGAGGGAAATTTTCCCCGGACAGCGACACTACGACCTTCTCTTATACGGAAATCCAACTGTCAGTGGATCTTTTACGTGCACGCCAATGTGTACACGGTGCCTCCGTTTTACGTGCCATCCGAACGACTACACAGCTGTCCTTGTTAGATCCTCGGTCCTGCATCACTGACAAGGGGGAATCACGCCGGAAAATCTGTATGAACTTATTCCAAGGCACATTCACGAAAACATGATTTAGAGGAGGTAAAACACTCTTTCGTTTGAGCAAAGAAGAGGGAGGTCGAATGAATAGCACGTACGCGCTGTATCATAAGGTCTGTCATTGAGTCAACTGGCGTGGTTTCGATGTACGTGCCAAGGATTAGGGACGCCTGTCCAATCTCGTGGGCTTTCTCCAGGGCCTCCGTGTTAGCCCTGAAATGACCTAGTAGTGTCGAGTGGTTGTTAAAACTCCATTTCTCCCTCTCTTTGAACAAAGAAATATGTCGCTATCAGACAAAGCCTAATTTCTGAAAATAGACTACTTTCAATTTATTTTCGTTATCGAAGGCCCGATTAGCCGTTCTACGCACGTGGTTTCACTATAGGAATGAAATGAAATGGGGTTTAACATCCTACCGTTCTGCTCCTAAACTGGGCTAATGCAGGCGGACATACACCATACAGTGTGCTATGAGGGAAATTATGCCCGGGCAGCGTCGTTACGGCCTACTCTTATATCGAATTCCAACGGCCAAGGAATTGTTTAACTAGCGTCGCGGTCACTTATTGTATGCCAGGTTGATTTTTACTCATGTCGTCTTAATATTCCGGCGCTATGAATTTCGAGAAATGTTTTTTTGGAGAAATGTTTCTGAAGAAATGTTTTTGGAGAAATGTTTTTAGAGAAATGATTTGTATTTGGAGATTTGTATTTTGAAATTTCTTGTTCGAGATTTGTTTTTCGTTGAATTTCTCTGATGAAATGGAATATAGACTAATTTTTTGATTTTCTAGAAAAAATATTATCTTACATTAAAATACATTTTACAAATCTGATATGACTAATGCCTGATTTGTAAAACAAATATTGATTTTAAGATACAAATATTGATTTTAAGATACAAATGTTTATTTTAGTGTACAAATGTCGAAATACGACAACAAATGAAGAAATAAGAATTAAGCGCTATGAATCTTAAAAGAACTAGGAACACTGAAAAAAGAGTTGTTTGTTCTTCCATAGTTTCTTGGACACCGCGTCACAATCTGTTTCACAGAGAATTACTTACGAATTATCTCTGTCACAGATGACTTTCCACAACACGTGCATTGACTTCACGTGGCGTCAGTCATTGACTCAACGACTCGTGCATTGTTTAAAAAACACCTAACTGTTTTGAGCAAATTGATGCATTTTACTGATTTTATATACCCATTCACACTGAATAAGAAATATTTTTTAACTACAAATACTTCAAACGCCTTTATTTATTTTTCTTATACTTCAAAAAAATGTTTGAGAATTTAATTTGTCGGAGTAACAAAGTTAATATGTCGAACTCATTAAGTCTCGTCGATGTCATGCTTATCAGTGATTGTAGCGGCCAAGCGAATATGCACTGCGGGATCAGTTTGACCGCGTCAGCCTTAAGTCAAGTGACAGACATGATTGTTTATGTATAGGATATTAACCTACCCAAGGTTGATATGATAAGATATACAACTGGGTGTAGTTTTTTTCTTTGATGTCCATAGCAGTTATATTTCATAACAACCTCTCATGACGTCATCATAGGTTGATATTCGGTCCATATCAACCGCTGATGACGTCATGACAGGTTGATATATCATATCAACCGCTGATGACGTCATCCCAGGTCGATATATTCGGCTCATATCAACCGCTGATGACGTAGATGATCGAAATAATACAAAGAACACAGAAATAAAATTTTATTCTTTTGACAATAAAAAAAAACATTGTTATAGTAGAGTTTGTAGCATTCAGTAACGAAATAGACGGCGTACTTATCGGCATATTTAAATCGGTTATCCATACTCCATCGAAGATATCTTTCAGAATTTTCTTTCCGCCCACATTATTTCTCCACACATCCAAGTTTTCTTCAGGCTTTGGATAGATCCTCATCATATTTGCATTCACATCAATTCTATCGTCATTATGGTGACTAAAATGGATTGATTATTCGTCTGGCTTCGATTTACTATCCCTTTTGTTTTCGCTTTCTCCAAAATGGCGACGTATAAATAAACATATACAACTGGGTGTAGTTTTTTTCTTTGATGTCCATAGCAGTTATATCTCATAACAACCTCTCATGATGTCATCATAGGTTGATATTCGGTTCATATCAACCGCTGATGACGTCATGACAGGTTGATATATCATATCAACCGCTGATGACGTCACCCCAGGTCGATATATTCGGCTCATATCAACCGCTGATGACGTAGATGATCGAAATAATACAAAGAACACAGAAATAAAATTTTATTCTTTTGACAATAAAAAAAAAACATTGTTATAGTACAGTTTGTAGCATTCAGTAACGAAATAGACGGCGTACTTATCGGCATAATTAAATCGGTTATCCATACTCCATCTAAGATATCTTTCAGAATTTTCTTTCCGCCCACATTATTTCTCCACACACTCCAATTTTTCTTCAGGCTTTGGATAGATCCTCATCATATTTGCATTCACATCAATTCTAGCGTCATTATGGTGACTAAAATGGATTGATTATTCGTCTGGCTTCGTTTTACTATCCCTTTTGTTTTTGCTTTCTCCAAAATGGCGACGTGTAAATAAACATCTGCACGTGACAGCTTCGATAATTTTCGCTATTTGGCGAAAACTGTCCAGCAATTATCCAATCACTTTTGCCTTTTTTAGAAGAGTCCATTAAATTTAAGGGTGAACGTTGTATATGTCAGATATAAACCTACTCTCCCTCGGATTGATATGATAGAGAACACTTGGGCTGCGCCCGCGTGTTCTCTATCATATCAACCTTGGGTAGGTTAATATCATATACATCTGCACGTGACAGCTTCGGTAATTTTCGCTTTTTGGCGGAAACTGTCGAGCAATTATCCATAATCACTGTTGCCTTTTTTAGAAGAGCCCAATTTAAAAATTTAAAGGTGAACCCGTTGTATATGTCAGATATAAACCTACTCTCCCTCGGATTGATATGATAGAGAACACTTGGGCTGCGCCCGCGTGTTCTCTTATCATATCAACCTTGGGTAGGTTAATAACCTATACAGAACACGCGGGCGCAGCCCAAGGGGTTCTCTATCATATCAATCCGAGGGAGAGTCTTTATTTACAAAGAGCACAGAAATAAAATTTTATTCTTTTGACAATAAAAAAAAACATTGTTATAGTACAGTTTGTAGCATTCAGTAACGAAATAGACGGCGTACTTATCGGCATAATTAAATCGGTTATCCATACTCCATCTAAGATATCTTTCAGAATTTTCTTTCCGCCCACACACTCCAATTTTTCTTCAGGCTTTGGATAGATCCTCATCATATTTGCATTCACATCAATTCTAGCGTCATTATGGTGACTAAAATGGATTGATTATTCGTCTGGCTTCGTTTTACTATCCCTTTTGTTTTTGCTTTCTCCAAAATGGCGACGTGTAAATAAACATCTGCACGTGACAGCTTCGATAATTTTCGCTATTTGGCGGAAACTGTCCAGCAATTATCCAATCACTTTTGCCTTTTTTAGAAGAGTCCATTAAATTTAAGGGTGAACGTTGTATATGTCAGATATAAACCTACTCTCCCTCGGATTGATATGATAGAGAACACTTGGGCTGCGCCCGCGTGTTCTCTATCATATCAACCTTGGGTAGGTTAATATCATATACATCTGCACGTGACAGCTTCGGTAATTTTCGCTTTTTGACGGAAACTGTCGAGCAATTATCCATAATCACTGTTGCCTTTTTTAGAAGAGCCCATTAAATTTAAAAGTAAACCCGTTCTTTTTTTCAGATATAAACCTACTCTCCCTCGGATTGATATGATAGAGAACACTTGGGCTACGCCCGCGTGTTCTCTTATCATATCAACCTTGGGTAGGTTAATAACCTATACAGAACACGCAGGCGCAGCCCAAGGGGTTCTCTATCATATCAATCCGAGGGAGAGTCTTTATTTATTTTTCTTATACTTCAAAAACATATTTGAGAATTTAATTTGTCGGAGTAAAAAAGTTAATATGCCGAACTCATTAAGTCTCGTCGATGTCATGCTTATCAGTGATTGTAGCGGCCAAGCGAATATACACTGCGGGATCAGTTTGACCGCGTCAACCAAGTCAAGTGACAGACATGATTGTTTATATCAGGGGTATTCCCTCGCGATTGAAATGTTTTGAGAAGGATCTGAAGCAAAATTATGATAAATTGATTAGTTTCAACATGTTTTCAGTCCACCTATATTATCAAATCACCTAGTTTGTACACAGGAAGGTATCTATAAGTGTTACACTAGCTTGTTTATATCGTTTGCGGGTGTTGGGATGGTCTAGTGGTCTAGAGTGCCGCGCTTCGACCTCTGGCTGGCCGGTCACCTCTGGCTTGCGGCTGTGGTTACGATCCCTGGTGTGAGCGTATGTGGCATGGAGATAGGGGCGCCTTCTCAACCTCGGGTGTTTCCTCCGGGCACTCCGGTTTCCTCCCACTGCTAAAGACCCCTACGCGTATGCAAATTATTGAAATGAAATTGTAACCATATGTAAGTCCCAAAATGACCTAGTTTGTGTCGAGTGGACGTTAAATCCCATCTCTCTCTCTCTCTCTCATATAGTTTGCATTTGATGTCGAACGATGATAATTTTTCAATTCATCATATCTTTGTAAATACTGAACAGGGCCGAACCTTTTTTGGACTGATATTCCTTTAAAAGATTTCAATTTAACAACTGGTCATTATCGGCTTTAATAATCCATGAAAGTGTGTTGACAGCCATGTTGATTCTCCCACATGTGCACCCGAACACGACAGTTATGGTATTTACTATTTCCTAGTGAGAATCATCATTATTTCCAAGCTGTTACTTATATAGCAAAAGTCTACATCGTTGCATATTCCTGAAGCAATGTCCCCGAAAATCCCTCTCTGTCCATTTCTCGATTGGCTTCTGATATTTGAGTTTTGTGGGAGTGTAATCTGGGGTCTTCCCTAAAACGCTGAACAGTGATTTACTGTATTAAAAACGGTGAAAGTCTTCTTCGTCTACATACCATATTGTTTGTTACGCAATTAGTTTTTCTGCAATATGCGGCTATGCATTGGTTAATTGGGCATAATAAAATCGTGAGTACTGACGTAACGTTATGTAAACATATTTGGTCCAATTTGGAGCTTTGTTTAAAGCGTAATTATATTGTTACGCAGTCCGCTATTGGTTGTCATCGGACTATTGACCAGTCATAATTTTGAACAGAAATTTGCTTCCATCAAAGCAGTGTTTAGTGGGATCATCTCTAATCAAACGAAACACTGTGGATTGTGTCAATATTAGATACCAGAACGCATACTTTCACGGTAAGATTCAGATAAATGTGTTTGTAATATTGAAGACTGTGGATATATATTACTTAGTTACAGCTTTAAGACAGGCAATGTAAAAAGTGTGTTTTTATTATTTACAGATAACGAGGCCTTGACGTTAAAAGTAACTAATGTAGAGTTTAATGTATTTGAGAACTGTCGCCATCATCATACCAGTGAGTTTGATATAACTCAATCAGATGAAACACCTAACCCCCAGCTTGTTGTAAGACGTGGACAACCTTTTAACATCACCATAACATTTAACATACCTTATGATAAAATTACAGATGATCTTCGTCTTGTCTTCCAAGCAGGTTAGTTTTGGTTATCTATTACATTGTTGAATTAAACTAAGCGGGTCAGATCGTGCACCAAAATCAATAGCTACCGTACTTTGGGTATAATGAATATGTATACCAACTTTCAATATGATCCATTCCGAATTGTGGCCTGTATACGATAAGCACAAATATTGGGCATGGTGCTGTCCCTGGGGGTCGGGATATGCACCAAAATCAATTGCCATCCCTAGGCTACAAGGAATACACATACCAAGTTCCAAGACAAACCATTAAGAATTGTGACATGTAGGCATACACAAAGAAAACTGGGTGTGGCCCTGAACCTGGGAATCGGGCATCACCAAAAACAATATGATTGGTATTGGTCTTTAGGGTATAAAGAAGAGGTATGCAAAGTATCGAAAGGTCTGTCAAGAGTTGCGGCCTATAGGCGATACATCGACACACAAAGAAACACTGGGCGTGTTTCTGCCCCTGGACGTCCAGCATGCGCCAGGTATGATCCTCAAGGTGATCTGTTAAGAAAATGTGGTCTGTAGACAACACCCCCCCCCCCCGAAAACACAAACACAGACTGGGGTGACGGCAATATACGTCCACATGCATGAATGTACGTGATTGTATAAAAAATCATGTTGTTTCAAACAAAACAATCAGTTAAAGATACATTATTGGAAGTTAAATAACGAGTTTGCAGTTCTCACTATTATAGTTAAATACTAAAATACTACATAATGTAAAGGCAAATTGATCCACTATGAACCGAGAACTAAGCGGATGAAAGTTCCGCTTAACCTCGATGATCATCACTGAAGTCAGTAAGACAAAACTAATAGTCTCGATTATACATTTCAATCGTTTATCACGAAGGAAAGTTTTGAGTGTTAATCGGACTATAATCCTACAAATTCGCAGGCAAGTCTTGACATCGAGAGTTTTTATAACATTTCAGTCCCAAAGAAAGACCTGCAATCCGCAGATTTTGCTCTTGCATAATGTATGTTTAAGATTAAGACTATAAATGTAATTCGCCAATTCAGAGATCAGCATTTTTATGTGATTTTTTTCCAGGTGACGAGCCTTTAAAGGGACTGAAGTTGAGATTGTGCTGTCAGATTTTGACTTACCCAAGGAATGGGGTGCAAAAACAACGAAACAGGATGGAAACTTACTTTATCTGACCATCTTCACTCCACCAAATTGTTACATAGCAAAATGGAAATTGAAAGTAGATGTTCTGAAAAAAGCCAACCGGAAGACAACGATTTATAGATATAGTCATAGAGAACCTGTTTATATTCTGTTTAACCCCTGGTGTAAAGGTACGTACATGTATATATATAACCTTTTTACACCTTCAACTTATAGACTATGAAATCTTCCCCACCCCAACTGTTACGATTCGAAGTTAAAATTGTTTTTGTTTGGGGTACTTTAATTCAGGATGTATACTAATCACGTATAAGATTATATAATGAAGAAAAGAAACATTTAGTTAATTTGGTTCGATACCCAATTATTCCACTGTAAGTAAATGCACAAGGTTCCGTGTTCCAGCCGAACATTTACAATGGGTTTAACATTGATATATGTCAGCAATTTTTCTCGATTAGATGACATGGTCTATAAAGAAGATGGGTTACAGGAATATATATTAAAAGATACTGGAAAAATCTATGCTGGTTATGAGGACGATATCGAACCTAGACCGTGGAACTTCGGACAAGTAAGTTGAAAATAGAACTTTTCGGTTAGTTGAGGCGGAATCTAAATATGGTATGTTTGAATATCATGCTCTTTGCATCACAATAACTGAATATAGTCTCATTAACACCGCACCGCCACTCGTCTATTTTCAAACCAAAATTCTGTCGGCCTACTGATGCCTATCTCTTTGTCCCTCATCTTTTGAGGAAAGCAGGGACTATTAAAAATTGGTCCGTCCTTCGCTCTGTCTGTTTGTCCAGCACACTTTTTGTGACACAGTAATTCTTCTTCTAATTGAGCAAGAATGTTCAAACTTGGTGTGGGTGGTTGATAGGGGAATGCTCTGATAGACTGCGGGGATGAACATTTTCTGCTTAGGCTAAGCTGAGATATGCAATTTCATCGACTGATGCTTTGGGACACGATTGATTTGGTTCTAATTAAGTGAGAGTAATGAAACGTGGCGTATAATGAACATTTTCGAGTGCTGCATTACATCAATACCTTGACTAAATTCGAGAGTGAGCATTATGTTCTTAAACTACGTAGAGACTTCAATCCGCTTGGTCGAGACTTTGGAACACAATAACTCTCCTTCTAATTGAGATTGTGGGGACTGAATGGTAAGCACGTGCGTGTTGTATCATAAGGTCTGTCATTAAGTCAACCAGCATGGTTTCGATTCTCCAGTTGTACGTGACAAGGAGTAGGGTCGCCTGTCCAACATCGGCGTATATGTTCACGCTATTTAACTGAGATTTCGACTTGCATGCCAATAGTCCATTGACTAATCACGCTATTTAACTGAGATTTCAAATAATAGTTTTGATGCAGCTGTGGCGCCAGGCAGGGTAAGCTTACTCTTCCGGACACCTGTTACCACTGTTCGTACACGGTGAACAGTCCATTTGCTGATTACACTATTTTGCCTCGGTCGTTTTTTAGGACTTCGAATTTTGACTTATGGTTTGGATTTTTCGTACTTGGTTTTATTTTATTTCTGAATTGGCCCAGTTCGATGTGATTGATCGATTGCCTGAAAAGCAATAACTTAACTTCTGCGCAGAGGTAGCAACAAATTGATCTGGTATTCTTAATAAGTCTTCATTTTACCAGTCTGCCACATAAAATCAAAAATCAATTCGTATTTGAATGCTTTATGCATGATACATAGCTTCAACTGAATTTTATTTTAAACGGGATTAGATAGTTTCTTTTTTACATGTGCCTTTATTTTAGATCGGTTTCAGAAAATATTCCATAAGTTAGCATATATAAGGACACATTGGAAATTGTTTCTAGATCATTTAACTTCTTCCATCCATCGAGTTTCACATATTTAATATAATTTTAGTTTGAGGAGCATGTATTGGACTGTGCTATGTATCTGTTAAATAGATCACAATTAAAATGGCCAGCACGTGGAAACCCAATAAAGATAATCAGACAGCTGACTGCATTGGTAAGATTATGTCAAATCTCTGTTTGGTGTCTGTGTATTGGTGTGGATGATACATATTGAAATGAAATGGGGTGAGGGTAACGTTATACTTCTGTGAACTAACCGGGCTAAAGAAGATCGACACACGTCGTGCATTTGGTCTGTCAGTGTCAGAGACGACATGTCGCCCTGTGATGAGCTCTATGTGTTTCAACTATTAGGGTATCGTTATTGAAGTGCTGCCAATTATACATACACAGGGAAATTCGCGTTATCTTTCATCTTAACTAGCCCCTCTCCCTTGCGGAAACCAGGCTAGATAATTCCGGAGAGCTTTATTGACCAACACCAGGATCAAAGCAGGACCTCCTGGTTAGTGCCATACTAACCGAAAACCAGTGAAACTTGCATGTACATTTTGGTAAGCAGATGGAGTTGCGTGTCGGAATCGGACATTATATATATAAATTAAAGCCACTTGTTCCTCATAATTTGAAGATGTAGTGTTCTCGATTTCATGTGTACATTATATTTAAGATTGGCGTTCATGTCTATCACATCTAGAGATAATAATGCATTGAGTAAATTGATCCGGACGTAATTCAAATTATTGATCGAAATATAAGTAACGAACACCTTTTTGGGAAATGGCGTACCTGGACTCGATGCATGTATCGAAAATAACGACAAAGTAGCAGTATCAACGTTACACCTATAGACAAATCTCTTTTGTCCATTACTACAGGTAAATGCTCCTGACGAAGGTGGGGTATTAGAGGGTAACTGGTCTGGAGATTATAAAGGGGGTAAACCACCTTTAACCTGGACCGGTAGTGCTCCTATACTACAAGAATTTTACACCAAGAAACAACCTGTTAAATTTGGACAATGTTGGGTCTTTTCTGGTGTCTTAACAACAGGTAACTTTACATTGATCCTGTTTTGAAATTGAACGGCCCACTGCCTGCTACAATTACAAGTAGCATCGTTTTGAGAGAAAAATCAACTTGCTATAATTATTATCAGTAACATCAGGAATTAAGTGGCACTTCCGTTAACCGTAACGATATCGTTCAAAACGCCAATGTGATAAAAACACAGATTCTATTTCGTTTCGTTTTTATAGTTCAAACTTTCGTTTTACTTGTCTTTACAACATTACGTTATGGAAGAGTTATTATCATTGACGTGTTTTGAATGATGTGAGGGATTAGCCAATGAAACGGTCTGTGAAAGGGACTTCTTGGCCTTTTAATGCGCTAGAAACGTCAAAGCTGATTGATTAATCAATGTACGGACGTCATCGGATCTAAAGTCGCTCCTTTGAACTCTGATGTGAAATCCCACCAAAACGTGCCAGATCGTCATGTTGGTCATCAATAGTATAAAAAACGAAACGAAATATAGATCATTATTTTAATCAAATTGTTCAAAACTATATCTTATATCTTTTATATATAATCCCAATATTGGGTCTTTTCTGGTGGCTTAACAACAAACTTCACTATCGCACATAAATTATACCCGTTGATTTGTGTCTCTGTGTTCAGAACTTCTTACAAACGGCAAACTGTACATTCAACCTGCTTACACGGTACGCACCTTAATATAAAGCTCTAGGCCTCTGGCAATTTGATTTCAGGCGAGCCTGTATTACGGATATAGTGTTTTTAATATTATGTAAGTCATGTTTGAATACCTTTCAGTATGTCGGGCTCTCGGCCTTCCCGCCAGAAGTGTAACCAATTTTTGTTCTGCTCACGATACAGATGGCAGTATTTGCATCGACATCCATTTTAATTCAGACGGTGAAGTCAATGAAAAGGCCAACTCCGATTCTGTTTGGTAATTAAATCGATTATATCTGCTATATTTAATTTATTTTCAACTCCTAACCATCTATCTGAAGCTCTGTGGAAGAGGACTAAAACTAGTAATTATTTACCTTGATTTTATGAGACTAATGTAGCTCATCTATTGGTAATGAATTCTTTTTTTCCCTTTTCCCCTTTTGCATGAGCAATTTTGTTGACCCTTTTTCTAGAAATAAGCCTATACTATATTCCTTTGAACCCTTCAATAAATTTTTAGATGACTTTGAGATGGTGGGCTCTTTATAGTTAGTAATGATCGAAATGTTGTCACCTTCCTAGGAATTTCCACGTGTGGAATGAAGTTTGGATGGCTAGACCTGATTTACCACCAGGTTATGGAGGTTGGCAGGTTGTGGATGCCACGCCCCAGGAGATCAGTGGTGGTATGTAATTTAATAAAACGTACGAAGAAAAAAAAACAAAGATGATAAATCAAATCTACAAAATATTAGAAAGTTTGCTACGGAGGAAACATTATTACAAAGTACCAGAATCTGTAACGTTTGTTATGGAGGAAGTATTATGGCGCAAAATTCTAGTGTTTACGTAGGATGCTGATTCTACAACTCAAATATTCTAAGACATGTGAATATTAATCAGTTATTCGATTCAATGGAGATGATCAATTGTCGGCCATACTTTGTCTATATCAGACTTCAATAAAGTATAAACCCTTTAAATCAATTAATTATATGCTATCATTTAAAGATACATTAGTTAAGAGTTAAATAAAGAGTTGGTCATTTTGCTGTAATAATTTACAAATAGACGATAAAAAAATAATATTGAAAAATTCATTCAAATTACTTCATTTTTAGCCAAATTATCACAGTTTGTAGTTTTGGCAAGATGTGTGGATAGTGGTAACAGGGCATTGGTATATTCGAGGCATAGCCTCGCTTATTATATTTTGTAGTTAAAATCTCGAGTATTCGATGCCTGATTATGGTCTTTTTTTGCTAAAAAAATATCTAATTAATAGTTAATATAACATTTTACCCCTAAAGAAAGACCTGTAATTAATTAATAGTTAATCTCATAAGAGACAAACATTATATAGTTTTAATATACTTCACATATTATTTTTAGATGAAGGATACTGTTGTGGTCCAGCTTCGGTTGTCGCGGTTAGAAATGGCGAATTGGGTCTATTGTACGATGTGGAGTTTGTATTTGCTGAAGTCAATGCTGATATTGTACATTGGTATCCGCGTGATGGCTCCTTTGTTAGAACAAAGACCATAAATAACTGGTAGGATCTTGCAAATTAATCGCTTCAACGTTCTTATTCAACAAACCGTGATAATATAATATTATGCGGTGTGCTTTGACAGGCAGTGTTTCCAGTACAGTGGCATTACGATCTACTCTTATTCTATTTATTTAATCCACTGTCTTGGGAGTTTGAACGTGATGCAAATTGTATGCGCTGGTCCTCATTTGATGGTTCAGGGAAACCCCAACAGCAGCTCTTAGCTGAAACTTTATACTGTGGGCTGCTAAGAAAAGAGAATGAACAGGAAAACACAACACAAATGTATGGAACCGATAGATCTCTGAACCGAAAGTAGTATAAACCAATTCAGCCTCTGCGCGAATCTTGTCTAGATGCTTATCGCAAAGTGACAAACTACAGTATACAGATATAAGTTATTTACATCCACGTAATTAACTTGTATTCCATATGATTGTACCACTCTAACAATATAATTATTAGAATTAGAATTATTTAGAATTAGTCACCTTGTTAAACTATAAGTTACATATTTCAACTAGTTACTAGTAGTTACACGCATGCTTTTTAATGACTATGGTGAAATACATACTAAACATTTGTTTACAGTTCTGATAAGGGATGGCAAAAATTTGCAGATGACTAAAAGCCTTGGCTCAAAGATACACGGTATCATGCAGTATAATTTACGACATTATTATTTTTATTTCAGTGTTGGCCTTGAAATAAGTACCAAATCTGCTTTAGGTGATGAAAGAGAAGAAATAACGTATGGACATTATAAATACCAGGAAGGTAAAGTAGAATTATACTCGGCTTTGATAAAACCACATGGGCGTCTTTTGCTCTATTTCAGTGGTGGTCTTAGAATCATTAAAATTGCCACAGATTACAATAGCTTCCCTAATTGGCTCATCTGGTCGATCTACTCAATGGTTCCGACACTTACTACCACAGTAACGTCGTTCCCAGAAGCAACATACATGAGGTTCATCACAGATGTATGATATGCACAAACTGGAATAGCATAAAAGTAAATAGTAACTATCACCCATATTTTCCAACGTAACCAGACTCTTACCTCTAAATCTGTTTACCCCAAATTCCTAGATATTCTGGGTTATTAATATCATATCTATCAGAAATATTTTCACACATGAAGGGTGCATGATAGCCAACATGTTGCAGGAATCTTTGGTCGAACTAACATAACATAATATACGTCTGACCATTTGTTCGGTCCAGGTACATTACATTAAAGGGTCAATTAGTCTAATGTTATCACGCGGTACAGACCTAAAAGTGAGAGAAATGGAGTTTAACGTCCACTCGACACAAACTAGGTCATTTTTGGGACTAACATACGGTTCTATTTTATTTCAATAGTTCGCTTGCGCGTTTGGTCTTTAACAGTGGGAAACCGAAAGAACCGGAGAAAACCCACGAAGATGGACCTGGGACCCTACTCCTTGTCACTACAACCGGGAAATCGAAACCACAGCAGTTAATTCAATGACAGACCTTATGATACAACGCGCCATCCAACCCCGCAACACAGACCAAAAATTAGACAATGTAATTCAAAATATATTAAGGGTTGATATTAATAAAGAAAAATATAATATATTGAGCGCCATAGAAAACACATCACTTAGTTTTTCGTATAACAAAATGATCCTGTAAACATATCTTATTTATTCTGCTTCTTATTGTGAACAATATTCAAATGGGAACACATCAATAACAACACATTTGTACACTTATGGATGTTCTATCTGTAATCAACGGTACAAAGTTAGAGGGGTCAAAACCAAAAGTACGGCGTCCAATAAACTCTTCAATTAAACGGCGGGGGAGCATCCAGGCATTGACTTCGACTTCAATACAATATTAATGGTAAATTGACAGCGACTAACGACAAATAAAAACGAAAAACAATTCATCCTCAATTAACTCATAACTCACATGATATAAAAGACTGATAGCGGATTATTCTCGTAGCAATTCAATTCAAATGTTTTTAGATGGATCTGAAGCATACTTTTGATAGATATATTGGTTTGAATATAATTTTAGTCCAAATGTAACAGCAAATCACACATGAAATCTTCTTTCATTTTTACAAAAAAAACCCATTAATATATGTTATTGACGTACGAATATAGATTCACCAGAAGAAAGGGCAGCTTTACTTAACGCACTTGGAAAACGGGATGATAGAAAGTTAAAACAAAGAGACCAGCAGTATGAAAACTTGTATGACGTAGGACCAAAAGTAAGTGATTTAAATCAGAGTAACAACGGAAAGGGTTGAATGTCAATCAGCTTATATACATCATTACTATATGCATTGCGACCCATTTGTGTTAATTTATAGGTCCCAAATATTAGCGATTTAGCTCCTTTAAATATAATTCCTAGGAGAAAATGACCTGTGAGTGTAGTGCGGAAAAGGTGAATCACACTAGTTTCATTTCCTGTCAAGTCGCGTATTCTTCATCGCTATGAGGGTTGCATGGAAACATTTAGTCCGGTGACCCAGAGCTACCTCCCCCAACCCTCTTCAATTTGAAGCTGTTTGGGATTTTGATTTCGATTTAGACCGGTTACCAGTGAGGTTCTTTGTTTGTCTGGGGCACAAGTGAAATAATTCAATGAAGAACGGGACACTTAATAGGTTTTTAGAATAAATGGAGTTTTTGTAAGGTCTTAAAATGGTATATAGATAGTTCTATTGGAGATGGAACAGAATTCGCAGGTTATGAAATATATTAGGTATATAGATAGTTATATTGGAGAAGAAACATAATTATCAGGTTATAAAATATCATGGCCTTGATGTTAGTGAATACAAGCCAGATTATGTTTGACGGCAATACAGTAAAACAAAGATGATTTCGTGTAGTTGGGACCATAGAAATATATTTAAATAGACTAGAATGGCCGTCACGTGACCCGCGACATGTAAATAGGTCCGCCATTTTTGTGCATTGATTATTGACGTCGCGTGCGGTGAACTCAATGAATCCAGCTTCGTTTCTCGTTACGCTTGAAAGAAAGAAAGGTCGAAAAACAACCCATTGCCATACATATTCACGGATTTTGCAGTACCAGTTTGTAAAATTAATATCTTCATTCTCTAATTTAATGCCATAATGCAGGGATGTAGCCAGGATTTGCTGAGTGGTGGGAAAAAAAAGTTCCGAGCGAAGCGAGGAAAAAATTTTTTTTGGAGGGGGGCGTGGTCTTTTATGAAAATTCAATCCTTCCTGGTGTATTTCCAGAGCATCTGCTGCCTTTTTGTTGTATTTGCTTCAGTACAAATCAAATTTCCTTAACTTTTATATTTACATATTCATCAAATTTTTACCAAATTAACTTAATTTCATCAATGATTCAATGATACAGAGACTCTTGGCTCTTGCAGGGAGCTAAAAACTTATGTAAATGGTAATTGGTATTACATATACCATTTCAAATTAATTTACTAAAAAAAAGATCAGTTTCAAAGATTCGAAGTCAAAAGTCTCTCGTAGTGGTAGTCGTACTTATATTAATTACATCATATAACTGTAGGCCTACTATACGATCTATGATTACAAGATGTAGTGACTAACGTAATAGTGAATGATAAGTAAAACAGTACACTCGCCTTGCCGCCTAATTGATTTATTTTGTGGCAAGTGTAAATAAAATGGACTGTAGCCCAACTGTCTCTCGGATTTAATTTAGATTCGGTAGAATTAACGCAAGAATGAGTACGGTACATTAAAAATTGGTCGTAAATCCGAACGTACGACACCATTTACGACATCCAACACTTTAACATTGAAATGCCGTAAATTGGTCTGGGTGGCCTATTTACGGCAAAATATGCAATTCAAAGACCGTATAGAATCAGAATTATAAATTGATGAATACTCCTTTTTTAAACTAATTTAGGATGGAAGGGTTTACTACGACACACAAAATTAAATTATGCCGTGACAGACATGGTTTGCGTCGGCTTTTACTCTATGACTATGCCGTTTGCCGTGGTAAATTTCGAGCGATGAGTTTGTGTACGTATAGTCAGAGTGAAAGAAGGATGAATCATGAATGGAATGGGTTTATTAAATACGACTGGGCGGGTTTCCTCGATTTTTTCTTTGTGCTGGGCGGCAAGAAATAGTGCCGGGCGCAAGCGCCCGGCGCCGCCCAGCGTGGCTACATCCCTGATAATGGAATGACTCGCGAGGCAGTCCATAACATAGCATACTAGGCTAGGCCTACATTAGTACATAGATTATAGATGCCATGTCAAAATGAACCTATTTTCCATCTAGGCCTACAAATTAAAGACACTGGATGGATGGGCTATGAATTGTGGTATTTTTTTTTTTTTTTTTTTTGTTTGAAATTATGTAATCTCGATGATCGACAAGCAACAATAATAAGGCCGCTAAGTCTCGCGTAATCTGCTCTAGGGGTGACATGCAGTATGCACCCAGCAATTGAGCAATGGCGAAAAATACGATGCCTTGCAAGGCATTGAACGTGAATCAATGACGAGTTCGCGGTACCAATTACTTTTGTTTTGCAAAAGAAAAATAACAGATATTTTGGTTTGTTTATTAAGGTATGTAAATCCATTATTTAAACATATCCTAATAAAATATTTCACATTAATCTCGAAATAGTAGGCTCTAACTAAGCCTTGGTTTCACAGTAGTTTTTTTGCGATAGGTAGCGGTCTAAGTCTAAGTTAGATTTGTTTACAAACAAACCCCATTACCAGTACATTATTCCTCCGCCTGTAGATTTAGTGCTTCGAGAAATTTAAATTTTAATGTCTTGGTTGTTATATAAAGCTAAAACAATTATTCCCACGGGTTATAATTCTAAGTACCGGTAAAATGCAAAAATTTATAGTAGGCCCCCTAAGCCTACATGTGTTTTAAAATAAAAGTAAAAGAAAAAAAAATTCTAAAAAAACTATCGCGAGCTCCCTTGAATTTTTCGACAAGTTACAACATGTAAGTGTTTTATTTCAGCAGATTGATGAATTATAATATGATGGTGATGAGTTTCAAGTTTTTAGCGCAGAGTCGAGGATGGGCTAAAAATGTCCGTAACGTGGAAGGTGTTCTGATTCAAGTAGTACTACTAGTATAGGTAATTTGTCAAATAACGAATATGGGCGAATATTAAAATATTTAATTTTACTTAGGCCTATATTCAGTATAATTTAGTACCTGTTTGCATTTGATGGTTTTACTTGACATACCTCTCTCACGGCATTTTCCGAAGATTTATAAAAATAAAATAATACTAGGGGCCATGGGGCCATGAAGATTTTGCATTTTGTGAAGATTTGTAAAGTTTAAATATTGGCCTACCATAAATATTTTTAAAAAATGACCAGCTATCTCAAAAGTCTCGATAAGCAGGCTAAATATCCCCCAGCATTTTGTGAGGATTTGTAAAGTTAAAATAATATAGGCCCACTAGGCCTCATGAAATAGGCCTACCTATTTCTGAAAACTGTGAGCAGCTGTCAAAAACAAAAAAGCCACAATATGCAGGCAGAATACTCACAGTATTTTATGAAGATTTGAAAACTAAATATAAAAAAATACTAGGCCTTGTGATATAAAGGAAAAGGTGAGCATTTCACAATGTGCAGGCAGGATATCTCACAGTAGTTTGTGAAATTAAAACAATACTACTCATCATGATATAGGCCAACCTATTTCTAAAAAAAAAACAGTGATAAACTATCAAAAAAAATTAAATAAGGACACACGATATGTGGAGTATTTAAATTGTTTGGCAGCACATTTGTCTGATATTTATTACATTTTCTTCCTGGGGTGAATGAAAAGGGAAAAACCATTGTAACAGGTTATACCATAATGTATCTTTAAATAGAACTTGGTTTTCTGTTAAAGATTGATACGGTTCTATTTGTGTCAGAATTCTAACACAAGTTAGCCATACTTAGCAAAACCCACTTGACCACTTACCTTAGCAGTAATTACATCATGACACTGTTATATACCTCTAACTAACATGATTCCTTTCCCTGTATTTATTTTACAGTGCTATCATGTAATTATCTAACATGATTGGGGGTCACCTCTGGCTTGCGGCTGTCGTTTTGAGCCCAGGTGTGAGCGTATGTGGCATGGAGATAGGGGTGCCTTCTCAACCTCGTGGGTTTCCTCCGGGCACTCCAGTTTCCTCCCACTGCTAAAGACCCCTACGCGCAAGCGGATTATTGAAATAAAATTTTTAAAAAAAACATGTTAGTCCCGAAATGACCTTGTTATGTCGAGTGGACGTTCAACCCCATTTCTCTCTCTCAACATGATTGGGGAACCTGGCTAAGTGAGTAAGATGCTGTCTTGCTAGCCGATAGGTCACAGGTTAGATCTTGTTGGCCAAGAAAGTTCGCCATTTTCTGTTGTGATTTCCCCTTGTCAGTGGTACAGGACGGAGGGCCTGACTAGGATAGCTGTCTCTGTCTAGTCGTTTGGATGGGACGGAAAACCGACGTCCAGTGTAAGTATTGGCGTTTACGTAAAAGATTGATTTGGCAGTTAGAATTTTATATTAGAGTAGGCTATAGCAAAATTTCCCTCATAGCACAATGTTTGGCGTAAGCTGGTAGTCTTCACTAACAGGGGTCACACGGTGGCTAAGTGGGTAAGACACTGGGTCGCTAGCCTGGAGGTTGGGTATTCGATCCCTTCATTGGCTGAGAATATTGATTCAGATTTTCCGGCATGTTTTCCCTTGTCAGTGATGCAGGACGGACGGCCTGACAAGGACAGCTGTCTAGTCGCCTGGATGGGACGATAAACCGAGGTCCTGTATACACATTGGCGTGCACGTAAAAGATCCCTTGACAGATGGAATTCGATATAAGAGTAGGCCGTAGTGCTGCTGCCCGGGCAAAATGTCCCTCATAGCACACTTCATTAGCCAAATTCGGATGTAAAACTATTTCATTTCGCTTACTAACAAAGAAATTTTGAGTTTGAATCCGGTGTTCATCGAGAAAATTTCCTGGCTTCATCTTTTGTCAGTGGTGCAGGAAGAAATGTTTCACACATTTGGTAATTTACATGATCAAAGAGAAACTTTACCAAATACATGGCAAAAGTAAAGTATGACATTTCCATTCACTGTGTACATGTTTAGTTTTCATTGCCAATGGTTGGATAAATTTAACTTATCAATGCATTTATGTAGCCCAGTACCGTAGTAATAATATCATACATTTGTTGGTGTATGTTTAAAATTAAAAGGCACATAGGCCTACATGTACACATAAATTCAATAGAGTTTCATTGTAAAATGTTCGATTTACATGTACGCACATGCAAGTCTTTCATACATTTAAAGGCAAAAAGAAATGTTATTTCAATTAAAGGAAAATTATGATAGACAAATTAAAGACATACCCCACATAACTTGTCAGAGAATTTCAGCTCAATATATTTTGCCATTTGAAAGGGGCTATGTAACCTATTTATGAAATTCGAATTTAATATTTCATGGTAAATGTGGCCAAATGTGAAAATACCTTATATGAATAAAGCCAGGCTGACACTTGCACGATTCCGTGGCACGCATTGGCACGACTCGAGTCGGCACGTTTGCGCAAACTCGTCGTGTCAATGCGGGAAGTGCGTAAACAATGCGCAAACTATGCGTGAACTCGTCGTGCCAGTTCGTGTCAATGTGAACACTGATGGGCACGACAAAATCGTGGCAAAAGTCGTACAAGTGTCAGCCTGGCTTAAAACTCTAGTGTCCCAAAAATATTTTGAAAATTGTGATCTGGGTATAAAAGTTAAAATAAATGATTTTATGCCATCATAAAGGGGGTGCAAGTCAAATTCAATTCAAAAGTGAAAATTTTTGCAGTTTACTGAATACATGTACACATGAGAGCTATATGTCTAATAGAAATTGACTTTTACACAAATATCAGGTTTATTTCATTGAGTGAGGAAAATTCATAATTTCATGAGTAGATAAATAGTCTCTATACCAAGTACATTCTCCCAATATTCAGTCAGAAAGAAATATTTCACAATAATCCAATGATTTCATTTAATATATTTATTGATTTTTTTTTCAAAACAAAGAAATATGTAATTAATTTACAGTTGAGATTTAAATGTATTCAAATTCTTTACAAGAAATATGCATTTCAAAGTCATTCAGGCACTCACATAAAAAGCCTGCTTATCGTTCAATGAAAACTGTTTTAAAATTAGGATTTATGAATGAATTAATTGAGCAGTGACGATGGTTATTTAAGCATTATTCACATTGTCCTTCCATCATGTTAGAAATTTATCGGTTTAAAAATTCCTGTGGTCATCAAATGAAAATTCTTCATAGAAGTAGAACTTTTAGTAGAAGTCAATACAGTGGCTGCTATATAATATTGGTGGGCTGAAAAAAAAAATACATATTAATTTATTATTAGTATGTTTAAACATTTAAAATTTAAGGAAGTCTGGAATAAATTTACAAAGAGGGTTCGTTGACAACAGCCAATCAATCAGTCATCACTCCCTCAGTCTCAGTGAAATTCCAAACAAAGGAAGCTTCGTCGTCAGTCCAGGAAAGCCTATCTTATCGTGAATTTGAACTAGGCCTAGTAGATCTACGGGTGCCAGTGGACTTCAGTACATACTACAAGTACGGTCCATGGTAGTGTGTTTTACTAGTATTACTACGGTACTACTAAAGACTCGGCCTAGTGAGTAGTTAGTGTAGGCCTATCTAATAAATAAATACTTTTATAAAAGTATAACTCTCAGGTTGTTTAACGTCTAAAAATAGTAATAGGCTACGAATGAATAGTAAGCAGTGGGCTAGGTCAACATGAATCAGTGCTAGTCATGCATTGTGAGTGTCACATAATAATAGGCCGGCAACTAAAGATAAACACAGTGTACGACAACACTGCTTGTCGTCTCTCACGGGACTGCAAAAAGTGCAAGAACACGCTGTCGCTGAACGCTTGAATGAACATTTTGTCTTTTAAAAATATAATCACTATTGAATTTCTTACCTGTGGAAGGTTATTCCATTTAATTTTGATGTGGGGTTTTGATAATTTGAGCAGTTTATGACAAAACACTGCGTCCCTTTGGTTGATACGGAAAACGTGAAAGTTCTGTTATCCTTCGCACAATCCGAAGACGCCATTTTGTTGCGCAGGATAAATGTACAAAGATGGCCGACCTCTGCGCATGTCGTGAAAGCGGCTTTTGATTGGCCGTGGCCATTCTAGTCTATTTATATATTTCTATGGTTGATATATCATATCAACCGCTGATGACGTCATCCCAGGTCGATATATTCGGCTCATATCAACCGCTGATGACGTAGATGATCGAAATAATACAAAGAACACAGAAATAAAATTTTATTCTTTTGACAATAAAAAAAAACATTGTTATAGTAGAGTTTGTAGCATTCAGTAACGAAATAGACGGCGTACTTATCGGCATATTTAAATCGGTTATCCATACTCCATCGAAGATATCTTTCAGAATTTTCTTTCCGCCCACATTATTTCTCCACACATCCAAGTTTTCTTCAGGCTTTGGATAGATCCTCATCATATTTGCATTCACATCAATTCTATCGTCATTATGGTGACTAAAATGGATTGATTATTCGTCTGGCTTCGATTTACTATCCCTTTTGTTTTCGCTTTCTCCAAAATGGCGACGTATAAATAAACATATACAACTGGGTGTAGTTTTTTTCTTTGATGTCCATAGCAGTTATATCTCATAACAACCTCTCATGATGTCATCATAGGTTGATATTCGGTTCATATCAACCGCTGATGACGTCATGACAGGTTGATATATCATATCAACCGCTGATGACGTCACCCCAGGTCGATATATTCGGCTCATATCAACCGCTGATGACGTAGATGATCGAAATAATACAAAGAACACAGAAATAAAATTTTATTCTTTTGACAATAAAAAAAAAACATTGTTATAGTACAGTTTGTAGCATTCAGTAACGAAATAGACGGCGTACTTATCGGCATAATTAAATCGGTTATCCATACTCCATCTAAGATATCTTTCAGAATTTTCTTTCCGCCCACATTATTTCTCCACACACTCCAATTTTTCTTCAGGCTTTGGATAGATCCTCATCATATTTGCATTCACATCAATTCTAGCGTCATTATGGTGACTAAAATGGATTGATTATTCGTCTGGCTTCGTTTTACTATCCCTTTTGTTTTTGCTTTCTCCAAAATGGCGACGTGTAAATAAACATCTGCACGTGACAGCTTCGATAATTTTCGCTATTTGGCGAAAACTGTCCAGCAATTATCCAATCACTTTTGCCTTTTTTAGAAGAGTCCATTAAATTTAAGGGTGAACGTTGTATATGTCAGATATAAACCTACTCTCCCTCGGATTGATATGATAGAGAACACTTGGGCTGCGCCCGCGTGTTCTCTATCATATCAACCTTGGGTAGGTTAATATCATATACATCTGCACGTGACAGCTTCGGTAATTTTCGCTTTTTGGCGGAAACTGTCGAGCAATTATCCATAATCACTGTTGCCTTTTTTAGAAGAGCCCAATTTAAAAATTTAAAGGTGAACCCGTTGTATATGTCAGATATAAACCTACTCTCCCTCGGATTGATATGATAGAGAACACTTGGGCTGCGCCCGCGTGTTCTCTTATCATATCAACCTTGGGTAGGTTAATAACCTATACAGAACACGCGGGCGCAGCCCAAGGGGTTCTCTATCATATCAATCCGAGGGAGAGTCTTTATTTACAAAGAGCACAGAAATAAAATTTTATTCTTTTGACAATAAAAAAAAACATTGTTATAGTACAGTTTGTAGCATTCAGTAACGAAATAGACGGCGTACTTATCGGCATAATTAAATCGGTTATCCATACTCCATCTAAGATATCTTTCAGAATTTTCTTTCCGCCCACACACTCCAATTTTTCTTCAGGCTTTGGATAGATCCTCATCATATTTGCATTCACATCAATTCTAGCGTCATTATGGTGACTAAAATGGATTGATTATTCGTCGGGCTTCGTTTTACTATCCCTTTTGTTTTTGCTTTCTCCAAAATGGCGACGTGTAAATAAACATCTGCACGTGACAGCTTCGATAATTTTCGCTATTTGGCGGAAACTGTCCAGCAATTATCCAATCACTTTTGCCTTTTTTTAGAAGAGTCCATTAAATTTAAGGGTGAACGTTGTATATGTCAGATATAAACCTACTCTCCCTCGGATTGATATGATAGAGAACACTTGGGCTGCGCCCGCGTGTTCTCTATCATATCAACCTTGGGTAGGTTAATATCATATACATCTGCACGTGACAGCTTCGGTAATTTTCGCTTTTTGACGGAAACTGTCGAGCAATTATCCATAATCACTGTTGCCTTTTTTAGAAGAGCCCATTAAATTTAAAAGTGAACCCGTTCTTTTTTTCAGATATAAACCTACTCTCCCTCGGATTGATACCTTGGGTAGGTTAATAACCTATACAGAACACGCAGGCGCAGCCCAAGGGGTTCTCTATCATATCAATCCGAGGGAGAGTCTTTATTTATTTTTCTTATACTTCAAAAACATATTTGAGAATTTAATTTGTCGGAGTAAAAAAGTTAAAATGCCGAACTCATTAAGTCTCGTCGATGTCATGCTTATCAGTGATTGTAGCGGCCAAGCGAATATTCACTGCGGGATCAGTTTGACCGCGTCAACCAAGTCAAGTGACAGACATGATTGTTTATATCAGGGGTATTCCCTCGCGATTGAAATGTTTTGAGAAGGATCTGAAGCAAAATTATGATAAATTGATTAGTTTCAACATGTTTTCAGTCCACCTATATTATCAAATCACCTAGTTTGTACACAGGAAGGTATCTATAAGTGTTACACTAGCTTGTTTATATCGTTTGCGGGTGTTGGGATGGTCTAGTGGTCTAGAGTGCCGCGCTTCGACCTCTGGCTGGCCGGTCACCTCTGGCTTGCGGCTGTGGTTACGATCCCTGGTGTGAGCGTATGTGGCATGGAGATAGGGGCGCCTTCTCAACCTCGGGTGTTTCCTCCGGGCACTCCGGTTTCCTCCCACTGCTAAAGACCCCTACGCGTATGCAAATTATTGAAATGAAATTGTAACCATATGTAAGTCCCAAAATGACCTAGTTTGTGTCGAGTGGACGTTAAATCCCATCTCTCTCTCTCTCTCTCATATAGTTTGCATTTGATGTCGAACGATGATAATTTTTCAATTCATCATATCTTTGTAAATACTGAACAGGGCCGAACCTTTTTTGGACTGATATTCCTTTAAAAGATTTCAATTTAACAACTGGTCATTATCGGCTTTAATAATCCATGAAAGTGTGTTGACAGCCATGTTGATTCTCCCACATGTGCACCCGAACACGACAGTTATGGTATTTACTATTTCCTAGTGAGAATCATCATTATTTCCAAGCTGTTACTTATATAGCAAAAGTCTACATCGTTGCATATTCCTGAAGCAATGTCCCCGAAAATCCCTCTCTGTCCATTTCTCGATTGGCTTCTGATATTTGAGTTTTGTGGGAGTGTAATCTGGGGTCTTCCCTAAAACGCTGAACAGTGATTTACTGTATTAAAAACGGTGAAAGTCTTCTTCGTCTACATACCATATTGTTTGTTACGCAATTAGTTTTTCTGCAATTGGGCATAATAAAATCGTGAGTACTGACGTAACGTTATGTAAACATATTTGGTCCAATTTGGAGCTTTGTTTAAAGCGTAATTATATTGTTACGCAGTCCGCTATTGGTTGTCATCGGACTATTGACCAGTCATAATTTTGAACAGAAATTTGCTTCCATCAAAGCAGTGTTTAGTGGGATCATCTCTAATCAAACGAAACACTGTGGATTGTGTCAATATTAGATACCAGAACGCATACTTTCACGGTAAGATTCAGATAAATGTGTTTGTAATATTGAAGACTGTGGATATATATTACTTAGTTACAGCTTTAAGACAGGCAATGTAAAAAGTGTGTTTTTATTATTTACAGATAACGAGGCCTTGACGTTAAAAGTAACTAATGTAGAGTTTAATGTATTTGAGAACTGTCGCCATCATCATACCAGTGAGTTTGATATAACTCAATCAGATGAAACACCTAACCCCCAGCTTGTTGTAAGACGTGGACAACCTTTTAACATCACCATAACATTTAACATACCTTATGATAAAATTACAGATGATCTTCGTCTTGTCTTCCAAGCAGGTTAGTTTTGGTTATCTATTACATTGTTGAATTAAACTAAGCGGGTCAGATCGTGCACCAAAATCAATAGCTACCGTACTTTGGGTATAATGAATATGTATACCAACTTTCAATATGATCCATTCCGAATTGTGGCCTGTATACGATAAGCACAAATATTGGGCATGGTGCTGTCCCTGGGGGTCGGGATATGCACCAAAATCAATTGCCATCCCTAGGCTACAAGGAATACACATACCAAGTTCCAAGACAAACCATTAAGAATTGTGACATGTAGGCATACACAAAGAAAACTGGGTGTGGCCCTGAACCTGGGAATCGGGCATCACCAAAAACAATATGATTGGTATTGGTCTTTAGGGTATAAAGAAGAGGTATGCAAAGTATCGAAAGGTCTGTCAAGAGTTGCGGCCTATAGGCGATACATCGACACACAAAGAAACACTGGGCGTGTTTCTGCCCCTGGACGTCCAGCATGCGCCAGGTATGATCCTCAAGGTGATCTGTTAAGAAAATGTGGTCTGTAGACAACACCCCCCCCCCCCCCGAAAACACAAACACAGACTGGGGTGACGGCAATATACGTCCACATGCATGAATGTACGTGATCGTATAAAAAATCATATTGTTTCAAACAAAACAATAAGTTAAAGATACATTATTGGAAGTTAAATAACGAGTTTGCAGTTCTCACTATTATAGTTAAATACTAAAATACGACATAATGTAAAGGCAAATTGATCCACTATGAACCGAGAACTAAGCGGATGAAAGTTCCGCTTAACCTCGATGATCATCACTGAAGTCAGTAAGACAAAACTAATAGTCTCGATTATACATTTCAATCGTTTATCACGAAGGAAAGTTTTGAGTGTTAATTGGATTATAATCCAACAAATTCGCAGGCTAGCCTTGACATCGAGAGTTTTTATAACATTTCAGTCACAGAGAAAGACCTGCAATCCGCAGATTTTGCTCTTGCATAATGTATGTTTAAGATTAAGACTATAAATGTAATTCGCCTATTCAGAGATCAGCATTTTTATGTGATTTTTTTCCAGGTGACGAGCCTTTACCTAGTAAAGGAACTGAAGTTGAGATTGTGCTGTCAGATTTTGACTTACCCAAGGAATGGGGTGCAAAAACAACGAAACAGGATGGAAACTTACTTTATCTGACCATCTTCACTCCACCAAATTGTTACATAGCAAAATGGAAATTGAAAGTAGATGTTCTGAAAAAAGCCAACCGGAAGACAACGATTTATAGATATAGTCATAGAGAACCTGTTTATATTCTGTTTAACCCCTGGTGTAAAGGTACGTATATATAACCTTTTTACACCTTCAACTTATAGACTATGAAATCTTCCCCACCCAACTGTTACGATTCGAAGTTAAAATTGTTTTTGTTTGGGGTACTTTAATTCAGGATGTATACTAATCCCGTGTAAGATTATATAATGAAGAAAAGAAACATTTAGTTAATTTGGTTCGATACCCAATTATTCCATTGATCTATATATATATATATACATGTACTGTAAGTAAATGCACAAGGTTCCGTGTTCCAGCCGAACATTTACAATGGGTTTAACATTGATATATGTCACCAATTTTTCTCGATTAGATGACATGGTCTATAAAGAAGATGGGTTACAGGAATATATATTAAAAGATACTGGAAAAATCTATGCTGGTTATGAGGACGATATCGAACCTAGACCGTGGAACTTCGGACAAGTAAGTTGAAAATAGAACTTTTCGGTTAGTTGAGGCGGAATCTAAATATGGTATGTTTGAATATCATGCTCTTTGCATCACAATAACTGAATATAGTCTCATTAACACCGCACCGCCACTCGTCTATTTTCAAACCAAAATTCTGTCGGCCTACTGATGCCTATCTCTTTGTCCCTCATCTTTTGAGGAAAGCAGGGACTATTAAAAATTGGTCCGTCCTTCGCTCTGTCTGTTTGTCCAGCACACTTTTTGTGACACAGTAATTCTTCTTCTAATTGAGCAAGAATGTTCAAACTTGGTGTGGGTGGTTGATAGGGGAATGCTCTGATAGACTGCGGGGATGAACATTTTCTGCCTAGGCTAAGCTGAGATATGCAATTTCATCGACTGATGCTTTGGGACACGATTGATTTGGTTCTAATTAAGTGAGAGTAATGAAACGTGGCGTATAATGAACATTTTCGAGTGCTGCTTTACATCAATACCTTTACTAAATTCGAGAGTGAGCATTATGTTCTTAAACTACGTAGAGACTTCAATCCGCTTGGTCGAGACTTTGGAACACAATAACTCTCCTTCTAATTGAGATTATGGGGACTGAATGGTAAGCACGTGCGTGTTGTATCATAAGGTCTGTCATTAAGTCAACCAGCATGGTTTCGATTCTCCAGTTGTACGTGACAAGGAGTAGGGTCGCCTGTCCAACATCGGCGTATATGTTCACGCTATTTAACTGAGATTTCGACTTGCATGCCAATAGTCCATTGACTAATCACGCTATTTAACTGAGATTTCAAATAATAGTTTTGATGCAGCTCTGGCGCCAGGCAGGGTAAGCTTACTCTTCCGGACACCTGTTACCACTGTTCGTACACGGTGAACAGTCCATTTGCTGATTACACTATTTTGCCTCGGCCGTTTTTTAGGACTTATGGTTTGGATTTTTCATACTTGGTTTTATTTTATTTCTGAATTGGCCCAGTTCGATGTGATTGATCGATTGCCTGAAAAGCAATAACTTAACTTCTGCGCAGAGGTAGCAACAAATTGATCTGGTATTCTTAATAAGTCTTCATTTTACCAGTCTGCCACATAAAATCAAAAATCAATTCGTATTTGAATGCTGTATGCATGATACATAGCTTCAACTGAATTTTATTTTAAACGGGATTAGATAGTTTCTTTTTTACATGTGCCTTTATTTTAGATCGGTTTCAGAAAATATTCCATAAGTTAGCATATATAAGGACACATTGGAAATTGTTTCTAGATCATTTAACTACTTCCATCGATCGAGTTTTACATATTTAATATAATTTTAGTTTGAGGAGCATGTATTGGACTGTGCTATGTATCTGTTAAATAGATCACAATTAAAATGGCCAGCACGTGGAAACCCAATAAAGATAATCAGACAGCTAACTGCATTGGTAAGATTATGTCAAATCTCTGTTTGGTGTCTGTGTATTGGTGTGGATGATACATATTGAAATGAAATAGGGTGGGGGTAACGTTATACTTCTGTGAACTAACCGGGCTAAAGAAGATCGACACACGTCGTGCATTTGTTAATATAATTTTAGTTTGAGGAGCATGTATTGGACTGTGCTATGTATCTGTTAAATAGATCACAATTAAAATGGCCAGCACGTGGAAACCCAATAAAGATAATCAGACAGCTAACTGCATTGGTAAGATTATGTCAAATCTCTGTTTGGTGTCTGTGTATTGGTGTGGATGATACATATTGAAATGAAATAGGGTGGGGGTAACGTTATACTTCTGTGAACTAACCGGGCTAAAGAAGATCGACACACGTCGTGCATTTGGTCTGTCAGAGACGACATGTCGCCCTGTGATGAGCTCTATGTGTTTCAACTATTAGGGTATCGTTATTGAAGTGCTGCCAATTATACATACACAGGGAAATTCGCGTTATCTTTCCATCTTAACTAGTCCCTCTCCCTTGCGGAAACCAGGCTAGATAATTCCGGAGAGCTTTATTGACCAACACCAGGATCAAAGCAGGACCTCCTGGTTAGTGCCATACTAACCGAAAACCAGTGAAACTTGCATGTACATGTTGGTAAGCAGACGGAGTTGCGTGTCGGAATCGGACATTATATACTATTCAAAAAAAGTAGGGGATATTTGATTTTGGGGACATAATACTAAAATATGCAAATGACTACGAAAAAAGTCACTATAGAACCTAACAGAAGAAACATTTCCAGTTACATGTGACGCCCAAACGCACCAATAGCTACCGCATGGAATGCAGGTGATGCTTGGGATCATCATGGGGGTCCAACCCAAGATTTGCACGACTCTGACTTTGAATGTTACAGTCATTGTGACATTGAATTCCAGGGTGGAAACATCAGTTTAATTGTTTTAGTGACCAAAAAACAAATTTTGATATGCGTCGGCTTACCCAAAATGAAAGGTTACGTGCCCTTGGCATGCTACAGACCGGCACAACACAGGCGGTTGTGGCGCGGACGATGAATGTTTCTCAGTCTGTCATAAGCAGGCTGTGGTCAAGATACCGTGATACACAATCTGTACAGGACAGACCACGCTCAGGTCGACCAAGGGCGACAACTCAAGCCCAGGCTCGATTTATCCGTACCTTGGCCTTGAGAAATCGTGTCATCACAGCAAATCAGATCAGCGCTCGTCTTCAAACAGACACTGGTGTGAGAGTGAGTGGCCAGACCATTCGGAATCGACTGCATAGGGGTCACCTTCGCGCCCGACGTCCTCGCGTGATCCCTTGTTTGAGAGATCATCACATTCAGGCAAGACGTCGTTGGTGTAGGGATCGTCAACACTGGGATAAGCGACGCTGGAGCAATGTGATGTTTTCAGATGAGTCAAGGTTCACTGTTGATTTTTTGGACAGACGTAGGAGGGTGTGGCGTCGTCGAAACGAGCGCTTCCAAGACGTTAACGTCATCAGACATGATCGATTTGGGGGTGGTTCTGTTATGGTGTGGGGAGGCATCACTGTTGCTGGAAGAACGGCTTTACATGTTGTTGCAGGGCGTGTTACAGGCCAGTACTACCGGGACAACATCTTGGCAGTCCATGTTGTGCCGTTCGCACGACGTCATGGCCGCCGTTTCATCTTCCAGGATGACAACGCAAGATGTCACAGGGCCAGGATCGTTATAGGTTACCTCCAACAACAGAACATCACCACATTACCTTGGCCAGCACTGAGTCCCGACCTCTCCCCCATCGAGCATGTCTGGGACATGCTTGGGCAGAGGTTACGTCAACGTCAACAACGTCCTGCCAATGTCCAAGAACTTGCTGCTGCGTTGCAACAGGAATGGGACAATCTGGACCAAAATGACCTTAGACGTCTCATTAGGAGTATGCCACGTCGGAGGAGGATTTACCCGTTACTGACTTTGTTGTGATGCTGTGGTAACTTTGCTGTTTGACCTCGGGTATCATTTTACCCTTATAATGGTCAGTCTGTGTCTTACTTAGTCTAACGATCATTTGGAATACATCGATGAATGTGAACTTCATTTCATTTTGTCATTTGTTTCTTCGTCAGTTTCATTAGGTGACTTTAATAACACTTAAATATCAAATATCCCCTACTTTTTTTGAATAGTATATATATAAATTAAAGCCACTTGTTCCTCATAATTTGAAGATGTAGTGTTCTCGATTTCATGTGTACTTTATATTTAAGATTGGCGTTCATGTCTGTCACATCTAGAGATAATACTGCATTGAGTAAATTGATCCGGACGTAATTCAAATGATTGATCGAAATATAAGTAACGAACACCTTTTTGGGAAATGGCGTACCTGGACTCGATGCATGTATCGAAAATAACGACAAAGTAGCAGTATCAACGTTACACCTATAGACAAATCTCTTTTGTCCATTACTACAGGTAAATGCTCCTGACGAAGGTGGGGTATTAGAGGGTAACTGGTCTGGAGATTATAAAGGGGGTAAACCACCTTTAACCTGGACCGGTAGTGCTCCTATACTACAAGAATTTTACACCACGAAACAACCTGTTAAATTTGGACAATGTTGGGTCTTTTCTGGTGTCTTAACAACAGGTAACTTTACATTGATCCTGTTTTGAAATTTAACGGCCCACTGCCTGCTACAATCACAAGTAGCATCGTTTTGAGAGAAAAATCAACTTGCTATAATTATTATCAGTAACATCAGGAATTAAGTGACACTTCCGTTAACCGTAACGATATCGTTCAAAACGCCAATGTGATAAAAACACAGATTCTATTTCGTTTCGTTTTTATAGTTCAAACTTTCGTTTTACTTGTCTTTACAACATTACGTTATGGAAGAGTTATTATCATTGACGTGTTTGAATGATGTGAGGGATTAGCCAATGAAACGGTCTGTGAAAGGGACTTCTTGGCCTTTTAATGCGCTAGAAACGTCAAAGCTGATTGATTAATCAACGTACGGGAGTCATCGGATCTAAAGTCGCTCCTTTGAACTCTGATGTGAAATCCCACCAAAACGTGCCAGATCGTCATGTTGGTCATCAATAGTATAAAAAACGAAACGAAATATAGATCATTATTTTAATCAAATTGTTCAAAACTATACTTATATCTTTTATATATAATCCCAATATTGGGTCTTTTCTGGTGGCTTAACAACAAACTTCACTATCGCACATAAATTATACCCGTTGTTTTGTGTCTCTGTGTTCAGAACTTCTTACAAACGGCAAACTGTACATTCAACCTGCTTACACGGTACGCAGCTTAATATAAAGCTCTAGGCCTCTGGCAATTTGATTTCAGGCGAGCCTGTATTACGGATATAGTGTTTTTAATATTATGTAAGTCATGTTTGAATACCTTTCAGTATGTCGGGCTCTCGGCCTTCCCGCCAGAAGTGTAACCAATTTTTGTTCTGCTCACGATACAGATGGCAGTATTTGCATCGACATCCATTTTAATTCAGACGGCGAAGTCGATGAACAGGCCAACTCCGATTCTGTTTGGTAATTAAATCGATTATATCTGCTATATTTAATTTATTTTCAACTCCTAACAATCTATCTGAAGCTCTGTGGAAGAGGACTAAAACTAATTATTTCCCTTGATTTCATGTAATGAATACTTATTTTTCCGTTTTCCCCTTTTGCATGAGCAATTTTGTTGGCCTTTTTTTCTAGAATTAAGCCTATACTATATTCCTTTGAACCTTCAATAAATTTATCAGATGACTTTGAGATGGCGGACTCTTTCAAGTTAGTAATGATCGAAATGTTAACACCTTTCTAGGAATTTCCACGTGTGGAATGAAGTTTGGATGGCTAGACCTGATTTACCACCAGGTTATGGAGGTTGGCAGGTTGTGGATGCCACGCCTCAGGAGATCAGTGGTGGTATGTAATTTAATAAAACGTACGAAAAAGAAACAAATATGATAAATCAAATCTACAAAATATTAGAAAGTTTGCTACGGAGGAAACATTATTACAAAGTACCAGAATCTGTAACGTTTGCTATGGAGGAAGTATTATGGCGCAAAATTCTAGTGTTTACGTAGGATGCTGATTCTACAACTCAAATATTCTAAGACATGTGAATATTAATCAGTTATTCGATTCAATGGAGATGATCAATTGTCGGCCATACTTTGTCTATATCAGACTTCAATAAAGTATAAACCTTTTAAATCAATTAATTATATGCTATCATTTAAAGATACATTAGTTAAGAGTTAAATAAAGAGTTGGTCATTTTGCTGTAATAATTTACAAATAGACGATAAAAAAATAATATTGAAAAATTCATTCAAATTACTTCATTTTTAGCCAAATTATCACAGTTTGTAGTTTTGGCAAGATGTGTGGATAGTGGTAACAGGGCATTGGTATATTCGAGGCATAGCCTCGCTTATTATATTTTGTAGTTAAAATCTCGAGTATTCGATGCCTGATTATGGTCTTTTTTTGCTAAAAAAATATCTAATTAATAGTTAATATAACATTTTACCCCTAAAGAAAGACCTGTAATTAATTAATAGTTAATCTCATAAGAGACAAACATTATATAGTTTTAATATACTTCACATATTATTTTTAGATGAAGGATACTGTTGTGGTCCAGCTTCGGTTGTCGCGGTTAGAAATGGCGAATTGGGTCTATTGTACGATGTGGAGTTTGTATTTGCTGAAGTCAATGCTGATATTGTACATTGGTATCCGCGTGATGGCTCCTTTGTTAGAACAAAGACCATAAATAACTGGTAGGATCTTGCAAATTAATCGCTTCAACGTTCTTATTCAACAAACCGTGATAATATAATATTATGAGGTGTGCTTTGACAGGCAGTGTTTCCAGTACAGTGGCATTACGATCTACTCTTATTCTATTTATTTAATCCACTGTCTTGGGAGTTTGAACGTGATGCAAATTGTATGCGCTGGTCCTCATTTGATGGTTCAGGGAAACCCCAACTGCAGCTCTTAGCTGAAACTTTATACTGTGGGCTGCTAAGAAAAGAGAATGAACAGGAAAACACAACACAAATGTATGGAACCGATAGATCTCTGAACCGAAAGTAGTATAAACCAATTCAGCCTCTGCGCGAATCTTGTCTAGATGCTTATCGCAAAGTGACAAACTACAGTATACAGATATAAGTTATTTACATCCACGTAATTAACTTGTATTCCATATAATTGTACCACTCTAACAATATAATTATTAGAATTATTTAGAATTAGTCACCTTGTTAAACTATAAGTTACATATTTCAACTAGTTACTAGTAGTTACACGCATGCTTTTTAATGACTATGGTGAAATACATACTAAACATTTGTTTACAGTTCTGATAACGGATGGCAAAAATTTGCAGATGACTAAAAGCCTTGGCTCAAAGATACACGGTATCATGCAGTATAATTTACGACATTATTATTTTTATTTCAGTGTTGGCCTTGAAATAAGTACCAAATCTGCTTTAGGTGATGAAAGAGAAGAAATAACGTATGGACATTATAAATACCAGGAAGGTAAAGTAGAATTATACTCGGCTTTGATAAAACCACATGGGCGTCTTTTGCTCTATTTCAGTGGTGGTCTTAGAATCATTAAAATTGCCACAGATTACAATAGCTTTCCCAATTGGCTCATCTGGTCGATCTACTCAATGGTTCCGACACTTACTACCACAGTAACGTCGTTCCCAGAAGCAGCATACACGATGTTCATCACAGATGTATGATATGCACAAACTGGAATAGCATAAAAGTAAATAGTAACTATCACCCATATTTTCCAACGTAACCAGACTCTTACCTCTAAACTGTTTACCCCAAATTCCTAGATATTCTGGGTTATTAATATCATATCTATCAGAAATATTTTCACACATGAAGGGTGCATGATAGCCAACATGTTGCAGGAATCTTTGGTCGAACTAACATAACATAATATACGTCTGACCATTTGTTCGGTCCAGGTACATTACATTAAAGGGTCAATTAGTCTAATGTTATCACGCGGTACAGACCTAAAAGTGAGAGAAATGGAGTTTAACGTCCACTCGACACAAACTAGGTCATTTTTGGGACTAACATACGGTTCTATTTTATTTCAATAGTTCGCTTGCGCGTTTGGTCTTTAACAGTGGGAAACCGAAAGAACCGGAGAAAACCCACGAAGATGGACCTGGGACCCTACTCCTTGTCACTACAACCGGGAAATCGAAACCACACCAGTTAATTCAATGACAGACCTTATGATACAACGCGCCATCGAACCCCGCAACACAGACCAAAAATTAGACAATGTAATTCAAAATATATTAAGGGTTGATATTAATAAAGGAAAATATAATATATTGAGCGCCATAGAAAACACATCACTTAGTTTTTCGTATAACAAAATGATCCTGTAACCATATCTTATTTATTCTGCTTCTTATTGTGAACAATATATTCAAATGGGAACACATCAATAACAACACATTTGTACACTTATGGATGTTCAATCTGTAATCAACGGTACAAAGTCAGAGGGGTCAAAACCAAAAGTACGGCGTCCAATAAACTCTTCAATTAAACGGCGGGGGAGCATCCAGGCATTGACTTCGACTTCAATACAATATTAATGGTAAATTGACAGCGACTAACGACAAATAAAAACGAAAAACAATTCATCCTCAATTAACTCATAACTCACATGATATAAAAGACTGATAGCGGATTATTCTCGTAGCAATTCAATTCAAATGTTTTTAGATGGATCTGAAGCATACTTTTGATAGATATATTGGTTTGAATATAATTTTAGTCCAAATGTAACAGCAAATCACACATGAAATCTTCTTTCATTTTTACAAAAAAAACACATTAATATATGTTATTGACGTACGAATATAGATTCACCAGAAGAAAGGGCAGCTTTACTTAACGCACTTGGAAAACGGGATGATAGAAAGTTAAAACAAAGAGACCAGCAGTATGAAAACTTGTATGACGTAGGACCAAAAGTAAGTGATTTAAATCAGAGTAACAACGGAAAGGGTTGAATGTCAATCAGCTTATATACATCATTACTATATGCATTGCGACCCATTTGTGTTAATTTATAGGTCCCAAATATTAGCGATTTAGCTCCTTTAAATATAATTCCTAGGAGAAAATGACCTGTGAGTGTAGTGCGGAAAAGGTGAATCACACTAGTTTCATTTCCTGTCAAGTCGCGTATTCTTCATCGCTATGAGGGTTGCATGGAAACATTTAGTCCGGTGACCCAGAGCTACCTCCCCCACCCCTCTTCAATTTGAAGCTGTTTGGGATTTTGATTTCGATTTAGACCGGTTACCAGTGTAGGTTCTTTGTTTGTCTGGGGCACAAGTGAAATAATTCAATGAAGAACGGGACACTTAATAGGTTTTTAGAATAAATGGAGTTTTTGTAAGGTCTTAAAATGGTATATAGATAGTTCTATTGGAGATGGAACAGAATTCGCAGGTTATGAAATATATTAGGTATATAGATAGTTATATTGGAGAAGAAACATAATTATCAGGTTATAAAATATCATGGCCTTGATGTTTGTGAATACAAGCCAGATTATGTTTGACGGCAATACAGTACAACAAAGATGATTTCGTGTAATTAATAGGGACCCATGTAAACTTCCGGGAGCCATGTAAACTTCCGGGTGCTTAGACAATTTTTTGGACAAGAGAACCTGTCAAGCGTGGGGCTGATAAGGAATATGCCATGCTTTAGCAGTTGGAAATAAAACAATAATAATAGGGCAGAATGACCCCCCACCTGTACACGTTACCATATAATTGAAGGTTGTTTTATACATGTATGTCTCAAAACAACCAACGTATTACGTTGATGAGACGTTAAAACCTATTCCTTTCTTGTTAAATGTTAGTCTTGAAATAATCGGCTGTTTTTCTCTCTAGGATGTTGAGTGTGAGATAGTAGTAAAGGATGGTGTGTCTGTTGGTGAAGACTTCGATGTGGTTCTCCAAGTGAAAAATAAAAGTAGTGAAAATCGAACCGTGGGAGGTCGACTTGCAGTTAAGACTATATTTTATACTGGTGTAGAAGGCGATAAAGTTAAAAAACTACAATTTCAAGATTCTGTACAAGGAGGAAAATGTGAGTACCGAAATTCAAAATGATTGAATTATACAACACACTAAATATTGGCACAAGTTTTACCCCGTGGAGCTGGAAAATATAGTTTGTCTAATATATTTGTTTCAAGTGAATTTAACGGACGATCGGAATTCCACTTTTCTGTCAAATGACGTATTCTATATTTCCCAGGTATGGAACAAGCAATGGCAGTTCAAGTTGAAGATTATAGATCTAAGTTAAAGGACATGTGTATGATAAAACTGACGGCTATAGCCAGGGTTCAAGAAACCAATCAAGTATTGACTCTGCAGAAAATTCTTAAGCTATCAAAGCCATCTTTAACTATCAAGGTAACGCTGCCTGGACTCCCACTATTAATGGCGTTGCAATGGGGACCAGAATGTGATGTTTCTACCTATGTTAAAAGTAGCTAAATCTCTAACTCAATAACATCCAAATCTTCAACATTGAAAACACGAATTATTTGTCAATTTAAATAAATATTGATGCTGTGATCTTACCGGAACAATATGGGCTTCTGATATCCAATATTTAAGACAAAATAAACATTTTACCATTGGTACACGAATCGTGTACCATAATGCGTTTCAGTCCTAGTTCTAGCAAGAGACTCGAGGAACGAGGCAGGAAACGTTGTACCAAATCAAACCACCAACATGGGGAAAATGTAGACATTTTGTTTACAGACATGGTATTAATATATCAATACATGGTCCAATATAACCCTACGATGGGCGATTAAGTCTGTTTTAATGATCTGGTGTGTTGCATCTATGCTATGAAGTCGGAAAGATGCTAGTGACGTGAACAGACAAAACAACAATGGATTGTCCAGTACAATAGAGAGGTTCAGATGCGTTCTCGGAAGACATGACGCACTTTCACGGTTCAGAATAATACGCGTGTTCGACAAAACGCGATGGTTAGTTCAGCTGAATAGTGCAAAAAGTGTGTCATTTCGTTTTTATTCGACCAGTCAAACAGCGCCAAACAAAGGCTGATATAATTGACGGGGGTGTGTTTCGGTGTAATTATGAAAACGATTGTCTAAAATAGAATTAAACCACCACGGAATTCGCTTACGACTTTTAGAGGGCCCAAGGGGTATTCACGAATAAATTCATCAGCTGCCGTGGGGGGAAGCCTGGAGAATTAATGACTCAGCATGCAAGATGGGAACTACATCGGTAACGGAATGCGTCTAGACCTCTCTATTGTGGCAGTCTGGCCTTGATATAAATGTCATCCAAATAATAATGATTAATATTTCGAAACAAAGATTTATTTGAGTTGTCGAAATGATACATCAGATCGTTCAAGTTGACACTTTATTTTGACATAAATCAAAGGGGTTCCTCGGATTAGCAATATTATTATAAAATACCAGTCTTTGTATCTATGTTTTTCACTCAAGGTTCCATCCATGATAAAGCAGAAGAAATCATTCGACGTAGAAGTATCTTTTACTAATCCTCTAGACGAAAGTTTAACTAATTGTTATTTGGAAGTTGAGGGTCCTGGTTTACAAAAGAGACAAAAACACCCACAAAGGTACGTTTCGATTTATTCTTTCACTATTAAAAAATCATTATTAGTATGTGAACCTCCCAAAGACATCAAAAGACGTATCCTGTGTTCAAGAAAGATTAAGCATAACCTTCACGAATAGTTAAGTACTTGGATTTTAGACGTCGAACATACCTGGAAGACAGTAGCACACTGATAATGGGCTATATAGTTTGTTCCATATTACTTTTTATCATCCCACTGGATCCGAATTTCTGGGAGGGAGATTGCCGTTTTGATTCTCGGTATTGGTCCGGGAGCATCTCTCGTTAACCATTTTCTTGTATTCCCTATTATTATACGGATAACAAGGTATCAAATCATTTAATGTTTGTTTTTTTTTTCAGAAATGTCAAACCTAAGCAAACGTTTGTAACGAGCGTCGAGTTGACGCCTAGAAAACTTGGTGAGAGAGAACTAGTTATAATGTTTAACTCAGACCAGTTGGAAGATATAAATACTACTCAAGTTGTTCGTGTTGCGTAATTATTGCATCCGGTGATTTTTACAGTATGAAAGATTTTGAATTAACTTGCCAATAAGCTAGACTAAATATCTGACTGATCTGTATAATTAAGTACAAAGTGGTTTGTTATTTCACAAAATTGATAGAATTATTATAAGGATTTCAAACTGTGTTGTTATCACATTTTGCTACTTCACCTTTTTCCAGTAAGTTATCATGGGATCGATTGGTAGTTTTTATGTTTTTACTAAAACTGTTGTGACTTAGAGAAAAGTGCTATTTAAAAACCTCTTCACGCCAATCGAATTGCCGGAAATCAACTAAAGTCAAGTTACTTTTGTTTTTATATGCTGTATTTATCAGTTGTTTTGGTTGTATTAAATGAATTATCTCTGAATATGCTAATAAAAGCATTTAATAATAAAGAACTCTTTATGGTCTCTCAAGTTAGTATGAATAAAACAAACATTTCAAGAGTTTCGTCGTATATTGCCTTTCTCAGATTAAAACACATAGGCGCTTTCGTTTATTTTATATTTCTTTATTTCACACTTCATTTTGTTTACCTTCAGTTCACCATATATGATGTGTGAAATTTGTGGTGGATTTACGTGAGAACGTAAAAAAATATATTGTTAAAATTATTACACGATGTATAGTGGCGGTGCCAGGGTAAGGTTGTTACGATGGGGTCTGCTTCAGAAACTATTCCAAAAGCCAACATGGAGTGCAGACCACCATTAGTTTTCACCATCTCGGTACCCACAAATTGTAGTTCTTATATTTGCAGCAGTTCTTTCACCGTGTGCACCCTATAAATCAATCACATCCAGTTGTCTACCTTCCCATTCACAATGATCATTGTTTATGGAAGCGATTTTACATAAGCAGCAATGCTTGTTATTGTATCCATATATTGTATGTTAAATATAACTGTGATTCACTAAGAAATAAAATATTGTTTAAACCGAAGGATATCCAAAGTAAACAAAAAATACGTACAATCAGAGATTCTTGGATCATAATTATGACATCGGAGATGTTGTCTATATAAATGACCTCAGCACTAAGATTGGTCGTAGCAAGATACTCAAATCTCTTTGGAAATGTCCTTATATCGTGTCCAAGAGTTCACACCCTACGGGGCAGGTACAAGGAAATGGCCCTTCGTCACGGCCGGTTGAAATCTGTAAGGATCGTGAGTTTCCTCTTTGGCTGCGTCGTCTACGACGTCAGATTTTTCATGGGAAATCTATTGAGCGCAATGGTGATCATTATGTCCAGTTATACCACATGCTCCTCACGTTAATCTTCTACACCTGTTCTTCCACGAATCCCTAAAAAGAAAAAAACAATAGAGCCAATATTCACTTTGCCTCAAGAGGTTTAGACACCTGAAACGACATATTATGTTATTGGCTCACTTACCTTGGTACTTTGCTCCGTTTACAGTCCGTTGAATATGCCGCCGCCAGGAAGTCCAACCGTGTTTTGTACATAACTGTCATTCCCACCAACAGAATGGAGCAGGATTTGATCAGCAAAACCTGATGAGATGGGCATATCTCATGCTTGGATTCTTTCATCTGCTGAAGGGAACAGTACAACTCCCAAGTCTCGGAGTGAGTGGCTGAGATGAATGCAGGAATGCGTAAGCCATCGCCCTTTTCATCCGTTGAAAATCTGATCCTGATAAATGGACAGACACTACTCAACCTACCTGTTGAAAAAGTTTTACTAAATCCACTAAACAGCGTCTTTGTGTTTTGTCACTATCTAGAGCTATCCTAAAAAATATCAAAACGTGTGATGTATTAGCTGATTTTAGTGGCACAACGATGGTCGTAGTACCTCCCATTGCCATCTTGATTAGCTTCTACTCCAGAACAGAAAAGGAAAAACCTCATTGTCTGCCCTCTTTAGGCACCTTCTAATACCAAATCTGCATCCGCATATCCATCGAATTAGTTGGAAGCATCTTCACCAATTCCAACGACAACTGAGGGGCGTCCAGCTGTACTTCGGCGTTGGTCTGCATCCACACTTTGTGAAGTGCTCTAAAATCTCTTCTGACCTAGAAAGCATTAGATCGTGTCTCTGGGATTTCCGGGAAAACACTTGTCCTACATTGTCGCGATGAACAGACTGGGGAAGCCGCCTACCGGGTACTCTAAATCTTACAGTCTTTGGGCATGACTTCCATTAATATCAATAGACACTTCTTCATTGGCGACATGAACTAAGGAAAGGGCAAGTCATCTTACCCAATGTTTACTTTGGTGTAACCAAGAAATTTCTCCAGGATCCAACTTCTATGATAGCGCTGAAATCCATCGACCTGGAAAGGATTGTATTTGAGTCCGACTCCCCTTATCTCACACAATCACCAAATAAGATATCCAATCTTTTAAGTCTTTCGCTATTTTCAGAAATGTGCCTGATCATCTGCTCATAGAAATATCTGTTGGCAATCATAAAATAAACTGTACCACATACAATAACGGGTGTTCGACGGTCCACACATTTTTCATTGTAGCTCTCCACACCTTGGCCAAACTGTAAATAACTGTAAATATTTCGTCTCCTCGCTGGGACTGTTGACTTTCTTCTGGCGAGCCGGGTTCCAAAATGTCTCGTTCAATGGTATTGTGTGGGGCATTAAAATGTAAAGAATTCCTTCCATTTTAATCATTTTTGTTAATTTTTAATTCATCATCTGTTTTTTTTTTTAAATAGCATCTGGCATTTTTCCTTTAAGCTGACATCTAAGTCTTTTGAATCGGGAGGAGTGTTGTGAAAGTCACGTGATTGCTGGATGACGACATCACGTTACTACACGAATGATTCACTTTTACTACGAATCTACAAGGTACGGTTGTTAACCACGCTAGCAAGTTGTCGGCCATGACTACAATTTTAAAGAGCCGCTACAAAATGACGTAGAAATATTTAGTGATCTGTGTCCTTATATGGTTTCCCGAAAATAGTATACCCCAGTTGGATTTATCCACCCATGACCCCAATGTTATACACCGAATTTTATATAAATCGTTAAAAACTGTAGATTATATCGCGTTCAGAAAGTTGTTGGCAAAGGCAATGAGGTAGGGTTTGTCTCCTCATGAACCCAACCCTTCATACCAAGTTTGGAAAAGCCCCGTTGAAACATTTGGCCTCTATCGCACCCACAACTTTTTCATCTAAGGGTGCATAATTCGTCTGGGAATGCTAATGACCGATACATATCGGTACGATTTTCACGAAATTCGACATTATCCGCGATAAGGTGTAACACAGATATACCTGAAAAGTTTTTAAAAATCAAATAAAAAGAGTAACCTCCAGAATTTCCAATAGCTAAAAACGTGATAGTTTTAAAAAACAATCAGGCGCAATAATCTTGAAAGTTGCGGTCCGATACGTGCCACAAGTTTCAAACAAAATGGAAATAAATTGTGATCTCTAGAGAGTCTACAATACTCTACAAGCTGAAAACATGTTTTTTCGTACAACCAGTGGCAATGAAGTCACGGCCCCGTGCGTGCCTAAATCGAACTCATCTGAGATCTTTAGGAGATAAACATAAATGCGGGGGGTTTTTTCACAAACGGACGGACATATTCAATAGTTTTTCATTATATAAAAATAATGTTCATAATATAAAAATAATCTTGCACGGTTGGCATGTATCGGACCGTAACTTCGTGGATTATGGCCCCTGATATTCCGAAAAGTCGCGTTTTTAGCTTGTGAGTCCTATAGATGTCACAAATTTTATCCGATTTTAAAAACCGTTTGAAGATATCACCGTTACACCTTAAGAATAGTTGAGTTCGAATTTCGTGAAAATCGGACCGAAACTGCCTGACAAAATGGCATCTCCTGTAAAAGTATGCAATACCAAGGTTGTCCGATTTTGATGACACTTTAAACATATCTACATATCCCAAATACCTCAGTCCATTTCGATATTCGCACATTTCAGACCATACCTTCCTGCATTATGGCCCCTGATTGTACAAAAAATCGCTTTTTTCTATTTTGTGGGTGTATCTGGCCTGGCAACAGCTATTTATTACATAAAAACATATCTTTTTTGTTATACATGTATTAAACTTAAGTTAAATGCAATGATGCGAACATTAACTAAAACAGGGAAATGAAATAATATGCTGAAATAATGTGAACAAATTAATTGTAAATGATAAGAACACGAACAACATTAAAATTAATTTAGCTTGATGAGAAAAAATATTTAATTTAAAGTGATAAGAACAATATTTTTCAATGTTCAGAAAACAAAAAAAACTAAAGCCCTTGTCACACTATTAAGCCTGTGATACACGGGTGCCCAACGTTTTGGGATATTGGGGGGGCGGGGTCTTGGAAGATGTCATTCGTTCGTGACACGTTTGGCAGAGGTTGTTTCCGTTAGCGGACCACAAATGTACGATGGGGTCTCGAAATATTTTGAACATGTTTAAAATTTTGAGCAGGTGACAGGGGTCTGGAATTATTAGATAATGTGAACACCACCACCCCTCCTCCAATGCAAACTCTTAAGTAATGCTTTTGGGAACATCACCAAGATGCACTGTTCATTGTGCTCCCTCCCCACCCTTTGGGTCAATATGAATATTTCTGACTAGTCACTTTTCGGGGATAACCCACATCTGAAGTCCCTGTTGGCGCGATGGAAGCTCTAATTTCAAATTTTGGGTGACGCATTGTGGTCATGCGGGGACGACTCTATCGTTACTCCACATTTGGTGTCAAGCAATGTGACCATGAGAGGAAAACCCTTTCGATTTGCAGTGTACCGTGATTTTCTGTTCGGGATTTACCCTCATGCGGGGACGACTCTATCGTTACTCCACATTTGGTGTCAAGCAATGTGACCATGAGAGGAAAACCCTTTCGATTTGCAGTGTACCGTGATTTTCTGTTCGGGATTTACCCTCATCCATTAGTCGAAAAGCTTGAGAACATGTTATATTGATAGCCTGTGTATTTTAAACGATGCTTTTCAAATTTGAGCTGAAGTCTTAGGTTCATGAGATGATATCCAGCATTCCGTGACTTTTAGTTAAAGGGGTATCGCCCTTTTTGTAAAACTTTGTGAATATATTCTCCAACGTTATGAACTTCGTACGTAAATAAGAAGTGGCATTTGGTGTTCTAGAACGAGTAAGCATAATTATGCACACATTGAGCATTTAGCAAGACTTGGTATATGATGTTAGAAGACGAATTACTTGATAAATGACAACCTGAATAAATATTTAACCTGCAGTTACTGTAAAATAAAATACCAGTTGAAGCATATCGTCAAATCTCACCTACTCCGCTAAATTAAACACCGCATACAGTGGACCAGTTGAAGCATATCGTCAAATCTCACCTACTCCGCTAAACTAAACATCGCATACAGTGGACTCTGTCACATTCGAACTCTGATCACTCCGGTACTCTGTGACATCCGACATGATTTTGGTGTCCCGATTTATTTCCTTATTACTTGAGCCAAAAAATCTCTGGTTAATCCGGACTCTGTATGTTCCGGATTACGACATCAATCAGCCATCCCGTCACATGATTTCCATTGAATCGCCGCCGTACAATCCGGCCTTCAATCGATAGGTGTGAAGCAAGCAATTATTACCAATCAATTATCGGTGTAATTAACACTCGATGGGAGTGAAGCCACAAAAAATTAACAAGCAAACACCAATCAATTATCGGTGAGATTAAAACTCGCTACCGTAGATCCTTGTTAATTACTTTGATAATTTTATAATCTCTTGTAAGAAAGTAATTGTGACAAATACTCAAGCATATCCATGAATTTTCCCACGAATTCAGTCGTAAAAATATTCCAAGCAAATGTTAAAAAAAATTCGTTGCGCATACCGATTAAACATCGGCAAATTCCGGCACAATCTAAGTGATGACGACCTTGTCATAGGGCGACAGATAATCAATGATTCACACGCGATACCAAACATAAGTGTGCGATCAACTGCAGACGACGAAGAAGATAAATTAACGACAGACTTGACCTATTCAAAATGCCTACGCTTGTTAAATGAAATAAGAATTAATGTAAGAAAATTTTGAATGAACAGAAAAGTTTATCATTTTTAAAGGGAATAACGCTCTGGTGATTCGAAGTTACATTATAATAATACTTCCGGTTTTCGAAGTTACAATATTTCAGGTTTGACAAAACTGGGAATTCCGACACTCTGTGTGATATTGTAACGACATATTGTAACGATCCCGTACGATGTCGGACGTGACAGAGCCCACTGTAGTTTCTTTTGTGATAAATATCGATCCCAGTACCAGTGTATATAACGGGAAACGCACCATGTTATCAATCAAGAGAAATGTCAGTCAACTCCCGAACTGTACGAATCTAAGTATCGATTAATTTTGAGATTTCCGGCGTTTAACATGGAAGTAACGAATTTATTAAGAAGTGCAGTATTTTTTGTATTAATACAGTTAGTTGTGGGTGGCTCTGAAAAATGTCGTGTTGAAACTCTTGAACCAAAAAAGAAGTTCGACCTGTCTAAGGTATGTAGCATTTGAATATGATATGGGCTGCTTATAGTCTGTGCATGATTTCGCGTAGAATACGATGCCGAGTGGTAATCAGTCCGCCGTTGGGGCGTTTTCGAGATGTTTGGGGTCAAATGAGTTCACTTGCACTGAAAGTGAATGCGCAGTCATTCTTGTAACATTAAAATATGCTGAAAATAATCGAAAGTAATCACTTTTTCAATAAAAAATGTAACCTTGCTAAATTCATCGTTGTTCTTGGTGACGCCGGGGGTCAAAAGGTCAAATTGTCCGTTTTTGCACTAGGAAGATTTAAAACAATAAATGTCAGCGTGAAACATAAAAACTAAAGTGTGTCAGTATTTAACAAAGGTGATTTTTAGTTATTTTAGATTCATTATATTATTGTTAGAGACGTCTACAAAACGTCCCGATTCCACACCTGTTACCCAACTGCTGTGAACATCCCCAACCATATATTACTTTCTATTGCGAATTAAATGTTGTTCTTTTGATGGTGTTTTGTGAAACGTCTTGGTGCGCGGGTAACACTATAAGAAAGAAGTTTTAAAAATTGGTGGCTGAATTGGGATGTTTACAGAACAGTGTGTGTGTGTGTGTTATCTTTCACACTGTCCACATCCGGCTAGCAATATCTCAACTACCAATTACCTCCTGACTGTGGGACGTGTCTTCACTATCAGTTTGTTGAAAATATTATTGCTACACAATTATTATGCGTGATCAGGTACATAATAGTTTACTAATTAGACAAAATAATTCAACCACGATGTACTTTTGCTTTAAAAATATGGGAAAACAGCCTGAATAAGAATGAAGATGAATTAGAAAAAGAAAATACAGAATTGAAGAAAGGACTGAAAGTTCTTGAAGAGCAATTTAAAGAGGTGTAATACATAAGTTGGAGGTTATAGAGACGCAAAAAAAAAGGATCGATCTTTTAGAAAGCCTGACTTTTCGCGTGTAATTTGTTTTAATTGTTTGGAGCAGGGTCATTATGCCACCCTATGCCCTTCTAAACGTAGAGAGGACGGAACTAAATAATTGGCGAGATGGGAGTCCCAGAGAAATGACAAATACTGATGATAAAGATAAGTCAAGAAGAACAGTGAGCATAGTAAGTTCATCAACTGCAGGTATGTATCTAAATGGAGAAATATAGAAGGCCGAGAAACGGATTTTTTACTAGATACTGGGGCCAGTAATTCAATGGTTTCTATCGATCTTTACAACACTTTTGAAGAGAAGCCCAAACATTTACCTGTAAGTTGCAAAATTACACAAGCCGACGGAACTCCTCGAAAGATATTTGGCTGAGCGGTGATGGAAGTTTTTACATTTGCGGTAGTTGATATGCTATTATTGGATTTGATTTTGCCTGGGATCAGAAGATGGTTATTAAATCTTCCTGAATCTGAGATTTACATGAATGAATCTTCATTTTCAGTCTCAAGGGATCTTTCGGTGTATGTTAATTAAAGTAGCGGGAGATTTCTCATTGCTACCGGGTCATGAACAGATAATTAATGCCATAGTAGAGGAAAGTAAAAATGAGCCATGTTTAGTGGATAGGTTGATAGAGGCTATTGACAATCCATCGGCTAATTACCCTCTTGTGTGTAGGAGTATGGTTCATTCCAATTCAGAGGGAATTGTCCCTTTAAAAATATTTAATCCTGGTACAGAGCCTTCAGTTTTGAAAAAGGGCACCGTACTTGCAATATTGCGCGAAGTGGACACGATTGTAGAGACTAATAATGATTTTGTCCCGGACTTTATGCAAGGTATGTTGGACTCCAGTGACAACCTGACTAAACAACGAAGGACCGTTGTCAGTAAAGTACTGATGGAAAATGTGAACGCATTTGCAAAGGATGAAGATGATGTTGGAAGGACTCATTCGGTACAGCACACGATTAATACCGGGGATGCTCAGTCGATCAAGCAGCCGCCCAGGCGTTTACCATTTTCTACTCGTGAGGAGATGCCGAAGCATCTCATAGAAATGACACGGAGGGATATAATCGAACCGTCTTCTGGGCCATGGTTGTCGCACATAGTCCTTGTTAAGAAGAAATGCGGGGCTACAAGATTCTGTGTGGACAACAGGAAACTTAATGAGAATACTATCAGGGACGCATACCGGCTGCCCCGAATAGACGAGTCTCTTGATTGTTTAGCTGGATCAAGTTGGTTCTCTTGCCTTGATTTACGAGGTAGATTTTTCCAAGTTGAAGTAGCGGAAGCAGATCGAGGAACATGTGTCATGTTTCAGTTTAAGATTTTACCTATGGGTCTCACCACAAGTCCAGCTACATAATTTGAGCGTCTGATGGATAAACACTGGCCGGACTGCAGTGGCGATCGTGCCTTATATATCTCGACGATGTCATAGTGTTCTCTAAGAACAGGGACATTTAGCACGCTGGCTTCAAGTGATATCCTACTTTCATTTCACCATTGTTCATAGAAAGGGAAAGCTCCATGGAAATGCAGACGGATTATCTCGGAAATATTGCAGAGGATGTTATTGTTTAAGTGATAACCTTGACTCACAAGACGGTAGACTAGGTGTCTTCCTCCTGCAAGTCATTCCAGACAATGATATAATCATAGACGCCCAAATGGAGAATCAAGTTTTAACAGAAGTTCGAAATTGGTTCATAGATGGAAAACCTCCTTAATTAAAAGCTTTTTGGTCTCCGTGGGAATTTCATTCGAATTATTTCATTCGGTATCGGATAACAGGGACATTATTTTATATGTGATTGCATTGTTGATTACATGTATTTTACTTTTATTCGATGTATGATTTAACAGTTTATTTTGCATAATGTCGATCGAGGACGATCGATTCTCAGAGGCGTGGGAAGTGTGACGGAAAGGTTTAAAGTATAGTGTTCATATCTTGTGACGTCATTTTACAGCCAGTCTGTACACACTGCCTCCCTTGGCGATTCGATTTTCCTTACGGCGGATATATTAATGTTTTAAAATGATATAATTCGTAGTTTTACATTCTTCTTTTTATTGGCATAAATATTATTTGTATGGGCTGCTTAGGGTAGGCTGGCCGCGTTATATCTGTTACTTTAAGTGTGCCGACTACGTGCCGATATTTATAAAGCAATTTTAACTATTAACTATTTCAAACTGTTCGGCATGTTAACTCATTTCTTCAGAAAATAGGTAAAATGTTTATGCGTGGCACGCGTTATTTATGACATACATTTACATGTTATTGATAGAGAGAGAGAGAGAGAAATGGGGTTTAACGTCCACTCGACACAAACTAGGTCATTTCGGGACTAACATATGGTTTCAATTTAAATAATTCGCTTGCGCGTAGGGGTCTTTAGCAGTGGGAGGAAACCGGAGTGCCCGGAGGAAACCCACGAGGTTGAGAAGGCGCCCCAATCCCCATGCCACATACGCTCACACCAGGGATCACACAGCCGCAAGCCAGAGGTGACCGGCAAGCTAGAGGTCGAAGCGCGGCACTCTAGACCACTAGGCCATCCCACCCCCACCCCCATTTTATTGATACCAAATTTTATATATTGTATTAATAATTAGTTATGTGTATAGATTTAGGTGAGGCGCGGTTTGTTTATTTGTTTATGGTTGCTTTAATGTGACATTGTACCATTGACATAAATTATAGCCAGTTTGCATAAATGTATGTAACGTACCCGCAATCACAATCTGTTTCACAGGGAATAACTTACGAATTATCTCTGTCACAGATGACTGTCTACAACACGCGCATTGACTTCACGTGGCGTCAATCATTGACTCAAAGGCTCGTGCATTGTTTACATAACACCTAACTGCTTCGGGCAAAATGATGAATTTTACTCATTTTAATACCCATTTACACTAAATAGGAAATATTTTTTAGCTACAAATACTTCAAACGTCTTTATTTATTTTTCTTATACTTCAAAAAAATGTTTGAGAATTTAATTTGTCGGAGTAAAAAAGTTAATATGCCGAACTCAAGTCTCGTCGATGTCATGCTTATCAGTGATTGTAGCGGCCAAGCGAATATTCACTGCGGGATCAGTTTGCCGCAATCACTTTAGTGTTTATGGTTTCATAATAGGATTTGATTTTTAAGTATCCAAGTATTTATCAAAGGTGATTTTTAGTTATTTTAGATTTCAATTATATTATTGTTAGAGACGTCTACAAAACGTCCCGATTCCACACCTGCATTGCGAAATAACATTAAAGCAAACATAAACAAATAAACGAACCCGCTTCACATAAAACTATACACATATCTAATTATTAATACAATATATAAAATTTGGTATCAATAAAATGTAAATGTATGTCATGAACAACGCGTGCCACGGATAAATAAACATTTATGTCGCAATACAAAGTAATATATGGTTGTTTTTTGATGGTGTTTTGTGAAACTTCTTGGTGCGCGGGTAACACTATATGGTAAAATTCTAAATTAATTTGTAAAATTCTAAATTAATTTGTAAAATTCTAAATTAATTTGTTTAATTTGTTGAATTCTAAATTAATTTGTAAAATTATAAATTAATTTGTAAAATTATAAATTACGAAAGCCTACAGAGCTCATCTATTTTTTTTTTTTTTTTTTTTTTTACTTCTGAGTTCCCACTTCTGAGTTTAACTCTGAATTCAACGATTTGTATAAAATGCGGATGCGCACTTTCTACTTTCACATTACTTATTGGTTCGACGCCGACAGCGGTAAAATAAAGAATGAGAATGAGAATAGATGAATGAAAATCTAGATAACTATTCTTTTTAAAGGCATCCTACGTGTGTTATACTGCATATACCATTATGGGGATAATTTTCTTTGTCGGTTTGATTTTGGTATGCTGCATTTCGTGTGTAAAGTGCCTACCTGTACCTACCAGCTGTCTACCATGCTTGTCTAATAATGTTTTCAGTCTAAATGAGCTGATTCTTCGATATTTCAATTGTGATTTTTGTAATGGGGAAATAATGCTTCTGTTGTTGTATCTACACCAGGTCAATACCAGTTTGAGCACTCTAAAAAGACGTCTAAGATCTTTGAGATTTAAACGTAAACTCACTGGGAGTAGAAATACAATTTCTTTTTATAACGATGTGGTTAATGCAATTATCACTGAAATCGGATGTAGTGGACGCTGTATTGGATACCGATCTATGTGGTGTCGTTTAAAGATTGAATGGGGCATCAGATTTCCTCGCGATGCAATTCTCAGACTTATGCGGATTGTTGATCCAGAAGGAATTCGAGTGAGAAAACGTCGACGTTTACATCGAAGACGATATATTTGTAAAGGACCAAATGCGGTTTGGCATGTAGATGGGTATGACAAGATAAAGCCATTTGGATTTTGCATTCGCGGTTGTTTGGATGGCTTTAGTCGACGAATTATTTGGCTACGTGTTGGGAAAACTAACAATAATCCCAAGGTAATTGCTAGATATTACCTCGAGGCGGTCCAACAGCTTGAAGTTGTCCCAGCTAAAATTAGGTGTGATTTGGGAACAGAAAATTCTATATTAAAGAATCTTCAGCCGCTATTCCATTATGATGAAAATGACCCCACTGCGTATTTGAAATCCTTTATTTATGGAAAGAGCACTTCTAATCAGCGTATAGAAGCGTGGTGGTCCATCCTTCGACGACAATGTTTGCATTGGTGGATTAATTTATTTAAAGACATGCGAGAACAGAATATTTTTAATGACTCAAATATTCTTCACAGTGAATGTCTGCAGTTCTGTTTTATGCACATTATTCAATCAGAACTTGACATGGTCACTAGGAACTGGAATCTGCACCAGATAAGTAGGAGCCGCAAGACGGAGGTTCCAACAGGAAAACCTGACGCAATGTATTTTTTGCCACAGCTATATGATGCCAGCGATCAAGGTACCTTTGTGGATATTAGAGATGTTTCTGCATGCATGACGATTTTCGAGTACGATAATAAGTCGATAGCTTCAAACAAATTTGTATAATTGATTGAGCTCCTAAAGCCAGGGGTGGGTATTCCTGTAACAACGAGAGAAGGGCTCAATTTGTATATGGAAATAACAGAACTGTTACAACACTACCAATGATGACCTCTGACTCATAATAAGTACTAAAATGATTATACTTTCCTGTAATTAATAATGTGTTGTAGAAACGTGTTTTGTTCACAATAATGTTGCCCCTTTTAATACAATCCACGTCACCCACCCTCCTTAATCCTTGGTTGAACAAACGTTTCGATTACCTTGGGATCATATACATGTATAATGTTTTTTGGGGCAGACGGCCGAAGAGACAGGACGTGTGTATAATCGCTAAAGCCGGTAATCAAGCGTGACGGTAACTGTGATTCTGAATGGATACTAACTTGGAAGAAATAAGGTGTTTTTCAAACGTTTTGGAACTTTAAAATGATTAAGATATATAGCAAAATAAATCTGGTAAGACATATACAATGTTTGTGCTCACTTTTGATTGTCTGTGGTGACATAGAAAGAAACCCAGGACCCGTCAATGGAGGAGTGCTATCCCCGTATGTTGTGAAATCGACTAGATCAAACACCAGAGGTGCTGAAAAATCACAAGAAATAGACATTAACAAATCTTTACAGTCTATTACCCAAACCCTTTCTCTGATATAACTGAGCAATTAAATGGGTTTCGTCAGGAATTTGAAAATATAAACCAACAACTAGGTTCTATAACGGAATTGAGGACTAAATTGCACATCGTTGAAGAAGAGAACAGAGAGCTTAAATATCGAGTAAACAAACTGAGGAAGGCGCCAAGAGAAATAATTTGTTGCTATTTGGATACGAAGAAAGTGAACCAGGCACTAAAGAGGACACTGAAAGTGTTATTCGGAAATATTTAGTTGAAACATTAAATATATTGTCTGCGGATAGTGACGAAACTTTACCTATTGAACGAGCTTATAGATTAGAAACAAGGGCTGGAGGAAAATGCAGGCCAATACTTGTTGAATTGGATAGATTGAAACATAAAAGTGTTATTCTAGACGCCTTTGGAGTTTATAAAACACAAAATGACAATTATGGAGGCAATCAGAGGGGCAGAAATAAAGCGATATACATTAAAGAGGACTATAGTGAAAGGGTAAGAAACTGTAGAAAGAAGCTTGGGATATGTTTAATGAAGATTAAGGAAAACAATCCGAATGAGAGAATATCGTTAATCTATGATAAACTGATGTATGTTAATCGAGCTTTCATCTATGATGAACAATTGAACTGTATTAAGGCTTGTGACAGCAAAGGTGTTCCAAATGAGCTCACTATTGACCAATAGGGGTGTGGCCAAAGCCCTGATAGTACATGTTCACTCACTCGCACATTAACACTGTTTTCGCTGAACTGAAAAGACATGTGAATGAATATTTTGTAAATACGTTATCACAATATGACATCATTAATCTGTCTGAAACTTGGTGTAGAACTACTGATGAGTTCGCCACTTTACTCCCTTACCATACAGCCTTCTCATTAGTTAGAAAATACAGGGGCAAAGGGAGATTATCAGGGGGGATTATAGTCTATATTAGGAAGAACATTGTTCGTTTATTTGTTAGAATACAATTTGATTTAGAAAATGGTATTTATTTTTTAGCCAGAGACACAATAGTTACAAATAATACTTTATTTTGTTTTGTTTACATACCAGATGAAAATTCCGTCTTTAACGATTCGAAAATGATTTAGTAAATATCATATCTAACTACAATTATTATGTGGACATTTTAATAGCAGGTGATCTCAATTCCAGAGTAGGTGTTGAACAGGATTTTATACTAGACGATTCATCAGATTATTTAATCTGTAAGGATAATTACGATGTGGATACATTTAATGTTATTAGGACATCAAAAGACGGTGTTCTCAATAAGTATGGTATATCATTATTAAATCTATGTCGAACATTTGGTATTCATATATTGAATGGGAGAGTCGATGGTGACAAAAACGGTGAATTTACTTTCATAAGTCATATTGGTCAAAGTGTAGTAGATTATGTTCTAGTTTCAAATAATTTATACCATAGAATAACTCACTTCACGATCTTATCATTTTGCGAATCAGATCACCTCCCTAACTATTGTGAGTTGAGGTACGACGCTAAAGGTGTGCAACATAAATCGTCGGTCGATCAATCTCCATGGATCAAATTTAAGTGGAATTCTATGAAAAAATCGCAGTTTTACAAAACATGTCCAACGAAAAGAACAAGCTCAAATTCTCTCTTCTTAATTCAACCCTTGAAGAAGGTCACATCGATAATGCTGTTCAACAACTGTCCGAAATCCTACGAGATTCTGCTATGTCTATGATCGTTAAACCTGCTATTAGTATGAAAATTCAAAAACCAAAATGGTGGAATGATGAGTGTTCGGAATTAAAGCTACAGAAATACAAACTTCTAGATATTTTTCGAATCACAAACTTAGAAGACGATCTGTTAATGTATAAAAAAGTCAAAAGTAGATTCAAACTCGCGTGCACAAAAAGTCAAAAGGAACAAACTGAGCGTAAATCGAATGAGGTGATTCAAAGTAATGGAGAAGATTTATGGAAGAGCGTCAGGAACTTTTTGAAACGCAGTGATCGTAAGCCAAATATATCGGCCGATGATTGGTACTCGTACTTTAAAGACTTATTAAATTCCAGTCATTTTGAGACAGATGAACGCTTCAGTGAACTTGCTACTGAGACAGTGAGAAATCACATTCCGGTTTTCGATGAAATCTTAGACTCAGAAATCACAGTTGCAGAGATACGCAAGGCATCGAAAGATTTACCATCATCGAAAGCACCAGGCCCCGATGGCATCGTAAATGAAATGGTCAAGCATGCTATAGACGTTCTGTTACCATTTCTCTTGCTACTGTTCAATCAAATTTTAAATTGTGGTCATTTTCCCGTAGACTGGGGAACAGCAGCTATCCATCCCATACTAAAGTCCGGAAGTGTAGATGAACCTGGTAATTATCGTGGAATATCTCTGATATCAGTAATTGGTAAATTATTCATACAAATCTTGAATACCAGATTAACGAACTGGTGTTTAATTAATGATAAATTATATGAAGCTCATGGGGGATATAGGAAGGGTTATAGCACCACTGATCAGATCTTTACGTTACAGACACTCGTACAAAAATACCTCACAAAATCTAGAGGGCGTTTTTACGTAATTTTTGTCGATTTTTCCCGGGCCTTTGATGGAATTCAACACCATATTTTACAATATGTACTGCTAAACAATGGCGTAAGGGGGAAGTTATTTAGTGTGATACAATCTATGTATCAACACCTTGAATCTTGTGTTCAAACTAACAACACAACAGTTACCGAATTCTTCAAATGTGACATAGGAACTCGACAACGATGTATGATCAGCCCATTGTTGTTCACATTATATTTAAACGAATTAATTTGCATGTTAGATGAGTCTGATTGTCATGGGATATTTATTAACCCTGATATTAAAGAAATATTATCATTACTTTACGCAGATGATATTGCTGTGGTAGGGGACACTGTTCCTAGATTACAATCTCAAATAAACTGCATCCAAACATTTTGCAAGAAATATGGGATGCAAATTAACTTAAGCAAAACAAAGGTCGTCGTATTTAGACGAGGTGGAATTGTCAAGTTGTATGAGAAATGGTTTATCGATGGCACAGAAATTGAGACGGTAAATGGCTATAAATATTTGGGTATATTTTTTACTTCAAAACTATGTTGGACCCTTGCGACAGACACCCTTGCACAGCAGGCCAGGAAGGCCTCCAATATGTTAACATATTATATCAAAAAGAACAATATTAGTATTAAAAATTCATTATTTTTATTCGATCGAATGATCGTACCAATATTAGAATATGCTTCTGCGATTTGGGGTTTTAGAAAATATGAATCGATAGAAAAGGTGCAGTTAAGGTTTCTGAAATCTATATTACACGTTAGTTCTAACACATGTAATTGTGCAGTATATGGTGAAACTGGTCGAGAACCATTCTATGTAAATACTATATATAATTGTCTTAAGTATTGGTTAAAATTACTATATTTACCAAATTCCAGATATCCTAAAGCTTGTTATGACTTATTGTACAATTTAGATTTAGCTGGAAGGTCAACTTGGGCCAGTAATATTAAGCATATTTTATATGAATATGGATTTGGTTACGTTTGGCAAGAGCAGGATGTTTTTGATGTAAATGGGTTTTTATCATCATTTAAGCAAAGGCAAATTGATTGCTGACGTCAACAATTATCATGTGATATTAAAGAGACGTCCAGACTACAAAATTATAGCTTGATTAAACACAATGTTAACTATGAACCTTATTTATCCAAGGTATCTGTGACTAAATTTCGACAATCCTTAACTCGTTTTCGATGTTCAAACCATGATTTGGCTGTAGAGACAGGACGCTGGAAAAATGTACCAAAAATTGAAAGAGGCTGTAAAAACTGTGATGAAATGCATGATTTAAAACAAACAGAGGATGAAATACATGTTATTGTTTATTGTAAATTGTATGATAATCTAAGAACCAAATTACTTCCAGAAATAGAGAACGAGAGACAACATAAAACAAATAGAGATATTTTTATTAGGGTCATGTCTGACGAAAATAATTATCGAAATTTAGTTATGTTTATTTATCAGTCATATGTTATCCGAAAACAAATTGATAATTGTAAATAGTTATGCTTATTTTGATTTATTATTATATTATATCAATAAATTATGTATACATATTGTCTTTATTACCATTATTATTTATTACTGTTATTTATCTCACATTTACTCACCGCACTTCTTATATGTTGTAAAACTTTATGTACTATGGGCTCTCGGCCTTAAATACTGTGAATAAATAAATAAAATAAAAAAAATAAATAAATAATGCTTTTTTTAGCTTGCAACTAAATTGAATTATTTAGAACCACATGTGAATTGTGAATAGGCGTGTGTGTTTGTCTAGTACTATCAAATATCAATAATCAGGTTATTATAGTAACTGGACACAATTATATGGGTAACAATTACTTCTTTACTAACAAGCGACGTTTCGACATATGGCACTAGTTGGATAAGGACAGTAGATGTAATAAAATGTTGAAATATCGCTTATAGTTATTTATATAATCGTTATTGTGTTGTAGGCATTCAACGCGAGCGGTAGAGAGTGTCTGAGAGGTTGTTCTACTAAAACATTTTTGCAAATTAGGATTTATTTCCGTGCATATAAGGCCATTCCAGAGGCGAGGCTTTGCAGTTTGATTAACTCGAACGCGGAGCATATATTAGTATCGTAGGCATCTACCTTGAGCGCTAAATGTCTGCTGGGAGGTGGGCTTTTAGCAGGAAAACTTTACATCACTATACACCGTAATCACCCAACGCGAGCGCTAAAGGTTGTGTCTAGGGTTACACCACCCAAGGAATTAAAAAAGAATTACGAATGTATTTCGTGCATTTGAGACCATTTCAGCAGCGATGTCCGTTAGATAAAAATAATTGTGCCCAATCCACGGATTCATTGGTAATTTGAGTCCATGGGTCTCCCACCAGTCAGTCTCTTATCACACCTGCCCCCCTCCCCCACCTAGATCCGCTACAGGATGGTTATTATAGTACACCTTATCCTTGAGATCCCCCCTGTGGACCGAGGCTAGCCCAGTACTAGGTAGTGGAATAGGTCTATTGCCCCTCCCCAGCGTGTCGTAAAAGGCGACTCATGGGGAGAGTGGTCGGGTGACTCCGCAAGTACTCCCAGCGTATAAGCAGATCATCTGCGACAACATGTGGATTGGCGCAAATTGATCTGATTTACGGTGTCGACATGCCATAAGACAATATTCATTCATTCATTCATTATCCTTGAGATACCTAAACAAATAAAACAAAATCGGGGATTTCGGTGAACTTGGTGCTAATCATTATCTTCCTCGGTCATGTAAAATAAATCAGTTTATTCTAGAATACTAGTATAGGCACATTGTTTAATACAGTGTAGTTCAATGCTAGTTCTTTCAACAACAAAAATTATGTCCGAATCTTACTTCTGTGGTAATGGATGTAAAGCCCACTGCTTTTCACTTGGTTTAGGCGGGAAAGTTAGCACGAAAGTAGCAACTGCGCATGCGCTTTTATAATATCTCCGAATTTAAGTATGAAGTAGGAATTCTGAACTCAGAAGTAAGAACTCAGAACGATGAATTCAGAAGTGGGAAGTCGGAACACAGAAATTAAAAAAAAAGTAAATGAGCTCTGTTATGTAGGCTTTCGTGTAAAAATTATAAATTAATTTGTAAAAATTATAAATTAATTTGTCAAAATTATAAATTAATTTGTCAAAATTATAAATTAATTTGTCAAAATTATAAATTAATTTGTAAAAATTATGAATTAATTTGTAAAAATTATAAATTAATTTGTAAAAATTATAAATTAATTTTGTAAAAATTATAAATTAATTTGTAAAAATTTTACATAGGGAATCCAAAAGTAAGTAATAGTTCATATTTTAGGTTTCCTAACTATCTGTTTATTTCGTAGATGTATTGCAATCAATGCGTAAATGACATTTCTATTTGACTTCGCTATTTAAATTATTATACGCCCACATTTTCAGGTGGACGTATATTGTCGTCGACCCGGTTCGTCCGTCCACAATTGTTTGTGAACAGTCTACAGGTCACAATTGTTATCCGATTTCAATGAAACTTGAAATATAGGTTTATCACCCTAAGATCTCGGTTCCTTTCGATACTGGCATGTATCGGACTGTAACTTCATGGGTTATGGGCCCTGATTGTACGAAAAATCACTTTTTAAGCCTGTGAACAGTGTAGAGGTCACAATTTTGAACCGATTTTGATGAAACTTGAAATGCATGTTTATAACCCAAAGATCTTGGTTCCTTTCGATATTTGCGCCCATCGGGTCGTAACTTCCTGAATTATGGCCCCCGATTGTCTACAAAATCGCCCTTTTTAGCTTGTGGTCCCTCTGGAGGTCAAAATTGTTTCCCGATTTAAAAAAAAAACCGTTTGATTATATCATCATTACATGGTAATAGAGGTTGAGTTCAAATTTCGTGAAAATCGGACCAAAATTGACAAACAAAATGGCCGCCGTTTGTACGCGAATAGTGTGAAAATATGTTATATCAAGGTTGTGGACCCTATAGAGGTCACAATTTTAATTCGATTTTGATGAAACTTAAAATACATGTTTGGTTCCATTCCATATTTGCGCATATCTGATTGTAACTTCCTGAATTATGGTCCCTGATTGTACGAGAATCGCCTTTATTAGCTTGTGGAGGTCACAATTATTACCTGATTTTAAAAAACGCTTTTTCACCGTTACAGGGTAATGTAGGTTGAAAGATAATTTCGTGAAAATCGGACCAAAATTGACGGACAAAGTGGCCGCCGTTTGGACGCGAATGTAAAAAGATAGTATATCAAGGTTGTGGACCCTATAGAGGTCACAATTTTAATTCAGTTTTGATGAAACTGAAAATACTTGTTTATAACCTAAAGATCTTGGTTCCTTTCGATATTTGCGCATATCGGATTGTAACTTCCTGAATTATGGCCTCTGATTGTACGAAAAATCGCCTGTATTATCTTGTGGTTCGTCTGGAGGTCACAATTATTACCTGATTTAAAAAAAAGTTTGCTTATATCATTGTTACACTGTAATGAATGTTCGGTTCGAATTTCTTGAACACTAGACCAAAATTGCTGAACAAAATGTCCGCTACTTTTACGCGAATGGTGTAAAAATATGTTATATTATAGGTTGTAGACCCTGTAGAGGTCACAATTTTAATCCGATTTTGATGAAATTTGAAATGTATGTTTATAACCCAAAGATCGCGATTCCTTTCGATATTTAGGCACATTGGACCATAACTTCCGGAATTATGGCCCCGGGTTGTACGGAATATCATGTTTTTACCTTGTGGACCCTATGGAGATCACAATTTTATTCCGAATTTAAAAACCGTTTTTACTATACCCCTGTTACACATTAATGGCGGTTAATTTTGAATTTCTTGAAAATCGATAATTGAACAGCTAAATCCATAATGTTAAATGTTTTGTATACTAGCATGGGGCAGAACTTTATAAAAACCAAACAAATTCTAATGATTTTCTGATAATTACTTAATATGCGACAACTCTTGTTGACTGCCGGACGATTTAGCTGCCGTGGGCATATGTTTCGTTGCCTGGCAACCTATTTTTTTTTTAATTTTAAAGGTTTAAAGTAATTGTTACATCTTGCTCTTTATAAATTAATTTTTAAAATTATAACCTTTCAAATTAATTTAAATAGCGAAGTCAAATAGAAATGTCATTTACGCATTGATTGTAACGTAAAAAACGTGTACATGTTATTTATGCGAAATAGTGGAATGTTAAATTGATTAATAATGGAATTTTTCATGAATAAAGAATATTGAAAAATAACGGCAAAAGTAAGAAATTAGTTTGTGATATCAATATTACAAAATGTGTATTTAAATTGGCTCACAAAGTTACAAACGCTATATATAAAATATCGCCAAACCTCTGAATAAATAAACAATTACATTTTTAAAAAAAACTGAAATGTTGCGGCTCCGTCTATTCGAAAGTGAATTAGTCGCAGAATGTTTATTTCCCGGCCATGGTTAAACAGATATATTTCAAATATGCCGTGCAATCAAATTTCAACACCCTGAACGTAATTAAATGGCTAATAATGCCAAATAGATAAGTACATCGTTACCATCCAATGAAGACTCACTGAGCACTAATTTCTCTTGAAAATGTATCTTGACCGTTTTGATGCCATTTCGGCATTGCTTATTTTTAATAATTTTAAATCAATTATTTCAGTTTCTTGGAACATGGTATCAGATAAAATGGATTCCCCCATTTCAACTTGATGAAAACTATGCTTGGTCGGAATACCAGCATAAATATACTATGAATGACGATAATCGAGTATTAGTTTCCATAACGGCAAGGCAAGTACATTCAAATTCCATAACTCGATTTCCAAGGAAGGGATCGTCCACCCCATGGCTCTGTTGCAGACAAAACCGCTGGACGGGAAATTTGGTCTTTACCATTTCCACAAGTGATTATTTGTGCTCAATCTGGCAATTTAACTAAAACAATAATTTAACCTGCTTTATCTCCCTATCATTGTATGCGTCCAGCGTCATTGAGAGCCACCAATTTTGTTATAAACCGGTGAAATATGTTGTGTAGGCTTCGATTTTCGATTAGCTTTTAGTGTAGCTGGGAGGTGGGTATGCGGTGTGCTGTGTGGATGGTTCAATTATCGAGTTTCTACTCACTTTGGAATTCCATTCGGTTCACTCGGTAGAGGTGTATTAATATCATGTCTAGGGTTACGTCTAGACATTTCTCCTCATTCATTCAGTTAGCTATGCCCACCACCCTCAATTCGATATCTTAAAGTATGCTTTATAGACAGCACCTTTTATTGATATAATGATTTTGTTGTCTTTTAAATTAGGGATTCATCTAAGACTTGTGTATATCATAGTGCATATATGAATCTGACAACAACTCCAGGGAAAATGATGTTAATCTATAAAGATGAAAACGGTGAGATTAATTCGAAGTGCAAAACTCTTTCAAACGTAAATTTTAGTGTCTGAAACTCCTCGAAAATCCCGAGCCACGATGGCTGAGTGAGTAAGACGCTGGCTCTCTAACCGGGTGTCGAGTTTTATCCCGGTGTTGACTTAGAAAGTTTCTCGGATTCACCGTCGCAGCTTTCCGCTGTCAGTGATGCGGAGCGGTAGACCTGACAAGAAACAGTCTAGTCTTTCGGACGGTACGAAAAACCGAATTTCCGGGTACACATTGGCGTGTAAGTATAGGAACTCTTGACATTTGGAATTCGAAAAAAAGAATAGGCCGTGACGCTGCTGTCGGGTCATAATTTTCCTCATAGCACAATGTATGAAGTATGCCTGTCTTCATTATATAACCAAGTCGATGCAGGAAAGTAAAATGTTAAACCCCACTTTCATTTCCTTATAATCTCTGGCTAGGTGAGCAGATTCGTTTGATAATACCCTGCAGATACCCATACCACATGGCGGCAGTGACGGTTGACGCACATGAACATCACTGCTTACTGATTCGTTAACACCTAGTACCAATCACTATTGTTACTCGCTTTTCCCGGCCATATTGTTACTCGCTTTTCCCTGCCATATCAAAATACGTGTAAGTGATTGTAACATAAACCTGTCTTGAATACGTTTATAAACTCAGAACATAAACGAATGGTCAGTCAGGTCCAGGAGGACATGCTAGGCGGGCGCCTAGATGAAGGTACCTAATGGATACGAGTCAGGTCCAGTCAGGGCTAAGAGTTAGGTCCGACCAGGACTGAGCAAAGGCCATGGGCGCCTTGGCACGAGACGGGACGAGACGAGACGAGAGCTTCTGGAGTTAGCACACTCGTGCTAAGCCAAGCTAATTAAGTCATGACTCCCTCCATATAGTAAGTTCTACGGTCGTTTACATTACGATGTTTGTACCTGATATTGTAAGAAGCAGAATAAAAGTATTATATTTGAAGTCACACCAGTGTTGTCATCAAAGAACCTGATTAAAGAACAAATACTGTCACACTTTGTTTTCATAAAATAATTCTTATTTTGCAAAAGAAATGTAGCTCAGCAATCGAACCCCTACATGTCAACCCAACATTTACTTTCTTCCAACTTCAGGCGGAGATCATATATATACATACTGGGTTATAGAAACAGATTATGTTAACTATGCTGTGAATTATGGATGTGGTTTGACACTGTCTAATGGAACCTGTGGAAAACCCACCTTGTGGATTTGGGGTAGAAAGAAGACCATTTCCTCGACTTTGTTAAAGTCAGCTGAAATGTTATTGGATGAATTGTGTTTAATGAAATCATCTCTCATGACAACCAGTCATAAAAACGGTATATATGCATTTAAAGTGATCAGATACATATGCTTGATATTAGTCTATCAAAGGATCGGGTGATAGAACGTGAGTCTTAGAGTCGACTTATATTATGTACTGCATTACTCCACAATGATACCAAATGAAGTACAGGAAATCTAGTGACTGATATGTACAATAATAACAGTTAGCCCACCGAAAGGTTTATTTTAGCACATAAAATATAAATAACCACTTCCTAGAACACCTCCCTTCGAAATATTATTATTCGAGAAATTATACAGGAGTTTTTCAGAATAACCCTTTGGAGAATTAACAAAAAAAAGACACGGATAAAATGTTTTCGATGACAATCTTGAAATTAGCCCTGTTCCCTGCACCATCTGGTGTCAGATCGAGTAAGCAGACAATTTGCAGTAATCGTGCCCCTGAGATACAATTTTTTTAGTGTTACCCTATGTTTAACTAGATATCTCATTTTCCCACCTTGCGTGTCTTCGAATGAGAAGAGGAATTATACTATATTAAGAAGCTTACTAAATATAGTCTCGGCAACTAACATTTTTCTCTTCTTTTATTTATTATTTCCAGCTTGTCCTAAACGTAAGTAAAGATTTTGAATATTTATGATATATAAAAATATAACTTTTGACAGTGTTTTAATATTCGACGAAGACCTGGGCCATGAAATTACTTGCAACAAATTTGAGGGGCGCAGGCTACATGTGCCCGATTTTAGTCCTCCGCAGCCACCTTTTTTTCACCAAATGGTTGCGCCCGAATGTCAAGGCTGACAAGGCCAATTTGGGACTACGAGAGCATATGTATGTTATGTGTGCTCTTTGATGGGAGAGACGGGTGAAAGGCGGAAGAACCCCACAAGGAAAGCCACGCAACCCTAGTCCGTGTTATACTGTTATAATTATGAGATGTCATATTCAATAACAATCAACTGGAGGTGTATCATTTAAAGGTAAAACCCCACGAAAGTTTATTATATATAGTACTCATTTCCACTGAAAGTATGGTAAAATTAGATAAGGGAAGTAGAGACATCCAATCTTACTAGAAAAATAGTTGATTCCTTTTTGCGTAACGGACACCAATAATTTAAGAGAGTCATCAACTCGCAGCCAGTGTCCGTAAACTATCTGCTTGAATGACGTAGGTGGGAGGGTGGAGGGCTTGTTGATCGAATGGTTTTGGGATTAGCCAGAGACTTAACGTACTGCAGACTTTGCTTAAGAGGCGGAAAAAGAAACCGGTAAAGGATACCTTTACAATACAATACCGTAATGGACCCTCCGCTCCTTAAAATAGTTTTGTAAAACTTTGGGTAGTTTTCTCCTGATTACAATGGTTTGGGGGGAATTTGAAGCAAACGCTTGATAGTTAAATTAGTTAGAATAGGATTTTATTCCAAATATACAATTATTAAATCACAGAGTTTGCACGTGGGATGCATTTTTAAAGAGAAATTCCACCTGAACTGCCAGACTTAGCTTTCTAACAACTAGTCGGGGAGGTCAACATATTGATAGTTCCGGTTAGTCCCGTTCTAATTTATTACGAACTGTTTGATTGGTCTCCTAGAAGTTTGTGAACCAATCTGAAATTTAAATCATTTACATTATATACATGTACGTTTATTAGACGACTGAGATCGGTAAGTTTATTTCGTATCTTTGTGCTGGATTTCTAATTGTATAGTGCTCATTGATGAAACAAGATTATTTACGGAGACATGCATGGACTCTTACATCCTCATTTCTTTCCATTTACTTGAACTGGTTTGTTTTGTTTTAATTTGAGTAGCATGACACCCCATTATATCATAAATGTATTCTTTTCTGTGGGTTTTATAAATGGTTTATCAAGGACAAGCTATAGTTCGTCCTCCAGTAGTAATACAACGTATTAGGTCTAATAATGCATCACTAATAATGCTATTTTTTTTTAACTTAATAAAGTTGTAGATAATTAAATAAAAATAATATTTGAAGTGCTTGTCTCAATGGAATTGTGCCTGTCTCCACTCACGATGTAATTAATATATTTAAAAAAGATAAATTGATAAAAAGCTGTTGCAATTTTAAACTTTGATATATTTTCAGTAGTATATTGTTCTGCTAACTAACAGTAACCTTGGATTCCAACATCATATGTATTTTGTATCAGTGCAGTCCACCACACCCAATTATTCAGTCTTGAATCTGTTTGTTTTTTTGCACTTTTAAGTCATATCATTAAAAATATATTTATTGTCACATAAATCTAACATTGATCTAACAAAAATTGTAATCAGGGGATATGATTTCTTAAGTGACCATTTGTTTCAGAATGGTTTCATTTGAGGCTTGCATGCGCTACCTGCTTTTTATTTTAATTGCACAAAAGAATTAGTGGCGGTTTCATTGATATCAATATGTTTTAATATACCCCACTTGTGCTTGTATATTGTATATGGATTTAGATTAAGATAGGCCCTAGGCTACTCCATTTATGAGCCCCCCCCCCATCCTCCACCCTCACGACTTGTAGAAGAGGTGTTTAAACATACATAATGCAAGAGCAAAATCTGCTTATTGCAGATCTTTCTTTAGGCCTGAAAGAGAGAGAGAGAGACAGAGAGAGAGAGGGGGAGAATGGGGTTTAACGTCCACTCGATCTAAACTAGGTCATTTCGGGACTAAGTAACATATGGTTTAATTTTATTTCAATAATTCGCTTGCGCGTATGGGTCTTTAGCAGTGGGAGGAAACCGGAGTGCCCAGAGGAAACCCACGAGGTTGAGAAGGCGCCCCTATCTCCATGCCATATACGCTCACACCAGGGATCGAAACCACAGCCGCAAGCCAGAGGTGACCGGCCAGCTAGAGGTCGAAGGGCGGCACTCTAGACCACTAGGCCATCTCAACCCCCTCAGCCTGACAAGAGAGATAGAGAGAAATGGGGCTTAACGTCCACTCGACACAAACTAAGTCATTCGGGACTAACATATGGTTTAATTTTATTTCAATAATTCGCTTGCGCGTAGGGGTCTTTTTTAGCAGTGGGAGGAAACCGGAGTACCCGGAGAAAGCCCATGAGGTTGGACAGGCGACCCTACTCCTTGTCAAGGAAACAACCGGGGATTTGAAACCACGCCAGTTGATTCAATGGCAGACCGTATGATACAGCGCGCGCATGCTAACCATTCGGCCACCCCACCCCACCCCCATTCAGCCTGACAAGCTTGTAAATTAATCAGGTACTGATCATATTTATATGCTATATAAATCCATATATCAATGTTTACGTATCGAAAAACCAGAGTAGGGCATTATCATTTTCTATGTGTTTACCTGGTTGAATAATGGCGTCGACCCTCTTATTAAAGCGCGCACCACAATCAAGGGTATTTTCCCTGATAATTTGGCTTTAAAGTAATGTAAAACAGTTAAAATGGTGACATTTGATCTTGTGTGATTATACCAGTTACATCGATTGACCATTTCTGTATTTTCTTTATTTCAGAAAATAATGACTGTAATGGCTTCTTATAACAGCAGTTGTGTATTTATTTTTTCAATATAAATTCCAAATCTAACATAAATACACCTCTTTATTTATCTATGTTCTGTTTAATATAATTCTATATCTAATATAATTAATATTAATTGTCTATTTAAAGCCTTCAATGGTCATTATCATGTTCTTAATTTTTGAATCTGTATTTAAAAAAAAATATACTTGTATACTCATAAAATGTTCTCATGTTCTAGTCCTGAGAAAGTGAACTGTTTGGAAAATCATTTGGAAATAGATACCAATAAAGTCATATACCAAATTTCAAATGAGTTACTTCATCAGAGACTAATGTTCACGATTTCATGGAATCTAACAATTTGGCCCTTTCCCCTCAGGTATTTTATATAGCAAAAGCGCCTTTTCCACGAAACGTTTCAATATGCTAACTCTTAAGCTTAATTCAGAATGCATAAGATGAGTCATAAACCTGTAGGCAAATTAAAATAGGACTATACTTTCGTTTAGTTTTGTTTTCCTATTACCTTGTAATATTGTGTTCATTCGGCAGTCTTCCGGAGAGCGCTAGATCGAAGACGGTCCTACGCATTTTGGCACATATGACGTCATATATAGACTGTGGGTTAGGGTAAGGGCTATGACCTGTAGATTTCGTTAAAGTGTCGAGATCTAAACAGGGTTAGCCCTAACTCTAACCCTGGGCCAAGCCTAACCCTTACCCTAACCCACAATCTACATATGACGTCATAATATGCGTAGGACCGTCTCCGATCTAGCCATCAAAAGGCGTTATTCGGAATACGACGGCGGGCAAGACTAGAGGTGATTGCAAAATGGAAAATCGAATAGTATTAATGTGCAGCTACATAGTACGCCTAAATTCTATAAGCTGCATAAGGAAGATAATCAAATCCATCGGAGGAAAGCTCGTGTGAAAGCCGTCTAATCATTTGAACAGGCAAGAAACAAGGATTTTATACCATGCCGTTAATACTCCTGGATCTGACTATGGTTCTGTAGGGAGGTTTGAGTAGGAATAATTTCTTTGATGAAGTGTTTAGTAGGTAGCTTAGGTAGGTAGGTTATTCCCCTATGACATCATCAAAGATGGCCGTGGACGTTATTTCAATTTTATCCTACCTGCTATAGATTTCTTTCCATATCTATGAAATAAAAGTCAGAATGAAGTAGTCTGACTGAACTAAAGTGAAAAATATATTCATTAAACTTTTATTATTTTTTCACAAAAACTCAATATCGAATTTTTCAAATGTAAAAAAAATAACTCTTCAAAATTATTTACAATGGTATAACAATAAGAAATTCGTTGACGGCATTCAAAAGGGATTTTTACAAGATCCATCAGAGTCTTTAACAATCATACATTTACAAAATGAACAGCATGATAACTTATTGGCTCTGCAAATACAGAACGACTTTGCATAATATATTAGCCTACACAGACACAAGCACCAATAAAGTCATTGGGATACGTTTCTACATTGAATTGCGGAGCCAGACCATTTTTGAATATTTCAAAGCCAAAGTGACATGGTTCTAAATGAATGATTACATTATCAAGACAATGATGTACGTAGGTAGTTAGTATAAAAATATGACCTTAACAACCGAACTACATCTCTCACCCATATTCCAGCACCCGGATTCGAAAGTTAGCAAACACCAATAAAAACCTATCTACGTGTAGTATATACTATTCAAAAAAAGTAGGGGATATTTGATTTTTAAGTGTTATTAAAGTCACCTGACAAAGAAACAAATGACAAAATGAAATGAAGTTCACATTCATCGATTTATTCCAAATGATCGTTAGACTAAGTAAGGCACAGACTGACCATTATAAGGGTAAAATGATACCCGGGGTCAAACAGCAAAGTTACCACAGCATCACAACAAAGTCAGTAACGGGTAAATCCCCCTCTGTTTGCCAAACAAGCATTGATCCGACGTGGCATACTCCTAATGAGACGTCTAAGGTCATTTTGGTCCAGATTGTCTCATTCCTGTTGCAACGCAGCAGCAAGTTCTTGGACATTGGCAGGACGTTGTTGACGTTGACGAGGTCGGGACTCAGTGCTGGCCAAGGTAATGTGGTGATGTTCTGTTGTTGTAGGTAACCTGTAACGATCCTGGCCCTGTGACATCTTGCGTTGTCATCCTGGAAGATGAAACGGCGGCCATGACGTCGTGCGAACGGCACAACATGGACTGCCAAAATGTTGTCCCGGTAGTACTGGCCTGTAACACGCCCTGCAAAAACATGTAAAGCCGTTCTTTCAGCAACAGTGATGCCTCCCCACACCATAGCAGAACCACCCCCAAATCGATCATGTCTGATGACGTTAACGTCTTGGAAGCGCTCGTTTCGACGACGCCACACCCTCCTACGTCTGTTCAAAAAATCAACAGTGAACATTGACTCATCTGAAAACATCACTTTGCTCCAGCGTCGATTATCCCAGTGTTGACGATCCCTACACCAACGACGTATTGCCTGAATGTGATGATCTCTCAAACAAGGGATCACGCGAGGACGTCGGGCGCGAAGGTGACCCCTATGCAGTCGATTCCGAATCGTCTGGCCACTCACTCTCACACCAGTGTCTGTTTGAAGACGAGCGCTGATCTGATTTGCTGTGATGACACGATTTCTCAAGGCCAAGGTACGGATAAATCGATCCTGGGCTTGAGTTGTCGCCCTTGGTCGACCTGAGCGTGGACTGTCCTGTACAGATTGTGTATCACGGTATCTGGGCCATAGCCTGCTTATGACAGACTGAGAAACATTCATCGTCCGCGCCACAACCGCCTGTGTTGTGCCGATCTGTAGCATGCCAAGGGCACGTAACCTTTCATTTTGGGTAAGCCGACGCATATCAAAATTTGTTTGCTGGTCACTAAAACAATTAAACTGATGTTTCCACCCAGGTATTCAATGCCACAATGACTGTAACATTCAAAGTCAGAGTCGTGCAAATCTTGGGTTGGACCCCCATGATGATCCCAAGCATCACCTGCATTCCATGCGGTAGCTATTGGTGCGTTTGGGCGTCACATGTAACTGGAAATGTTTCTTCTGTTAGGTTCTATAGTGACTTTTTTCGTAGTCATTTGCATATTTTAGTATTATGCCCCCAAAATCAAATATCCCCTACTTTTTTTGAATAGTATATTTAGCACGATAATAAGTGTTACCTTTATATTAGAAAATAACATTTTAAGACACATTAAAGATACCTTCCACAGTACAAACTGAGTGATCTGATCATATATTCAAACTAAATTTTACTTCAAATCCTTCTCAACACATTGTATTCGCGAGGAAATATCCCACGCAATAAAAATGTATTAAAAGAAGTCATGTTTATCAGTTTGTGTTACGTGACTTAGCTGACGCGGTACCATCGCGTGCAACCTATGGTGTCGCCCGAGCAGACATCCCTAATCGTCGGGTTGCCGGTTAGGGAAACCCTAATTTTTTTGTCCTGTATGCGTAGGATTGGAGGGATAGCGTTTTACACCAAACGAATTGCAAAAGAAACCAATAACGTTTGGTTCAATGATACGTATATCAAACCCCTTTTCTTAAATTTCTTCAAACACAAATGGTGATTAGAGGAGAAATGTGCTGAATAACCAATTGGACCAAAAGAAACCCCATAAAAAATGTATTTTCATGACAGCTATTTCATTAGATGACTTTTAGCTATAAGGTTTTCGATGTCTCTGAATTTAAAGATAAATTATGAAAATCTAATACAGCAGCAATCGTCATTTTCCCTGATCTCGAAAAAAAATCAAGAATCCATGACGGCAGAAATGATATCCTAAACGTAAGAATTTTAATTAATCGTCATTATGTTTTTACTTCCGTTAGATATGACGTATAATATGTCTTATAATAATAATAATCATAACAATCATCTTATATAGCGCTGGAATTCCAACCAAAAGGCTGCTCATTCGCGCAAATTACAATATCATTAACAGAATGACTGTCGGAATAGTTCTGTTTTTAAGTTCCTTTTAAAAGATTCTATACTGTCACTATTTTTTACACGTTGTGGTAAAGAGTTCCAAACAATGGGAGCAACAGAGGAGAATGCACGATCAGCACGATTTGACTTTGTTGAAGGTACCATTAGTAGATTCTTCTCACATGATCTTAAATTGCGAGAAGGGCAGTAATTGATAAGCAGTTCTTTTAAGTAACCGGGAGCAAAATCACAGTGGAGACAGGTGTAAGTTAAAACAGATATTTTAAAAACAACCCTTTGTTTAACTGGCAGCCAGTGTAAATCCCTCAGGACCGGGGTAATGTGTTCACTTTGTTTCGTTCTGGTTATGATCCTTGCTGTTTTATTTTGGATAAGTTGGAGTGGATTTAGCACCGAGACAGGGATCTCGTAAAGGAGGGAATTACAATAGTCAAGTTTTGACAAAATAAAAGAGCACATTAACATTTTTGCTGTTTCTATATTAATGTATGGTCTAATTTTCCCAATGTTATAAATATGAAAGTTTACAGCACGGCATGTTTTACTTACAAACTTTTTCAAGTTTAGCTCCTGATCAAACATTACCCCAAGGTTGTTCGCTGTTTTTGAAAGTGGTATTTCAGTGTCACCGATGGAATCGGAAGTACTACAGTTTTATCATCATTCAGTTTTAGAAAATTGAGCTTCATCCATTGTCTGATGTCAACAATACAGTGTTGAAATTTATCTATCTGATTATATTCATTTTCTGATTTTAGTGATATATAGAGTTGAGTGTCGCCTGCATACAAGTGATAGTCAATGCCATGTCTTCGAATAATATTACCAATTGGAGTAGTATATGCCGTGAAAAGCACAGGTCCCAATACGGATCCTTGAGGTACACCAAAGGCAAGAGACGATGGTGACGATTGGTTGCCGCCAATGACTACTGACTGGGTTCGGTTTGTCAGATAAGAGCTGAACCAATCCAAAACTTTTCCCTGAACACCAAACCGAGTGGAAAGGCGCTGGATAAGAATGGATTGATCTATTGTGTCAAAGGCAGCACTTAAATCTAATAATACCAATGCTGTTGATGCCTTGTTTTCAATATTTTTGATGATGATTATAAACGCGAACAAGTGCTCTTTCTGTACTGTGCCCTGATCTATACGCACTTTGAAACTTTTCACTGAGATTGTTTGAATTAAAATGCGATTTAAGTTGATATGCAGCGACTTTTTCAAAAAGTTTAGATAGGAAAGAGAGGTTTGAGACTGGCCTGTAGTTCTTTAATAAATTTACATCAAGGTTTGATTTCTTCAGAAGGGAGCGAACAAATGCTACTTTTAAGGGTGCTGGTACATATACTTGTTGTAGAGAACTATTAATGAGATGATGTATGATAGGCAGAAGTTCATCAATGCAACGTTTGAGTACCCACGATGGGATCGGATCAAGTTCACATGATTTAGGAGAGCTTGCCATTATTATTTCTTTCAGTTTGGTTTGGGAAACTTCTGAAAATGTAAGAAAACTGAAATCGCCATTAAACTCAGATTCTTCAATAGCTTCAGGAAATGACTGATTACTTAGTTCAGATCTTATTTTAGTTATCTTGTCTGAGAAAAAGTTTTGAAATTGTTCACAGACGTCTTTGAGATTACCCTCAGGGAGAATACTACCATTAGGACGTTTTAAAATATTATTAGCATGTTTGTAGAGTTGACCTGGATTTTTTTAGTTCTGTGCAAATTCTTGTGAGTTAAATTCACGTTTAGCTTTAGAGATAAGGTTGTTAGTGTCTGTACGAGCTCGCTGATATAGCTGACGGTGGACCTCTAACTTAGTTTTCCTCCATGTCTTTTCTGCCTTGCGCCTAGTAACTTTTGATTCACGAATATCATCCGAAAACCATTTTCTGTTGGGTCTTAAGATTATTTCCTTGGAAGCTGTCGGTGCATGATTTTCAAGAATATTTGAGAGTGTGACATTATACAGCTCAATTTGATCGTCAAGCGAATTAGTTTATAGAAGACGTTCTAGTAATTTACTATTTTCTATAGAAGTTTTAAATGCACCAATATCTAAATGTTTGGTCTTTCTGTAAGTTATTTTGTTTTTTTTAGGCTTCGGTTTCATCAGGCACAATTGACTAATGATAGTGAAATGATCAGATAATAAATCAATTTTAATATCTACTAAGTTAAGTATGGTCGAATTAGCTCTTGTGATGACCAAGTCAAGAATATGACCTTTACAGTGGGTAGAGTCGGTGACATGCTGCTGAAGGTTAAACGAATGAAGAATGTTCTGGAATTCTATTGTTTTCGGATCATCTAAAAGATCAATATGAATATTAAAATCACCAGAGATAAAAACTTCCTTCTGGTTAGTTAAGCTGTTGTTTAGGAGTTCTTGAAATTCAGAAAATAAAGTATTAATACTGGCCTTGTTGACAGTAGAGTATGGTGGTCTATAGATAGAGATGTAGCTGATTACTTTGCTGTCGAATTGAACATCAGTCAGTAGGTATTCAAAGCTATTATATTTTGGACCTTGAATACACCTGACTTTAAGAGAAGTTTTGTAGAGAAAAGCCACACCGCCACCTTTTCTTTCCATTCTGTTTGATAAAAAAATAGCCATAATTTTCAGGTACTAACTTGTTGATAACATAATTATCATTGTCTCTCATCCAGGATTCAGTTAGAATGACAATGTCAAAATCATTTTCTACAAAATATTCATTTAATTCATCCGCTTTATTACTAGCTGATCTGCAGTTTAGTAAACAAATGTTCACCAATCTATTATTATGATGCAGGTTATCTTTATTTGAGTTTTTATAGTTAATACTAATTAGATTGTTGTTATTGACGTGACTAGTTTTCTTAATTTATTTTCTATCAGCTGTTATAATTGTCCTAATATGTCGTCGGCCCCCTCTCACTCCTCTCTTTGTAACAGGTTTTATGGTTTTAGGCAAAGTTTGAAACACCTCTTCATTCAGTTTATTATTAGAAAAATGTTTACCAATCTGAAGTAACTCAGATCTACTGTAGGTGATCATGATGACTTCTAATCAGGTTCAGTGAGTTAAACCAACTCACTATGTAGATATTTAGACAAAAATACCCACTTTATTGCAAATATTCAAATAAAAACTAATATATTTTCCAATAAAAAATGTCCACTACAGTCTAAAAAATCACTAAGTAAAACTTTGAATGGAATTTGAAAAAGATTACCTTCAGTGAGTTCTTACTAATACTAACTCTGTAAATATTTAAATAAAAAACACACACTTAATTGCAAATATCCAAATAAAAACACAAATCACAAAGTAGAAATCCTTTAAAAGGAATTTTGAAAAAGACTAAAATACACAGAGCACATATATAGTGCAGCCACCGTGAGGGCGCTACTAACTAGCCTATAGGATAAGGGTTTTAAGGGTGCAGAGTTCAATTTCTATCCACAAAACTAATTATGAATAGCCCATGCGGACGAGGTAAATTTAAAATTATAAAAATAGAATCCAAAATGGCGATTTTTGTTTTTTTGTGGATATCCCTTGAAAAATGAAGTTGTCAGAGTTAATGAGTTCGATACTGGGTTCAAAAATTTATTTTCGGTGCGATTGTCAGACATAGAATTTCTGCGCAGGCTGAAAACACCACGACATATCATGAAAGCATCATTTTCAGTCAGTTTTTCAAAAGAAATTTTGCGCATGATCGAAGAGAATCCCATTGGATCCCATGGGCCTTGGGCCCCCGGTCCGTCCGTGGTATCATCTAGACCTATAGTAACCACAGGTTCATTTTTGTCTGTTACTCACAAGTAGTTCTTGTGATTACCACAACCATACTGGAAGCTAAACAAAAATCAGGCAAGTTCGATTGGGAGCCTATCAGATTAATCTGTCGTCGTGAATACCAAGTCTCGCGCTTCTAGCTAAAATGTTTACATGTGACAATCGAGTTACAAAGTTCAAAGATCGATCAATGTCAAGGTTACTGGTTTTCCGTGAGTTTCTCAATTTAAAAAAAAAAAAACTTTCAACGGCTGTATACTTGTTTGTTTACAGTGTGTTGTGCCACGAACTCGGATTGGACAATGCTAATTAGTCACGTGTATACACAACGGGCGCAAAAGTTCGGGAATTGCTAAGTATTGAAGCAACGGTTAGATGTTGTAAAACTCGCGGACGTTGCTTAAGGAACATATCTGTAAACCTGCTTCGGGCATTTCTAGTTTTACTTCCCTAACTGTCATCGAGCCCTAATAAAACACTAATTTCACTTTTCTTTTAATTGAATACCACAAATTGAATACCATACATTTTGTCTGGAGACACTCTACTTTGTGCGACATTTTTCGGGCATCGATTATTACTTGTGAATGTAACTGCAACAGTGTGATTGGATGGTTTGAATTCAGAGTGTGATTTCGATTACAATACCATTGGATACTTTTGGAGTTGCTTACACAGGCTAGAATAGCAGAAAACGCATTGCGGTGGTTAAATTTTAAAAATTTTCTCCGGGAGGGTGAGGCTTGGGTGTTTGGAATTCTGGTCAGCCAGGTAGGCTATAATGGACCAAATTGAAGTTGGTGTATTCACAGGCTGGAATAGTAGGAAAACGTGTTTGTGGCAGTTAAATTTTGAGAATTTTCTCCCAACGGTCCCGTCTTCGTGGATGTAAACGATTGATTGGAATTCGAGTCAGCCACCTTAATTAGACTATATTAGGCCACTTTGAAATTGCTTTGTTCACGGGCTAAAATAGCAGGAAAAGGTGTTTGCAGCTGTCAAATATTCAAAAATTCCCTTACTAAACTCCCTCTGTCGTGTTGTTCATAACTCAAGCGTAACATTCAACATGATAAACATTGTATTGGTGTGATATTTTAGTTTAACACCGTGGGGGGCCAATTGTTGTCCTTCGGCCCGGCCCATTAGGGGGACAGACAATGAGCTAAAAATGCAATGTGGAGGATGTATTGACCTTTTCCCCATGTATTTTTTGACGATACGCACGAAACTTTCAACAGTTAAGGGAATTCAACCATTTTTTTTAACTGAGCCCGGGTCAATTCAAGACATAAAAGACAAGGAGAAAAAAGATGTAAAATTTAGGCAGGAAAAATGTTCACATTATACATTTATCTGAACTACTATACTATAATTACGTTAATTTCCCGGGACTGGTTGGGCCCCAGCAATCACATCGAGGGATGGGGTCCCCGGAACTGGTTAGGACCTATTGATTAGTAGAAGCTCGAAGTTATGTAATTTAGTTAATTTTAGGGCCTAATCGATCTCTGCCCCCCCCCCCCGAAAATCTGTTGGTACCTACCAGTTCCGGGACACCCAATATCCCTTATTGCCCTGGGCCCCAATCCTCGCCCCCTCAGCCCAAGTTGTGGGGGGCCGGAACATTTATCCCACGAATTGGTCTCCGTAGTCAGTTATCTAACGCGAAACGGTCCAGTGGAGACAGATCGACACTTTAAATCTAACTCACACCGCTGATTCATCCCACGAACTGTACAAATCTGGATATCAACGTTTAAGATGGAAGTAAAGTGTGTATTAGGGAGTGTAGTATTTCTTGTATTAATACAGTTTGTTGTGAGTAAATATGAAACTATCAACTGCCAAGTTAATACTTTTCAAATAAAACAGAATTTCGTTATAAAACAGGTATGTATTTAAACGGATTCATCACTCAATAATACTTTCTACAGAAGATATCGCTTGTGTGATAAATTTCATAACATCGCTTTACATGAATTTGTTTTATCAATTAGAAAGAACTACTTTTTTGTTGTCAAAGAACAGTTCATCTTAATTAATAGTAACATCATTTTTATTTAAAATGAACTATTTTTATTTAATTTACCTTTATGAAAACACTAGGTCAATAAAAGGGTTGTAATGGTTGAATTGTTGTCAAAAAATGATGAATCGCTACACTGTAATGTAATCGGGTTCAGTAAAAGTGAGATCTATAGCAAAGAATTATATTTATTTATTTGTGCATGTAAGAAAGGATTGGGTGATAAATAAAATCTCCTACTCGTCTTTTTTATATCAAAAAATATCGACTTTTGTCCGAAATGACCTAGTTTGTGTCCTGTGGTTATTAAACCCTATTTCTATCTCGCTGTGTTGCATTTTGAATATGTATTAATTTGTATTCTATAATCGAGCAACTATAATTTTTCTATGGGGTAATATACAACAAAGGACAATGTCGGAGCCTTGGCAAAGATTCTTTACCGCGCTGGTCAGCATTTTTTTGTCGTCCCATCCAAACGACACTGACCTTGCCAGCCACACCCCACCCCACCCGTCCTGCACTACACGAACAAGGAATAACCACATCTGAAAATCCCGAGGAATTTCCTCGACAAACCTAAGATGCCCTGGTTACCGAGTCACGTGGACCTTTATGAAATACTATCTTTAATAGTGCATTTTCTTTTCAGTAAATATCTATCTATATAACTTATAGAAATTTTATTACACTATATTATATGTTCTTTCAAGTGTTACACATCTTTTGGGTCATACATATAGATACACGTACTATACTTATTAATACTGCCTTGGCTCCGGCTAACAGGGTCGTGGTGTAGGGGTAAACACTACATTGTTTGATAAGGTTCATCAAAAACAAAATACTGACACGTAAACCCAGTTGTTATATAGACCTTAATAAATAATTTGAATTATACTAGAAACTGGGCAGATTACCCCTCTCTAATTAAGACTTACTAACCCGCGAAACATATTATAAGATTTGCCACACAAATATTATCGGATTGTTATTTCCAATAACAGTGTGGTATCTTTCGTATGATAAATTAGTGGACAGTCAATCTTAGTAGTAAACCACTGAATTCTCCGAAAATCAGTCATAGCCACGTCCACGTGCACATGCAATATTTACCAAAAGTTTCATTTTATTTCATGAATGGTTCCATTTAGATTTTGAAAAAGAGGGATGTTAGCTTTTTTATCAATTTTCAAAGCTAATTTTACAAGAAACCGACAAAGATATCGAATATTTCGATATAGTTTGGTAAAATTTCTTTTTTTGGGGGGGGGGGGCACATAAGGCACCCCATACACATTTGACTGTACTTGTTCTGAATAATTTGATGGCAAATTCTTAATCTATATAACAGTTTCTAATAAACTCCACAATTTCAAGAAAATAGACTGACTAGAATGAATAAAATCACATTACAAAATCGAGATATATTATAATAATAGTTTGAAAATCGCGAAAGAGTACCTTATTCAAAAGGCCATATCTCAGTCAATATTAAATCTAGAGTCATATAACTTTTACATTATGCTGTTTTACATAAATTTGCATGTACTATAACATATATATATATTTCATAATTTTTGGGGGGAATCACTTTACAAGCATTGGTCAACTTGACATGTAATCAACCAAATGGATTTTCCCCAAATCAGGCTACGTGACAAACATGGTTTCTTAAAATAGATTATTGCGTCATGGGGAAATTTGAGAGGGATGTGAAGAAAAAGCTTTGATAAATAAATTAGTTTCAATATGTTTTTAGTCCAAATACATCATCAAATCACAACTTTTATGCGCGGGAAAATATCTTAAAAATAAAATAATCAAAAAGCATAAAAAATATTTATTTGACAGACTAAAAATACAGTTTTCACTTTCACTTTAATTCTGTCTCAGGAATTGCCAATTTGGTACATGATAAACCATTTTCTCATCTTGAATTTTTATTGGTCTGTTTCAGCTACCATAAGTCTCTCAATAAATTATTCCTATTCACCCAAACAGAGTATATTGTTAGTCACAAGTCTTCCCGACTTTTAAGAATATCCATCACTCTTCGTTGATCATAAGATCGTCAAATCCAATCATATCATTGTCATCAACATTTCATATGAGACTGAATCATGCCGTTCATTCACTCGAAACAACAGTCTATATTTATTTTATCTAAAACAAAAAAGATAAAAGCATCAATGAATCCATGAAGATAACATGAAAAAATAAAGATATGGACTTGTTGACTGTTTGACTGACTTTTTATTCGCAGTATTACAGAAAGAATTATCATGTTATAATGGTAGAGACACAATTGTTACATGGTAGACATAAAGGTATATCTACATTGGAAAGAAAGCTGGAAATATTGCGCCAAGAAATATGTTTCCACAAATTACGTCACAAAAGTACTTACATCACATTAGTCAGACAAACGTGATATCAAATTTATTTTAATTGTGAGATGTTATTGGATTGACTTTACAGGAAGGACCTGCTGTCCTGAATCAAAATCACCACATGGACAGACAAAATTTAGATCAAAGCGCTATGCAGTACCGGGTTCAGTTGGGGCTCCTTCTAATCCCGCACCCTCGCAACTAGATGAAAAAGAAAGTGTGTTTGAGCAATCCCAGAGACCCTCTAGATCTTGAGGCTCTAGGTTTCAGTCAAAGCCCATACGTAAATCCGATACTGCGTGTAAGGATTAAAATGTGATTACTAAAAATTAGTTTTGCATCATTTTGCTCGGCTGATCATTTAAACATATAAACATAAAGGGTATCCGTATCATGTTTCGAAAATATCTTTGAATTTCCTTTCATATATTATCGTTGCTCAATAAGTGTGCAATTTGTGTCGTAAGGTACTACTATACATTAAGATTAATATCCTTTACTCATAAATACCCGAACTACATTTGCAGTAAAGCTTCAATTAGCTAGAAGAAATGTGCTTACTAGATCGTTCCGCACGGCTGTCTTTCGTATCCTTTATATATCTTTGTCGGGATAATTGAAATTTTGACAAAGTGACGTAATAACAAAAGGGAAACAAAAAGTACGGTCAATGTGAACTTGATGCTTTCGTAGCAAAATATAAGTGCAATTTGTCTGAAATCAATGACGAATAATAATTTCTATAAATGATACATACGTCATAATGGTATATCAGTGCTCTTAATTCATTCTAAATTGACTCAAATTCAATCTGATTAAAATACAGATCTATATTTCGTTTCGTTTTTTATACTTTCGATGGCCTACACTACATGAAGATCTGACAATTTATAGTGGGAGTTCACGTCAGAGGTCATTCGGGCGCTCTTGACTAACCAATCAGCATTGATGTCACTAGTGGAGTACCCACATTTCCGTGCAAAATACCTCTAAATCTCGCCGCTACGGGTCGTTTTATTGGCTAATGCTTCACATCATTCAGAACACGCCAATAATAACAACTCTTCCAGATCCTAAAGACAAGTAAGACGAAATTTTTAACTATAAAAACGAAATGTCGAAAAAGGATCAGTGTTTTAATCAGATTGACTCAAATTTAACATTCCAAATGCAAATCATAATTACATAATTCTTTAAAGCGATAATTTCATATTTTCAAAGAAAGTCAAAACATAATTATTTCTATGTCTTTTGCTCAACAGGTTGTTAACTGACTACTATACGATCATAGGCATTATTCCCCATTAACACAGGAAATGACAACACAATTACCTCCCTTGTTTTTCTATTGCCCCCCCATGCAATAGCTATCTTCAAACGTTTGAAGTTGAAGTTGAAAATGACATTTTTGCCAATTTCTCAACTGGCAATAGTGAATTATAGGACTAATAGGATTATTCGTTAACAAGATAGGATTGTTTATAGATACCATCTATTTTAAGGCTTTATTTTAATAAATTGTAAAAAATATAAATTAAAAATATGAAATTGCAGCTTTAACCTACATGTCAATCTTAAATATATTATATATTCTACAGTCAAATTTCAAACGCCTATCGTATTTAATTTTTCATCTTATATTAACTACTGGGCATTATTTGATCTGTTAAACAAAATCACATGTTCAATTCTTCAGAAATTTATTTTTAAAAAAATTGCGAATATTTCCACCAGATTTTGTGTGGTTACTGCTTTCCACATCCAACGTGTTACGCAGATCCTCTCTTGCTACATGTTTTGTGAGTCTGTGATCTTCAAGATTTGTCTCTGGTCATATTTTGTAATTCTTGTCTCTTCGTCAGGACTCACGTTGTGTATTTATTTTGTCAACCAGGAACAGCAATACCACAGTTACCTCAATACATCTTTATATAAATGCAGATTAAATAGTCGACTTTACAATACTTAAAATATACATGTCTTTCTCTCGCATATCAAATTTACTGACCAATTCCAAAAATCATATGGCTCACCTGGGTCTACTGAATCCAGATGGTGTCTCTCGCAACGAATCTACACGGAATCTACTCTAAAGAATCCAAATTGATGTCTAATCCCTATAGAATCTAAGTCAGTCTTTTAACATGGACAGTGACCTTGAGATATACGTAATTAATTATGATGATGTGTCGAGAACCACCCTCCATATTGACATTGGAATTTTCCACCAGGAGTGTCAGACGTTATATCCTGTTTTTCCACCAAGAGTTGAATGTTATGTATCAACGTTCCAGTCATAAGAATTCGGTGATATATAAAAAGTTTTATTTCAAATTCAGCGTACACTGAAGACCCACAAAGCCGTAGACCCACAAAGCCGTAGAATTCCTCTTGAATATGAAATCTATTTTCTTAAAACGGAACCAAACAGCTTGGATATTGCACCTTCATCATTACTTCCTTTAATTACTTCTAACAAATTATTTCAGTATCTTGGAACATGGTATGAGATGAAATGGATGGTCCCATTTGATGTTCCGGTAGCCGATCGTTATCTGGACTACCGACATGACTACTCTATGAATACTGATAATCAAGTATTGGTTTCCACCACAGCAAGGTGAGTACACTCAACATTACATAGTTGGCATTCCAATGCTGTTATTTGACACTATGACCTGTGTTACGCTTCCAAATAACCAATGCGACACTCCAATCCTGATGTTCCTAGGATATGTAATATAATACTTTTTACGGGCTTCGAAATAATAGACTATCCCGTTCACTACAACCTTCGGAAAAATTAGTTTAAGACTGTATTGCAATTCAGGGTTCTTTCTAAAACTTCTATGTACTTCAATATTTTGAATGTTCTTTTAAAATGATGAAACCCGGGAAAACTGTATTGTTCTACATGTGTGTTAATATAACAGTAACACGGACAGCTACATGTATACCTATGTTGTTATTACATAAATAACTTGTATTGTATTACATACATAAGTTCTAATACATGAACCTTATACAACCCTCAATAAAAATGTTGTTTTTAAAAGAGAACGCAGACCTAATAACTGCCCGGGCACTCTTGCAGGCTGAAAAGAGCCAAGGCTGTTTCATAATGATTTTAAAAGACAGGGATTCTTTGGTGTACCAAAGACTATGCACATCTTGAGATTATCAGAGACTTGGTGTCACTGAAACAGTTTACTTCCAGGAATCTAAAATCATATTTGCAATCCAGACGGACCTCCAATATGCATGAAGGTAATTGTCTTAAGCAATCACAAAAGTCTATCTATATTTTATGATATAATTACCATATCAAATCAAAATTATGGCATTTTGCTCACTTCAAATCTAACTGTCGACCATTTTTGTAGGTAATGGCCACGATACTCCAAACAACTCAATGTAGTCTTTAACATTTTATACTATCATAAAGGCAGGTGTGAAGTTTATAATTGGAACCTTGCATGACCGTAGCCAATAATATTTGCGCCGCACTGCTACCCACTACTACATTGGTTGGGTCACGCATTCCAAGTGATTATCATCCGTTTAATATTCAAACATGTATCCTATTATAACGTAAACCATCTATTTTTCCTAAGTAGGACAATACTGTGGATCTATTTTTATTTATTTTTCTTTTCGTTTTTTATTAGAAATTCCTCTGGACATTGTTTATATTTCAATGCTTATCTGAATCTAACAGCAACTCCAGGAAAAATGGTGTTATCACAACAATCAGACGGTAAGACAGCTAATGTTGTAGCATTAGATGCGCCATTCCAACTAAATTTTAGAGTTAATTCTAAGTAAAATCCTCTTCAAAACGTGTATCTTAGTGTCTGGTTCTCCTTGATAACTCGTGGCTGGGTCAGAATGTATCTGGTTCCAAGCAATGTTTCCAACAATTTACTTTCTTCCACCTTCAGGTGGAGGTAATAACACAAATCGGTGTTTGGTGTTTATACACTGAAAAAAACTGGTGTTGAAACAACACAAACTTGTGATGTTTTCAACACAAGTTGGATGTTACTATTTAACAACACAAACTGATGACAGATAATATTGCTTAACAAGCAAACTGAAAGAAAACCACAATATGTTCACACATTGGTGTTCAAAGTATATATATATTTGTATTTTTCTAAACGTTTCAAGGAATCTTGCTAAGCAAACGGAACCGATGACCACCACTGCATGTCTACTAACAATTTACTTTCTTCCTACTTCAGGTGGAGGTGACACATATACATACTGGGTAATAGATACAGATTATGTAAACTATGCTCTGGCTTATGCATGTGGCGAGATGCTGCCTAATGGAACCTGTGGGAACACCCGCTCGTGGATTTGGAGTAGAAAGACGTCCATCTCCTCGACGTTGTTAAATTCAACTGAGGTGTTATTGAATGGATTGTGTGTAGATGCGTCATCTCTGATCACCACCAGTCACATTGAAGATGGTACCGATTAATATTATTGTTTAAATGACTGTATACGTGGGACTGACATTTGGGGATCACGGTGGCTAAGTGGGTAAGACGCTGGCTCGCTAGCCTTGAGGTCGGGTGTGCGATCCCTGCCTCATTTTCCCCCGTGGTTCCCCGTGTCAGTGATGCAATACGGAGGGCCTGATTAGGACAGCTGTCTAGTCGTTCGGATGGGCGAAATAATCAAGGTTCCGTGTATAAATCGGCGTGCACGTAAAAGATCCCTTAGCACTTGGAATTCGAAATAAGAGTATGCCGTAGCGCCGCTGCCCGGGCAAAATTTTCCTCATAGCACACTGTATGGTGTATGCCCGTCTTCATTAGCCCAGTTTAGGATCAGAAAAGTAGGATGTTAAACCCCATTTCATTTTGGGACTGACATTAGACCGTTCGCTGGTTTTATGTAATGTTTAATACCCCGAGTATTACTCTAGAATGATACTATATCAAGTACAGAGCAAGTTAATAGATAGGAATTGAGTAATACTTTTAAAATTCAGTTCATCAAACGGTGTATTGGCATACATAATGTAGCATATAAAATATCACCAGTACCATTTAACAAAATCTGAACATGCAAAAGGGAAATGATTAAAATGTGTTACTCCCTTTGATGTATGTGCGATTGAAAGGGGGGATTTCGCGCTATACAACGCATGTGTCAACTTACTGCATTAGAAATAACCCAACCAACAATTACAGCTGAAACATGTGCGATGTGTTTAAATACGTTGCGATTATACTGACATAACTGTGACAGAACCGAACTCTGCGTCACTCAATTGCAATTCCACTCGGCAAACCTCAGCAGATTCCAGTGCCCTACATCTAGATGTTATAGGTTCCGGAATCTGCCGAGTGATGCAATTCTGGGGGGTGGATGGCCGAATGGTGCGCGCGCTGTATCATGTGGCCTGTCATTTAATCAACTGGTGTGGTTTAAAAACCCCAGTTATACGTGGCAAGGAGTAGGGTCGTCTGTCCAACCTCGTGGGTTTTCTCCGGGTACCCCGGTTTCCTTCCACTGCTAAAGAATCCTACGCACAAGCGAATTATTGAAATAAAATTAAACCATATGTTGGTCCCGAGTTGACCTCGTTTATGTCGAATGGACGTTAAACCCCATTCGCAATGAATTTCCTTGCGAAGGCAAGAAATCATCAGCCTGAAGCCACGAAGTCGAATCACTCCTTAGCTTCGACTTGAACATTTCTTGTTGCACGCTTTTAACTTCTAACGAAGCGAAACCGCGACAAGGTGAGATTCCATGCCGTCGCCTTCCGGTTATAGACTCACAGTAAAGCAACGGACAATTTATCGCGGCTTTTTGGTTTCACACTTATGCTTAGGACCTGCCAAATTCGCCAACACCATTTGCCAATATTAAACATGTTTATATTTAACGCCCAAATATTTATCTTAGCCAATCAAATCCACTCGAAGCTTCCCCGCCAACGACATAACGTGGCCACAAGTGCATATTGGCAACTTATTCGCTGAGAAAATACTTTGCCCACGATAACACCCTTTGTTAAAGCGGACGTAAAACCCTGGGAACCAACGAACGAACGAACTAAGAGAAATCAGCGGGGGTATTCGCCATTGTTCACTGCATTTTGACCGAACGATACTTGAACAAATCTGGCATAATGCGTCCTAGGCACCAGTTAACGTGAAGGCAAGAAGGAACGATTATTATGATCAAAGTACCGGTAGCAACAATTTTGTTCTTGGAAAATAGTTAAAATGAACAATAAGCAAATTTTAAAGTGATGAAAAGTTTTTGTTGTCAACTATCTTGGGAAAATGGTTCTGACCACCCTGCACCACCTGGTAACACCGATTCTCTCTCCACATTTAAATCTATGTGGTTAGTACTTTCAGCTTTTGAACAGGTATTGAAATTTATTGCATCTTCATTTTCTTTTTATTTTCAGCGTGCCCTAAACGTAAGTAAATGTTTTGAATATATTGTGCTATTAAAGCCCCAATAACACTCTTGTTGTAACTGAATAATATGTCCCAATCTTCATTCTGGTCAACAAATTGTATTATTTTACAATATTCCAATTAATTGATGATATAAATTCATCTTAACACACCTAATTTAAAAATTTGGGAAAATTCAACTAATTGATTTGAAAAGCCTAACGTAAACCTTTTCAAATGTAACTTTGATTTAAAATATTTTCGAACCCTCTGGACAAGTAAAAAAAGGTCGTAATGGATGATTTACACAACAGGTAGGACACTTAAACATCTAGTACTTAGAATAAGGCTATTATTTATTTTCTGGAGCTGCCAAGCCAGCAACAGTGTTATTGTCCCTTTAATCAGTGTACAGATAGAAAACAGTACAGTCAAACAAACCCGTTAACACAAACCTGCAGGCAATATATCCAAGCTACACAGACACTGTGTCTTTTTGATATTAAAGGCTTCGTTAAAGTAACGAATGTACGTCCTGGTATACTGGAACTAAATAAACCTTATTCAATATACAAATAAGCGACGATGTTGGATGATTCAATAGTGAAGATATGTTTGTTAAAAGGAGCCGGGCCTTTAACTCAATATCAGTCACAGTCTTCGGCATTGTAAACACGAGATATTCACGAGTTTAAATCAACAATATATATCTTCAAGAGTATAAAAGTGTTGTAAGATGTTAAACCAGTGCTGTCATCCAGAACCTGACATAAAGACCCACAAGTTTAACAAATACTGGCGGATTTCGACGAACATAATTTATTAGAAATAGAAACGATAGAATGTAAATCCGTATATATATATATATATATGATTAGGGCATTAGGCAGACCATATTATATTTTGGGCATTAAGTAGACATTTATGAAAATCCAAACTTATTACTTTTTGAAGATAAAAATTTTAAAAATGACACCTTTTTGACCGTCTAATTGATTTCCAAAATTTGAAATAAAAAAATTCTCAAAAATATAAAATATACATTTTTTGTGGTCTGCCTAATATTTGTTAATATATAACAGTCATTAGGCAGACACGTACATATATATAGCCATTAGGCAGACACGTACATATATATAGCCATTAGGCAGACACGTACATATATATAGCCATTAGGCAGACACGTACACATATATAGCCATTAGGCAGACACGTACACATATATAGCCATTAGGCCGACACGTTCATATATATAGCCATTAGGCAGACACGTACATATATATAGCCATTAGGCAGACACGTACATAAAAATAGTCATTAGGCAGACACGTACATATATATAGCCATTAGGCAGACACGTGATATAGTCATTAGGCAGAGAGGTACATATAAATGACCATTAGGCAGACACATGCATATAGATAGCCATTAGGCAGACTAAATAGCCACAGGACAGGCTAGTATTTATACTTAAAACACAGACGTGACTTCACTCATTCATGTTGGTGTACCATTATTTCAAATAATTTAAGAGCACCTTGTCCATTGTACATTCGTTATACTAGGTACAATATAAGATTCACGTGTGAGATAGTGTCTGTATTTTAAATTGTTTAAAGGTCTTGAGCTTAAGACATTGTGTACAGGTGTCTATAACATGATCAATAGGTAGGACAACATGTCTATGAAGAAGCAATTATATGGAATGTGGATAAGAAAACATTGCTAGACTTACATAAAGAGGCAGACTTTCAATGTTGTTTTCAAAATACAATATATACGTTGATTCTGTCATATGAAGTGATACTGAGTTCCAAGAACTATGAGCCAAAGAGTATAGTCGCAGGAGCGTTTTGTTACACAGGTTAGGTCTAAGCTAATAGTGATCAGAGTTGTTTGATGCACACTTAATCTTGTTTGCAGCAACAATAAATTTCAGAAACAACATTATACTTAAAAACATAAAATTTATTTAAGTGTTTGAAACGAATGCCAACAACCCAAATATATGACCTGTGGCACATGTACAACAAAAATAAAGGTTTTTATAAATCAATCATTTAGTCTTAATATATGTTTGAGAAATTTAGAGCTAAACATAAACTCAGTATTATCCATAATAATAATTAAACACGAATCAAAATTTAATTTTCTTCCATTTCAATTGCACGGGTGTATTCAACCAGCGGTTGAATAGAGAAGAAACTAAAAACAAAAGCGATTTTCCGTACAATCAGAGGCCATAATCCAGAAAGTCATGGCCTGAAATGGGCAAATATCAAAAGGGGTTGAGATCTTTGGAATATAAAGATATATTTTAAATTTCATCAAAATCGGATAAAAACTGTGACCTATCGAGGGTCCACAACCTTCACAGTATATACTTTTACACAATTTACGTAAAAAGAACGTCCATTTTGTTGGATAGTTTCATTTTGATTTTCCCGAAATTCAATTTTCTCCTTCATTATGGTGGAATGGCGATAAATTTAAATGCTTTTTAAAATAGGGGGAAAAATTGTGACCTCCAGAGAATCCACAAGCTAAAAATGACATAATCAAGGAAGTTACATTCGGATATGCGCGATCATCAAAAGAGACCAAGATCTTTGTGATACAAAGAAAATCGGGTCAAAATTGTGGCCTATAGAGGGTCCATAACCTTAATATACCATATCTTTTTTACACTATTTGTATACTAGGAACCGCTTTTTTCCCGCCAATTTTAGTTCGATTTTCTCGAAATTCGAAATCAACTGACATTACGGTGTAACGGTAATATATTTGGGCGTTGTTTTAAATAGGACAATAATCATGACGAGGGACCCCACGCTATAAAGGTGATTTTTCGTACAATCAGGCAGGGACGGCGACAATATACGTCCTCATGAAAATGTGGGGATATAAAGAGGGCCGATTCGCAAACGACCAAATAATTATAAGATGCCAACAGCGAGGTTGATGTTCCCCGCCGAAATCCCAAAATAAAGAATCAACCATTCAAATTGCTTATCTCTGCTTGCCCTAAACAGAAAATGTTCATTTCCGAACTCCATCAAGGAATTGACCTGGACCAAGTTTGCACATTATAGTGACAGACCGACAGGCAGGCAGACGAACCCATTTTAATAGTCCCCTGCTTTCTTCAAAAGGGGCGGGACAATAAAATCGTGTAGAATGAACTAACAAAGAACAAACGTTTGCAATTCAATTTGGACTGCTGGTGTTTTTACGAAACATAACAGATTGCAAATCATAATAATATTTTAAACATTGAATATAGTTCATTTTATATACATTCATACAGTAAATTTCTTGAGAATAGACTATTCCCTCATAGCGACAGCTGTCATCTCTTTACCGAGACATTGTTTTAAAGGACTTTGGATGCTTTCATTCGGTATGTTTTTCGTACATTGAATAGTTTTACTCGTGTTTTTTTGTAAGCATCGGCTGCTGATATATAGGCACTTTACCGCACTTAAAAGTTGTTTGTTTTCACTCAAAAACTTTCTTATTTCCTTCTTACCTGAAAGAAAGAAATAATTCTGATTTATCTAAAAGTCTAATAGAGCATTACCCTAATAACTACTAAAGAAAGTGTTTTCAAATGTCCACTGTAACCCATACATCAGTATTCCACTTAGTAATAAAACATAATATGTCCATATAAGCCATCCAAATATACAAGGTTTTAATATTTTGATAATTACATCAATATTGCCCAGTCTACTGTGTATTATCGGTGTATACTCAAATAACGTAGTGTGAATATAAATGATGTAATTCTCATTAAGTACGATACAATATTCCAATGGTGTTTTAAAATTTATGGGGAGACCGACGAAATAAAATTGCACAATATATTAGTCCTGATCCAATTGAACTGAGAAATATTAAAGTGTTAAGGACCCAAAAGCCCCAATTTAATACATTCATTATGTTAAACACTTTTGTACCATCGCCGATAACGTGTGAGTCTCTAACAACTCCGTTAATTAATATGCTTGTCTCAAATCAACTGCCATTAGTATTGCATTAACTATACTAGAGCGATCGAGTTCAACTGATTCAATCATTTAGAAAACAAGTATATAACTTACTGGGCAAAGAACCTTTATTGCTGTTTTCAGTGCTGTATACTGTTGTACTAAAATAGTCAGTAGACTTGTTTCCTCACTATTCCATTTAACTGAAGAAATCATTATGCAAACATTATTTCATTGAATATTCTGCTGTATCAAAGATTTTGAAATCTTAATATTTTATTTAGTCATAAATATCGAGAAATAATTTGCACAATATTTGGAACCTCTAAAAGATGCAGTCTGATGTGTACTATTTTCAAATTCATCCACTAATAAGCCCCAACGTAACTTTATATGCCAAAGATCTTGGGATGAGTTCGAATTATACCTTCCTGAATGACTGAACCTTTTTAATATTGTGGATTATATATGGGTCACGGTGATTACTTGATATTAAGTAACGTTCAAATATAATCATTGCACAACAATCGCGCTTGAGTTTGAATTGCGCGAAAATCAGACTAACATTTCTCAACAAATTGTACATCCCACCTTTACGGAAATAATGGCCTGCAACTTTCTTGGTTATGCCCCATGCCTTTTATTCACACACAATAGATAACCTATATTTTTGTCCGATTTAGATGCAACTTAAAATATACATATGAAAAAAATAGGTTGCCACGCAACGAAACATACGCCCACACAGCAGCTAAATCGTTCGGGCAGTCAACAAGAGTTGTCGCATATTAAGTAATTATCAGGTTTTTATAAAGTTCTGCCCCATGCTAACGTTCAGTATACGAAACATTTAATATTATGGATTTAGCTATTCAATTATCGATTTTCAAGAAATTCAAACTCAACCATCATTAATGGGTAACGGGGATAGAGTCCAACGTTTTTTTTAATTCGGAATAAAATGGTGACCCTCATAGGGTCCAAAAGGCAAAAAACATTATTTCTTGTACAATCAAGGGCCAAAATTCAGGAAGTTATGGTCTAATGTGTCCGAATATCGAAAGGAGCCGCGATCTTTGGGTTATAAACTTACATTTCAAATTTCATCAAAATCGGATTAAAATTGTGACCTCTACAGGGTCCACAACCTTGATATACCATATTCTTACAACATTCGTGTAAAAGTGGCGGCCATTTTATTCGGCAATTTTGGTCCAATGTTCATGAAATTCGAACCACAGATTCATTACAGTGTAACAGTGATATAATCAAACGTTTTATTAAATCAGGTAATAATTGTGACAACCAGACGGACCAAAAGATAATAAAGGCAATTTTTGGTACAGAGAGAGAAAGAGAAATGGGGTTTAACGTCCACTCGACACAACTAGGTCATTTCGGGACTAACATATGGTTTATTTTTATCTAAATTATTAACTGGACAATAATGAACTTATCACTAGCCTGTGATATTTACTGGATTAGGAACCGATTTTTTGGCTCAACTTTCATTCATGATTTAATCATGAAATGGATAATCGAGACTGTGTTTTTATCGAACCGACTTTAGTAATGATGATCAAGGCTATGCCGAAAATTCAGTCGCTAAAATCTCGGTTCAAAGTTGAGCAATTTGACTGAAATTTTCAGCAAAATCTCTTTACATTATGTATTTAGTTTTTAACAATTATATTGTTAGAACTGTCAGCTGTTTATAATCTGGCATAATGTATTTTTAAGTTTTTATTTTAACATCGTTTCCTTATTGAGCTGATCACATCGGGAGAAACGGTGCACTAATTGAAACAGAACTTTATATTATGTTATTCGGCAAAAACAAAAAAAAAAAAAAGACGAACGCGGAATCATATACTGCAAATGTGGAGGTTAATACATCAGGCATAGGGTTGTTGGAAAACTAAGCATACACGAATCGTGTAATCTAACTGAAAAAAAATAACATCTTCGTATTCGTTTTTAAGGATATTTTTCGTCACCTTTGTGCAATGCCAACCAAAAAATCATTTAAAAAAGGCGAATTAAATCCTAGTTATTTGACTCGTTGTGTAAGACTAATTATGTGACTCAAATATATTTGCATTGATTCACTTTACTAGTCACTAAAGTAGTCGAAGAACTCACTTTACGTGACGAGTCACTTGACTCACTTAACGAGTCGTTTTATGGATTTTTTGGTGAGTCACAAAAATGAGTCTTTTGATTCATTATTTAAGTCCCAAGTAAGTTCCAAGTTAGTCCCAAGGTAGTCAACGAAAACTGAGTCGTTTTATGGATACTCCAAATGAGTCAACTGACCCACTTTTTTCTCTCTGTGTACTCCTTGTCACGTACAACCGGGAACTCGAAACCACGCCAGTTAACTCAATGGCAGGCTTTATGATACAGAGCGCATTATACTCATAAAGTTCTAATTCAATTTACATACATCTTTTTGTTTATAACAGCTAATTCCACACAAAATATGGAAATCTGGTTCACACTAATTCATAGAAGTGTGAAGTGTCTGCCAATTAGATTGTCTGCCAATTAGAAATTACGATTATGATCTTAAACTTCTCAATACCGGGTACTGCATTCAGCAACTTGACAAATTTTCTATTTTAGAAACTTATGTCTACCGTTATGGTCTATAACGTAATACTTTGTTTTTTTAATAAGCCTATCGAATACTTTATTTTTAAAGTGCTTAAGTTAATTAAGTAACCTTTTTCAAATCAATAGGCTAGTAATTAGTAATAATTAATATTAATATGTTTATACGCACACATATTTTTTACCATCGAAATTGAAGGGCATGACATTTTTAGTTTCAACCCGCTTAGAATAACTGTTCAGTCGGCTGCCAACAATTTCTAGCAAAAACTCTCCAGCCATAAATTTGTTTTTATGCACACCGGATATTCCTAGTCAAAGAATTACAAAGTAATCTAATTAAGTCTTCAGAATGCATTAAGAATTTACACATTCAAATTATATTTCATAGCTGTATATAGAATCATAATTTGACTATATTACTATTAGTATTATTAGAAAGGACACCTACCTCTTCTACTAACAGGTGGGACTTCGAACCCATCCTGATCAATCCCATTTCTTATCCAAAATAAAGCCTCCTCATTTTTCTTTTTCATTGTCGATCTCTGTGTCTTTAAAAAAAAAATAATTCATGGATCAAATCTAAATTTGATTCAAGTAAAGACAGAAAAACAAAATGATATGTCACAACAAAAGGAATACCATATAGGCCTACGCTAGATGCAGAGCCTACATATGTGAACGATGAAAGCCTACCTGATTGCTTGTTAGATTTATCAAAAGTAACAAAAGTATACCCGATTTTGTAGCTTAGAGATCGAACATAAATTATACAATGAAAAGTGACAGTGTAGGGCTTAGCACCGAACCCTGCGTGACGACCATTTCTGAACTTGCTTGAATGGAAAGGCCATTATTGGTTTTGATTATACATATGAAGTTGTGGTGCCTCGAAATGGAAACTGTAGACTACTGTAGGCCTATTCGAGATAGCTAGGCCTGTAAAAATTCCACAGGCTAGGCCGAATGTGAATTATGATTATGATCATTCATAGTATTAAAGTGAGCCCCACGCCGTCCTGGCCAAAATAAACCCCACATAAGACTAATCCATACTCAATCATACTCATTTGATTTAGTTTATTTACTTAAAATTCTTTTGGTATTCGAAATAATAATTTTACTTACCATTCGTTTTCCATATGGAAGATACGCTGCCATTTTTCACAAGCCAAAAAAAAAGACCAAAAGCTCCGAAAGTTCCCGAGTTGACACCTGCCGTTTACGTCATCGAAACATTGACGTCATCGAGACGTTGACGTCATATACTCCTGCATGTTTCAATTAATAATGATTGCTCACATCAAAACGAAATTTGGACGGTAAAAAAATGACAAAATATTATTTTCGAAATTAATTAAAACCTCGAAAGAAATTTGTTTTTAAAATTAAAAGCAACGTTTCCTGAATGAAAAAATGAAAAAAAAATATAGACATTCATATGTTTTAAGAAAGCTGTTTAGGGTCAAAGACTGTCTGCCTAATGCCTATAATAATAGATAAAGAAATATACTCAGGTCAAAACTTAAGGTAAAAAAATAAATTTCATTGTTTTGTATTTTTAAAATCCAGATGCCTAAAATTACTGCGAGGGACAACTAAAATCCATTCCAACTATAGAAATGTGGTTTCTCACTTTTTACCTTGTAGAATTCATCGGTTAAAATATTAGGCAGACCGGTTTTTGTCTGCCTAATCCATCGGTCTGCTTAATGGCTATATATATGTATTTATGGTCTGCCTATTGCCCTGGTTATATATATATATATATACATATATATATATATATATATATGTGCTAAGAATTTAAATATTAAATTCAGTATTTTTCCTTTTTATAAAGTCAATATTGACAATACTATCAAAAGAAGGAATATGGAATCACACTTTATTGACCGGTTCAAACCGGATTTAAATGCTTAATTTGCCCCCTTCCCACCGTGTTAATATTCTAATTTTAAATAAAATCTTAATATATATTTTTACACTTTTTACTTCAACACCATTTAAGGGGATTTTAAACCCTGTATACCTTTATTTCTCTATAGTCAGTTTATTAGAGAATAAGGTGGATATAAACAAGTTTACAACCATATTACATAATTGATCTATTGACATTTTTTTAATCTCTTCACTTCTGTATGGTTCTATTGTCTAATTATACCAGGAAGATTATATAGTTTAATGTTATGTATTATATACCTTTAACCTTTTGTTATATGTTACTTAATATTATTTATAATCCATTGTCATGGAAATCTATTGTTCTAAGAATATATATATATATGTATCGTATTTGCAATATTTTGTATACATTATTAATATCTGAAGACGCACATAGAGGGCAGACAGCTAGCTTATATAATTTAATGTATGTCAGAATGAAGTAAAGTGGAGAATTTTTTACCTGGACGTATTTTTCTATTTTTTATATATATATATATATATATATATCCGAAATTATTAGGACAACCGCAAAGTTGCACTACTTTGTTTCACGGTAAATGATAAAAAGATAAAGGTATGCCGACACAAACTGATTTCAACACTGGTTTAATAACATTTTAAAGTACTTTTCGTCCGTCTTGGGACTATTCATAAATAATGTCATTGTATAAAGATGGACATTATAGTATATTTATACACATTTACATAGTAACACTGTGGTTTAATTAGCTATAGTTACCATTGTCTATGGTTACATATCGTTAACTAATACAAAACATGTACACACGTGTGTTAATCTGTAGTATATGGGTTCGATTTGGGAACAATGAATGGAAGATTATCATGAGATAGATTAAAGAAAATTAATAAATAAATGAGGCTAATTGCCAATTGTTACTTATTGACTATTAAGTCGAGGAATGTATTTTTTAATAAAATGATTTTCCATTAATTTCCTTTTCGTGGTGTCATCGACTTTCATTTTATAAAAAGGGAAAATTTTATTTGTAGATGTTGCGCACATTTAAAGATATGTCTATTTACAAATAAGGGCCCATTTTCAATATTGCAATCCCGTCGATGGTTGCGTACTCTATCCCGTAGATGAGTGGATGTCTCGCCTATGTAAAATAAATCACAACCCAGACACGTCAAGACATATATGAGATTTTTTGTGTCACAATTCATATTGTCGTTGACGCTAAACGTAATGTTACGAAATTTATATTGGTTATTTGGTATTATATGATCACAACATTTGCATCGAAGATCCAGGCATTTAGATACATAAAAACCGGTCCTCGTGATAGATGAATTGAATTTTGCTCTGGTTAGGAGGCGTTTCAGATTAGGTGGCTGTCTTTGTGATTTAATGAATTGAACATTATCAAATTTCGCTTTGATGTTGTCGTTTGATGCCAGGAGTGACCGGCTCTCGTACATTGTTTTAAAGAAGTTGGGATGTTGGGGGTTATGAGTAGCGACAAAGGTAATGATATTATCCGAATTGTCTTTTGCTTAAGTAGCCCTCAGTGTTTGGATATCAATTGCCAAAGCCTTTTTTATCCCAACTTCTATTACCTCGAGGGGGTAATACTGTTTCAATAAATTTCTTTTTAGCTCACCTAATCTGACAAACCGGAGGTCTTCATCTATCACAATTGTGCATATTTTTCTAGCTAAAGAGAAAGGTATATTATTTTTGGTATGGCGTGGATGACATGATTTATACGAAAGATAATTTTTGGTATCTGTTTCTTCAGAATACATATCCGTTATAAGGAGTTCTCCCCTTCGTTTCACTAGAACGTCCAAGAATGCGATTTGCAGATCGTTCGTTTCAATTGTGAATTTTATATTTAGGTCTAAATCATTCATTATGTGTTGCAAATCTGCAATGTTGCCCAATCGTTCATTCCAAATACAGAATACATCGTCTAGGAATCGTTTCAACTGATTTTCTAAATATATTCTGTAATCCACGCCATGTTCAATTTCTACAATTTGAGTATAATCTTTCCTCGAGAAATCCCATTGTTAAATATATATCTCAAATTATTAGTACAACCGCAAAGCTGTACTACGACGAAGAGATAAAAGGTATGCCGACACAAACTGATTTCAACACAGGTTTAATCACATTTTAACATTTTAAAGTACTTTTCGTCAGTCTTTGGACTATACATAAATAATGTTATTGTATAAAGCTGGACAGTATAGTATATTTGTAACACTGTGGTTTTAATTGGTTATAGTTACCATTCGTGACTTGAGAGTTGAGCCCTGCTGGTTGCTCCTCTTTGGCTCTGTCTATTTGTGCTTATTTATCCTGTTTTATTTACTTTTTTAAGTGAAATTTTTTGATATATCTGTGTATAAGGACATTGTTCATCTAGTGTTAGAGTTTTTTTCTCATACCAGAAAGAGTTTTTGGAATTATTGACATCTAAAGAATATACATATAGTTATATAAGGATCATTGAGGCATGAAGTTTTAGTGATTTGTGTTACTGTACTAGACTAGTATAAAGTATGTGTGTGAGTAATAACTCACCTCCTACACTTCAATATAGTAGAGACCAGCTTTTAGAACTGAGTAACTTTAAGCCTGTGCTTAAAGGTAAACAATTTTTAAAAGCAATCCCAAAATCAATTCTTAGGCATAAACCACTGAGAAGGAAAAAGAAGTCTAAACCTACTACTTATCTAAATGACACTCATCAGAATCAAATACCTGTGATCCTCGCAACTGGGTCTAAAGAAGACAAGCGCCCAAGGTGCAATGCAGTGGATTTTAATAATTTAGTTCTGATCCCTAGTGTAACTTACAGTGACACTTTCAAGTTTGGCTTACTGAATGTACGCTCGGCAAGAAATAAAACATCGGAATTATGCGATTATGTGACCGACCATGATTTTGACATCTTTGTCATCACTGAAAGTTGGTTCAACTCATCAGATTCTGTTAGTGTTTATGAACTTACCCCGGAAAATTACTCTGCTGTGCTACTAAATAGGGAATGCAAGAGGGGAGGTGGAATAGCGGTATTACATAAAAAAAGAATTCAAGTTTCCGTTATTCCCAGTCCGGATTTTACAAGTTTCGAAGTACTCCAGACACGTATTGAATGCCAAAGCAATGTCATTCGTCTCATAAGCGTATATCGTCCCCCAACATCATCTCGTAATAAGGTAACTGTTGACACTTTTTTAACTGAAATCACCAAATTTTTTCATGAGATTCTTACAGCAAAAGGACACTTGGTCATCGTGGGAGATTTCAATCTCCATATTGACAACACCAATGACTTAAAATCCAAACAGTTTATAGACTTGTTAATTTCCTGCAACTTACACCAACATATTAATGACCCGACTCATAGAAAAGGTCACACACTAGATTTGCTGATTACAAGACTCCACGAAAATTTAGTTGACAGCTTACAAGTGATTGACCATGCGATTTCAGACCATTTTACTATATTTGCGAATTTATTATTGGAAAAGCCTGACCCCATCAAAGAAAAAATAACTTTCCGTAAAGTAAAAGATATCGACGTTAATCAATTTGAGAATGACATTGTATCATCCAAATTAATACCCAAGATACAGGAGGCTCATAATATTGAAACAAAAGTGCTTCTCTATAACTCAATTCTTAGTGAGGTATTAAATCAACACGCCCCTTTGAAATCCAAAACACTAACTATTCGACCTAACAAAAAGTGGTTTACTGATGAAATATTAAACTCAAAGCAAGCCAAACGATCAGCAGAAAATAAATGGCGGAAAACTAAACTCGAAATTCATAGGCAAATATATAACCATCATAGAACTAATACTAATAAATTAATTAAACAGGCTAAAACTGTATTTATTAAAAACAAGATAGAACTAAATAAAAATAATCCTAAGCAAATTTTCAAGATCATAGATAGTATTTCTAAACCAATGGAAAAAAAATTGATCCCCCCAGTAAAATGTGCTAAAACCCTGTCGGAGCAGTTCTCGTCGTTTTTCTGTGAAAAGGTTACCAAAATACGATCTGATTTGGAAGATTCAGTATCCACAGTCTCAAACTACAATGACCCATCTATAGGCGCTTTACTGACAAGTTTTGAGCCGACAACAGTGTCTGAAGTGTCTAAAATTATTTCAAAATCTGCAAGTAAGTCATGTGATTTGGACCCAATACCTACATGGTTATTAAAACTTTGCTCATCTGCTCTCTGTCCTGTTGTTACACATATTGTGAATCGCTCACTAGAAGATGCAAATGTTTCTGCATCCCTTAAGAATGCTCTTGTCAGGCCCTTACTAAAAAAGGCAACTCTTGATCCAGAGAACTTAACAAACTACCGCCCTGTCTCCAACCTGTCATTTCTTTCGAAAGTCATAGAGAAGGTGGTCGCTGCAAGGTTCAAGTCTCACATTGAAATCAACAAACTTGATGAACCATTTCAATCGGCTTACAAGAAATGTCACAGCACAGAAACTGCACTCGTACGAGTACACAATGACATTGTTAAAGGAATGGAGAACAATGGCTGTGTGTTTCTGGTACTACTAGATCTCAGTGCAGCCTTCGACACAATTGACATTTCGATACTCTTGAACCGTCTTAAACGTCGTTTTGGCATTGATGGATCTGCTCTGTCTTGGTTTTCGTCTTATTTGGAAAGTCGCAAACAGATGGTAGTTATTAATGATTGCAAGTCTGACCCACAGACACTCAAATATGGCGTCCCGCAAGGCTCCGTCCTTGGACCCCTACTTTTTACGGCATACACTTCACCTCTAGGTGACATCATTCGGCAGCATGGAATAAGTTACCATTTATACGCTGATGACACTCAGCTCTACATTGCACTGAACGGTTCCGATGAAGAACAAAATATTCTTAAACTTGAAAAATGTATCGCAGACATAAGATTGTGGATGAAACAAAATCTGTTAAAGTTGAATGATAATAAAACCGAAGTTATTCGTCTTTCAAAACGTAAAAGTATTTTGAATATAAACTGTGATTCTGTGAAAATTGGAGACTTAAGTGTTGGACCGACACACAGTGTCCGCAACCTTGGGGTCATGTTTGACTCATCATTAAATATGCAGTCTCATATTTTGTCAGTATGTAAAGCCTGTAATTTTAACCTATATAAGATCGGTAGAATTCGACCATACCTGAACGTTGAAACCTGTAAAATGCTAGTAAATTCTCTGATAACCTCACGTTTAGATTATTGTAACTCTCTGTTAGTTGCCCTTCCTGCTAAAACACTATACCCCCTAAAACTTATACAAAATAAAGCAGCAAGAATTGTGTCATTAACCCGATCACGTTACCCTATAACCCCAGTTTTGAAGCAGCTTCACTGGCTCCCTATTCCCTATAGGATTGATTTCAAAGTTCTCTGTCTCACTTATTTATCTTTTAATTGTCCAGGATCACCAGTCTATCTTCATAATATTTTATCAAAGTACGAACCCTCACGCCAACTACGTTCAGTAAACCAACACCTCCTCAACGTTCCAAAATCCAAGTCTCTTTTTAGTGAACGTTCTTTCTCAGTGGCAGCCCCTAAACGTTGGAATGATTTGTCCATCACCACAAAAACTAGCCCAACTTTCAGTATTTTTAAAAAGAATCTTAAAACAGAATTATTTATTAAGGCTTTTAATTGATTATGAGTTTACTTAGCTCTGAACATGTTTTAGCCTTGTGAGAAAATATTTTTATAATTTTACCGAGATACTTTTACATGTCTTTCTTTTACTTGTCTTTTATACGTTATGGTATCTTATATGTTTACTAATTATACTTTTACATGTCTATTGTATGTAAAAGCGCCATAGAGCAGCGGTTTCCAGCTGGATTCTGGCGCTATACAAGTTTAATAAATTATTATTATTATTATTATTATTGTCTATGGTTACACAGTTCATCGTTAACTAATACAAAACATGTACACGCGTGTGTTAATCTGTAGTATATGGGTTCAATTTCGGAACAATGAGAGGAAGATAATCACGGGATTGATTTAATTAATGAAACTAATTGTTACTTATTGGCTATTAAGTCGAGGAACGTATTTTTTAATAAAATGATTTTCCATTAATTTCCTCTTCGTGTTGTCATCGACTTTCATTTTATAAAAAGGTAAAATTTGAAATTTTATTTGTAGGTGTTTCGCACATTTAAAGATATGTCTATTTACAAATAAGGGCACATTTTCAATATTACAATCACGTCGATGGTTGCGTACTCTATCCCGTAGATGAGTAGATGTCTCGCCTATATAGAGTAATTCACAAGCGCTACACGTCAAGACATATATGAGATTTTTTGCGTCGCAATTCATATTGTCGTTGACGCTAAACGTAAAGTTACGAAAATTACATTGGTTATTTGGCGTTATATGGTCGCAACATTTACATCGAAGATCCGGGCATTTAGATACATAAAAACCGGTCCTTGTGATAGATGAATTGAATTTTGCTCTGGTTAGAAGATGTTTCAGATTAGGTGTTGCGACCCTTTGTGTCTATTTCCAGGACCCAAGAAATAGCGATTTATTTCATTTAAATATTTTTCGATAATAATCGAATTGTAATTTTATTCGTATAGATCATGCGATGACAGTATTGGAATTGGGATTGCATTCATGATGTTTCTTTTATTATAAATGATTGTAGCTGTATTTTGTCCATATTAAAAATATGTCAGCGATTAAATGTGAAAAACAATTGTTTTTAATTTTATATTCCAGAAAAGGATGACGCATCGATTATTACCAGGGCCTGTTGGTGTCTTATCATACCTATAGTTGTGTATTTATCTATATTTCATTTAATATAAATTCCAAATTTATCATAAATATGTTTATACAGTTATCTATTTTTTATGTAATATTAATACCAATTCTAACATAGATATTCTTATACAGTTAGCTATCTATCCACGTTTTATTTTAAAAAAAGAGTAAAAAAACTATATGAATAAGATAAATATTCGTATTATTATATAGTTGTCTATTTACCTATGCTTTATTTAATATTATTGACTATGGTTTATAATTAAAAGATTTTGAGTAGAATCTGCTGCCATTTCTGTTCATGCATATTATACCACGCTCTTGTGTCAATTCACCCGTCAACAATTTACTGATGTCGATGTACAGGAAAGGAGCGGCAGTGTTTGACGGATTTTGTGCTGCTTGAAAGGATAATCCGGATTGATATTCACCCGATTCGCCTTGCTTGAATAGAAGGTTGTTCTTTCAAATTATCGCTGTTGAAAGGGGCCAAGTTAATAATTCATAACTTAAATTATAATTTATTACTCTTGAAAAGGAGTCATTGAATTTCAGTTGAGAAAGTTACAGCCAATCAAAGGGGGTATAGGTATAACGTCATTATTATAGGCTACGGCTCCGATGATGATGATGATAATAATAATAATAATAATAAGAAGAAGACGACGACGACGACGACGACGACGACTGATAGCAGACCTACTGATAATAGCAGGGGCCATGACTTTGATAATAATAATTATAATAATAATACGAAGAAGACAGATTAAAGGCCTACTGATAATACCTCAAGATCGTCGGATGCAGTTCGGGATTGGCCAGTTATCTGCCCTTGGACCACATGACGCAAATACATGTACTGGCTATTTACTTTCTCTGGGAGTATTGCCCAAAAAATGTCTTCCGATCGATCTTGGATTTGGTGACCATATAGATCGATGCCACATTTGTTCTTCATTTTTCAAAATCGTCCACCAAAAGTCGTGACCTTGACCCGCTAGGGGGCCCGGAAGTATTTCGGTTTTTGCCACCTAAGGGCCGATCTAATAAAGTTAGGACCACCGGACCTTGACCTTCCGAGATAACATCATGGCCCACATGACCTTTGTAGGTCAATTTTATCTAAAAGGGTCAAGGTCACTAAAATATCTACCGTCTCGGGTGCTCCGGGGCATCTGGTCGGACCCTGGGTCCATGCAACAAGTTAAAGACCATGACAATGGATGGACACTTCATCGGCCTTTGGAATGAGACCTTGACCTTTGACCTGATATTTGACCTTGGGTTCGAAAAAGTCTTAAAACTTCATGTACCATCCAGACTTTCGCCAGAAATGTCAAGGTCGAAGTTAAGGTTACTACCTACAAGGCCGGTGACGGGGCTGTCTCACGGGTCAAGGTGATGACCTTAGCTAACATACAATGCCAATGGTGGCAACTTCGGTAAAAGTCACCTTCAAAATTCACAGCAAAACACACACACTCGTATGTAAACGCCCAAAAGGGCTCGTGGGTGGGCTCCCAGATTGGGTAGGCCTATTCGTTAGTATATCGACTTCCGAAGTGGGCAAAATTGACGCCCAAAACACGATTGACCTTGATCCCCACATCTTGGGCCAGTTGGGGTCAAATTAAGATCACCACGCGCGCCCACGAGGTCGATCGGTTTAAGAGGCGAGAGCTCCAAGGTGCAGTATCCGGGCTGGTCTTTTCGTGCCGATCCCGGAATAGGGGCGTGAGCCAAGGTCGTCCCATGGGGCCGGGACTTAGGGATCTGATAGAGCGATCCCACATTTGTTCTTAAGTTCTCGAAATTTGGCATATAATAAATCGTAGCTTAAGGATTCGAAACACGAAAAAGATGTCATTGACAGCAGGGTTCATCCAGTCCATATCAAGTGAGCCTTAAATGCAGACCAACGGCTTGAACAACCCGCAAATACGATCGTCTTGATCCCACGTCAATGAATGGTTAGTTTTATTATACGCCCACATTGAAATGTGGATGTAGATGTATATTGTTGTCACCCCCGTCCGTCGTCCACGATTTCTTGTGAACGCTCTATCGCCAAAAGTTATAAATATGATGTATTATCTAGTAAAACGAAAAAGCCTGTCAAACTTCAAAATTTGCTGTAAATTAGGCTACTTCCAGGACCAGAGTAGTAAAGCAATCCTAAGGCCCTTGTTTCAGTTTGTAGAACTTTGTGAACCCCCAAACGACAAAAATTATAATCTGATCTGTATGAAATGGTGCGTGTAAATGCCCCCATTTACCTACAAAAGAATAAATATGTCAACCATTGTCGACCGTTCAGACGATTTAGCAGCTGTGGGCATATGTTTCGTTACCTGGCAACCTATCTTTATTATCTACATTACAATTCATTTCATATTAACTTTCCTGAATTATCTATCAGTAATATATTGTGTTTGTATCAAATTGAAAATCAACTTCAAATTCAAATGTTTGAAGATAGCCATTCCCGGGCCCGTAGCCAGCTCATAAAATTTGGGGAGGGGGGGGCTACGGAATGTTTTTTTTTGTGGGGGGGGGGGCTACAGAATGTTTTGGAGGGGCTGAGGATGTGGCCGGTTAAGAACACTGCTAAGAAATCATTATTTTTGGCGAAATATTTGGGTGGGGCTAATTCGATTTAAGGGGTGGGAGGCTATGCCCCCCCCCCCCCCTGACTACGGGCCCGGCCATTCCATGGGGGGAATGGAAAAACTATAGGTAATCCTGTCATTATTTCCTGTGTCAATGATTTTTTGGCCTGGGACATAATGCCCGTGATCTTATAATAGTGAGTTGACAACCTTTTGAGCAAAAGAAATAGAAATAATTATGTTTTGAGTTTCTTAGAAAATATGAAATTCCCACTTTAAACAATCATTAACCAAACGTATAGATTAGGCGGCTATCGAACTATTCTGAGCTAGGCCTAGTATTTCTTTTCAAATTCATAAAAGACAATGAGGGAAATTTTGCCCAGACAGCGGTGCTACAACCTCCTCTTATATCAACTTGCGACTACCAAGGGATCTTTTACGTGCATGCAAATGTGTACGTTGAATCTCAGCTTTCCGTCTCATCCTGCACCACTGACAAGGAAACCACTCAGGGAAGATCCCAATGAACTTTCTTTGCCAACACCAAGATCGAACTGCCTTGTCCACACTAGCGCGCCAGTATCTTACTCACTTATCAAGCTTGTTCCTAACAATTAAGATAACCATACGAAAATCTTGGAGATACACATTTCATCCCATGCTTGAGTGACTACATACGGTTACCTGCCTAAATTTGTATATTAGCACTGGGTCCTCCCACAGCTAAGACCCCTATTAGATTCTACCATATACCATACATGTATGTATGTTATTCGTAAAATGACCCAATTTGTGCAGTGTACATTAACCATATTGAGTGAAAATAATATGTTGGTACCAACATGTATATTAAATATATTTTCAGAAAACATTAATACCGAACATGGCTTAACAACAGTTTGTCAGGTGTTGGGGCTAGTTGGGAAGACAAAATGCTAACGGTGTACCAATACTATCTTGTGTTGTAAAAATTTATCAGAGAGACATTTGTATAAGAAAATGCCATGCAGGATTAAAGTGGAAATAAAAACAATATATGTTCAGAAAATTTTTTATTATTTATCAGCAGGATTCCCATATGATAATTACAACTATCAATCACATGCAAGTACTATTTAGTACCATATTGAGCTGAATTTTTGTTATCTGTTAGTGATGGGCTGGCACAAATATGTCACTTTGAACAGAGGCTCAGCAAATGTTCTTTCTCCACTATTATTCCTGCAAATAAGATTGACAGTTCTGCATTAAAATATAAGTTTGATCTTTAGAAGATATATTGTGAATTCTTGTCCAGTCACGACTCATAAAAATCCACAATATAGATTATGACCTTCACGGGGAATGAAATGAAAAAAATGTATGACAGGCAATGAAAATCAAAGTACATGTATATGTAAAAATATTAAATGAAATGAGGTTTAATATAATGTCCTACTTTCCTGCTCCATCCAGACTAATGAAAAAAAAACCCAAATAACATGCAAAGAGTTACGAGGAAACTTTTGCCAAGATAGCGGCTCTATGACCTTCATGTATTCTTATATTTTTTAACTCAAACTGTCAAGGGTTCTTTAATGTGTACACCAATTTGTACACAGTTTAGACATTGTATCTTGCCAGGCCCTTTGTCAAACACCACTAACATGGAAATCACACCATAAAATCCTGGGTAGGCCATATATATAATTATGTACTGTATCTACCTTGTATCATCACTATGGATAGGCCTACATACTTTCTGAATGATGGCCTTGAACACTGAAAAATCTAAGTTCATCAGCACTGTCATAACATCATTGTCTTCAGTTTCTGATGGTGGACTCTTGGACATGAGTTTTTTCTTTAACCAGCGTTAAAAATAATAGTCTGCAAAAGAAAAGAATTTTTTTTAATAATTTTTACAAAAACTCAGTAGGCCTGCTAAGTCTCTAGACTCTTCAATTACTGATTGTACACAATCCTGGGGCTGAATACCAAACTAAACCAAAAGAGCATAGACTAATATAATTTTATACATAAATATCTTTTTCTACAAAAGAAATAGGAGAGATATCATTACCGATATAAACAGAATTTGACTCACCATCTTATACTTATTATTCTTATTTTCTGTCTGTGAGTGTGATCTATTTTCTTTTTGTACCCTGTCCACGTAGGCCTATCTCGGGTGGTTTGCTGGTGTTTCTACGACTGATTCACAAATTATAAAATCAACAGTAGGGACAACATCTGATAAGGCACATGTGTAGGGTGACCCATTCACTTAAAATTTCTCTACCGAGTCATATGAATGGATATCCCCTTGACTTTGATTCCAAAATTATTAGAGTGGTGATCGTCTGTAAAATATGCGTCGAACAAAACATTGAAAGATGGCGTGTCTTTAGTGATCCTGTCCAGGCATATATTTCTCGATTTGTCACCACACAACTAGCTTATCGTAGCCGTAAGCAATACACATCTTGTCCGATCTTTTGGCGTCATTATTATAGGTCCCGTCCAAGGAGTATAAATAGACACTCCTTGGTCCCGTCAACAGTGTCCGCCATTGTCTTCGGGATTCCCTTGTTTACGTCTGTAAATTGCATACTGTGACGTCGACCGGTCAAAGGTCACGAAAGGCTCCATTTGGATGATCGCTTCAGTTGAGAATTTTAGTTTTTCGTCTAATATCGGGAGAACGAGTTGATGGATTTCGTTAAAACCTCCAGGAATATTTTATGGGGGAATTTCAGATATAATAATAATGAAATACGAGAAGTCTCAGGTTAATTTTGAAAGATTGCTACGTTTTAGGATCTCGTTCAAAAGGTATACCACCGTGCACGACTAACTTTCGATTAGGATGGATTTCCTCAATTTCCCAGAAGGGCCCATGGGCGGGGTCCAAGGCTGGGTTTTCTTGAACAATATCGACCCCGGGAAGACTTTTGGTGGCGTCGAAATTGACTTCCGGTGACCGGAAGTTGACGAAATCGATAAAAATATCGCGATTGACCTTGACCCTAACCTTCAAAGGTCAAATTTAGGTCACCACGCGCATCCCCGGGGTCGATTTAGTTCAAGAGACCGCGAGCTCTGGGGTCGTGGGTACAGATCCAGACTGACCGTTTGGGCCCCTCTGGGCCCAGATCAGAGGCGTGGGTCAAGGTCGTCCGATCGGGTAGGAACTCGGTGACCTGATAGAGCGACACAGTATTTGTTCTTTATTTTTTAAAATCATTAACCCAAAAGTCCACACCGTGATCTGGGTCGCGGGTACAGCTTCAGGCTGACCGTGATGAGTCCCTCTGGACCTAGACTGGGGACGTGTGTCAAGGTCGTCCGATCGGGTCGGAAATCTGTGACCTGATAGATATTTTTTTAAAATCGTCAACCCAAAGTCCTCACCTTGATCCGCTGTGGGCCCCAAAATTATTTTTGATTTTTGCCCCTAGCGAGCCCCGGATCAGGTCACGCCCATCGAACTTTGACCTCTGGATATGACCTCTTGTCCCGCATGACCTCGATAGATCATAGTCATCTGAAAGGTTCAAGGTCACCGATTCATGGTCACCGAATAAGGGGCACGCGTATTTCGATTTTCGACCTTATTTCGCTTTGAAAAAGGGTCTGTAATCAGCCTCTATGGGCCCGAGGGGATCCACATTTGGCTGAGCGAGGGGTGATGGGTTGAGGTACATGCTCTATTAATTTAGTGCCAATCAACCCTTTTGAAGGGTTCGGGCGTAGTGATAGTCCACCTTAAAGGGAAAAATTCAATTTTTTGGCATTTTGGTACCCCGTGGATAAAGTACATAAGTCAGCCCCTATAGGTAGTAGGTCAATAAAATTTGGAAGGTTCCCGGTAGGGGTCCGTGGGCAGGTGCCCATCAAAAATGGACACGATTGACCTAGGGTTTATAATTTCAATAAAAGCCTCCGGCAAAACTCGAATTTAGGGTATATAGGTAAGTACCGGATCCGAACCGTACGTATTTCGATTTTCGGCTAAATTCGACTCAATTTTGCTCTCAAAAAGGGTCCATACTAAGCCTGTCTGGGCCCGAGCGATCCACATATTTTGTCTGAGCGAGGGGCAATAGGCCGAGGAACCCACCCGGAGAATTTGGTGCCAATGCCTCTTAGGAAGGGATGGGGCGTATCGGTAATACATCTGAAAACTGGGCGAAAAGGGAAAAAGTCGATTTTTGGCATTTTGGTATACCTCCTGGGAAAAGCCCGTAACTCAGCCCCTATGGGCAGTAGGTCAATAAAATTTGGAGATGTGATGGTCGGGGTCCGTGCGCCCACGGGCAATTGCCACGGACTCGATCTCCCAGGGGTTCTAATTTTATTAAAATTCTCCGAAAAATCTCGAATAGAGGGTAAGCGTCGGATCCTAGCCCTAATACAGACGTTTTCAATTGAATATCCAAAATATCTCTTTTCATAATGGTCTAAGCTCTTCAAAATTTCGGCCATCCCTCCATTTTCGACCCTTGCACGTCCGAATCTGGTCTCAAAATAAAAATCGAAGCATTCTAAGATTTTTGAAAAAAAAAAAAAAAAAAAATCATTTCAGTAAACTCGGGAAAATGGCCACCGTTCTACTTGAAGAGGCCGGAATTGGAAGTGAATGTTATGGAATCCTGTGGAGAGTCCTAGGGCAGGTAGTAGTCAGTGAATTCCAGACAGATACCCGCGAAATGTACGGATGCTGTGGGAATACGCGCACGCGTATTTCGATTTTCGGCCTAATTTCGCCCTGATAAAGGGTCCGTACTCAGCCCCTATGGGCGCAAGGGATACCATATTTGGCTAAGCGAGGGGTGATTGGTGGTGGTACCTGCAGTAATAATTTAATGTCAATATTGGTTGTTGTATTTCTTTATTTAACATGCCCTACATAATCCCGCAAAACAGGCGGAATTAACATGCAGAGGACTTTAGATTCCCTCCAAAATCCCCTACGTAATTTAACAACCAGAACGTCTCGACCTACCTATTGATTCATATTTTCAATATTTTCTCAGAGGGAGAACCTTCCCCCAGATCCCCCTCCAAGTGGGCTGAGATGTCCAGTCCAAAGATCAAGGCCCAGTGGGCGTGGTCTTATTTGGTGGAGCGCAATAGGACGAAAACCGAAATATTTTTTAGGACGCCTAGGGGGGTCAATGTCTCGACTTTTGGTTGGTGATTTTAACAAAGGAACAACACATGTGAGGCTGATCTATCAGGTCACCAAAGGCCGGCTCAATCGGGCGACATTTTTGTCTATCTCCTCTAAATTCACCGCAAAGGCTTAGTTTAGGTTTAGGTAAGTGTGTGGTCTAAGGGGAGGTAATTTGGACCAACCGATCTCGTTTGGATGCAGACCACCATTAATTTTCCCATTGACTTCAATGTTAATTCTGGACCACCAAAATTTTGAGATACACGAACTTGAAGAAGGATACTCAAAACATGTATCTAGTTGCCGTACATATCACCGTAGCCAACCTCATAACACCTTTATCCTTCCGCCTCAAAATCATGAATATTTACCCAAACCTGGCGGAAAATATTAATGCAAACCCTCTTAGTCCATTCTAGACCAAAAAATCAACAAAAATGAGCATGCAAAAAGGGAGAAAAGAGACGAGAGAGAACTGCTATAAATAGACGAACTACAATTTGTGGGTACCGAGATGGTGAAATTTAATGGTGGTCTGCCTCCGTTTCATCGACTTAAAGCTCGCGGTCTCAAGTAAATAGGGCCCTGGGAGTCGCATGGTGACCTTGTTTTGACCCTCATAATTTAAGGTCAACAGATTTTTGTACCATGTGAATCCCAAGGATCGATTTAAGGGGGGGGGGGCACACGTCTGATCTTTTATGTTGGCAGCTAATGTTGGCCCAAATTAAATGTTCAGTACAAATTTAATGTGTATTCTTAGCTTAGAAATGGTGCTTTATATATAATATAACCATTGCGCCTCAGTAGGCTTTAAACATTTACAAAACTTCTACAAACTATCAGCTACTTGTCTGTTGATTGAATGAGAAAACGTTTGGTATACTTATTTTTCAATAGCAAGTTGCATTAAAGGGTCTTTAGCTGTGAAAGGGAACCAGACAAAACACATGCAGTTATGCAGACACCCCTACACCTTTGTCACGAACTGGTCTGTGAAAGAAAACAAGCCAATTGTCCCAATGACAGACCTTACAATTTAATCACCTACTTTTTGACTGCAATTAATTGAAGCTCATTAAATGAAAAACTGACTTATTGGTTTCAAAATTTTATTGAATAGATGAAAATCTACTTGGAGATTTTCATCTTTTTGCGAATGTTTGATAATATTTTTCTGTCTTTCCCAAGTGTCTGATGATGTAGGAAACCTCTTGCATCTTAACAAATATTCAATGTTCCCATTTTTCTTTCTCTTTTTAATTATACTCTCAACTTCATATTCTGAAATAAAAAATGGATTTATTTCTCAAATAATAGAATTCACATTGAACAATACAAATATTTATACCATTTACCTATAACATATAACTTCAAAATGTTTGTGTGTCTGGTAGTGCGTTGTGTGATGTTTGTGTGACAGGTGATATTTGTATGTTTGTCAGTGTGTTTTGTGAAGTTTGCATGTGTTTGATGGTCTTTGTGTATCTGCTAGTGTGTTTGGTGATGCTTCTGTGTTACGCTGTGCTAGTGTGTTTGATGATGCTTCTGTGTTCTGCTGTGCTAGTGTGTTTGGTGATGTTTGTGTGTTATGTTTTGCTTATGTGTTGGGTGATATTTGTGTGATTAATTGTGGGTGAAGTTGAGGTTTTCAGTTTCGCTCTCTCTGTATCTTTATATATAACTGAAGAAAATATTTTTAAACATAAATCAGGTAAAAGTAACTTAAGCCTCTAAATTGTTTCACATATTATTGGGAGGCATACTTGAACTCCAAAAAAGGCGGGGGGTTGGGATGGCCTAGTGGTCTAGAGTGCCGCGCTTCGACCTCTAGCTGGCCGGTCACCTCTGGCTTGCGGCTGTGGTTTCGAGCCCTGGTGTGAGCGTATGTGGCATGGAGATAGGGGCGCCTTCTCAACTTCGTGGGTTTCCTCCGGGCACTTCGGTTTCCTCCCAATGCTAAAGACCCCTACGCGCAAGCGAATCATTGAAATAAAATTAAACCATATGTTAGTCCCGAAGTGACCTGGTTTGTGTCAAGTGGACGTTAAACCCCATTTCTCTCTCTCTCTCCAAAAAAGGCACAGCTCTATGTACTTTCAATAACTTTTGAGTCTACATCAGATAGAAGTTATATCAACTAATAATTGATCTGTCTTTTGAAGATTACCACAATAAATGTATCTCAGATAATTTCAATTTGAACAAATATTTTGACTTACTGAATATCATACTCACACAATTTGCAGTATCATTTGTAATTTCTTTCTGACGTATGTTGATGGAGACTTTAAAGGATTTAAAGAATCAGACAAGCCAAAAATTTGGAAATGACCCTTTTTATATAATTTATAAGAAAAACATCCTCCTTTTTGATTGCCAAGTTCTGAAAAATCAAAGATGAGAAACATATTAGTACGATCATAGCCTTCAGTCCTACCTTGCCCTAAAAGTAAATATATCCCTTTTCTTCTTCAATTAGTGTTTAACGTCTGCTTCCACCGTGTGCTATATCGCAGACAAGTTGCCTTATTTTTATGGCATGGTGTAAAACCATGAAGTTGAGAAGACGACCCTATCTCCAAGCCATAAACAAACACACCAGTTAATGAAACCACAACCGCTGACCAGTCACCTAGAGCTCAAAACGCAACATTCTAGACCACTTGGCCATCTCCCCTCCCCCCAGTCAATAATATATTCAGGCAGCACTTTTATATCGTCTAATGAGGACCAATGTAGCCGTTTGGTGTCAACATTGATGCACTAGTTTTGGGGATAATAAACTTTGAAAAGTCAAGTGCTATTTTCCATCATCCATAAATATTCACATCATAAATGCAACTTACTGAAGAGATTGTTGAGATGTGCTTGGGTTTTCTTTCTCAACTCACCTAATGAGTCCTCAACTGGTGCTGCTGTCCCTAAAAAAGACAATATTCCACTAAAGGCTAGCTTTCACTAGTGTTTTGCTGACGATCTTACTAAATTTATATTCTTATTGTGTTTTGTTTTCATTTGATATACATTACATATCAAACAGTTTTATTCTCGAAAATCAATTCACCATTTTCACGATAACATAAGCTTTCAATATAAACCATAATTCCGGATATTTGGATGAATATACTTACAAGAATAAAACTGTTAGATCCCAGTGATATGAAATTAAAACCAAGTTATACCATGATTTAATTTTAGTAATAAGAGTGCCGATCAATCATTTCTATTGGGCATAGGTTTTTGTGATCTACCATTCATTTTTATGCATATTTGGAAAAGTGAGAGAGAGAAATGGGGTTGAACGTCCACGACACAAACTAGGTCATTTCGGGACTAACATATGGTTTTTATTTTATTTCAATAATTCGCTCGAGGGTAGGGGTCTTTAGTAGTGAGAGGAAACTGCAGGAACCGGAGAAAACCCACGAGGACAGGCGATCCTACTCCTTGTCACATACAACCAGGGATTCGAAACCACACCAGTTGACTCATTGGCCGGCTTTACGATACAGCACGCATGCGCTAACCATTCAGCCATCCAACCCCCCCAATTGAAAAAGTAATGCAAGAAATGTTGAAAGATTTTGTCAGTATATTTTACTGCATATTTTCATTGACACCGTATAATATTGTCATGGTCTTGGATTGCATTGCAAATGAAATGGGGTTTAACATCCTGCTGTTCTTCTCCGACTGGGATAACGAAGACGAGCAATATGTCATACATTGTGCTATGAAATTTTGCCTGGGCAGCGGCAATTTGGCCTACTTTTATATCAAATTCCACTGCCAAAGGATCTTTTACGTGCATGCGACTGTATACACGGGACCGCGTTTTTTTCGTACCATCCGAACGACTAGACAGCTCCTTGTGGATTGTATCACAATATATAATCTGTGTTTCATATGATATACATCTCGTGTTTCTGATTTCAAATTTTTAAAAATTTTCATGACAATTTTTAAAATGTGGATATGATGATTATGATGTTGAGAATATGCATCTATAACATATTTTTTCTTTTGACTTTAATGACCCTACCTAGAGGCTAACACACAGTGTTTGAGGTCATGAGACGATGAACCCTGTTGATTTTCAACGATTTCCGTTAATTAATACCAGAATAATGTCTCATAATCACTTTGAAACATCCAGTGCACACTCTAGAAGCTATTCAAGCTAATTTTTTATCAGCTTTAAATTCATAAACAGCGTTTGATTAAAGGAGCTAAATCGCTAATATTTTGGACCTAGAAATTGACACAAATGGGTAGCAATGCATATAATAATAATATAATATGAATGTACTTAAACTGATTTGCATTCAATCATTTCTGTTTTTACTCGAATTTCAAATCATTTATGTTCGGCAAAATATGCAATGGCATCTGGTTATTCAAGTCTACACTGATAGTATTTTTTGCGCATGCTCTCCAGCTTAGAATATGTCATCACCATTTGACACGACTTGTGAAATATATCTAGCATTGTTCTTTGTTGGGGGTTTGGATGGTCGAATGGTTAAGGTGCGCGCGCTGTATCATAGGCCTGCCATTAAGTCAACTGCCGTGGCAAGGAATAGGGTCGTCTGTCCAGTCTGGTGGGTTTCCTCCAGTACTCTGGTTTCCTCTCACTGTTTAAGACCCCTCCGGGCAAGCGAATTATTGAAATAATTGGACCATATGTTAGTCCCAAAATGACCTTTGGAGAGAGAGTCCTTTGTTACAAATGGTGCTGAAACGCATTATGATACACGATTCGTGTGCCAATGATGAAATGTTTATATGTAAGAAGTCCATCTTTTCCGGTTAAGATCACAACAACAATGTTGATTTAAATTGACAAATAATTTGTGTTTTCATTGTTTAAGGCTTTGGATGATATTGAGTTAGAGACAGCTACCGTACTTTGAGTTCATGGGGTGAAGTCGCCTATGGAAATGCCACGATTCCTGATAATTACTGTCAGAGTTAATGTTGTTGATGATCAACGAAATCCTGTAACCTCATGTCCTTTTTTACCTGTACTAAAATTCAGATCATATAGCATGATATAACATTTCGAAATCAAGTGATGTTTTGATCGATATAATTATGGTCCACTTAGCTCATTTATATAAAATTAAATTAAATATAATTATATAACTTTTACCAGCATTTTCTCTAACAAAACATTTAAAACCACTCAGTCCTTTTTCATAGAAAGACTTTCGCTGTACATAATCCTTAAAAGAGATAAGAAAACAAATCATTTCATCAAAGTAAAAGATAAGTTTTAAAATAGGCCTATATTATATTATATACTATAAACAGAAACATATTATCATCAACTGAAACCATGTGAAACCTACATTATCATCATTCAAAATAAGTCATAAAAGCATCATCGATTGGAGGTTTGCTTACCGGTATATGAGACTTATGGAAGCGCGTATACAAACAAACACTGAATTAGGCCTAGTCCTGGCTCAATTCTTCCATATTACGGTATAATATCTATTATAGGCCATGTGACATGGCTATAAGTTACATAAAATTGAATATTGAATGCCTTGCACCAATGAAATTAAATTACAATGTGATCCTACAGGCTACAATTTTACATTTACATCATTATAAAAATGATTTATTGGCAATTGACAATCTGTATATATGTATGCCTATATAATTTAGAGACTACTGACTATTTGGTATGTAAATAACTTGCATTGTCAACTGACTGATTCCCTTAACAACCTGCCTGGCAAAATACCCCCTCTTGCAAAAATTCCTGGATCCGCCCCCTGTTATCCTACTGAATCCCAGGTAGACTATAATTATAATATGATGAACTATATAGGTTATAACTGTTAGCAGTGGTGGAAACTGACACTTGCGACTTGCATACGCCTTAAAAATTTGGGCCACGAGGCTCGACTTTTAAGATGTCCACTGTCCAGTTTATGTCACATTATCATTCTAATTTATGTGAACGTGAAGATGAAAGCTCCAAATACCCCCTCCCCCAATATACAATAATTTTATACTCCTTGCTCTTTGGTTGTAAGGCTTGTCCCCAGAACAATTCATCTAATTCTGCTACTTCGACTAGGCTTACCTGTTAATCAACGGCAACAACCAATGACGCCATTTTGTACAAGTTACCCAATTGCAATTGGAGGCTTCTGCGCAAACTCCTACAACCGTGTTCTGATTGGTCGTTTTTGCCAGCGCTTCTACCGACCGCTTCAAGAGTAATAAGTTATAATTTAAGTTATGAATTATTAACTTGGCCCCTTTTAACAGCAATAATTTGAAAGAACAACCTTCTATTCAAGCAAGGCGAATCGGGTGTGATATTCGCCGTACACGGTCAGTCGTTCTGGAGTTACCCCCATTTCTGAAAACCCTGTAAAAGCGATAGAAACTTTAGAGTATTATACACTAGTATTCGTTGAAAATGAAAGTAAAGTAAAAAAAAATAAATGGCGACGTTTAGATTTTTAAATTATTAAAAATAAACTAGATACTTTATAACCCATGATCATCGAGGCTCGTTCTGAAAAACTCAACTAGTGTATAAATCAGTTTCTGGGCATAAGCTGATATATGTAACGAATTACTGTCGGTCCAAAATTGCTCGCCATTAAATAAAATGACTAATGTTTGGAGACATACGTCATGCTTTGACTTTCTACCGGATGGAAGCTATAACTTCAGATCAAACTATATAACCCATCTCACACGAAACATTGTACTTTGTTTACATCGCAGTATTGAACATGAGCCATTTCTTGCCTTGTTATCGGGAACAGCCGAAGCGGAATCCAGTTGACTTCGAGTCGTTTGAGCACACTTAGATGTTTAGAGTTTGTCCCACTAACAGTACGAGGTTTGTAACTTTGTAATATTGATCTAATCTACATACAAAGTTAACCTGGTACTGTAGTAATTGTACTGACACGTAATAGATATTTAGAAGAGGCTAGATGACATACCCCAAATTAACCAGACCCGCTCCATAATATACAATAGTCATGGCGGTTTGTTTACTTATTCCTCCGCTCAAATTTCAAAGACTTTCCAACAGTTCTAGCTAGACCAAATATTAGGCATGAAAACAGTAGAAAGGGAAAATTATGGTTGGTCTCTATATAGGAGGCAAAACAATGATCCGTGTTTCTTCACAAGTGAACTTTCATACCATCATATACTATTTCTCCGAAATCCTTTAACTGCTGCTCTCCCCACTATCGTTCTCGCTCAGTCTCACACTCATTGACGAAATTATTAGATATTGTACGAAATTGGCTCTTCATCCTAGAGTTCACCATGTAATCTACTGCTGAAAAGATGTGTTGTGTGTGAAACATTTTGGTAGCAATGCAATATTATGAATATGTATCTCAGAAATGAAGTAGGGGCAGAACCGTAGGACATTAAACCCCATGTCATTTCATTTTGTTGTGTTTTTATAATAAAGGGACATAACTGCGGTTGTTCAAATTGTGGAAAAATGATAGGAATTTATTCTTTCACTCACGCGAGGAAGCAAATAATAAATGTCGTAACAACTGGAGAAAACCCATAATCAAGACGTAATTAATCTTTTAGTGGCATTTAGCAATCTGGAAACACGTTAACAGAACATAGTTTTTATGGGATACAATTTCTTGTTTATTCTAAAAGTGGCCGAGAAAGTTCATCCAGATTTTCCGGCGTGGTTTCCCCTTATCAGTTATGCAGGACGGAGGTGTTGACAAGGACAGCTGCCTAGTCGTTCAGATAGAACGAAAAACCGAGGTTCCGTGTACACATTGGCGTGCACGTAAAAGATCCCTTGGCAGTTGGAATGAATATATTCTAAAAGCAGGACTTTTCGACAAGTATTGTGGTGCTTTTCGAATAAACTAGGGATTGTATCCCATAAAAACTGTGTTCTGTTAAAATGTAATTAATAGACCATATATTTATAATAATAATAATCTTTATTCAGATCTCACAATGAGGCATAATATGAATACAATTTACAAAATATTTTAATCAGTCATTAAATTTCACTTTAAAAACAAAATTGCCAGTTATAAAATTATAAACAACGAAAACAAATGCGGTATTTGTTTTATCCGGTGATTTTCGTGAATCCTTTCGAAATAAAATTAATTGGATACGCGCATGTCGTAGAGGCAACAGGGTCATGGTGGGTAAGTGGGTTAGATGGTGGCTCGCTAGCCTAGACGTTGGATGTTCGATCCCTGCATAAGTCCGGAAAGTTTATACAGATTTTCCGGCGTGATCCCTCTTGTCAGTGATGCAGCACGGAAAACTGTCTAATCGTTCGGATCGGACGAAAAACCGACGTCCCGTGTACACATCGACGGGCATATAAAAGTGGACCGTAGAACTCTCTCTCTCTCTCTCTCTCTCTCTCTCTCTCTCATAATCAATTGAACCTTGTCAATCAATCAAAGTTCGTATATATAAATATTGTCTGTATTTGTTTTTAGACGTGCACCTAGCTACCTCTTGTCGAATTCGTCCAGTGACTTATGTATTTTGTCTACGAGTAAGGATTGGTTGTGATTGTATTAATGGATAACATCTACAACCTGAGTAGCATTTATATCTTCTAACTGGTCTGAATTAAATATTATAAATAGTTCTCTCTCACCAAGTTTTCTAGGCATCATCTCACACTTGGTGTCACACGCCTTGTGCGGAGCTACGTTTCTGGAATAAAACAAGCCAACAGTGAGGCTGATGTCCCCCGCCGAAATCCCAAAATAAATAGATGACACATATTAATTAATCGCACATTTATTTTTTTCAAACGTATCGAGCAATCAAACTGTACACGAAGTGTCATCCAAAAGTGTTTTATAAAGAAAAATGCTAAAACCGACGAGAAAAATGAAAATGTACCCTAGTTAGGGGGACCCACGCTTGACAAAAGGACCCCTCTGGCCAAGGGAAAGGGCCCTCGTGTCCGAGTCAATCGTTTCTATACACTGTTACTGTCGAATCCATTACTGAATGAGAATGCAGTCATTATATTGGCATAAAAATCATCAATCAAGATGAACCTAAGTTATCTTGTCCCAAAGTATCAACCAATCAAATTGCTTATCTCTGCATACCCTAAGAAGAAAATGCTCATCTTCGAACTCCATCAAGGCATTGACCTAATAAGCATACACACCAATTTTGAACATTTTAACTCAATTCGAAGGAGAGTTATTGTGTTCCAAAGTCTCGGCCAATCAAATTGCTTATCGCTCTGCTTACCCTGAGCAGAAAATGCTCATTATCGATCTTAGTCAAGGTATTACTGTAATGAAACTATACACCAAGTTTCATCACTCTCACTTAATTAGAACTAAAGTTATCGTGTCCCAAAGCATCAACCAATCAAATTGCTTATCTCTGCTTACCCTAAGCGGAAAATGCTCCTTCGAACTCCATCAAGGCATTGACCTAATAAACACATACACCAAGTTTGAACATTCTAGCTCAATTAGGAAGAGAGTTATTGTGTCCCAAAAAGTGTGACGGACAGACAGACAGAAGGACAGACACACAGACAGACAGACGGACGAACCCATTTTAATAGTCCCCCAAATTTCTTCGAAAGGCGGGGGACAAAAATACGTTTATGGAATATCAAAATAAGGACACAAAGCTTCAAAAAGATTACCTGTAAGATTAATGGTCTGTTTAAAAGCTACAAAATTAACAAATCCACTTACCAATACAGATATGTATATTGGTAAAACAGTATAAAGGATATTAGTTGGAGTTTAACTTTTCGTTAATACAATACTTCGATCATTTTGAGACTAACTTAATGTTTTATTTTGTTTCTATAGTAACGTGTGCAATGATGGGGAGAGGGGGGAGTAATGTGTTAATGGTTCATTTACGTGTTGGTAAGTGTGTAGGCGTACACGGGTGGACAAAGCAGTGTAGATTGACGATCACACCAGAATGAGAAATGTTATGTATCCTTCTGTTCAATCAAATATAATTTACCCCAATCTATGCTGTTGTCTCTTTTGTAGACCCGGTCCTTCAACTTCCAGATAACAATTAGTTAAAATTTCGTCTAGAGGATTAGTAAACGATACTTCTACGTCAAATGATTTCCCCTTCTTGATCTCGGCGGGAATCTGGAAAACATATAAAATAGCAAATATGAGTAACAATAGTTTGTTTGCAATCATCAGCAGTCACTATTCTGCACAGACTACACTAAGGAAGACGGATATACAGTTTGATATGAGGGAATTTTAACTCAGAGAGCACCACTACGATCTACTGTTATTTCTATTTCTGACTGTCACTCGTTCTTTCATATGCAAGCCAGTGTGTACACGGGATCTCTGTTGTGTGTCCCCCAGAACGACTAGAAACTGTTCCTCGTCAGCGCCCCCCCCCGCTCCCCGTCCAGCAACACTGACAATGAGAAACCACCCCGGAAATCCAAAGGAAATTTCTCGCTGCAAGCCGCAAATCCACTTTGCCACGAGCTGCAAACCACAGATGGTATTGTATTAGAAAACGAACAGGGGCCTAAGTATTGATAAACACAACCACAGAATTACAAATAATTCTCCATATTTTGACGGCAAAATTACAGATCTCTGCATTAGTCAATCTCAAGGCAAACCCCCTTGCATTATTTCTAGCTAAAACCCTACCTTTATTGTTAAAGATGGTTTGGACAATTTTATGACTTTTTGTGGCGTAAAGACTTGTTTAGTATCTTGAACCTTGACCATTGCAGACAGTTTAAACATACACATATCCTTCAACTTCAAACGATATTCATCAAACGTAATTCTCATTGTCTTCTCCATGGCTAGAACAATATAACGTAAATTCAAACCAGTGGCTTGATGCATAGAGAACAAATTAAATTAAAAGCAATTTTTCGTACAATCAGGGGCCATAATTCAGATAGCTATGGTCTGAAGTGCACAAATATGGGAAGGGACTGAGATCTTTGGGATAAAAACATATATTTTATAAGGGCCATAATCGAGATAGCTATGGTCTTAAGTGCACAAATATGGGAAGGGACGGAGATCTTTGGTACATAAACATCAAAATGGATAAAAATTGTGACCGCTAGAGGATCCACATCCTTCGTATTACATAGATTTTTACGAAATTCAAACTCAACTGTTATTGATGTGTATCGATGATATATTTAAACGTTTATTGAATTTGAATACAAATTGTGACTTCAATTGGGTCCACAAGCTAAAAATGTGATTGTTCTAACAAACAGGGCCATAATCCAGGCAGTTACGTTCGGATGTGCGCGATTATCGAAAGGAACCAAGATCTTTGTGATATAAATTTAAAGTTTCATCAAAATTGGATATAAATTGTGGTTTCTAGAGGGTCCACTACCTTGATATACCATACTTTTACATTATTTGCGTACGAGAAGCGGCCATTTTGTCGCGCAGTTTTGGTTCGATTTTCACGAAATTTGATCTCAACCATCACCTCTGTGCAACGGTTATATATTTACACGGGGTTTTTTTTAATCGAATAAAAATTGTGATCTCAGAGTTTTATATTCCCCACTACGCCGCCATTTTACCTGTGTCAAGGGTAGTCGCCTGTATGGCTGTGGTACTATTTTATGATATAAAACGGCTTGATCTGTCGTTTAATTAACTAATGACGCCCCAACTTTGTTTTCACAAGATCTTTCCATCAGCCATGTGACCCAATAAATGTACATGTAGATAACTAATATCTAGTGCCCTGGAAACCCAAACAACAGTATCTTTTGTCCGGATCAAAAAAGGGCCGCTCAGTCACCGACTTACATTTTCCAGGTTGTACCACCTCTTCAAATAATTCTGCTTTAACTCGGTTTGCTTCTACACCAGTATAAAACATAGTTTTAGCTGCTAGTTGACCCCCTACAGTCCGATCGGCATTACTTGTATTTGTGACTTGGAGAACCATATCGAAATCTTCGCCAACAAACACACCATCTTTTACTACTAGTTCAAACTCAACATCCTGTATGGGGAAATGATAAAATAAAAATTCCAAAATATTTTTTTAAAATCAGTTTCACGTTACGCTCCACAAACCTTTCCAATTCTTAATTACCATAGCGAATATCTGAAAACATTGTCAGTCACAGCCCTATTCAAAAGATTTCAAGTTTATCAATCTAAAAATACAGTAAGTTAACAGATTCAGATTGCTATCATAACCTCTCTAAACGTAGATAAGTTTATCAATCTAATAAATACAGTAAGTTACCAGATTCAGATTGCTATCATAACCTCTTTAAACGTAGATAAGTTTATCAATCTAATAAATACAGTAAGTTACCAGATTCAGATTGCTATCATAACCTCTCTGAACGTAGATAAGTTTATCAATCTAATAAATATAGTAAGCTATTAGATTCAGGATGTTATCATAACATCCCTGAAATTAGTCAAGTTTATCAATCTAATAAATATACATGTAGTAAGCTATCAGATTCAGAATGTTTTCATAACCTCTCTGAAATTAGTCAAGTTTTTCAATCTAATAAATATAGATTCAGAATGTTTTCATAATAACCTTTCTGAAATTAGTCAAGTTTATCAATCTAATAAATATAGTAATTGCTTGTCCCTCTGTGTTATTGATCAGGAAACCTACCACATGTAGGTATATTATTTGGTAAGTAAATATATAATGTAATTTTATATAATAAATACATACGTCTGGTCCTATCTCATAAATTGATTTTCTAGCAGTAACACCCAACTGTTTGTGAGCATTGATGACAGCTGCCCTTTCTTCGTGTGAATCTGTAATAATAATTCTTCTCTTTCAATAGGTTATGGGGAAATTTCGAATGGAAAGCGGTGTGTACGTCCCATCCGTAAGACTAACGAATAATTATCAAGAAATGCAATTAAATCATAGGAAAGTTCAACGTCTCACGTATTCATAAACCCGAATAAGTCATGCAGTGTGCTTTGGCGAAAAGTGAGTGCTATTTTCTGGTTAGCTAGCCATACGCCCTGCTCACTGAGTACGGAAGAGATAACTTATTAACGCATTCTTTACACAGAAAACTTATCTGCCCTACTTTAGGAAACGATCTTTGTCCTAAATGGCAGCCATATCAAAAAAATAGTAATACCGTTTCACATCTGACATACAAATCAAACCTTTCCAATTGTATTAAATGGATTGGATACAGAATAAATACTTCTCAAAAGAAACTTAGTGTTTTCGATTAAACTCTTCGATTTAAGAATTAAAATGTCTGCCAGGTAGCTTAGTGTCTGTTCTCAAGCAGGGCTAATTGTAGACATAGAGAGTAAGTTTGGTATGTTATTAACTATCCAGAACAGATCTTTCAACGGTAACTCACTTTTGTCCTCACCGCCTTGCCTTGATCTAATAATATTCCAATATCTAGCTATTACATACATTACTAACCAGACAAATCTGGTGGATCGAAACAAAAACACTCGTGTCGAAAATAAAATGAGAACTGAAATGCCATTGGCGAATTATGGTCTCCACCAGAATTTGTCCTAGAAACATCTGAAACGATTGTTTACATGGCGGATCTAGATTTTATGAGTAAAGTAACTAAAATGTACAGATCACATTAAAAGACGCACTTGTTCATACCTTCTTCGTGTTTATAAAATTTAGTAATATCTTGTCTCTTATCATATAGGGGAAATTTTGTGCTGATTTTCTTACCGACACTGTAATTAAACAAGAACGAAAAATATTTCGTTTTAAAAATGATAGCATTTAGTGATCTAAATACAGAATAAAATATAACGAAATGAAAACAAAACAAGCGCCTTTGGGCAAAAAGCACTCTTGAAAAGAGTTTCTTTGCTTTAACCTTATAAAATTATTAGCATGGACTGGTATATCTCTACTTGGGTAGGTGGATGCCCACCATGCACTGTAATGAAACGGCAAATGAAATAAAATAGTGTGAGGGACGATGAAGAAGGGTGCACACCATATATTTTGCACTAACAGTTGTGCTACTACCGCCTACGCTTGTTTCGATACCCAACTGTCGAGAGACCTTTTATTGTAGTCAATGGAATACATAAAAACTTAATTTTTCATTATTTTACTTAAAAAGAACACAGTCCAATATCAATAAGGTGTGATCGGACCGCAAAGTCCCGAGAGACTTCTAGGGACCGAGATCTCCTGGTTAGTGAACCAGTGTTATATTCACCGAGTCACCCTATATCCGCCCTTGGTCACAACCGAATAATTCAGTACTCTTTCTATTTACTACTAACTGATTTTTGCGGATTTCATCGTTGACCATAGAACCGTCGCGTAGATGCCAGTGGATTATGTCAGCGTTAACTTCAGCAAATACAAACGGTACGTCATACAGTTGACCCAATTCTCCTCTTTTAACAGCCACAAGAGAGGCTGGACCACAGCAAAATACACCTAAACAAAAAGTAGCAAATGAATTAAAACCTTCCACAGGGAAGATATAACATGTACTATACTAATGACTATCCCGATGACTATCAGCAAAGCCCAGCTTAACCGAAGGGGCCTGACTAGAATCGAGGGGCCCCTAAGGCGACGAATGGCACGCATGCGTAACACACATTCATCACAAAGGAGTGGGTACGATTGGCACCCAGATTGGAGAACACCAGAGTTGTAGTGTATTATTCGTTTTATGACAGTTAGCTACTTTTCTTGATTTGAGGTCGCAACTTGTGTTGATTTGGTCCAGATCGAAAGTACTACGTGGCCATCTTGTAATACTACAATGCTAATATTTGGGGGTATACATGTATATATTTGTGACTGTCCGTGTGTTCGATTTGGCTGCTTTTTGGTGGTGTCGTGAGGCGGCCGAAATTTTGAGTGTACAGGTGATTGAAACCTGAAAGTGACGTAGCCCGGTTGCACTTCCCTGCCACTTCGCGATTTAGAGTTATTAAACTATTCCCGGTTTCACAGAACTCCCGTGCAACATCGGTTAAACAGCTTGTTATATATTATTATTATTTAAGCTCCCTTCACATTTATAATTTCCACATAAGACAATGCCCCATCTTAGGAGTTTGACTAAAAGAACAATTACCATCACTTGTTTCTTGTGGTGTGGAATCTACAGCTTGCCATCCTCCATAACCTGGTGGTAAATCAGGTCTAGCCATCCATACCTCATTCCACACGTGGAAATTCCTGAAATATTGCAATAAGATTGTAATTTGGTTTAGCGTCCCACTTTTCGGTACCGACGGGTCTAATCATAATGTGTTATAAGGGAAATTTTATCCGGACAGCGGCGCTACAGCCTATTCTTATTTTGATTTCCAACACTCAAGGGATCTTTGACGTGCTGTTAAAGGTATACGTTGGAAATCGACGTTCCGTTCAAAATGCATGAACAGACGCCTTTAAATGTCCGTGTAGACTGTCAAATCCAGAGTATCTGATCGAATTGACACATCCGATCAATGACTAGAAATATTCTAGATTTGACTGACACAGGAAATAGTCTCATCAACCATGTTTACATACCATGACTTCATAATTGCATCTTATTAAAGATGCATTATGTGAGATTTAAGTAGATAGTTGGTCGTTCTTGCTATATTATTCCATTAATAAATAAAGCAAAATGTATATATTGAAAATTCATTCAAATTACTTCATTCTCAGCCAAATTATCACTGTTGGAATTTTTGACAATATGGGGCATAGATTATTTATCATCGTAACAACGGCACTTGTTATTCGAGACTTAGCCTTACTTCGCCAATTTCAAAGCGAACGACTAAATGGTGATCGTGTTTAAGTCCGTTAACATTTCCGGCGTGCAATAGTAGGGAGAGTAGTTTATAGGTTTGTTATTTGAATAAATGTCAATATAATAATTTAGGCAAAAATAAAGATGTTTATTAGGCAGATTCGGCTCTTACTTAATGCATCTTTATTAAATGTTAAATACTAATAAGGTGGTTAAATAAACTTTTACCACTATAAATAATATGTATTTGTCGAGAAAAGGGTTGGGATTGGGGTGGTCAAGGCATTGGTAACGCAAAACGTTTTGCATTATAATGGCTTGAACCTGATGAGCATGTTCACGTTCCTGTATGTTGTACTAGTTATTAGATAATTATGGATGCATGATTTCTAATGATCTTTCCTGTGCTTTTTTCTTAGATCAATTAGGTTACAACTATCACTAGGAGTTATATTTGAACCAAAGTATGACTTTACCAGATAGAATCATCGGTTAAAGATTTGTCAACTTCACCGTTTGCGTCAAAATGGATGTCGATAGAAACACTGCCATCTGTATCATGCGCAGACGAAAAGTTGGTGACACATCTGGCGGGAATACCCAGAGCACGACAGACTAAAAGAAAAAAAAAATCATAGTTGAAAAGTTAATAAATATGCTGTATGCATTTTAATTTCAAAGAACGATTGAGTTTACTATGTTAGTGACATTGTTGCCTGTTGTTATGACACCAGAAAAGACACAACACCGTCCATTTACCTAAAGGCCCGGTCCCACTGCACTTACGGATGCAAAAAGGATGCAAAACGGGGAAAAACGTGCCCTCCGTTTGAAAACGCCATGCATCCATTGTGTACTTATTGCATACGTGTTTCATACGCTCTATCCATCGAGCATCCGTTCACTTTGATTTCATCCGCGCAAAAAGTTTTGAGCTGCACAAAACTTTTATAAAGGATGAACTTTCTGCCGTGTACGTTGTAAATGCGCGACATATACGAGCAACAAACGTTCCATGTCCGTTATCATCCGTTAAACGTCCACTGTATCCTCTCTGCATCCTCGCAACTCACATCCGCTCCAGCTGAAAACGGAAAGAGGGAGCAAAGATAAGGTACATGGAACGTCTATACATCGTTAGTAGCACGGAAATAGAAAGGATGTAAGCGTTTGCATCTCGTATATGAAGTTTTCAAAACGGACAAAGCGTTTGTATCTGGGATGTATCTGGTATATTGAAGGATGTCTGGAGTTTGCCTGGGGTATGTAGAGCTGTCATCCACTTCCATCCGCTTTCATCCGCTAGGATTCCGATGAGCATCCATTTAACATCCCCGCTACATGCTTCCCACGTTCGTTCTTTTCCGTCCTGTTTTCTCGTCAATTTTGTCCGAGTCTGGAGCGGATGAAAACGGATGGAGCCACCCCTGAAAGTTTGCTCGTCCACTGCGTCCTTTTTGTGTCCATCGGCCACTGGGACCGGGCCTTAAGGTGACACAAGGAACTGTGATATTCAACATGGAGAAGTAAATAATTTCCACAAATAAACAAATGTATTACATGTACTATATGCTTTTATGGGTCAACAATTATGTTTATATTATATTATATTTGAAAAGTTTAAAGATCAACATTGGGTATTGGGACATCAGAAAAGACCCAATATCATCCATGTTTTTAATGTCACTCAACGAAGTAAAGTGAAGCTTTCATCATGGAGACTTTAGTGATTTCCATATAGGAATAACTGCATTACTCCATGTTTTATAGCCAAACTATTTGATGCATTTGAATAGTTCAGAAAACGAGAATTTTATTGAGGTGTTAGGGCATCAGAAAAACCCAACACTGCTTAACCATTTAATGTCACACAAAGAAGTATGATGTCCAAAACGAAGACTCAGCCCATGGGAAAAACAAACTTCATTATTATCATTAGGTGTGATGCATTTGCAGGACAGTTACGTTTATTTACCTGTTGTTAAGACACCAGAAAAGACCCAGCATTGTCCAAATTTAACAGGATGTTTATTTATGTAAAATTCTTGTAGTATAGGCGCACTACCGGTCCAGGTTAAAGGTGATTTACCTCCTTTATAATCTCCAGACCAATTACCAACTACCACCCCTCCATCATCTGGGGCATTTACCTGTAAAATTGAAAAGATTAACATAATGAACTCAATAAAACTATACTTATTCTTAAGAAAATAATGTACTGTAATTTTCAAAGTAGTATAGAAAACTCTGAAATTAACCAAACAAATGACAACAGAAGATTGATTCGTGTTAAATTTCACCCACAAGTAGCCCGGTAGGTATGGCGCATGCTCACTGGTTTCCCATTGCCAATGGCGTAGAGCTTGACAAGGAAAAAAATATAATCTTTTTTTTTCTTTTTATTTGGCGGGGGGGGGGGGGTCCAAAAGAAGAGATCTTATGTATACGCCTCTATGTTTTGTTCTATCCGAAAGAAGAGACACTGTTCCTTGCCAGGCCTTCCGATCTGTACCACTGACAAGGTGGAAACATGATTTACCTCGTGCATCTTGATTATAGCCTAGTTGATCGAGAAAAGTAAGACCTTAAACCTCATTTCATTTAGTGTGTTCGATGCTCGGCTGTTTTTCAAATGGGGCCATTATTGAGCTTTAACATTGTGTTACAATTCATTGTAAAGAAATTTTATGCTGCTAAAATTGTTTATTTCCTTATTTTATAGGATGTTTAAATATTTGAAAGAGTGAAGAAACAAAACTAAACCTTACCAAAGCTGTTAGTTGTCTTATTACATTTATTGGGTTTCCACGAACTGGCCATTTTAATTCTGATATATCCAATATATACATAGCACAGTCCAGCACATGGTTTTCAAACTAATAAAAATATAATATAGTTAAATCTAATTTAATTTTAATATGTTATTCACAGAAATTATTAAAGAGCAGGCTTTTATATCAAAGGCGTTTTTAATCTTGGGGTTGCATTAGCTCGGTGATAGAGCGTGGGATCACCAACTGCGAGGAAAACGGGTGTCGTCATGAAGCGTTAGACCCATGGTTCCGTGCTTTTGTAGACGACTATCAAGCTAACCCAAACCAGTTAACCCAGACCCAGTCTGTGGCCGAAACGTCGGTCAACCAATATTTACGTAATGTCCAGCTCGACCATTTCTCGTGCTGCAACGAGATTGTTTGAAAAGAGGCCTTGTTGCAACCCGCTTGGTAATAGTTACCAAATTTGCTATTATAATTCTCGTAAAGACACTGTTACGCGTTTTGTAATAGCGACGAGTTTTGTAATATTACATTGACTAATTTGAATTATTAAAATATTAATATTTTATACGCGTTTTGTAATAGCGACGAGTTTTGTAATATTACATTGACTAATTTGAATTATTAAAATATTAATATTTTATCCGGACGATAAAAGCCTATGCAGAAATTAAGTCTGTAAAGTATTACCAAATTTATAATACCAAATTTATAATACAATCTACGCAAAAATCAATTGATGGGCCTTTTTTTTAATTCGATTGAATCCACACCGATATTTAAAATACCGTTGAAATTTTGATTTTATTTTCACAATTAAATGTTAAATATTCAATATGAGTAGATTTTATCAGGCAATAAGCCGCGAAATTGACAAACGGACATCAAAATATTTTGTCTTCTGTCTGTCCCCGAGATTCCTCCAGTTGTTGGTTAAATATTTTATTCGTCTTGTTTTCTATGGTGTTCTGTGTCTACTAAGCCAGCGTATCATTTAGAGACGTAACTATACACTTACCTGTCCAAAGTTCCAAGGTTTAGCACTTATATTGTTGGCCGTACCGCCGTAGATTCTACCTGTATCTTTCAGTATATATTCGCCAAGTTCTACGTCCTTTCCAAAATACACTGTATCATCTGATGAGTAAAATTATAAATGAACATGTCTCATAATTTTATAACGTTATCATTCTTATTCGTGTAAATTGGAGGTCTTATAAATACTAAGGGATCGAGTAATAAATATGTGAACAATACATAAACACTAGCTCAGGTTTAAGTGAGTATTTCTACCGTAGATGCGACCAATATAGATATGTTATTTATTCTGACATTTACCCTCTGTAATTTTGAGGCATTTTTCCGCGTTGTGTTCAAGCTTGTCGGCGACCTTGTGCATTCCCTGGCCGCCGTTCGGTCTCAGCAGCGCAGTAAGGTCACCACTCGGGTCTGACGGGGGCATTAACAGATTGGGTTATCTATTCTTAACTTTACGCCTCGCGTTATGTATTCTGACATAATAACTTGGGTTATATAAATCGATGTCCTGGGCTCTCTATTCGGACCTTTAAACTATGTTTATCTATTTTTACATACACACCTTTAGTTTTCTATTCTTACCTTTACACCATGGGTTATCTATTTTGGTCGTTAAACCCTTGGTTATCTATTCTTACAATGACACAATGGATAAAATATTCTCACCTTTAAACCTTGGGTTATCTATTTTGATCGTTACCCAATCAATTCTCTTGCTTACACATTGGGTTATCTATTCTTACCTTTAAACCATGGGTTACCTCAAAACACTGTCATCTATTCCTACCTTTACACCATGAGTTGTTTATACGTACCTTTACACCAAGGGTTAAAGAGGATATAAATAGGATCCCTGTTGTTATATCTGTAGATTGTTGTCTTTCTATCCGCTTTTGTCACCACATCTACTTTTAGTTTCCATTTAGCTATGTAACAATTTGACGGAGTAAGAATGGAAATCCGCAGAGTGCTTCCATCTTGTTCAACAACATTTGCACCCCACTGATTTGACAGCTTCCCCGATAGCACCATCTCAACATGAGTCTTTTTACTTCCCAAAGGCGCTTTTCCTGGAAACGATGAAAGATTTGAACTGTTTTGGTCAAATTATGAAATATGTGACTCTATTGTGGTCACCTACATTTTCATTGATTTTGTTTGACATAAAGCAAACCAACTGATGATGCGATTAATTATAACTTAACGTTTAACCTAATGAAGACAGGCATGCGCCATACAGTGTGCTATGTGGGCAATTATGCCCGGGCAGCGACACTACGGCCTTTTCTTATATTTAATTCCAACTGTCATGGATTTTTTTTACGTGCACGTCAATTTGTATATGGAACCCTGTTTGTTTTCTCCCACCATAAAGACCATCTGGTCCATTGCCTTGCTCACTGAGAATGAAGAACAACGCATGAAAATCCCGATGAAGTTTCTCGGCAACACTGGGATGGAAGACGCTATGGGACCCAGCGTATGAATACAATGTTAACGTTAAAACAAACCTGCTTGGAAGACAAGACGAAGATCATCTTTGCTTTTATCATAAGGTCTGTTAAATGTTATGGTGATGTTAAAAGATTGTCCACGTCTTACAACAAGCTGGGGGTTAGGTGTTTCATCTGATTGAGTTATATCAAACCCACTGGTATGATGATGGCGACAATTTTCTTCAATGTGGAAATTTATTTTCTGTACTGAGAGTATCTCATCTTTATCTGTAAAATAAATTTCACCATACTTTATTGTGACGATACAATCAGGAAATATGCAATAAGATTCGCTACTCAACCATAAATTTTAATACATTGTGGGATTCAAACAAGAACATTCAACATGTCCGTGTGTATATTATCAGATGCATATATAAATCTGATGGAAACTATAACGTTGTATAGGGACAGGGCGATTTACCCAATACTTCCTGATACCACTCAATACATACTATCAAATACTACCTCATTTTTTTAAAAACTAACATAATACTTCAATTATATTAACAGAATTAAGTTAATTCGTGGAAAACTTGCGAACTGAGATTGACGCTTATTTTAGCAATATGTACTCTGTGCTTCGTTCAATGTAAAATGAATGACATAGAATGACACCAAAAACATTAATTTGTGACCGAATTTGTTATTCTATGATAAAACAGTGCATGACTGACATTTACTTTCAATATGTTGGGCTTTCTGGTGCTCTCATTTTGGTAAACGTTTAGAATGTCATTCTATACAAACAACACTATCAGAAACCATTACAAAAAAATATTTTCTTGCAATTTGTGTATGTGTGTGGGGGGGGGGGGGGGCTTTTGTCATAATTTGGCTTGTCTACATTGTATCGTCTAGTCGTTCAGGTGTACGAAGTTGTCTATTCATTTTGAGATTTTGGCGAAGGACATCAGCCTTTCTGGTTTTGTTTTTAATGAAGAGAATATATGTGTCTGCTTACCATTATTACTGAGCGGAACAACGGGAAGCGGTGGTTGGAACGCAGCAAATGGATCCGTGTCATCCAGTGGTTCATACCCGTAATTAATATAACTTATTGCATCGACTGGTTTAGCGTCTGAGGATCGCCAGAAAAACAACCAATCGAAGCTCCACAGGTTCCAAATATCACGAGAAAAGCCCATGAAATATCCCAAACCTGTCACAAGATGACTAGAACGGTTAGATCTACCAGGATCATGGATGCCACGACGATATCTCGCTATGCTTCCCATTTTAACGATCTAAATCCCTTGATTATCTGGAAAAAAGACATTGAATATAAATCAATTTCTATGTTTCCCTCATTCCCACTAATCTCAAATGGATAGGTAAAAGTCATGTTGTGTGCTATGAATGAAATTTGACCAGAGAACTGTGCTACGGCATAGTCTTTTTTTATAATTCTAAGTGGGTTCTTTTACGAGTAACTAAATGATGTGCCTTGTAGGACCTGCTGTCTGCACCACTGACAAGGAAAAACATGCCGGAAAATCATTTGGACCTTGTTGGTCAACACCAGGAGCTAATATGTAACAAAGCCATGTTAGTGAGCTAACACCTAGTCACATACCATGTCTTTAATATTGTACTGTCTCACCTTACATTTAACATGCTCTATGTATTATATTTGGTACTGTACTGTATGATATTATTGAATCGTTTAAACTCAACGAAGATACGTATATAAAAAGATACTAATATTCTACATAACACCCAGTCACGTTAAATAATAAGAGTCAGTCTTCTGTACATCCTGCACATTCAATTTAATTTTTGATGTAACAGGAAGTTTGGGTGAAGGGTAAAAGTGACAGCCTTTATTCAGATGGTGTATAAATATTCTAAATCTGTATTGCACTTGTAAAAAAGCCTCATTTATCCAATGGGCATAGAAAAACTTTCTTGAGTCATTACTTTATTTAATATTCTCCTTGAGTTTGGTTTTAAATAACCTTTGTGTAATGCATTAAACATTATTTGGTACATGCTATGGCGTATTTTTTATGTGTTCACCACCCCACTCCCGCAAAGACTCTAGCGAGCATTGATCTGAATAATTTGCTAACATTTGAATCTCTGGGATACTTTTTTGAAGACATGCAGTTTCAGGTTCAAATTCCATTTTGTGTATAAGTGGCTTGATAAACATATCTATCTATATATTTTTAGATCGCAGCGATTATCACGGTCATCGAATTAACTGGGAAAATTGCTTATATGACTTACGTAACTCATCTAATGAGCAAAACTATTAGTCATTTAGATTGAAGTTTTGGGGCAAGGAACAGAAGCTGAATCGTCATATTTTTGACCATGATGCACGCAATGAAATTACTTTTATTCGCGGCATCCCTCGAAGGAGTCGCAGTGCATCGCTAACGTGCGGTCGCAGTGCATCGCTAACGTACGGATTCCGGTGAGGTTTCGCCTCGTCAGGGGTAGAACAGAGTCCAGATGTTCGGATTGGACCAAACACAAAAGTCACGTGCCCAAGTTGGCATGCACTAAAAAGCATGTCCATTGGCATGTGAAAGAAGAGTTTTCCGTAGCGCAATCATCCTGGCACAAATTGCATCCAGCACACATTCTATTCCATGTGTCCCGTGAAATCTGAAGGTTCACCTTAAATAGAACATATGAAAGTGAAAGTCATAACCACCCCAAATGTGTTACCTTTGTATGACTTAATTAAATTGAAATATGCATCTTACCTTTTAAACATATGTCAAAACGAAAATCATTTCCTACAAATAAGTTGTAACTGGACCCAATCAGGTTGATATACCTCTAACCTTTTATCATAACACAACCATAACATGAGCATAGATCAACAGTTATAAACTGTACACTATATAATGTAATACAAGTAGGCCACACGATCTATTCAGGCGGGTATACATTTGTTTATGATATACAAATCTAAGAAGTACGTGACCCGTTATCGAACCCACAATATAATTCAAGTCTAAGCTTATGAATAGGTAAATAAAGTAACACTCTAGTGTCTTTAATAATTTCGATGCATATGCTAATTTTAAATGAAGGAAATCAGTACAGTGATCGCCGGAAAAAATGCGCATATTTGAAGAAAATGTAGATCACCATTTTGCTCAGACCGCAGTTCCCGTGAGTTCGACATTCGGACCCAGGGAAGCAACACGCGGGAGGAGGGTCGAGGAGGGGGGGACTCGAATAGTTTGAAAGACACATATTCCCTAAAAGTTATTAATTTTGTTAAAAGACGTTGATTAGCGTTTCAATGGATACCAGCCGGCATATTAATACACCACTCTGTAGTCCCGGACTAGGTCCGGATACCCTGGCAATGGCGATAGCCTCAAACGGATTGAGATTACATGTCGAAGGCCCGAGAAAGTAGCTTATAGTTTCTAATTTACCAAGTTTTTCAAAACAAAGTGAATCGACCGAATCCGATTCTAATATTATACATCTCACATTCGAAAGATCACCGGATTCTTCTACTTAACGTTCAGGTAATAGTGTATGTTTTATTACTTTATACCAACAATGTTTTTTAAAAACATACTCGGCATTCTCAGCTATTAAAAGTGCATAGCTGTCCCCCTTCTAACGTGTCCTAAGCTCAGCAATTACAAGTGCGTGGCGTTGGACGTCCTCGGAGGTAAACGATGCCTAAAAGCAACAATTAGCTTGAATTTTGCATCACAGACACTATAAATACAGAAACTGTTATTTGGATATTGTATTACAAGAATATGGTACAGAAACCATGTAATTTTCTTAAGCGACATTATCTTTTCATGAACATTTTGAGGTTTGAAGGTGTAAATAATACCTCATTCTTTTAATTTTGGTCCACGATGTTCTCATCTTGCGCATACGAAACTCCAGTGTGTTGTAACACAAAAACGGCCATATACCATTCCAAGTGGAACACATTCTTAATGTAAAGAAAGAACATAATATATTTCTTGAACTTTGACAATGGGTAAAGATTAAAGTTACGGACTTTTCAAGAAAATGCGAGCTGGCAGTGGCTCAGTAAGAAAGATGGTGGTTCGCTAATTAGGAGGTCTCGGGTTCGCTCCTGGTGTTTCAGACGACGTTTCCCCGCACAAATGGTGAAGACGTTCGGATGAGACACTAATTGGTAGGTCTTAGGTTCTCTCACTTCTCTCCTGGTGTTGACCGAGAAAGTTGCTCGGAATTTCCAGGCGAGGTTTCCCATCATCATCAGTGGTGCAGAACGGAGGGTCTGACAAGGGACGGTATCTAGTTGTTCGGATGGGACGTAAGAGCGAGCCCCCGTGTACACATTGGCGTGTATGTGAAAGAAATATGTACAATTGGAATAAGAGCAGGTCGTGGTGTCGCTTACCGGGCAAAATTTCCTTCACAGCACACTCTATGGTGTACACCCGAGTTCATTAATTAATCCCATTTGGTGCAGAAGAGTAAGGCGCTACGCCCAATTACATTTCATTTATGTTCAAGAATATGAAGCGAATCCAGACATTCCATGGGCTCAACATTGCAGTGAATGGGAGAGAATTTCCAGTTTGGTCTGGGGGCAGACCACCATTAAATTTCACCATCTCACTATTGTAGTTCGTCTAATTATAGCAAATCCCTCTCTGTCTCTTTTCTCCCCTTTTGCATGCCCATTTTTGTTGACTGGTGTAGAATGGAATCCAGACATTCCATGGGCTCAACATTGCAGTGAATGGGAGAGAATTTCCAGTTTGGTCTGGGGGCAGACCACCATTAAATTTCACCATCTCACTATTGTAGTTCGTCTAATTATAGCAAATCCCTCTCTGTCTCTTTTCTCCCCTTTTGCATGCCCATTTTTGTTGACTGGTGTAGAATGGACGAAGAGGGTTTGAATTAATATTTTCTGCCAGGTTTTAGTAAATATTCAAGATTTTGAGGCGGAAGGATAACAGAGTTACCGGGTTGGCTACGGTGATATGCACGGCAACTAGTTACATGCTTCTTCAAGTTTGTGTATCTCAAAAGTTTGGTGTTCAACCTCATACAAATTAAGTGCAAAGACATGGCCATATGTTCCTCTGTTTGTAGTGCAAAGCATTCAGCCCAACGAAAATTTGGGGAAAAGTTGGAGGTGGGCAAAGAGTCGAGAATTAACACTGAAGTCAACGGGTAAATTAATGGTGGTCTGTCTCCGTCTGAATAAGAAGCAGTTGTCTCCCTTCTAGGCTTAACAACATAGACCACAAAGACGGTCTGAAACTAAGATTAGGAAATCTGCTTGAATATTCACGAAACCCTGTGGTAGTGTACCAGGCAGGGTGAAATAATGATCCTTTATATCTGACCGGGATATGAAATGCATATGGATGCGGACCATCCAAGATTTCCCCTTGTCTATATAATTTGTGACGACATTCTTCCCTTTGTAAATATTGCACTCTTCATTTATATAATTATAACTGTTCGCAACATCACTTTAGTGGGGGCGGACGTAAAAGAGGAATATTTAACACACCCTTGCCTTGGTTCAACAACACCCCTTTGATTCTAATCAATGGGGATCCACTCCTTGTCTCGCACATGCACTGAATAGGCCTCCTGATATGCAATCCCCTCTTTATCTATTTGATAAGGGGTCATTCCTTTTCTCGCCGACACAAAGGATAGACCTCAGCTTGGGCTTGCGTACTAGACCATCCAACCCCATTATTATGTTTTTATTATTTATTCACGGCTAAATATAGACCCGGGTCGGTTAAAGATGCCTTGCCGCGGACAAACTGCGTGATTTGATGATATATTAAGAATAAAACATAAGCTAATTAATCTATCAGAATTCTCTCTCAAAACATTGTATTCGTGAGGATATACCCCAGGGTATAAATAAACAATATTTTTAGAAGCCATGCTTGTCATATAACTTGATTGAGGAAGGTGCCATTTTCAGAATGTGTTTGTCATTACTAACTGTCCATTTGCCTCACGTCTCATACAATACCGATTCGACACATCATTAGCAATTATCGTCTTCAACATCAAATGTATGCTGATGACACACAACTGTATATTGATATTGATTGCGGTGATTATAGCACTGCACCTAACCTGGAATCCTGTATCCGAGACATAAATCGGTGGATGAAACAAAATTCTCTCAAGTTAAATGAAGACAAGCAGAGTGCATGTTCATCAAAAGGAATCACGAAAATTACACGAATTCGATTTTAGTTGGCGGTACTAAAGTTCGGGCTACAAATGTGGTTAGAAACTTGGGCGTTAATTTGAACTGTAATCTTACTTAATATGAAGCACCAAGTGTCAGAGGTGTGCAGGAAAGCTCATTTCCATCTGCATAAAATTGGACAAATCAACTGATAAATTTAATTGGTTGTTAAAATCGAAATTAAATATTATTGGTTCACTAAAAAATAACCAATGAAATTTATTCTTTCATGCGTCAATTAACATTCATTACCAAATGTATCTTCTCTAATTTAATATACCTCTAGTGGCAAATTCTTTTTGTGGAAGCAGACGTTAAACAGACCGACGGCTGCTACTATTGGATTATAATAAAATACCGACGATCAGTTTAGCTACACTGAATCCAATCGGCCATTTTCTACCGATGTTTGCCGATTTCTACAGCCATGGGACACTGGAAGTAACGCATGTATTTCTAAAATGGCGGACAAAGCAAGGGGAAGAAAAGGTAGGTTAATTCTGTAATCATGCATAAACTAAATAATATGTTATTGTGTTAGTTCTTTGGTTGAAATGAAATCTACATTATGTGAAAAATTTCAGCCACAGTCAATATGATTAGATTATTTTTTTTTCAGACAATGATGTAGTACATGTATATATGACCCTCCAGTTTTAAGCAGATCGTTTAGAATTTGCAAAGAAGGGTCGGTAACATTTTTCTATTATTAGTTTTTTTAACAATAATGCCCTTTGCCTATAATTATCATTTTATATAAAGATACAGGAAAATGAATTTATGTAAACCCATGCTTGTTTCCGATCCCACAACTAAATACTGTATCTTCTAACCAGGCGTGGATCCAGGGGGAGGTCCAGGGGGCCGGCCCCAGTGTGACATAGTTGATTTTCGTTTTCGTTTGCTTTGTTACTGTTGTAGTTCACATATCTGCTCTTTAATAGATGATTTAAACATGATTTTCGCATTATCTCCGCTAGGGACTACATCAAACCTGATTATTACCCCTTGCTCCAATGTATGGCCCCTCCCTCGACAAAATCCTGGACACGGGCATGGTTATTGACTGAATAAAAGTTAGAAAAAAGATAATAAAAGTATGACATATTACAAATATGATTTTCTGCATATTATAATAAAGGAAGTACATACTTAAAAATCTTACTACAAAAATATCGGATTCTCGAAAACAACATTCATGTACAGAACAAAAATGTGAGGGTATCAGCATATGATTATGGTTTTGGACTTATATTTTACACGTTTTAACTGATCATGGGTAATTGTGAATATGATCAAATCAAAAAAGTCAACTTAATTCAAGTCAACTACTATCTGGCATATTTATTGCAGTGACCAACCGCCAAAGGGACAGTTGAAAATGGCTGTGGAATTTTTGTTCTCAGAGATTGCCAATCAGTTAAAGGCTATGTAAGTACCATACATATTTGTTTTTGAATGAGGAACCGGGTCCATACTCTCCACAATCTAGTTGTTCTTCGGCATGCAATGTCTTGGGCTTTGTCATTTCAAGTACGAACACCAAGAAACTTTTGACAATTGAATTTCTTTGACTTTTGTTAATTGAATTTAATGAAATTTCCTGGCTCATGTAGTGCGCTATTACTTGTTCATATACACGTATTAAGCTTTTACTTGTTCATATGTTACACCCTTTCATAAAAACACAATAGTCCCTAAAAGCGTTAAAATGCATCAAAATTTGTTAGAGCCAAAAGCGCTAAAATATAAATAATATACTAAAATACTGTTTGCAAATATTGTATTCCCAACTGCCATGGTGGAACTAATTGATGAAACATGTCAATTTGTCAAGGGGCTTGTGACTTCATCTTCAGTTGTTATTATCCATTTTTGAGCAATTATATATTTTTATCCAGGAGCCGAAAACATTTTCATTACACACCAAACAAGGGAACTATACAGAAGATTTGACAAAAGTCAAGAAATAATGCTTGGTATGTTGATTTTACCTAAATGCATAATAACTAAAATATCACTACTTGCTTTATTAAGTAATGACCACAACAACTTTATTCTACAGTTGGTTGATGTGTCTACTATAATTGTAGTTTACATAAATTATCAGTGCTACAGTTAAAAGGCCCACCCATGTTTTCCAACGAATGTCGTGTTGCTCTGATCGTTATGGTTGATTAAATTACAAGCTGAGATGGTATATTATGTACAAGAGATTAAATTACATCCTGTTTGGTTTTTTCGGTTAGGTCCATGAATATTTAATCAGGTAAACATGTTTAAAGATATGACAAAATGTCTGATATTTTCGTTATCTGAAAATACTACAATCTGTAGCATACAATCCAAATAAAGAATATACCTACATGGTATATGAAACACTACAATCTATAATATACACTCGAAATAAAGAATATACCTACATGCTAAATGAAACGCAATGAGGTTTATCTCCGACTAGCTAATGATACTACCGTCTACTCTTATACCAAATTCCAAGCGAGCTTCTACGTGTACACGGGACCTCGATTTTTCGCCCACACGAACGAATTGACACTTTCCTTGTCAGGCCCCCCACCTTACACGACCGACATGGGGAAACCGTCGCAAAATCTGGAGGAGCTTTTTCGGTCAACACCGGGAAAAACCCGAGACCTTATGGTAAGCGTCAGCGACTTACCCATTGAGCTACCTGTCAATGGTGTTTATGGTAATTTATTGTATTTTACTATCCAGAATTAGCAATCTACTCTTTGTTTTTTCCCATAGACATACGGGTCAGATGAATGTCGGAGGGGGGGGGGGGGGCTGGAAGGCCAGACAAATCCCCGTTTACAAAGAAGAAAAAATTAGAAAATATTACGGCCGCATCATGGCAACGCGCTTTCCTGCTATTGCAGCCCATGTTTCAAAATGTAGCCTATGAATAGGTAAAGAACACAAGCTTGTGTAGCGTACCCAAGGGCTTATATTAACGCAATACGCAACCCCTTTCCGCTAACATAAAATCCTGATCGGTAGACGAGGGCAAGGTGTCAGTCAAAAGGTAACACTTCCCTGAACAAAACAACACAGATATTTGGTCTAGACACTTTAATATAAATCAAGTCAACATAAAATGTGAAGAGAAACAAAACAGTTATAAGGTGTAAAATAGATCTGCAATAGGTGTTGAATGTAATTACGAATTGTACTTCCGTCGGCCACGATGTACTAATCAATTAGCAAAGGGATCGGGAAAACTTCCGAAAGTATATAGGGTAGGTACACGCTGCCGCTACCCGAAAACTATCGTACCAGTTTTTTTAGAGTGGTTGAAACTTTCAACCGCTTTCCAAGTACGATTATACAAACAATACGATTAACTTTATTACAAGTCATCGGTGATTCGATCTGAAATCAAATAACAAAATAAATAGTCAACAAGTACTAGCTATTTCTTCTATGCGATTAAATTGTGTACGAGTCTTATTGTAGTTGTTTTACTAATCCTATTCTTAGTTGTGGACGACATCACCAATAGTTGTGGAAGACATCACCAACAGTTGTGGACGACTCCACCAACGGGTGCGGACGACTTCACTGTGGACGACTTTGCTTGTGGACGACTTGACTGGTACCCCTAACATGTACATATACATTTAGAAACGGCCATATATGAATAAACAAGGTTCCCCTTCTCCGAGAAAAATTCAACATATCATCAGATTTGGATGTCGCTAATGCATAAGAAATTAAGATGCAAGGATGCATTTATAGGAAAAGAAATATTAAGATGGTTGGAAATAGCTACTTATATTGTGGAAACTTTTCTCACACAGCTTGATAAACAGGGAAATGTAACTAACATTTGATATGAGTAGACCTTAGGGTCGAGGTACCTGGAAAAATTGCTCTCATACCACACTGTATGGCATATGCCAAGTGGGAGCTGAACAGCAGGACGCTAAACTCCATTTCATTTCATTTTTTCATCTCGTTTCATCTGTGACAAAGCTTATACCCCCATTTCACTGAGCTGCGGAAAGCTACGGTACTCACGGACATCCGCGGAATGGCTTTTGCGGAAGAGCTTCGGCATTTTTACGCGGATAAGTGGGAAAAAATATCCACGGAAAATGTCCATTTCACACGCTCTCGGAATACCTTCGGAACAGTCACGGTATTTTCGGAACGCATGCGGATAAACTACGGTACAAATCACGGCGAAGCGGCGGAGAAACTGCGGAACACTTAGGAATGCGCCCGGATCGTCACGCAAGATATCCGGACAACTTGCGGGCTACACTCGGCAATGGCGGAAAATATGCGGGATAACTGCGGTAACTGGCGGTTTTAATCCGTTTGGCAAGGTAGAACTTCGGAATGACTGCGGAACAAGTGCGGACCATATTCGGCAACCGCGTTTCGTCTCGGACCAATCGCGACGTACCTGCGGAAAATCGGTAAAGATCAAAGGATGACACCGGATTCCGCCGATAAAATCATTGTTTTGAAGACAGACAGCACGGACTTATATCCCCATTTCACTAGACTGCGGAAGACTTGCGGAAGCAAATCCGCAATTATACCGCAAAGTACCGTATGTCTTTCCTGTTGTACCGTATTGTTCCGATAGGAAGCGCAGTGAGTCCGTATTAAAACCACATCATCCGCAGCCTTCCGCGCGCCCAAAATGTTCCGCAAACGTTCTTTTGAACATGTTCAAAAGAACGTTTGCGGAAATTTTTGTTCGTGCTCTTCCTCAGTTAAACCGGGAGCGATCCGTAACATTCGCAAGTTTTCCGCTGTTATTCCGTATACAAACGCAGTTGCCGCAAGTTGTCCGCATGTATACCGCAGGCATTCCGATTAAAACTGCTGTATTCATGAAGCAGCAGCAAGACGTTGAGCAGTTCTATGTCGTCGTCTGGGTCCTCCATGGTACAATGTATTTTCTCTTCAAAACAGCAATTTTATAGGTTAAATCACGTGCAAATCACGTGCTCTTTACCAATTTTTCCGCAGGTACGCCGTGATTGATCCGAGACCAAACACTGTTGCCGAAGATCCTTCGCAATTGTTGCGCATTTATTCCGCATAGAAAGCACGTACTCGGCGATTATTCAAAAGTTCTACGGTGCCAAACGGATTAGTATCGCCAGATACCACAGTTATACCGCTACTACCGAATGTGACCCGTAAAGTATCCTTATGTGTTCCGTGCTCATTCCCATGTGTTCCGCAATTTTCTCGTGATTTTTTTCCCGCAGCCCTGCCGTCGAGGTAGAAATATCTATAAATGGAGGTCGGCTTTCCACGGATTCTATACCCTGAATTTTTTTTCGTCGGGATGTCCGCAATCAAACCGCGATTGATTCGCCGCTTCTGCAAGTAGTCCTCGCGTACCGCATGCAGTACGCAAATGACCCGTATATTAACCGCGCCTAATCCGTTACTAATCTGTCGTCAGGCCGGCTATCCCTCGTTCTTGTGCGTCTCATTCGCATCTTTTCCGTAAACATTCCGTGATATACCGCGCTTTCCTTTCACAGGCGAAGGTCTTCCGTATTCTTCCTTACATGAACGAAGGTCATCCGTAACCATTTAACACCCGCGGAAAGTGACGGAATGCCGGTGGTATACATGCGGAACACTTGCGGCAACTACGTTTATATACGGAATAACAGCGGAAGACTCTCGGATCGATCCCGGTTTAATTGTGGAAGAGCACTGGAAATTTTTCCTCAAACTATATTTAAAGGAACGTTCGCGGAACAATTTGGGCTCGCAAAAGTCTGTGGACGACGACGAAGGACTACGGATTCACTGCGCTTGCTGGCGGAGCCATACGGTGTGAGAGGAAAGACTTGCGAATTTCCTTCCGCAAGTCTTCCGTGGCCCAGTGAAATGGGGGTATAACTAAAACATTTAACATACAATGTAATTAAATTAAAGCTTTCATCTTATAACTGTTGAGTCTATTTAAGTCGACTAATATAGTATATTTTTTTTCTCAGTTAACTACATCAGAAAGATCAAGACAGTTTGAAATGGCTATTCATATTGTGGAAATTTTTTCTCACAAAATTTGATGATCAGGCAAAATGTAAGTAACATACATATTTTGTATTTTTAATTAAGGAACTAGTTCTATAAACTTGCTTGGTAATCTGAGTTTTTCTAATCGGGGCAATGTCTAGGACTCGGCTATTTCAAGTACTTGGCATGCTTGATTTTTAACAATCACATCCATAGATTTTCTTCAAGTTGTGATAAGTGTATTTTTATTGTAAATAGCAGTATAAATTTGTTGGACAATATTTTACTTTTCAAATAGATTCTAAAAGGTAATATCTAATTTGTTGCCAATGGAAAAAAAATTTGAATGGGCCAAAATAATTAGACATTGCCAAGTAATTAGGCGCTGTCCTGAGGTAGTAGAGAATTTGGATTTGGAAACTCAATACCGGTACATGTTGAATTGTTGACCTATTATGAGGTTTCTGTCCCAGATCTCCCGATTTTTTTTCTGACTTCTAAGCTCTAACCCATTTGATTTGAATATATACTATTCAAAAAAAGTAGGGGATATTTGATTTTGGGGGCATAATACTAAAATATGCAAATGGCTACGAAAAAAGTCACTATAGAACCTAACAGAAGAAAGATTTCCAGTTACATGTGACGCCCAAACGCACCAATAGCTACCGCATGGAATGCAGGTGATGCTTGGGATCATCATGGGGGTCCAACCCAAGGTTTGCACGACTCTGACTTTGAATGTTACAAAGTTGTGGCGCGGATGATGAATGCTTCTCAGTCTGTCATAAACAGGCTATAGTCAAGATACCGTGATACACAATCTGTACAGGACAGACCACGCTCAGGTCGACCAAGGGCGACAACTCAAGCCCAGGATCGATTTATCCGTACCCTGGCCGTGAGAAATCGTGTCATCACAGCAAATCAGATCAGCGCTCGTCTTCAAACAGACACTGGTGTGAGAGTGAGTGGCCAGACGATTCGGAATCGACTGCATAGGGGTCCCCTTCGCGCCCGACGTCCTCGCGTGATCCCTTGTTTGAGAGATCATCACATTCAGGCAAGGCGTCGTTGATGTAGGGATCGTCAACACTGGGATAATCGACGCTGGAGCAATGTGATGTTTTCAGATGAGTCAAGGTTCACTGTTGATTTTTTGGACAGACGTAGGAGAGTGTGGCGTCGTCGAAACGAGCGCTTCCAAGACGTTAACTTCATCAGACATGATCGATTTGGGGGTGGTTCTGTTATGGTGTGGGGAGGCATCACTGTTGCTGGAAGAACGGCTTTACATGTTGTTGCAGGGCGTGTTACAGGCCAGTACTACCGGGACAACATCTTGGCAGTCCATGTTGTGCCGTTCGCACGACGTCATGGCCGCCGTTTCATCTTCCAGGATGACAACACAAGATGTCACAGGGCCAGGATCGTTACAGGTTACCTCCAACAACAGAACATCACCACATTACCTTGGCCAGCACTGAGTCCCGACCTCTCCCCCATCGAACATGTCTGGGACATGCTTGGACAGAGGTTACGTCAACGTCAACAACGTCCTGCCAATGTCCAAGAACTTGCTGCTGCGTTGCAACAGGAATGGGACAATCTGGACCAACATGACCTTAGACGTCTCATTAGGAGTATGCCACGTCGGATCAATGCTTGTTTGGCAAACAGAGGAGGATTTACCCGTTACTGACTTTGTTGTGATGCTGTGGTAACTTTGCTGTTTGACCCCGGGTATCATTTTACCCTTATAATGGTCAGTCTGTGCCTTACTTAGTCTAACGATCATTTGGAATAAATCGATGAATGTGAACTTCATTTGATTTTGTCATTTGTTTCTTCGTCAGTTTCATTAGGGGACTTTAATAACACTTAAAAATCAAATATCCCCTACTTTTTTTGAATAGTATAATAATCTGCCCGGATCTGTAACTGGACAAGACATACTAAGTGTTACGCAAAGTTAAAGCAAAATAAATTGTTTATTTAAACATTGTAAACCATAAAAAAGTATTCTATATTGCCTATTTTTTTTTCTATTTTTTAGACTGGAACACCATTGAAAGATTTTGATGTGTGATAACAACGACAGAACCCAGGCATCAATTTATTTTATAATTCTGGAAAAGAATGCATTTGACCCAATTTTTAAATATTTATTTTTGTTTTTAATGTTAAATATTCTCCCAAACACAATCAGATTTTAATTCTCTTTACAAATTTATGTATCATATAGACAGTAAAGTGACATATAACTCACTTAGAAATATGGTCGGAAATCATAAAGTATTTAATAGGCAATATTTAGAAACCAAATGTAGATCAAATATACCCAGAATTACAAAAAGCCTTGAATTGCATTAAGGTGACTTTCCCGTTCTACTTTTCTGTGTTATTAGGGTGACCCTGTCCTACAACTAACCTACTCTTATATCAAATATTTCAACTGTCAAGGGAACCCGAGAGGGGGCGCAAATTGTAAACACACCCACATTGGATCAGAAGGTCTTGTCATTGAGTCAAATAATTCAATTGTCTAGGGTCCTTAAAGTGAACACAATGGGGAGGGGGGGGTCGATTCCGGGCTTGTGTCCAATTATACCTTGCCATGTCCTACACTACTGACATGATGAACCTATGACCTAAAATCTAGCTGAAAATTCTCGGTCAACGTCTTATACTCATTGAACCATTATGCCTCCCCTCCCTTGCTTATGTACATATTATTTAATACATGTATTTGCAACTTTCTTCTAAGTTATGTAATCTTGATGCTTTGCTCCATTTATGTAAAAATGTCATAAAATATTAGTGCATAATTAATCTTATTAGTGCTTGGTTTGAATGTTATTAAATTTAGACATTTTTGAATTATATATTTTGGGGGTATGGGGTAGAAATGCTGTGTATATATCTTTTTATTTTCTCAGTTCTTGTTTTATTTTTAAAAAAAATAACTTTTTTATATTTTGGCATGGGGAAGGGGGGGGGGGCATTATATAACACAATTTTGTTAGTATAATAATTATTTTTCTGTTAACATTCAAATGTATATTTACTTTTTTCTCATCATGTTTGAATAAATAATAATTTAACAAATAAATATTATTGTAACCTCATTATTCAAACATTACAGGTTAAACAGAGTAAAGGGGGTGGGGGTACTGCAAGGGAAAGCTTGCTATAATGGATACAAATTGTGTGAAAATACAACACAAGTTTTTGGTTGGTGTTTATACACAAGTTTGTATTGAACCACACAAGTTTCAAAAATTTCAACACAAGTTTCAAAAATTTCAACACAAGTTTCAGAAATTTCAACACAAGTTTCAGAAATTTCAACACAAGTTTCAGAAATTTCAACACACGTTTCAGAAATTTCAGCACAAGTATTGTGTAGTTTTTCACACAAGTTTGTGTTGTTTGCTAAATTTTAACACAAGTCTTGTGTTGTTTCAACATTTAACACAAGTTTGTGTTGTTTCAACACAAGGTTTTTTTCAGTGTATTCATTGTTATCCAACGAATTCGTTATTTCGTTTGTTCGTCCAATCCGAACTTGACAGCTCTCCTTGTAAGGCCTTCTGACATTCATCACTGACAACAACCAGATGAACTTTCTTGACAGCTCTTCTTGTCAGACCCTCAGTACTGCATCACTGACAAAAACCAGATGAACTTTTTCGGCCAACAACGAGAACGAACCCGCGACCTCTAAAGCTTGTGAACCCAATGGTTAATACCCTAAAATATATTTTAAAAACTAATGCTTCTATAGATTTCACAAGGTTTTCGTCTTGGGGATAATGTGTGGGGGTTGGGTCTCTGGATCAGAAGGTAGCGGAAACGATAGGATCCGTTCTCTCAGTAACCCCAATGCTTCACACTAAATTATGGAGAAAAAAAGCTGATTTAAAGTGTATCCTCAGAAAAGGTGGAGGAGGAACCCGAGTCATCTCTTTATGTCACCAATGCTTCATAGAGTCCATACCCATCACATGATCCCCGTTACGACAACCTTGTAAACACGAGGTCTGTCATTGGGTCAAGTGCCGTTATTTCAGTTGACCGCCTCTATGTGACAAGCATTGTGATCGCCTGTCCAACCCCGTGGGTTCTCCACGGGTCCACTGCTAATATCAATTCGTTATAACGAAATATTGATTCGTTTAAAAGAAATACTAATTCGTTATTACGAAATACCAATTCGTTGTAACGAAATGTTAATTCGTTATAACGAAATAATTAATTTGTTTAAACAAAATAACTAATTCGTTAAAACGAATAAGTATTTCGTGTAAACGAATCAATATTTCGTTATTACGAATCAGTATTTCGTTTAAACGAATCAGTATTTTGTTTAAGTACGCCTCTCCTAGCTTGTAAATGAAACAAACTTTCTTATGATGTAAAAGAAAGTCCTAATAGCTTTATTTTTTAAATCTAGATTAAAAACATTCCTTGAAACTTAAATATCGTTTGTAAATTACAATTATTTTATTCTTTAATGTGGATTAGGATGATTTTATATTATTCTTTTAAACGTATGAAAAATAATATGAAGCGCCACAGAGCAGTATTACATACTGGTGTACTGGAGGTTACGGCGCTATAAGAATTTTATTTTCCGTCAATTCTTGGTTTATCTTCTGCCAACTTCTTTTTCCGCTGATTAATTGCAGGGTGTTTTGTACGTTTGTACGTTTCGCCACGTGATAAGTTGCGTCAATGTAGTTCTAGAGTTTTGGCAGATTTTTCCGTCACATACGGAGCGTAGTTCTATTACAGCATGATGGCAGTTATCTACCAAGATCACCATCAGAATAAGTCAAGTGCCTAACATACAAATTCCTCGAGGGAGTAAAGTCACTCGACAGTCGCTTAGCTATTAAAAAACATTTAATATTAAATCTTATTTCAAAAAGTTTATACCCGTTTACCATAGAATCACACCATTTTGAGATTTGCATTATCACACCTCACAGCATGCACAGACAGGAAAAATGTAAAAATTCCGAGAAAAAAATCATCAAGATACACATACATTCATAGACATGCTATGGCGCAACATTTCAGCGTCTAAAATGAGCAAACAAGGACGGTGAAAAGATGTCGATATATTACGGACCTTTTTCGTGTGAAAGTTATTCGATACGTACTGCCGCATTCGTGTGCCGTATTACGTATAAAAAATACACACACATTCATGACGTCATAAGCAAAATCGATACGGATACGTGATATGGACCAGGAATTTACGCTTGCCAAAAGTCTCTAATATTCACAAAACCGCTTAGGCGTTGGACCAAGAAATAAAATGTGCTCTAAGTTAAGCCACCAGGTTGACAGTTTTTAATTGCTTGACATTTGTACCCAGTCCTTGTTTTTCAGGGAATCCGTATCTTCCTAGAAAGATTGGGCGTCTCTACTTTCCATGTATACCAAATTTACCATACTTTTATTGGCAATAACTACCCTATAAATACATTCGTGAGACTCTTGCAGAATTTTAAGTTTAGTAAGCATTAGCATTGAAGACATGATTCCAAGAAACATGTGTTATGTCCCCAAGCCCCTACCCCACTGTTAAAGATATGTATGGACAAGCTAACAATTAAAATCAAATATGACCACCTTTCTCTTTCGTTGTTCCTGAAAGAAACACTCTTTAATATTGGAGAGAGAGAGAGAGAGAAATGGGGTTTAACGTCCACTCGACACAACTAGGTCATTTCGGGACTAACATATGGTTTTTAATTTTATTTCAATAATTCGCTTGCGCGTAGGGGTCTTTAGCAGGTCGGGTGTTCGATCCCTGCATTGCCCGAGAAAGTTCATCCAGATTTTCCTGCGTGGTTTCTCTTTGTCAGTGATACAGGACGGAGGTTCTAACGGGGACAGCTGTTTAGTCGTTTGGGTGGGGCTAAAAAACGAGGTCCCGTGTACACATTGGCGTGCACATAAAAGATCCCTTGCCGGTTGGAATTCGACATAAGAGTAGGCCGAAGTGCCGCTGTCCGGGCAAAAGTTCACTCATACTACACTGTATGGCTTATGCCCGTCTTCATTCGCCCGATTCGGAGCCGGACAGTAGGACGTTAAACCCAATTTCATTTCAATTCACTCTATAACACTCTTATAGATCAAAGGTCACCATTACCGTTGATCTGAACTGCCTTTTTACAGAAAGAAACATTCGGTGCCATTTCTTATAGCTGAAAGGTCACGATTCGTCACGATCTTTAATAAAATATAATCGCATTATCCAGATTAACACTATCAATAGCTGGGATAAAAGTGGGGAGAAACACGCAAAGGTTTGGGACAGGCATATTAAACCAGTCATTCTGGTTTCGTAGCAATTTTAAACATCATAACATAAAAAAAATCATAACCGGTTATTTATTTGTTTTTATAGTAAAAAACATAGAATGATATATCTATACCTCTATAAGGAATATGTTTGCAAACCGGTTATTAGATTATTACATAATGCCTACTATACAATGGGGTCTATAGAGACCTTGTTTATGGGGGTGGGGGGCTAACAAAGTAGAACACGCTACGCTTATATATGGTTGACAATTTAATCGCCGATATCAGTGTGCTTTAGGAGCGTGTCGCGTTGGAAAGCTTTTGAAAATTTGTCAGGTAAGCCAGTCTTTTATGTTAAACTGTGTTAAATTATAATGATAGGTATTTAGGCAATAATTGTGATGCAAAGCCCGTTTAATATATTTTATCAAAGTATTTTATCCAAGTGCTTAATGTATTTTTATATACTTTGTCCGTCTTTGCAAAACAAGGGAGCCATGTTAGCTAAGTTAGTGTAAGGCCCTGACTCGATACCAGTGAGGCCCGGGGTTAGACGAGCAAGTTTCCCACGATTTGTCCGTATACCCCATTGACAGGTGGGACAAACGGACAAATCGTGAGAAGCTGTCATTCCCTCTGCCCTACCGGTAGAACAGAGGGAATGACATTGAACAGTCTCTCGTCGTTTGGGTGGGACGATAAATCAGCTGTAGTGTGCATAGAAAAGAATCCTAAGCATATGGAATTCGATGAAGATAAGACGGAAACGCCGCTGTAGTGATACGGGGATCACTTCAAAAAACTTGAAAGCTAGTTGACTCAATAAAAGACCATTCCTTAGACCATTCGACCACACCTCCCCCGCCTACCGAGAGAGAGAGAGAGAAATGGGGTTTAACGTCAACTCGACGCAAACCAGGTCATTTCGGGACTAATATATGGTTTAATTTTATTTCAATAATTCGCTTGCGCGTAGGGGTCTTTAGCAGTGGGAGGAAACCGGAGTGCCCGGAGGAAACCCACGAGGTTGAGAAGGCGCCCCTATCTCCATGCCACATACGCTCACACCAGGGTTCGAAACCACAGCCGCAAGCCAGAGGTGACCGGCCAGCTAGAGGTCGAAGCGCGGCACTCTACACCACTAGGCCATCCGAACCCCCTCCCCCGCCTACCCCAATCATTACTACTGTTAGCAAATTGAAAGACACGTTTTAGAAATATTCAATTTTCAGAAATGAAACAAAATACCAAATCCAGGACAAGGGAATTTTGATAGTTATTGATAGAGTTTAATATATAATAAACATTTGAAAAATATTTAGAAGTAGATATGGCAACAAAGTTTAGTCATACGTCCTTCAGGATACACTGAGTACAAGAATGAAGCTTGAAGTTGGGTTTAACATCATACAGTTCTGCTTCATCCGGGCTAAAGAAAACGGGCATATAGCATGTGAAATGGCGTTACTGCTTACTCTTATTCAAATTCAAGCTACCAAACCCGCCAACCCAACCAGTAACAAGGGGAAACCATGCGGTAATATCCGATGAACTTTATCGGCCAACCCCAGGATCGAACAAGGGAATTCCAGGTTAGCGAGCTAACGTCTTACTCAGTTCCAAAAGACACATTATGGTTATAATTAACAATATACAAAACAAATAGATAGGTGACCAACATTATATTATTTAATTATCAAAGCATAAAATATAATCACGCAGACATGTAATTAGAGAAGTATCAAAATGTAGGCTGCCCCCATCCTTAGTAGTCCATTTAAAATAGATTGCGAATATTTGTCGACCATGGAGTACAGCAATATGTGTGTGTCCTTTCAATTTACACATAGCTCCTTGACAGGATATTCACATGTATGCATATTGTTTGATGAAAGACAGTATTGTATTACTGACGGGAGGACCACGAAGTTATGTAATGAATAGATATAATAGTTATATTGTATATTCGGCGCAGTTTCTATTAAATAAATCTCTATTCGCTACCATACATATATTAATATACAATAAATGTTCACGGGTTTGGTTAAATATTACCTTTGCATGCATTCCAAGGACTTAGTAACACATCGTAATCAAAACCTGTTTCATATAATCGTAAAATAATTGAAACGGTCGTTGAAACAGTACATATAAATAAGTAAATCTATGAAAATCTATAGAAACAAGAATATGAAATTAACCAGTGTTTACCCATGCGCAATGTTATTACCTGGGTATTCAATGATCAAGTTGTGTACAGCAACAACTAGCTTAAGATTGAATTTTTTATTATAAATTATTTTTGTGCTGGGCTATTTTTCCGCCGTGGTTTCCGCTTGTCAGTGATTGTTGTCCTTATTTTAACGACCGCTTGCACAGAAGGTGATGTCGCAGACAAGTCTTATTTGTCACATTATTATCTTAGCGCACGCGCAGAGGTCTTTCCTGTGAGAGGAAACCGGAGTACCCGGAGTAGACCTACGGGGCAGAGAAGGCGCCCTCTGTCTCCAAGTCACATACGCTCACACAAGGGATTGAATCCACAACTGTAAGTTAGAGGTGACCGGCCAGCTAGAGGTTATATACAAAATACATAATTCGATTTTCAATCTATAAGAATAATTTCACAGGATATTTACAGATTGACAGGTGTATAAATTCTACATACATCTTAAGTAAAAGAATATTTTTCAGTTGATATATCAAAACAAATACCTGTATATCCATTTTTAGTTTCATTTAAAAATACCAGTGATAAGTAATAGTAATGTTAACATATGTACTTCGTCACCTGAGAACCAGACTGTTCTATCTCCACTTTGGGTAAAAATAGAGATATGATATTTATTGGATTATATACTATAATTTCTATGTCCTCGCATAATTTTATACCCCAATAGTCATTTTAAAGGACTTTTTAGCAATTTTTAATTGTCCTATATCCCCCTTTCTAAAACTGAACTGAAAACCAGACTGTTTTATCTCCAGTAGCCAATTACTAGTTAGCGTTTTGTCACGTGACTTGGAGATAGAACATTAAGGCTTTTAAGCCTTGCTCAATTTTTTGTAAAAGTTACTTTCTACATATTTGATGTTATGCCTCTATTTAATGTTTGATTGACCGATGTTTAAAGATTTTAAAAGGTTTGTGTCAACAAGACACAACAAAAAAAACTTTCAAAGTTCTATCGCATACTGTTAATATTTATAAACAAGAAATATTGTCAATGGACATAGAACAATAACTTTATGGCCCCTGATTGTCCGAAAAATCGCCTCTGGAGGTCAAAATTATTATCCGATTTAAAAAAAAAACCGTTTGATTATATCACCGTTACATGGTAATGAGGTTGAGTTCGAATTTCGTGAAAATCGGACCAAAATTGATGGACAAAATGGCCGCCGTTTGTACGCGAATATTGTAAAAATATGTTATATCAAGGTTGTGGACCCTATAGAGGTCACAATTTTAATTCGATTTTGATGAAACTTGATATACATGTTTATAACCTAACGATCTTGGTTCCTTTCCATATTTGCGCATATCGCATCGTAACTTCCTGAATTATGGCACCCGATTGTCCGAAAAATCGCCTTTTATGGCTTGTGGTCCCCATAGAGGTCACAATTATTATCCGATTTAAAAAAAAAATAGGTTGATTATATCACTGTTACACCTTAATGAAGGTTGAGTTTGAATTTCGTGAAAATCAGACCAAAATTGCCAGTAGTGTAACAATATTGTACACCAAAGTTGTGGACCCTGTAGAGGTCACACTTTTAATTCGATTTTGACGAAACTTGAAATACATGTTTATAACCTAAAGATCTTGGTTCCTTTCGATATTATAACTTCCTGAATTATGGCCCCTGATTGTATGCAAAATCGCCTTTATTAGCTTGTTGTCCCTCTGGAGGTCAAAATTATTACCCGATTTAAAAAAAACGTTGTTCACTTCAAAAATTCTTGTGGTTACTGTAGAGGCCAAAGTTGATATCCGCTTGACATTAAATTTATACACAGTGTTTGTGGTCTTGAGGCAAAGAGGGCTATTGATTTTCCGTGATTTCTGATAATTACTTCCAGAGTTATGGCCCATGATCACTTCAAAAATCTTGTGGACGCTCTAGAAGACAAAGTTAATATCCGATTCACTTTAAATGTATACATAGTGTTTATGGTCATGAGTAGGGGTGGATTGGGCCGTCGGGCGATCGGACCACTTGATGTACGAATAAAAGAACACAAGTCACTAGCTTCCATCAATCCCTCAGCAGTAGCAGAGCATATTATTAACAACGCAGATCATACAATCCTGTGGGACCAAACCAGAACCCTTGCAGTACATCATCACCAGAAGAAAACCAGGAAACTTCTTGAGGCCATCAATATAAAACGGATCAAGCCCAAGTTAAACCGGGAAGTCGGACGATTTATACCAAGGGCTTATGACCAACTTATACATTAATTCTAATACTTTATTTCTATTTCAGTGTTTATCCGGTTTCCACAGTCTAATTACACAACGCACATATCTTAACTTTCAGCGCTTATCCAATTTAACAGTCGGAGGATAATTTTTCACATTTATTGGTTTCAGTTTATTGGAAGAATATATTTAAGGTTCCCCCACCCATGTTTAAGTCTAATAATAGGTTTCTTTCATGATTTTCAGCTTTCAGGATTAACACGATTCATTGATTATCCAGTTCCACAGTCTAGTTATATACTTTACATATCTTGGTTTGCAGTAATTATCCAGTTTTACAGTCAGAATATAGTTCATATGTATTGACCTTTAATACGTGGGAATAATATATTTACGGCTTCTTTCTTCCAGATTTTATACTGTAATAATAGGTTTTATCTTTCAGGACTTGCAGCTTATTGGTTCCAATACTTTTGTTCTCTGTCAGTGCTTATCCAGTTTTTTGTGGGTTTTTTTACATAATCTAATCATACATTTTATAAATGTTTCTTTTCAGTACTTAACCCGTTTTACAATCCTCGATTTTCAGTTTATATCGATATATCAGGATATCTTTCATGATTATATATTTTATATTTTTTATTTCGTAATTTCAAATTTATAATTAATTTTCTTTGCACATGCTCAACGACCACTCTTGTTTACTTATACATACACACTTCTCTTTATATTATTGTTTCTCTATAGCTCAGGTTAATTGGTTTTCCATTAATAGTGTTAATACACTGATCTTTTTATAAATAATAGCATTCGCCTCCTTTTAATCCCGGTAAGGGTTTTCTGTTGTGTGGGATTAGTCCTTAATGCCCCCCTAATCAAGGTGTTAAACTTTAATTGTATTTGATTTTTTTATCTTTGTTGCATATTCTGTATATATTTGCCTACACTATTCACAAATTTGTATCATTGCTTGATAAAGACGAGAGCATCCTCGTCGAAACTTCGCTTAGTATCAAACTCAGTAATTGTGTAACCATAAAATTGTACCTTGTGTTAATATGTGACCGGTCACGGCAAAATGAGTCGGAATGCGCGCGATCCAATAATGAGATAAAGACAAAATAAGTGAAAACATTGATTTTGATCGAAATTGAGATTTTCACAAATATGAGTATAAATATACTATTTATCTGCCCAAAAGATCAAAATAGCAATAAAACATCTTAAAACACTTTTATTTGGACGTTTTGTAAGAGTACGGTTTTCTTAAATCTGTCTTTTTCTGAATATTCTCAGCGAAATTAGATATTTTTCTCTACTCACAGCGGGACGACCGGTCAATCCTTTTGCAAAATGCTTGGCATTGTTGTAAAGCAGAGAATCTCTAGATTATACATATGACCACAGTATTGCCGTTGAGTTCATTTTGAAGGAATACAAAAGGGTTTTAAACTCCCTAGAAATGTAAACAAACTCCGCTTGTTGCTATGCTGCCAACACGGCTCGTTTGCTGATTGGCCCAGACAACGGGTGCAAAGCATTAGCTGTAAATTGAAATGGCGGCGACTTCCTGGTCGAGGTTTCATGGCGTTTAATCAGAAAATCCCATTGTGTGCATACAATGAATTAGGCGGGTATAGATAACAATACACCAATAACAAACTGCAACAGAAATCATTTCTTTGGGAACTGTTCAGGTGTGGTCTCTAGTACTTCCAAAGCGGCCATTATCGGTCTTGGGGAAATTTGCATAATTAACATAAATCCAAGATGGCCGCCAGTGGACCAGAAAATCGCTGAAATCTCCGAATCGGTTGACTTTAGTGCAAATAAATGTATTAACGACCTATAGGAAATCGATACACGGGAATTACGTCGTTCTCATTGTGACGTCATTATCGAATTGTATTGTAACTGCGCTTGGAAAACTGTTACCTTGATGTTGGCAAATACGTAACACCAAAGTCGCAATTTGCGATAAAAATATGAAAGTGGCGATTAAAATTTGATTTTGGCGATAATTTTGGCGATAAAGTTTTGCGGTACTGGCGATACTTTTTGAGAACTGGCGGAAAAAAATCTTAAAATTCTAATCATTATTGAGTGTCAATCACGTGGCTAAACACATAACACATAATAAATTAATCAACTGGCTGATAATCCGGATCGAGTCAATGAGCAATACTAATTAGTTGTCTTGGATTAATGATTAGTTGATTGACTTATCTTATCAACACTGGTCGAAAACGTAAGAACTAGTTGAATATCGGCGATTCTTGAGCGAGAAAACGGTTCGCCATTTGTATCATATTACCGTCGCCAAAATGGTCTAAAGGTGAACGACGGGTATTATTGTAAGCATCTCTTACAAATATAATTGATGTAATATCATTCTATAAGGGATTCAGATTCTGATACCTTTACGGTACCTGAAAATAACAATAGGTCTATTGTACACGCAACACATACATTTATAGAAAATTGTCATTCCTTGGACGAGATTTGACGTGTAACTACTGAATATATAGTGTTTTACGATGTCCAAATAGATTAAACTCACCAAAAATAAAATCTGATCTTATTAAATCCAAACTGTGCTTAAATATAATGTAAAGACAGATTTTAAAAGTTGTTTTACATGTATATATAGTGTTGTGCGATGTCCAAATAGATTAAACTCACCAAAAATAAAATCTGATCTTATTAAATCCAAACTGTGCTTATATATAATGTAAAGACAGATTTTAAAAGTTGTTTTACATGTATATCGGTAATTATTTTATAATAAGAATAGGTGAGACATAAAATTGTTAGATATTGTATTTTTTATCACACATTTTTGGCAGATAAAATATTCAAGTTTGCAGAAAAAAATATGAACATTTCTTTATATAAAAATTATCATCCATTTTGGCGGAAAAAAATTGTAAGCCAGTGTGAGCCCTGCGTAACACAATATGAACATAACATGATTCAACTGAAAGGTGATATATATATTATGCACTATAGATGATTAATATCTACATTCAAGTTAAACCAACTGTGTATATATATTTTTTAAGTCTTATGTCGAGCTGAATAGACTAAATGATTTATTGTCATTAAAACTCCAATGGCTGGTTAACAGTGAGTAATTAAAGACTATAAATAGATCTTTGTGTCATACCGATGCACATACCTCTCAGGTAGATTCAAAGACATAATATAAACGAAGATAACATTACATTATTTAATTACAATTCTCAGTAGGGGAAGGGGTATAATTTATTGTGTAACATTGTGATTATAATCAAAACATGATTCAACTGAAAGGTGATATATATATTATGCACTATAGATGATTAATATCTACATTCAAGTTAAACCAACTGTGTCTATATATTTTTTAAGTCTTATGTCGAGCTGAATAGACTAAATAATTTATTGTCATTAAAACTCCAATGGCTGGTTAACAGTGTGTAATTAAAGACTATAAATAGATCTTTGTGTCATACCGATGCACATACCTCTCAGGTAGATTCAAAGACATAATATAAACGAAGATAACATTACATTATTTAATTACAATTCTCAGTAGGGGAAGGGGTATAATTTATTGTGTAACATTGTGATTATAATCAAAACAATAAATCTCGTCCTATGCTATAAACAAGTCATAGCAAGAAATACCTCCTATTGTCAATGTTTTAATGTACCTAGAATTTTCTACACCGCCTCTATTGCATCCAGATATTTAAAGCGTGTTAACAATATATTCATTTAAGAGAAACTATGTAATTTCGAGATTAACATATCGTACAATTCATATTCATTTGATGATCGTTCACCTATTTACAAAACTATGGTTTATCCTAACTACATTATAAACATGGTTTAGAAACTCTATCTGAACTACAGGGTACATCATGGTTAAGAGACTGAAGGGTACATCATGGTTTAGAGACTAGAGAGAAATGGAGTTTAACGTCCACTCGACACAAACTAGGCCATTTCGGGACTAACACATGTTTTAACCTTATTTCAATAATTCGCTTGCGCGTAGGGTTCTTTAGCAGTGGGAGGAAACCGGAGGACCCGGAGAAAACCCACGAGGTTGGAAAGGCGACCCTACTCCTTGTCACGTACAACCAGGGATTCGAAAACACGCCAGTTGACTCAATGACAGGCTTTATGATACAGCACGCACGTGCTAACCATTCAGCCATCCAATCCCACATTTAGAGACCATATGAACTACAGGGTACATCGAAGTACAGGATACATCATGGTTTACACACTCTATCCGAACTACAGGGTACATGATTGTTTAGAGAGACTCTATCCGAGCTGCAGGATACATCATGGTTTAGAGACTCTATACGAACTACAGGGTACATCATAGTTTAGAGACTCAATACGAACTACTGAATACATCATGGTTTAGATACGCAATACGAACTACAGGGTACATTACATCATAGCTTAGACTCTCTATCCGAACTACAGGGTACATCGTGGTTTAGGGAAACTCGACCCCAGTCCGTCCCTGGTAACATCAAGACCGATAGTTACCGCGGGTTCATTTAAAACAAAATAGTCGATATTGTCGGATAAAATTTTACTACGACGATTATCATTTCGGTCGCCATTTTGAAAAACAAAATGGCGGGTATTATCGGATTGACCCTTATACATTAATAAACACATAACTTGTGAAAACTTGAACATTTGTCATTTTCGCGCCCATTTTGGAAATGTTTACTACAATTTTCGTCTTCAGCATACCTCTAGAATAAGCAAATAAATGGCAAATAAATGGCTTGGTTGCTATGGGATTTTGTTTTGAAACATACCAAATCTTTGACTTGACTTTTCTCAAAAAAACTTACTTTGGCGAGTTGGGAGGCTTCAAGCGGACACGGCTCAGTCAATTTTTGCGCGATTCAACCAAACTATACATCAAATTGAAGGTATTGAGTTGAAGAATGTGAAAATAACAAAAACTCAATTTTCAAAATTTTTCTCATTGCGACTCATTATGCCATGACGGGTCACATATGTTCAATTTCTAAATGCCAATCAAAGAAGATCGGACGAGCGCCCGAAGGGCCGGTCAGACGAGCGCCCGATGGGCCGGTCTCACAAAAAATGAAAAAAATAATTTTGTCCAATTCGTCTAAAAAAATACTTTTTCTGTTGAACATTATATGGGGAAGGGGGGTATTGGACCTGCCATGGGGCTATGATGATCATGTTGTATGTGGCCGGAGGCTTTAACAGGCCGCCACTGGGGTCTAAAATGGCCTGGTATAATAGACTCTCTGGGCCGAGTGTGCTTGGTGTGGGCCAGAATTCGGAATCCTGAAATTGGGATTCAGAATTACATCCGAAAATTGCATCGGATTCCCCCGACACTGTCGCCCGCAAATTTACTAATTATAAGGTCACCTGCACCCTGTTTGTGGGAAAATGCCAGAATCCAAAATTTTAAAAGCAGCTTTTATGAATTTCACTTTCGTCACTCTGTACCAATGTGTCTCGTGGCCTTTCACCACAAGAGTAATCAACCAGCGCTTCCGGCAACAAAAATGAAAATATTCCTACTTATTCAATATTCCTAACTGGTTAATCAAATGGTCAAAATTTCGGGTTCATTTTCCAAAACCTTCCAGGGGGAGAGCCTCCGCCCCCACCTCCCGTCCGGGCTTCGCGGTCAGTAAAAGGGGCCGCTCCGACACGGGAGCCCAATGCGCCCCTGGTTATAAGAGAAAGAAGTCTGTTGATTTTCAGCTTGATCACTTAAAAAAATCTTGTGAACGCCCTAGAGGCCAAATCTTGTGGACAGAGTTTAAGGTCTTGAGACAAACAAGTATATGGATTTTCAATGAATTTTGATAATTGTACAGCTAAATCCATAATATTAAACGTTTCGTATACTAAACGTTAGCATGGGGCAGAACTTTATAAAAGCCAAACAAATTCTAATGATTTTCTGATAATTACTTTATATGCGACTACTCTTGTTGACTGCCCGTGGGCGTATGTTTCGTTGCTTGGCAACCTATTTTTACTTAATTGCTAATTGTCCCTCGCCTTTCGAAGAAAATTGAGGGATATTTAAATGGGTTCGTCTGTCTGTCTGTTTGTCCGTTGACTCATTAATTTGGAGATCTTAGGTTCAATCCCTGCGTTGATCAAGAAAGTTCGGCGTGTCTCCGCCGTGGTGCAAGGCGGGGGACCGAGAATCCGACAGGGGCATCGAAATTATGTTCAAATTAGCGTGTACCTAAAAGCTCTCTTGACAGTCAGAATTCACTGTATAATGCACGTTTTACTCTTCAGAGTAGCACAGGGGCAGTCCCAGATAATAATACAGAGTCTTAAAATTATGTCTGTTTACAAATGTATTTTAAACGTCAAACTATGAACAAATAGTGTATTTACCTTGTCTGAAAATATCAACATTTAGTCGAGTTTTTTTAGAAGCACAATTTCCCGAGACAAAAATACAGGTACCAATTTCTTTTTTAAAAACGTATAATATAGCTTGATATAGTCGTACAGGGCTAATGTAGGTATTTACAGGGATTTTTTCACACAAAATTAATAAGTTTTATCTTCCAAAAATTATCTGGGACCATCACTTGAAACCCCGTTTTATTTTATGGCTTATTAACACAGAATACCACAATACAGATAGCGATAAATGGGTTATTTTGGTATTTTATTGGACATGGAACAGCCCGGTTCTCGAGAAAGGTGGCTTTCTTTTTAGGAAATTGTTCTATGTCCAAAGTTAAATTTGTCAATATAACGATGTTTATGTAAATTAGATGACTATAATTGTGATAAATATTCAGTAGAGACACCCATGGACTCATACATAAACTTTCATCGGGTCATAAAGCGTAGAAAAAAAATTCTGTATGTTTGAATATTCAACAGCCATTTTCTCGAAAAGTGGTTTTGGGGACATGGAACAGTCTGGTTCTCAGGTGACGACATGGGTATCCACGTAAAATGAACCTCGTGAGATGTAATTCTAAATATGAGTAATAAAGCTCGTAGTGCCGATCCAGGCAAAATTTACCTCATTAGCCTGTTTGATGCACACAAGATGGATGTAATCGAGTCAAAATGCAAACAAATTGATTAAACCTATAATGCATTAGGAGATCACTTGCATTGTCATAGACTGGAGACCAATCTTTTTTTTAAGCAATATTTTTATTCACATTTGTATGTAAATTGGGATCGGGCATAGCCTATGTTAAAATAAATCTGATAAAAGTGTAAAAGTGATGTGCACGTACAAGACAATTAGCGGGCTTAAAACCCCATTGCATTCCACTTCAATGCATTTCACGCATAGAGAGGTTGGTATTAAAACCTTGCTATTTCATACATTGGTAAGGAATGTCAACAGGCAAGTATTTTCACAAGATTATATACCAGTTGAATTAATACTGTCATTCACAACCAAGCGTGAGTCTACTTCAATATGTTTAACATTATCATATTACAATCATTAATTTTTCTAAATTTTGTATTGGATTCTTTGTGCGTACCGTTGGACACATGCTGGGGACTTACTATTAAATGCTAATGCAGTCAAGGTTTTTAGAACAGAGGTCGTTTGTTGAAGTTTCAATATCGTGGGACGTCAACCTACCAATAGATGCATTTGCCTTGAAACAAGTTTGCATTAATTATTTCAACTTTTACTGCCCCCCTATTGCTTTCTCTGTCCGTTAAGTACCATGTACAAGACAGGCTATACCTTAGAACTCTTAAAACAAACCGTCATGAAACCAGGAAGTTGATAATACATGGCAATGTGTTTTTTTGTTTTGTATATTTTTGAAAATATTTTTAGTCGTGCCTCTCTGTTTACGAAACCATTGTATGCGCAGAATTCTGGGATGACATGCGTGGAAGTTATATTGAGATTGAAGGGGAAATTCCATCGGTTTTGTATTTTGAAACAATATAGTTACAAAAATCATCACAACCCAAACGAAACCTCGTCAATTATCGACATTAATCCCTACTCTAGAACAATAGAGTTAAAATGTTGGTTAAGTTGAAATTTGAAGGGCATCGTTGCTTGTTTACTTGTATGCTACTTCCAGTTTGGGTATCTCAAGTTTTTTATGGAGAGCGCCATACCTGCTTTTGAGCAAGAAGTTGCCACATGTTGCTCCATATGTGATAGAAAACGTTCGACCTTACGATAACTTGAGGGGTGGGGGGTGGGGGTAGTACCGGTCAAAGAGACGAAAATTAATCGTGATCTGTGGCCAAATGGTTGGAATTTCATTTATGCTGAGTTTCAGAAACATATAAAATGTGTCATAGTTTGGGGCATGTAATCTTTTATTCCACATTCTATATAGACGTTTAGTTATTTAATATATCAGTTTCTTCTGTCATTTATAATTATTAATGATACTTCACAAGAAAGGCCTTTCATTTTATTTCAAAGGCGCGATTTCTTTTCTGAAAACTGAATAGTATCATCCTGTTACGTGATACATTAAAGGTAGCGTAAAGGCATGCGTAGCGAACCTTGTGCAACCCCGTGGGCGATGAACTATTTTGTTTTAAAGAGGAAAAGTTACCTAAATGAACTTTAACATCAAATATCAGTATTTCACAATTTAGAAGTCTACAAGACCTCTGCTTTTATTAATGACATTTATCATGCCTTATTTCTTTAAAATGAAATGGAATGAACCTTTTAAGCGATTACACATTAAAGGTGTCGTTAAAGACATGCATAGCGAACCTTGTCGAGCCCCGTGAGCGTTGACCTATTTTGTTTTGAAGATTTCACGAGGTGAAGTTACCTAAAAAAGAATTTTTACATAATTGGTCATTGTTCCTTTTCCCAAAATATCAGTATTTTACATTTTTTTAATCTTGTCAATGTTTACTGTAGCGTGTTGTAAGTTGTAACACCATATAATAGATGTAGGCCTACCTTTAAATATTCAATGGAAGTATCAGTGCATTAAAAAGATTTATCATGAAAATAGCCAACCGTATAAGAGATCTTCTAAATAAGACATTCTGATAACAAACTTTGGTATACAAAGTTCGGGTGGCATTTGATCAGCTTGAACTATCTCTTATACCTAGATCAGCTCGCATTATTGAACAGCTTTATACTATAACACGCAATTATAAGGAAATGAAATTAGATGGTTTGAACGCTTTTTAGCCTCTTATCGAAATAATGAAAATGGAGATGCTCCGTACAGTGTACTATGGGCCATTTTTAGCAGATTATAGGTCCGCCATCTATGCAAGCCATGGCTATGATATCATAATGTTACGTGTCTACTTTCCGGCGTGGTTTCTCCTTGTCAGTGATACAGCTGTCTTGTCGTTCGGGTGGAACGAAAAACCGAGGTCCCGTGTACACATTGGTGTGCACGTAAAAGATCCCTTGGCAGTTGGAATTCGATATAAGAAGTAGACCCAGACTCACGAGCGTTTGAGTAATGGAGAAAACTTTTTCTTTATTTTTTGTTAAATTTTACGGTTTACGTATGCGACGCAATTAAATATAAAGCCGATTATCCATGCAGTATTCTTAAACATTAATGGTTTATTTTTGTAAGTAGAAATATTTGAAAGGAAATTTATATGATAAGGAGATATATACATATCAATAGTGAATTATCTTAACGTCACCAAGTTCGGCAATTCTCATTTCATATTTATCTGTTTAAAGTAACTTTGTACTAAAAAAGGTCAATGTTTTATTTTTTTTTTATTTAAACAATATTTTATTCATTTAAATCAACAAAATTTATATAAAGAATATAGGATACGATAACAAGCTTTATCAGCTTATACAAAATCGCTTCCTAAAACGGATCTTTAACAGATTTACAACTGGCAGTCATAATATTAACACAGATATTGGTATAAAACATATATTATGTACAATTTGGATGATAATTTTGGGTTTCTTAAAGGGACATTCTCACGTGAGGAATACTAAAAATTATATTTTATTTAATGATTTCATCTTGATATTTTGTTAACGTCGAGTTGTTTTGTTTTCATATGTTGTGATTTTTATTTCTTTTTCAACATGTTCTATAATATATGCTTTGATTGCTTTGGTTCAGTAAAGTTATTTTCAGATCAGATACGTACGAATGTCCCTTTAGGCCACACACAATAAGAAAAAAAAAATAATAAAGCGGGGGAGGGTATCAACACCACACCTACAAACGTTTTTTTTTTTTTTTTTAATGTTCTTTGATAATATTTAGAATATAAAATGTGTTTATAAGATTTGGGCAGATAATGGTTTTTTCACCATTTGAAGCGTGAAATATGTATGATAAATGTGTTTATTATATCGTAACATATTCAATAAAACATTAATATAATAGCAGGGGTTATAATAGTCTGTGCTTGAGTAGATTTATCTCTTAGAATATTAATTTATTTGAGTAAAAGTTATTTGAACCTGGCCTCTTATGGCCAATGGACTGTACCTGATTTATTTGAGTAAAAGTTATTTGAACCTGGCCTCTTATGGCAAATGGACTGTATCTGAAATGAGCAGTCTTTCCTTAATATAAACTGTTATAACGGGGATGTGCCACTTTAAGGGCCCTAGTCGTGGAAGAGCCCAATTATTCGCCCAACAAGCCTTTCTTCCCTCAAACCGAGCTTTTAGTTTTTCATACACATATAGATATAGACGTGCTATTGTGATCGATTTAACGAAAAGATTTTTTACCTTGACTCTAGGTAGTTGACCGTGTATCCAACCACCTGATTTGACTATGTGACAGACCAATATTGTCAACATTACGTTGTTGATATTATGTATGAATGGGGGTTCACACCTGATACGGTGGTGTGTATGAGTTGTATGTGTGAGGGGTTTTGGGGTCACCAGCCATCTTATTTATAAAGGTCCTAAAAGGTTATAAATTATTGTTAAACAAACACGCAATATGGCGCTCTATAATATACCATTTTAGCAAAACTAGTATAGAGGTCACCCTAGAGACAGAGAAGATTAAACAGGAATTGTATTTTGTTTTCTATTTTTCTTTGCTTCCGCGTAAACCGAAATTATACAATCATGTTAATACAAATAGTATGACCTTTATACGTCATAAACTTTATATTTCATTCATTCTAAATTTGCAATGGCTGGGCCTCAACCTTTACCCAAATATACGCGTGACTAACAAACAAAAAACATCCAGTCGTTCAGTTCAACTACACTTATTGTTTCGAAAATTGCACTGCAGAATACTTAACAGTAATTGTATTCTATTGTATAATTTTTCTTGCTTACTCGTAAACCAAAATTATACAATAATTTTAATACAAATTGTGTAACCTTAAAACTTTATAAACTTTATATTTCATTCATTCTATAAATTTGCGCAAATCTACTCATATGCCCCATTTCTGTAACTTAATACGCGGATATCGTGGGCTTACTGTCCGTACATTGCTCATGTTTATTAACGAAAACAAACGACCATCTCGCACCCCTTCAATAAATTTACTCCTACGCCCAATTTTTTGTCAGTTAATACCGGATTCCGTTCTACCTCTGCAATTCGCACTGTCTGATATAAATGTGAATCGTGTCTGGATGATACAATAACCCCAGTTTGTCTTACGTTTGTTAGCTTGTACTTGGTATGCACAGTTTGTTTACCCTCATTTGAAAATTCGAGGGCTAGTCGTAAGCCGTCAAAATGATGAGAAATGTAAGTATGTTTTAATGTTTATATCCTTGGCATTTGCTTGAATTTTGTCAACTCAGTATTTTAGCTAAGCCGTCAAAATGATGTGAAATGTAAGGTTGCATTTATTCTTATGTCATGGGCAATTGACACCTCGGTATTCTGTCTAAGCTGTCAAAATAATGCGAAATGTAAGGTTGTTTTAATTCTTATATCCATGACAATTGTTTGATACAAGTTTGACAACTCAGTATTTTGTCTAAGGGTGCCGAATTTAAAGGGTATTGTTGTGATATTTAAAGCTTTATTGATGAATATTCCACGGGAGAAAATAGATTGACGCAGAAACCAATAATATAGCTAACAATTAATATGTGTTCCGCTATTGAGAGCAACTATTTGGGCTGGTGACACTTTCGTCCTGAGGTTACCACTTGTATATTGGTTTCGGATTCTACCACTGGCAGAATAGATTCCTGGATATATCTCCCCGAGATCATCATATGTTAACTGCACGTTAAAGATCCCCAGACATTTACATGTCCATCCGAGGTAACCATCTGTATATTTGCACCCGTTTCTTTCATTGGTAGACCGTTAAAGACCCCTAGACATTAAGCCCCATCTGTGTATTAGCGTCGGTTTCATCTATAAGCCTCACGTTAAAGATCCCGGACAATTAGCGTTGGTTACGTCTAGTAGCAGCGCGTTCTTAAGATCCCCAGACATTTAGCCCCGAGGCAATCATCTGTGTGTGTATCTCCGGTGTCAACCATTGACAGCACGTTAAAGATCCCCAGACGTTTCTTTCATTAGCAGCACATTAAAGATCACCAGTAATTGGGAATCGAAATATAGCCATCATTCTCATCAAAATGAGGGCGTTAAAACTTTACTTTAATATCCTACATATCACGCTATGAAGAACATAAATATTGCCCGGACAGTGGTCCTACGAATTACTCTTCCTGCGAATTTCAACTGTTATGGGGTCTTTTATGTGTCCACCATTTGTGCAGAGTCCGAGCAAAAATTTCCCCATAGAAAACGGTATGGTGTATGTCGAATAGGCCGTAGTGCCGCTGTCCGGTGCAAAGATTCCCTCATAGCACACTGTATATGGCGTATGCCCGTCTTCATTAGCCCAGTTAGGAGCAGAAGAGTAGGACGTTAAACCCCATTTCATTTCATTTCCGTCTTCATTAGCCGAGTTGGACAGGGCAATGGGACGTTAAAAGCCATTTCATTTCATTTCATTTTTCAAAACATGTTATTCCAATTCGACTACAAAACATGTTAAATTTAATTCGAATACAAAGCCTGTTATATTCAAATCTGTTTGATTAAAGATACATTATGTGAGATTTTTACGAAGAGTTGGCCATTCTTACTATAACAGTTCAAAAATAGATGATGAAAGAAGAATATATTGAAAATTTCAGTCAAATTACTTTATTCTGAACATAGTTATTACCATTGTAATTTTGACTTGAAATGGGAGTTAATCGTATGTTCACCTTTTAGTTTAATTGACAGGCGTTAAGTCCACCTACATAATCTCGATTATCAAGTAACGTTTTCAATTGCTGTCGTGTCGTTAGCTTATTGGGTTTGAGACGGGGTTGCAATTCAATTCGTATTACATTTACTTTTTACTACAAATTAAAAATAAGACTTTTGATATAGGTAAGAAGAGAAAGTCTGTAATAGGATTTTAAAGTTTGAAAGGAATGGACCAAATCAATGAGGAAGCATTAATTATACTTAATTATAGCCGACTTCTTGTTAGCCTCTGTGTACTCGTGTACTGTAACTGGTAGGCCTACGTGACTCTAGAAGCCGACTAGGAAACAGTGATCCTATGGGGCTGCAATTCAATTGGGGTGATGTTAGATGCGATGTTTATCAATTTCCATAATTTTATCCTAAACGAGTAAACGCAAGTGACAAAAGAGCGTATAATACCGACATACAAACTCCCAATTTAACCAACAACTAAACATAATATCAAGGCCGTATTGATATTATTGAAACAGAAGACCTGTCCGTCTGTTTTAGTCATCACACGGTCTCCAGGAATTGTATAATTTATCATTATCTGTGTTTGGTTTATTGCACTTTAGATGTCATTTGTTCAGGCCTCGCTCAACAGCGGCCTCGCTTCGTACGATCTATATCATTTAGCCTCGATCTAAAACGTAACGGTTAATAACCGCTCACGACGCCATTATAATTAAATCAGCCAATGAAATCCTGTTTAAATCCAAGCCGAATCCAAGCCATCCGTGGGTCTACAAAGCTGTGCTTGTTGTGTAAATAAAGATCTAATTTATAATTTCTATGACATTTGAAGCCTAAATAAAGACTTGCAATAATCAGATTTAGGTCTTGCATAATGTATGTTTGATTAAACCTGTTAATGATTCAATTCGAATATGAGTTAGACAATAAGTTGTGTCACTGAGGAGTTCAATTTAGCTTAGTTTGTGGAAGACGCCTGCTTCTTATCAAAGGATATTCACTGCATCTTTAAATTTTTGGTGTATATTTTTCAGGATTTTTTTGGGTTTCCGACGATGCCACGTCATCACCACAGACGTCAACTTGGAGATTGCAATAGCTATGGAAGGTCTAATCGGTTCACCAACATGCAGCCTGACCGTGGTTTCCACACTGGGGTTCCATTAAACTGGACTTTCGGAAACCGGCATTTCGGGCGGTCAAATGTGCACCCACAATATGGCGACAGAAACGACCGTCATTGCGTTATTGATTATGGTAGTGATCCTTACGATGATTTCGATCATGACCCCTTCTTCCACCACACGATTTTTCAACGAGATCCAGGCTCTGTTAATAATAACGGTAAGAAAGTTTTGTCATATTCGTGGTAAACAAAGAAAACCAGTATTAATAGAGGGTTCATTTTTGGTAACGTCTTTGGTCATAGTTAAGGAGATTTTTCTTAATGAAATGTCTTTAGAGTCTTTAGTCTTTTTGATGGTCTATTTTATAATGGATTGCGCATTATTTCAGTTTATACTTGTCCGGGAATAAAAACGAAACCAACCACTATACACATTGGCGTGTGCGTGGTAGAATCAGTTGGAATTCGATGTAGAGTAGATAAATACGCCGACTTTAATCTTCAACATATTTTGTTTTCTTTATCTATTTCTTTAACTAATTTCCCATGAAAGTAGTTAAGTCTCTAACTCAAATAATATGATCCAAAGTCTTCGACATTGAAAACACGAATTACTTGTTAAACATACATTATGCAAGATCTAAACCTGCCTATTGTAGGTCTTTCCATTAGCCGAACCGATGCAGAACACTAAGAGGATTAACACTACTCCATTTCATATTTTTCTTGTAGTACCCTATAGGATATAATATACTCTTCGACGACCCTCCCAGATCTAAAACAAAACGTATACCTGTCACCAGGGCTCACACTGGCTTTCATTTTTTCCCCGCCAATTTGGATCCTAATTTTTACGTAAAACAATGATGACATTTTTTTTCCGCCAGCTTGAATTTTTTATCTGCCAAAAATATAAAACACATATTGTAATAACATAATACTTTAGGGCCCGAAACTAATCAATTGCCACATCTTGTGCATTCACTTGTTCTCTTTTGCTGACTTTCGAATTTTCACATATTGAACAAAACATCTTCTGTTTGTATACGTCAAATCTCAGCCAAGGGTTGCCAAATTTCCAGTTTTCTTTGAATTTCCGTTTCGCGTGTAAAATAGGCCTATTGTTGATTTCGGGTACGGTCACGGTATCAGCATCTGAATCGTTAATCGTAGTATCAAGTTCATTTCGTCTAGAGGAGTCGACGTCAGACTCTTCTTTAACTTTAGAACACTTCGGCGGCGGTAACGAAAAAAAGGCAGACAGTTTTCTCACTCCAGAATCGTCGCTATTCAACTCACTCTTTCGTTTTCGACCCATTGCGATATATAATTTGGAATAATACATACAGCCACGTACAGTAAACGAAATTCAACTATCAAATCATGTAACTCTCCTCCAAAATGAAAAGAGTTGCCGGCAATGATCAGCCATTTTGATTACTCCCCTTTGTTTGCATTACACAACATCAAATAATCACCGCTAATCTATTTGTTAGGGTTAATTAATGATGAACAATGGCCAGATATAGGCTTTATGATCGACAATTATCAATCAGTTGAAACCATTAATCCCAGACAAGTGTTTAGTGTTACTCATGACACGTTCGGGATTATCAACAAGTTGATTGATTTATAGTTTGCCGCTATATGGTTAATCAAGGATAAATACGGTTAGGATTTTATAAAAAAAAATTCGCCAATTCTAAAAAAGAATCGCCAGTACCCCAAAACTTTATCGCAAAAATTTTCGCCAAAATGAAAATTAAATCGCCACTTTCATAATTTAATCGCAAATTGCGACTTTGGCGACCGACACGAATACTGTGATTATGGATTTGAAATAGTTTTATTTGATGCTCACTTCTGCAATTAAACGAACTATATTGCAACACATTTGTAAAACTATTTCCTTTATTTAAACTACAAACAAAACAGGGCCAAGAACCCATCTATGAGGGACACCATAGCGTTAAAGATTTTGTGTATGCTTACATTTCGTCTGTTCTATTTTCAGATCCCAACAAGACAAGCAATGAAATTTTGAAAGTAGAAAGTGTAGATTTTAATATAGGAGAAAACACACGGGCTCACCATACCAGTGAGTTTGATATAACTGAGGCATATGAAACACCCAACCCCCAGCTAGTTGTAAGACGTGGACAGTCGTTTGATATCACAGTAACATTTAACAGATCTTATGATAAAAGCAAAGATGATCTTCGTCTTGTCTTTCAAGCAGGTTAGTTGGTAGAGAATAATTATACAAAACAGCAAATTGTGCATATTTGGCATACAAATTGAGGCATACGGATACTTTATTCATTATCCCATAGTTACCAGAAACCGAAAGCTTGTATGTCGGCCCTGGTCGGGTTCTAGCTCTCAAAAATGTCAAAATCGCTGTTAAGTCGTCTTTCTTAATAAAGTCCTTGCTACTTATATGTGTTCTAAACTCCCTTTTCTTTGTTGTGGAAGCAACATTGTACCAATTCATTAGATGTATTTATTAATGTTTTACAGGAAAAGAACCATTGCCTAGTAAACAGACACACGTTGAATTTATTTTATCTGATGTTGATTTACCTAAACAATGGGGTGCTAAGGTAGTTCGACAAGACAGGAGTACCCTTCGTGTCTCCATTTTCACTCCACCAAATTGTTATGTAGCTAAATGGAAGTTTAAGATAGATGTCGTAAAGAAAGTTGACCAAAAGACATCCGTTTATCGATATAACCATGGAGACCCTATTTATATTCTGTTTAACCCATGGTGTAAAGGTACGTATAAACACCTTATTTCCATTCTCTTTAACCATATGTTTAAAAGGTACGTATAGATAACCTATTTATAATCCCATCAACCCGTAGTGTAAAGGTACGTATAAACAACCTTTGTGTAAAGGTAACTCGTGCATTAATTTTCTAACCTAGCCCATCGTCAGTTTATGAACATACACTTGCTGTTTCCAATACGAAATTGTGACTTTTTTCGTGACTATAACATTACTAAGAATATATGAATCGCATACCGTTGCTCTGTTTAATGTGCCGGTACCATTTCCGGTTCCTGAACTAAATTCTGTTTAAATTACCGACGATTTATTTCTATACGTTGTCATGCAAAAACATTCTTGTAACTTAGGACAGGAGTCTTGAACTGAAATATTAGAACGGGACCCAAAGGAACCAGTTGCATTGTTCTGTTACAGATTATTTTTAGCACAAAATTTCAATTGCACTCAGACTAAATCGAACGCTTGTTTTGTTTTACAGATGACCAGGTTTATAATGATGATCCTAGAGCTCTAAGAGAGTATGTGTTAAATGAGTCTGGAAGAATCTACACTGGTTCATATAATAACATTTATCCAAAACCATGGAACTTTGGACAGGTATAGAAATTATTACATTGGATTTGTGTCATATAATTGTAGACTTTACATATTTCTAGTAATTCCATTAACCGGGATGCTTTGTCAAATAACAATTTCAGATATTTGAGTTCAAGCAAGCTGGCTCCGACGAGTTGCCTTTCCTTGAATAATGGTAGTTTTATCTTTGTTTAGGACAGGATTGGGTGATTCTGCCTAAATATCTATAAATTTTGATGTAGACTTCCAGTACGAAAATTCATTTCGATACTCATTACTCCCTAAGGAAGCGAAATTTCGGACTTAAAAAAAGCCAAAGATATATGAATACATTTGGGTAGGTTTAGCTAGTATATCAGCTAACAGTGATCACGCAGATTCAGAATCTACATCAATTGTTTTGTTTTATTTCAGTTTCAAGATAATGTTTTGGACTGTTGTATGTTTTTATTGGAAATTTCTGAATTAAACTGGAACGTTCGAGGCAATGCAGTTAACGTTATTAGAAAATTAACAGCTTTGGTAAGTTATCTCGGTTTTCTAAAACATGCTTCTTTTTATTGTATTGGGAGTCAGTCAACGTTATTAGAAAATTAACAGCTTTGGTAAGTTATCTCGGTTTTCTAAAACATGCTTCTTTTTATTGTATTGGGAGTCTGTTAAAGATTACAAATTGCATGTTGACTTGCCGAAAGAGATTGATTTTGTAGAGACGATTGTGATCTGTATGCATAGAATGTTATTAACTAAAAAGTTTATGAATCTTTAATTTGTGCATAATTCGATGTATTTTAAATAGTTTAGATACTACAGGTCTCGAAAATGGACAGATAGTCTGCTAAAACAACCTATTACCTTTTTAAGGATAGTGTCCCATAAATAAATACTTTAGGGTTGTTCGTGAAGTGGGGCTCATTTTATCATGCCCTGGTATTCCACAATTGTCCATACAAATTGAAGGTCCATCTATCCGTTGACTTAAGCGCATTTATTTCTGACTATTTACAGGTAAATGCTCCCGATGATGGAGGTGTATTGGTTGGTAAATGGTCAGGAAATTATAAAGCTGGTAAATCCCCTTTAACCTGGTCTGGCAGTGCTGCTATTTTGGAAGAATTTTACAGAACCAAGATGCCAGTTAAATTCGGACAATGTTGGGTCTTTTCCGGCGTCTTAACAACAAGTAAGTACTTTATATATAGGGCCTTTAAAATGGACGATGCAAGACTCGGCATATATTAAATTAAACTTTACATCATGATTTGGTGTATATCAATCTATTATAATAAGCAGAAACCTATTTATATCCCACAGTAACATGTTTATTTTACATTAAATCTCGTGTTTTTAGTTACATCTGGTAATTTAAAATTTATGTGGCATGTAATAACTGGCTGGCATATGTAATATCTTGATCTGACTCTTACAAATTACCTGTTCGCCGTTAAGACAGCATAGATTGTTTTAAAATGATGTAGTTTCAGGGGCATCATTTTGCCGATGAGCTATAGCTATAATGGTATTGGATATTTGCTTGTACTGGCTTATCTACAACAGTGTACACTTTTTGACCAGATATCTTTGTTTTGGAACTTAGGCATTTCAGTGCTCAACTTTTGGGATAAAGGGGTTTCCTGCCAAATACCCTAAAATTGATTTTAGAATGTCCATCTTTATTTCCGTTACAGTTTGTCGAGCTCTGGGTATTCCCACCAGAAGTGTCACCAACTTTGAATCTGCTCACGACACAGATGGCAGTGTTTCTTATGACGTCCATTTTGACCCGAATGGTGAAACTGACGAAAGACGAAACGACGATTCTATTTGGTAACTATTTTATTTCCGGAGAACCTGCCTGTGTAAATATCATTTTCTCGAACAGCCCGGAATACAAAGCCCTTATGGTCATGTTTATACCCCAAAATTTATGTATACCTTCACCTTGTTGTTGATTCCTCAATAATTTGCTGGCGAAGGCGATATAATTTCAACAATTGTGGTTATCAGAGGACGAATCCTTACGATATTCAGAATTCCACGACTTTCTGTTCCAAAATTAACACCACCACCCCAACCCCCATCCCCACCCCCATTTAAGAAGATTAAAATATAAAATATAGACCCGGTTGGGCAACTGATGACCATCTTTCGAGCCTATAAATAGAGACATAATCACAATAATATAATGACCGTAACTCTCCAAAGAGAGATTGGAACATAGTAGAGTTAGTATATATGATGTTTTAGATCGAAATCGATCTTTGGGGACATATAGTCGACTGTGCTGTCCTAAAGAAAGGGATATCAGTAGTGCTGTCGTGACTGATATTAGCCTCAGCGAAAACGGGTTGTATACAATCGAATAACGAAAGATGGAATAGCTTTTAGACCTGGTGATATTGCGCGAAATCTTTGAAAGGCTTTGGTTATCCAGACATTTGATTGGCTGTCAAATTAAGATCACCACGGGTCCAGAAGGCGTTTGTTGGTAGATATCTTTAAATGGTTAGCGGTTGTATAAATGGAAACAGACAAACTGTAATGTGAATCTGAATGATTTTGATATTTCTTATAATTATTTAAGGAATTTCCACGTGTGGAATGAGGTATGGATGTCCAGACCTGATTTACCACCAGGTTATGGAGGATGGCAAGCTGTAGATTCTACACCACAAGAAACAAGTGACGGTATGTAGAAGAAGATATATTGTTCTGAAACAGAAACTCTTAAATTTCAAAAATCATAATTGTGAATTTAGGAATTGGTTTCGTGTTATCTCTAATCCAGATTAACGTTTGTAATTCACTCGTTTAGCTTGAGGATCTGGAAGTGCTGATTGTGAATTTAGGAATTGGTTTCGTGTTATCTTTAATCCAGATTAACGTTTGTAATTCACTCGTTTAACTTGGGGATCTGGAAGTGCTGATAGCAGAAAAGTTATAATACTTGATCCGCAGCCATTGACCAACGTCGTTAGATTTCACCATATTTCTTATATTATTTATCCATTTCAGGCGTTTTTTGCTGTGGTCCCACTTCTATGACTGCCATCAAAAATGGCGAATTGGGTTTTCCATACGATGGACCATTTACATTTGCCGAGGTAAATGCTGATAAGATCCATTGGGTAACCCAGTATGATGGTTCTATGATAAATAATCGCGTAGAAAAGAACAGGTAAGTGGTGAAGTTCCGAATGGATGGAAATTTGTATCACGTGTAGGCCGCGGTGACTCGATTGATTCAAAATGTTCTAATGCTGGTAGCTGTATATACTCGGTTTCTGACATGAAATATTTTGTCACAAAAGTTGTCTCATCTTCAATGTGTATCATTATTTTTTATGCAGTGTTGATAATAATATCAGTACCAAAATTAATGTATAAATATTATTATTGATTAATTAGTGTGGGTAGAAATAAAGCACCAAATGTTTAGGTATTATTACTATTTATACCCAATTTCTAAATATTGTTATTATTTACTCAGTGTTGGCAAAAATATCAGTACGAAACTACCATTACGTGACGAGAGAGAAGATATTACAACAGAGTATAAATATCCCGAAGGTAAACTTGTACACATTTATAATAATCCTTTTTAAATGCGCTTTGTGCCATATCACCCTATGTGGAAGTGTATTAAAACCCCAGCAGTACCGTGGAAGCGGATTAAATCCCCAGTAGTACATCGAGAGAGAGAGAGTGAGAGAGAGAGAGAGAGAGAAATGGGGTTTGACGTCCACACGACAAAAACTAGGTCATTTCGGGACTTACATATCGTTTAAGCAGTGGGAGGAAACCGGGGGACCCGCTGGGTTGGACAGACGACCCTACGCCTTGCCACGTACAACCAAAGCCCTGTATAGGGAAAGTTACGACAACTCATTTACAGGCGCCATTGTGGGTCCCAACTATGACATCATAAAAACTATGACGTCATGGCGTCATATAGCTTTACTAAACAAAACGTTTTATCTTTTTCTTGGGGTTACGTTTTACGGGCTACAATTTATAATAAACAAATTGGAAAGAAGCCAATGCTGTTTGGTTCAATGATAAAAATGTCAGACAAATTCATACTCAAAATCGGCCGAATTCGGCGGAGGAAAAAATGACGTAATTAACATAATTCAATACGGCGTCGCTCTCTCCGGAGATTATTGGAGAGCGATATCTCGTAATCTGTGTCTTTCAGTGGTGGGAGGATAAATAATTTCTTTTTAAATTCCTCAAACACAGCAACCAGGACGGATCGGGGGTCGTGGGCATCTAAACTGTAGTTCGGGTAGAGTCTCTAAACCATGACACTGAGACTCTATAAACCATGATGTATCCTGTAGTTCGGACAATCTCTAATCCATGATCTACCAGGTAGTCTCCAAAACATGATGAACCCTGTAGTTGGGATAAACCATAGTTTTGTAAATATCAATTGTAGCCTACGATATGTTAACCAGAAATGATATGAATATATTGTTAACGCGCTTTAATTATCTGGATGCAGGATCGCACTGCACGCAAACCCAAGAAAATCTTAAAGATAAATCTGCGGACAAGACAGAAAATAGACATTGCAAAAAATAGACATTGCAAAAAATAAACAAATCAAATAGTGGGAAAAATCATAATTTATTCAGCTCAACATATAAGACGTACAATGCCGTCTTGTTGCATACCATTTAAATAGTTGAATCATCTCATAAAAATATCTTATTTCATGTAGTCTTACGTAGGCCTATTTGTCAACATCAAGGTGAACTTGCTCTATTGCTCCATTTAGCCTATTCAGAATTGTTCAGATGAATCTGATTTTTAAATTTATTTAATACATAGCGCTCTTATCAGTCTTATCTGGTGATCTTCTATTTTATTTTTTTATGAATAAGTTATTATATAATAATAATAAATTATACTCTTTGTGTTGTATAAGAATAATGATAGTATGTTCAGCTATACTTTTCGTTTTAAAAATATACATGTATGTTTTATCTCCAATAGAATATTTTTCGCAGAAATCTATGACATATCTATCCACATCCTGTATGTCTGGGCAGCCAATTGCGACACAACAATAAAATAGGGCATATTATAACACTATAAACCTCAGAATGCCTCGTTCGGCATTTCTGTCCAAACGAGGTAAAGAAAATGCCTCGTTGTCTGCAGTTCCGAAACGAGGTTTTTTAAATTGCCCTTTTTTGGGGAACGAGGTATTTTGTTCAGAACGAGGCTTGGTACTAAACGTGTTTTTTTCAAGATAGTTATTAGCGGTATATCGGCCAATTTGTAAAAATTAAAATTTATGTTATTTATTACGAAAATAAAACCAGTTCAAACTATATTATTATCAGAGAAATTGACAAGACAAGAATACACGCCATATATTTCTATGGCGTAGGTACTTGGGACCCAAGATGACGTCTTTTTACACATAACGTCATATTTTCATGACGTCATGTGAATTTTCTGGCTTCACAGTTGTCGCAACTTTATCTATACGGTTTTGCGTACAACCGGGGATTTGAAACCACGCCAGTTGACTCAATGACAGGGTATATGATACAGCGCGCGCGTGCTAACCAAAAATGACACTGTAATGATATCTTGTCAAAACAGCTCTTTGATTGGCCCCAAGACGAAGGTACTATTTGATAGTGCTAACACAGTGTTGGCCATTGTGAGATTAATACAGAAACTGTAAACATGATTTATGGGTATTATGCAAATACATGTTATTGCAGCGTTTGAAATATTACTCGGATTGCCTTTTTCAGGAACGGAAGAAGAAAGAACAGCTGTGCTGAGAGCTAACCAAACCGGTTCCAGTCGACACGATATTTATAAAACAGGGGCTTCGGTAAATATTTATTGTCTGTAAACCTGTGCCTTCCCTGGATTATCAAATTAGAATGTTAATTAACAGCAAAATATCACATAAAAACTACAACAAGATTATTAAATGGCTGACAAAAAAAGAGACTGTAATGCGATACTGGATATTGTGCTGAAGTCGACATAAATATTGAACTAATTGACTTGCATTGTTTGGATAGAACTGCTACATGGAAATATGAAAACATGTTGTCTCAATACATTAAAAATTAAACTGCTTCCATTTATTTTTATAGGATGTGGAGTTTAAGCTAGTACAACAATATAATGTATTTGTTGGTGAAGATTTTGATGTTATACTGAAGATCACCAATAAAGGAAAAAAAGATCGTGATATACATGGACGACTCGCAGCTAGAACTATGTATTATACTGGGGTAGCTGCTGACAGAGTTCAAACAGATACATTTGAAATACGTGTACAAGCAGGCCGGTGTAAGTACACCATGGATGAATTATAATAGGCTATAATAATGGAGATTTTTTTTTTATTTTATAAATTTATTGGTCTCACGTCTATTTAGTATACGTTGAGAATCTTTTCCCCTTAGCGTTAACTTAAACCCAGGTGAAATGAAGTAGGGTTTATTGTTCTTCTTTCCTTCACCAATTGGGACAATGTGGGATGACCTATTCTTGTGTCTATTTCTTGCACCACCAAGAAGGAAAACCAAATTTCAAAAGACTCATAGTCTATTAAATTGATTACTGGACAGATAAAAAAACGTTCAAGCTGCTAGGTTTTATTCACAACACAGATGGCATGTTCAAATTAATGGAATCATAAGTAACGCCTACGAGTCTTATATGCCTGGATACTCTGCAGCGAAAGACAGAATCTGCCTCTTTACAGGTCTTAATTAATGGAAACATATGACTGGTTACTTCGCAGCAAAAAACGTGAAACTGTCTCTGTCCTAATGCATTGCAACTTTGGTTTGTTACTTTTGCAAGAGTGACATTTCGACGAACTGAAACTGTAAACCTTGTTTGGTTTTTTTTCAGCAATGGAAGAAAGGATGAGAGTTAACTACAAGGATTATTCGTCCAAGTTAAAAGATATGTGTATGTTAAAATTGACGGCAATGGCTAAAGTACAAGATACAGAACAAGTATTTACAATCCTGGAAGTATTCCGATTGCGTAAACCAGATTTAACATTAAAGGTATGTTTATGCCATATCATAGGGTGTCTGGTTCTAAAGTGTTGGTGGGTACCATTGTTAGCTTTTCTGTGTCCATCCTACAGTAGAAATAGGAATTTTCGACGCATGTCTCATGTAGCATCTTCCCAATAAATAATTGCATCCATATCTTCTGATGGATTCGTTGCAAATAAACTATTGCTACTTCAATTTTATATGTTTTTTCAGATACCATCCGAGATCAAGAAGGGGAGACCATTCGACGTAGAAGTATCGTTTACTAATCCTCTGGATGAAAGTTTAACTAACTGTTATTTGGAGGTTGAAGGACCAGGTCTACAGAAGAGACAACAGCATCCACAAAGGTAGGTTTTTTGACCGAGGAGTAACTATTATACTTTCGTCATTTTCAGTCACTAACTTGTATGCCATTAATTAGTCCAAATACTGACGTGATATGCTTTCTGATATTATAGTA